>ONZH01000082.1:0-600000 GCA_900303285.1 Rhinella marina | reverse complement strand
GATCACCGTTCTTCCTCAGATCACCCCCTCATGCTCAGATCACCGCTCTTCCTCAGATCACCCCCTCATGCTTAGATCACCGCTCTTACTCAGATCACCCCCTCATGCTCAGATCACTGCCCATGCTAAGATGACACCCTTATGCTCAGACGACCGCCCACGCTCAGATGACGGTCGGTCCATGTTCAGATGACACCACCACCCCATGCTGAGATCATGTAGGGGTGGTGGTGATTTTACATAGATCTGATCATGGAGTGCCTGATTTTTAATGTGTGAGGTGAGCACTGAGGGGGGGTATGGGGGTTATTTTGAGGATTTGGGGTCTTATCATACTACCTCCCCCCCCATGATCAGAATTTTAATAACAAAAAAAAACCCTCCCTCCTCAAGGCATTTATCTTGCCCACAGAGGACCTTGGCGCTTTCTCCTCAGTGACCTGACGTGCACAGCGCGGACCTTCTTACATACCACGTCCTAACACTGTGCACGTCAGGTCATAGGTGAAAGTGCAGCTGGGAGGAGCCAGGAAGGAAAGCTGGCCTCCCCTGCGATCCCCTGCCACTGCCAACCAGAGGTAAATTAAAGCAGACGCAGCGCTCCCCTGCCAGCCGGCTGAGCCGGAGAGGTAATGTGATTAGTATAGGGGGCGCGGCGCTCCCATGCTAGCCGCAGCCCGCAGATAATGTTAAAGTTAAGGGGCTGCGGTGCTCCCCTGCGGCCGGCCACCGCGGTGCCCCCATCTTCTCTTTGAGACACGCACCCCGGGCGATCGCACCCCTCGCCCGGTAATAGAAACGGAGTTGGCCCCTTGGGAAAGTCTATCCTCACCATTAGGCCTCATGTACATGGCCATTGCCCGGCCGTATTGCGGGCACCAGCTGTGTGCACCCCGCATTCACTTGAATGGGTCCGCAATCTGGGAGATGCAGAATGGAAGCACTGATTGGAACCCCACGGAAGCACTACGGCTGTGGTGTTTCTGTCCTTGCTTCCGCATCGCAAAAAAATAGAACATGTTGTATTTTTTTTGCGGTGGCGGCAGTCGGATCGGGATTGCGGACCCCATTGAAGTGAATGGGGTCCGCGATCCACATGTGGCAGCGCCATGGTCGGTGCCCGTTCATTGTGGACCGCCGCACGGGCATGGCTGGCACATGTTCGTGTTCAGGAGGGCTTAGAGGTATTGTGAAAAACAAAGGGTCTTCTAAGGCAGTGATTTTCAACCAGTGTGCCTCCAGCTGCTGCAAAACTACAACTCCCATCATGCCCAGGCAGCCTACAGCTATCAGCCTACAGAAGGGCATGGTGGGAGTTGTAGTTTTGCAACAGCTGGAGGCACACTGGTTGAAAATCACTGTTCTAAGGCATCGGCCTCTGAGGGAGTTGGACTCGCGGGACAGTGGGTTTATACCCGCTGAACATAACACACGCACTGATTAGGAAAGAATGGATAGCCATCAGTCAAGATTTGGCCCAGAAGCCAACATCCAGCATGCCAGGGCGAGCTGAAGAAGTCTTGAAAAAGAAAGGCCAACACTGAAAAGATTAAAGGTGTTCTCCGGGAGTTAAGAAAATGAAAATACTTAAATATTACTTTATTATAAATATATTCCCAAATACATTTCATTAGTTATAATGGCTCGTTTTGTCTGGGGAGCAATCATTAAGAGAAATAAAATGGCCGCCTCCTATTAGTTCACACAAAACCTGTCCTAATCACACAGGAGGACAAGTTACTTCACAACACTGAGGTAAAGAGCTGCCTCATCCTCCTCTCTGCTCTGCCTGTCAGGGATTATAATCCTGAATACAGCGGATAAGAACTTTAGCTGAATCTATGGGGAATTTAATACAGAGAGGACGGACAGGACAGACTGTGGCTGTGGTAATGGAGACTGCACACAAGTGTTGCTGCTCATTAGCCACATCCACACCCTTCTCTCATATCTCCTCATCATCTCCATTCCCACAGAGATTCACCTGTATTCAGGATCATAATCCCTGACAAGCAGAGCAGAGAGGAGGATGAGGCAGCTCTTTACCTCCGTGTTGTGAAGTAACTTGTCCTCCTGTGTGATTAGGACAGGTTTTATGTATACTAATAGGACAGCGGACATTTTATTTCTCCTAATGATTGCTACCGAGACAACGAGCCATTATAACTAATGAAAGGTATTTGGGAATATATTTATACTGAAGTAATATTTAAGTATTTTCATTTTCTTGATTCCCAGAGAACCCCTTTAATTCTTTGCATAAGGGCTTTTTCAGACGGCCGTATGCTGTCAGTAAAAATGCGGATCCGTTTTTTGCTGATTAAATACTGACCTATTCACTTCTATGGGCCCTTTTCTTCCTTTCCACGGCTCCGCAGAACAAATGAAACATGTCCTATACTCGTCAGTGAAAATCTGGACATAGCCCCATTGAAGTCTATAGGTCCGCAAAAAAACAGATCCACATTTTTGTAGTAAGAGTGTATACAGATCCTATATATATATATATATATATATATATATATATATATATATACACAAATTTATACTATGCTCTCTGGCCTCAAGTTCATGAAAAAACACCCCTGTGGTGTGAAGTAAGGAATAGGACTCCAGCTTCAAGGAGTGAATTTTGGATTGGAAATAAGATCCGATAGGTGTGTTATCTGTCATCAAACCCTTGCTGCTTCGGCGAGCTGACCTTGTATGGCTTCCAGAATAGCCACCTGACACTCAAGTTACCTAAAACGTCCTCCGGAGACCTAAAAACTCATTCTGTGCTTATTATAGACATAAACATGTTTATGGAGCGCTTGGTGCCGGAGTGTCAGTCCCATCCATACAGGTAAACAGCAGTATTCACACCCCCTCTCCTCCCTCCTTACACAGAACAGGTGTTTATTACAAGCATCACTTCCTACACCTGCCAACTGGCACCCAGCACCCTCCGCAGGAGGAGCACATACTCAGGTGACCCTCGAGACGGCAGAGGGGGACCCAGCCGCAGGGGCGAGAAGACGGGACAACAGGTAACGGTTCAGTAATGTCTGGTCTGGGGTTCTGTTCTATATACTGACAGAGCATCTTACCACACTACAACTCCTATCATGTGCCTTCACTGTGCAGAGGGACTGAACGGGACTCCGATGCTAACATTTAGGTACTTTTTCCTATCTCATATTTGTCTGTCTATATCATATCTATCTACAAAAAAGAGGGGGAGGGGGGGGCACACCAACCCAGCAATGTGAACTGGACCATAGTCTATACCAGAGATCTCAAACTCGTGGCCCTACAGCTGTTGTAAAAGTACAACTTCCATCATGCCAGGAGAGCCTACAGCTATAGGGGCATGCTGGGAGTTGTAGTTTTGCAACAGCTGGAGGGCCACGAGTTTGAGATCCCCGGTCTATACTCTATATCGGGATCAGCAACGTCCGGCACTCCAGGTGTGGTGAAACTACAACTCCCAGCATGCTCCATTCACTTCTATGGGAGAACAGCCAAGTAAGTGTGCATGCTGGGAGTTGTAGTCTCAGCACAGCTGGAGTGCCGCAGGTTGCGGATCCCTGCTCTATATTCTCTAAAACTTGGACAATCCCTTTACCCACAATGGCTGCCACAGACATCCATCCAGTTCACTGGGCATCATGCCATGCTGTACCCGGTATATGGGCATTGACTTCAGTCTGCGGCTGAGAAAATCTGTAATGTAATACGGAGCTGTGCAAATTGATAAAAAACAGTCCAAAATAATCCATAGCTTTGGATGAGGGCTCATGCAAACGACGTATATATTTTGCGGTCCGCAAAAAACGGATCCGCAAAAAATACAGATGACATCTGTGTGCATTCGGTATTTTGCGGAGTGGAACAGCCGGCCCCTAACAGAACAGTCCTATCCTTGTCTGTAATGTGGACAATAATAGGACACGTTCTATTTTTTTGCGGAACGGAAATACGGACATACGGAAAAGGAATGCACACGGAGTACCTTCCGTTTTTTTTGCGGACCCATTAAAATGAATGGTTCCACATACAGTCTGCAAAAAAAAAAAAAAAAAACGGAACGGACACGGAAAGAAAATACGTTCATGTGCATGAGCCCTGACTGTTACGTCCTGCCCTGGGCACACGTGTATAAAGCTTCGTTCACACGTCAGTGTTCCACATACGTGTGTCGTACGTGTTCTCCACGGACAGCACACGTATCCATTCATTTTAGGCTCCATTCACACGTCCGTATTTTTCTTTTCCAGATTTTCTGCCCGTTTTTTGCGGATCCGTGTTTCCGCAAAAACCTTTTTTACCAATTGTACGTCCGCATCCGTTCCGTTTTTCCGTAAAAAAAAAAAGGAAGGAGGAATATATGTTGGTAGGGTATTTCTTTCTATTTCCTGGAAACGGATCCGCAATTGCGGATGATATGCGGATGACATAATGATGCATTCCACATATCTTCCGCATTTTTTGCGGACCCATTGACTATAATGGGACCACGGACCGCAAATGCGGACAAAAGTAGGACATGCTCTATCTTATTTGCGGATCTGCATAACGGAACGGAACAACGGATGCGGACAGTATACGGTCTGCATTTTTTCAGGACCCATTGAAATGAATGGATCCGCATCCTATCCGCATGATTTGCGGATCGGATCAGGAAAGAAAAACAGGACGTGTGAATGGAGCCTTAGGCTTCATTCACACGTCCGTATTTGTGCACATCCTGGAAAACGGTCAGTTTTCTGTGGATCCGTTTTTCCAGGACATCCGTTCCATTTTTACATAAAAAACGGAATGGATGTATCCGTATGTCATCCGTTTTTTGCGGATCCGCAAAAGACGGAAGGATGAATAACATCTGTACCTTTTCTTTTTTTTCTCCCCTCCTGGAATGGAATCCGCAAATACGGATGACATGCGGATGCCTTTCCGCATATTTTGCAGATCCATAGACTTTCATTGTGCTACGGACTACAATTCGGGAGAAAAGTAGGACAGGAGGATTTCTTTATGCGGAACGGACACACGGATGCGGACACCACACGGTGTACTGTCCGCCTTTTTTTGGGACCCATTGAAATGAATGGATCCGCATCCTATCCGCATAATTGTCCGCAATTGCGGAAAGGATGCGGACACATTATACGGACGTGTGAATGAGGCCATAATGTCAGTTTTTTACCGCAGTCCGTACTTTTTGCACGGATTGCACAATCTATTTTGTCCGTGTTCATCCATCACGCCCATTATAGTCTATGGGTCCATGAAAACCATGGATGTAACACGGATGCTTTGAAAATGTATTTTTGAGCTGTGCAGTGTCAGTGAAACACGGACAGCAAAAAACGGATACACAGACCCCAACGGATCCATTACATCTTTACAGAGGCATCACTGACCACCTTTTCACAGATTTAAGCACGGACGCGGACGTGTGAATGAGGCTGAAGGCACGTGTGTACAAGGCATGCACGGCAGCATTAAAGAACTCAACATTAGTGTCAAAAATAAACTCCTAACCCAAACAAGAAGATCCCTGAGGCTCCGTCCCCTCGGCAGTGTGCTACACAAATGTCTCAGGATCACTGCTGGCACGTCTCGTCAGTCTAATTAGTAACACGGATACAAGTGCAGCGAGCGCTATACTCACTCAGCACCACGGCCCTGATATATAAAGGTCTTGCGCTGCCGGAGGAGACCTCATCAGAAATGACATGTCTCCTCCAACAGTTTGGGCATCAGAATGAAATTTACTGCAGCCTGGACCGACGTAGATTTCAGTCATTATTTTCTCCAGTTTCTGGAGCGCCATTTTCTAACAGCCATTTCAATCTACTGAGCTGAGTGAGGGGTTTTTGGTTTTTTTTTGCAGAACAAACTAGTTTCTATTGGTACCACTTTTTGGGTATGTACAGCTTTTTGATCACTATTATTCAACTTTTTGGGATCAAGGTGTTTTTATAGTTTTTTTTGTTACGCCATTCACGGCGCAGGAAACATTTTTTAATAGTTCAGGCATTTTGGCACGCGGCAATACCGGTTATGTTTATTTTTTACTGATTTTATATTTTTATATATAAAATTGGGAAAGGGGGGTGATTTGAACTTTAAAACTTTTTATGTGTATTTTAATTTTTTTTAACACAGTAACTTTTAGCCCCCTAAAGGGGCTCTCCAAGTTATATTTATTGATGACCTATCTTCAGGATAGGTCATCAATATCAGATCGGCAGGGGTCTGATACCCGGCACCCCCACCGATCAGCTGTTTGAAGAGAAGGCGCGTGCTGTATCAGCGCTGCCTCCTCTTCATTGTTTACCTGCTCGCGGTAACATACGTAGCGGTGAGCAGGTGTAATTACACCCAAGCCGTCCCAGCTCTGTAGTACAGTCATGGCCAAAAGTTTTGAGAATGATACAAATATTAATTTTTACAAAGTCTACTGCTTCAGTTTTTATAATGGCAATTTGCATATACTCCAGAATGTTATAAAGAGTGATCAGCTTAACAGCAATTACTTGCAAAGTCAATATTTGCCTAGAAAATGAACTTTATCCCCCAAAACACATTTCAACATCATTGTAGCCCTGCCTTAAAAGGACCAGCTAACATCGTTTCAGTGATTGCTCCATTAACACAGGTGTGGGTGTTGATGAGGACAGGGCTGGAGATCAATCTGTCATGATTAAGTAAGAATGACACCACTGGACACTTTAAAAGGAGGCTGGTGCTTGGCATCATTGTTTCTCTTCTGTTAACCATGGTTATCTCTAAAGAAACACGTGCAGCCATCATTGCACTGCACAAAAATGGCCTAACAGGGAAGAGTATCGCAGCTAGAAAGATTGCACCTCAGTCAACAATCTATCGCATCATCAAGAACTTCAAGGAGAGAGGTTCCATTGTTGCCAAAAAGGCTCCAGGGCGCCCAAGAAAGACCAGCAAGCGCCAGGACCGTCTCTTAAAAGTGTTTCAGCTGCGGGATCGGGCTACCAGCAGTGCAGAGCTTGCTCAGGAATGGCAGCAGGCAGGTGTGAGTGCATCTGCACGCACTGTGAGGCGGAGACTCTTGGAGCAAGGCCTGGTCTCAAGGAGGGCAGCAAAGAAGCCACTTCTCTCCAGAAAAAACATCAGGGACAGACTGATATTCTGCAAAAGGTACAGGGAGTGGACTGCTGAGGACTGGGGTAAAGTCATTTTCTCTGATGAATCCCCTTTTCGATTGTTTGGGACATCTGGAAAACAGCTTATTCGGAGAAGACGAGGTGAGCGCTACCACCAGTCTTGTCTCATGCCAACTGTAAAGCATCCTGAAACCATTCATGTGTGGGGTTGCTTCTCAGCCAAGGGAATCGGCTCTCTCACAGTCTTGTCTAAAAACACAGCCATGAATAAAGAATGGTACCAGAATGTCCTCTGAGAGAAACTTCTCCCAACCGTCCAAGAGCAGTTTGGCGATCAACAATGCCTTTTCCAGCATGATGGAGCACCTTGCCATAAAGCAAAGGTGATAACTAGAGATGAGCGAACGTGCTCGAAACGAGCACTGTACCGCTCGGCTCCCCTGCGCTCGCATGGGCGCATGGGCTTCCGTCCTCCTTTACAAACAACATCTCTTAGCAACCATCAGTGAATCACGCAGATCCATTCACTTCAATGGGGCCAGGGCTGCGTGAAAAACGCAGAATATAGAACATGCTGCGATTTTCACGCAACTGCGAACTGATGCGTGAAAAACATCGCTCATGTGAAAAGCCCCATTGAAATGAATGGGTCAGGATTCAGTGCGGGAAATCTCGCCCGTGTGAAAGGGGCCTAAGGGCCTACAACCTGGGATCTTTTGATCCCTTGTCTGATTCACCATAATAGAGATCTATTAGGTTGAATGGGATTCTGATTGGTCTGCCTACTAAGCTATGCCTCGTGCACACCTCAGCAGGCAGATTACCATGACAGACCTGGGAACCTTCAGCAGGCCCCAGGCTGTCATGGTAACCGATCTGAGACCCGCAATTTCACCGTGGGGGTTTCGATCGGAAGACAGAGGGAGCTGCATCCCTCTGCCTAATCACACAGATGCATCTGAGGGTTAAATTACCATTTTTGGCACCATTGCTTATCCCAGTTATTATGGATGGGTGCCGGCTGTAATATACAGGCGACACCCGTCGCGTGTGGGGCGGGCTCAGTGCAGCCCACTCCATACAATCCCTTGCGCATAATGCCATACATGTACTGTATTATGCGTTAAAGGGTTAAGGCCCCTTTACACTGCCTGAACATTAGGTAATCATCTCTAGCAAGAGTTTGTAGGAAAGCTCATTAGCGATAACCTGCTGGTGTAAAGGTGCCGCAGATTCCTTCCCTACAATCGTCTGCTATATATAGCGGTGTAAAAGATCCTTTAGGAAAAGTCTTGGAAAACCACGTTAACATATGCTGTAGGTGATGGTAGAACTTACAGTTCCTCAATAGCTGCAGGCCACAGGCGGAGTGCCAAGAAATCAAATTAAATCAAATAGGTTTTATTGTCATTTCAACTACATACAGTGTTTACAGTACACAGCAAAAACGACACGGCGTTCCTCCTGGACCCATGGTTCTATAAAAATGGCATAAAGGGCACAAATGCAACAATTTAAGGTGGATTTAGATGGGGTGACTAGAAGCCGATTGTTGGGAAGGAAGACTACAGTCGTCTGCTTGTTCGGTGTGGGTGTTCATGCAGCAATCACCTCCACAGTAAGAGAATGAACGATCACTATTGTGATCGCTCGTCCCCATACAGTTGCATTGTTTCTGGGCAGCAGATTGCTGCTTAGACAGTATGATCTGCTGCCCAGAAACGATAATTTACCTGTCAGCGCTAACAACGGTTTTACCTGATAAACGATCGCTTTGCTCATTCATCAAGTGATCGGCTGCACCTTTAGATGGGCAGACTGTTGGGAACAAGCATTGGCAGGAACATTAGTTCCCTGATAATCTTCCAGAATATCGCCCCATCTAAGGCCCCTTTAACAAGGGCGAGATTTCCGTGCGGGTGCAATGCGTGATGCGAACGCATTGCACCCGCACTGAATCCTGACCCATTCATTTCAAAGGGGCTTTTCACATGAGCGTTTTTTTTTCACGCACGCATCACTTCTGCGCTGCATAAAAAACGCAGCATGTTCTATATTCTGCGTTTTTCACGCAGCCCAGGCTCCATAGAAATGAATGGGGGTGCGTTAAAAACGCAACGCAACGCATTGCATCCGCATGCAATCAGCGCGTTTTTAACGCAACGCATCCTCAACGCATCCGCAATGCATCCTGAACAAATCCGCGACGCTCGTGTGAAAGAGGCCTAAATCCACCTTTAGGCCTCTTTCACACGAGCGTCACGGATTAGGTCCGGATGCGTTCAGGAAAACTCGCACCATTTTGCAAGCAAGTTCAGTCAGTCTTGTCTGCGATTGCGTTCAGTTATTCAGTTTTTTCCGCGCGGGTGCAATGCGTTTTGATGCGTTTTTCACGCGTGTGATAAAAAACTGAATGTTTTACAAACATCTCTTAGCAACCATCAGTGAAAAACACATTGCACCCGCACTTGCTTCAGGACACAATGGCCCTGATTTATCACACCTTCACTCCAGAATTCTGTCTTCAAAAAGTCGCACGATAGGGCTTTTGCGACTTTTTTGCGCATTTTTTTGCGACTTTTTGCATGTGTACACCACTCACTCCAGTTTGTAATATGGGTGGAAAAGTGGGTGTGGTTAGCCATGTTAATGAGTTTCACTCCAGATTTATCATTGCGACTTTTTAAAAAAAGTCGCAAAATAGTCGCAATCTCACTCCAGGAGGAGGGTGGAGTAGGAAAAGTGGAGTAGCTTCTCTAGACAGAAGTGTTAGGTTTAAAGGGTTTCTGTCACCAGAAATGACCCTATTAAACCAAGTGTCATTTGCAATGAGCAAATGACACTTGATGCCAGTAATGTTACTATTATAGTCCTCAGTAACGCCGTTTTGCTAAAAATTACGATTTTATAATATGCTAATGACCTCCCCTAGGTGCAGTAGGCGTGAACCTGCACCTAGGAGAGGCCGTAATTATGCCTCTTACCACGCCCCCGGTCGCGCTGATTGACAGGGCCGGGCAGCCAGCTCTTTCGGCTCCCGGCCCTGTACGATCCGAAATCCCGCGCCTGCGCAGTAATGAAGCCGGGACCCGGGCGGGCGCCGGCTCTCTAGGCGCGCTGATCGCAATGCGCAGGCGCGGGATCAGCGTGCGTTGAGAGCCGGCGCCCGCCCGGGTCCCGGCTTCATTACTGCGCAGGCGCGGGATTTCGGATCGTACAGGGCCGGGAGCCGAAAGAGCTGGCTGCCCGGCCCTGTCAATCAGCGCGACCGGGGGCGTGGTAAGAGGCATAATTACGGCCTCTCCTAGGTGCAGGTTCACGCCTACTGCACCTAGGGGAGGTCATTAGCATATTATAAAATCGTAATTTTTAGCAAAACGCCGTTACTGAGAAGTATAATAGTAACATTACTGGCATCAAGTGTCATTTGCTCATTGCAAATGACACTTGGTTTAATAGGGTGATTTCTGGTGACAGAAACCCTTTAAGGACAAGCCACATTTATCAAACAACCTGTGACGTTTGATAAATGTGGCACAAAGTACTCCAACATAGATGCAAGCAAAACTGACTTCAAATATTCTCCTAATGATAAATTCCCCCCAATGAGTTTTTTACTGAAGCCCCATTCACTTCTATGGGGCCAGAGCTGCGTGAAAAACGCAGAATATAGAACATGCTGCGATTCTCACGCAACGCAGAACTGATGTGTGAAAAATAACGCTCATGTACACAGACCTATAGAAATGAATGGGTCAGGATTCACTGCGGGTGCTATGCGTTCACGTCACGCATTGCACCCGCGCGGAAAACTCGCTCGTGTGAAAGAGGCCGTGCGGATTGGTGCGGATGCGTGTGGATTTTCCGGAACGCATCTGGACTGAATCCGTGACGCCCGTGTGAAAGAGGCCTTACTCTGTCTGTGCCAGGATTTTTAGATAGAGGACTAGAATAAAGAGCAACATACACATTAGGGCTCATGCACACGACCGCATGTATTTTATGGTCCGCAAAAAATACGGATAACATCCGTGCGCATTCCGTATTTTGCAGGACGGGACAGCTGGCCCCTAATAGATCAGTCCTATCCTTGTCCACAATGTGTTCTATCTTTTTGCGGAACGGACATACGGAAACAGAATGCACACTGAGTAACTTCTGTTTTTTGTTTTTTTTGTGGGGACTTATTGAAATGAATGGTTCCGCATACGGTCCGGAACCCGGAACGGACACAGAAAGAAAATATGTTCGTGTGCATGAGACCTGTCTGTTGTTTTTGGCAGAATCGGCCAACAATCTTACGTGAATGGGGAGCGCCACACTCTTCCCAACAAATAATGGGGTTATTTATCATGTATCTGTGCGATTAGACCAGCGTAGTGGACTAGCCTGTCAGTATTTCGTACAGTATTTATAAAGAGTCGCACAGCAGGTGATGAATTAGGCGAAGCGTCTTTGTATTCATCCGGGTGCAGGTGGATCGTGTGCAGTTAGGCTACTCGTTGGTCGGCTCACGAACTGGGTGCAAAAGTGTGGCAAAAAAGTCAAATATTAGATAAAAAGTTGCATATTAGATATAAAAAGTCACATATTAGTTTAAAAAATTGCATATAAGTTAAAAAGCCGCGTATTAGACAAAACTCGCAGCCACATACACATGTTTGGTAAAAGTCACACGTCAACCCACCGATGGAACTATTTTCACAAAATTGTCGCACGGCCGAACACAAAGCAGACAAACAGAACTGCTCCACCACTGGAGCAGAGTAAATATTAGTATGCTTTGTGCCTCATTCATGTGTAAAAAAAATATATAAATAGGCAGAAAAAAATGCGCAAAAACACAACGCCACCAGAATTACTCAAAAGGTCCCTTTAGACGGGATGATTCAGCAGGCAATTGCCTGCTCGTCAGTGGAGGAGACACATTTACATGCAGCAGTCTCCTCCACAGTGATTGCTAATGCCATTGATCGTCCCCATACAGACTTATTGGCGATTTAGGTGCCTACACAAACGATCCAATTAATGCTTGTTCATTGTGTAATGGGCGGCACCATTAGGCCTCTTTCACACGAACGATACGGATTAGGTCCGGATGCGTTTAGTGAAACTCGCACCATTTTGCAGGCAAGTTCAGTCAGTTTTGTCTGCGATTGCGTTCAGTGTTGCGCAAGTGAATGGGTCCACAATCCGAATGCGGCGGCCCCACAGTCAGTGCCCGTGCATTGTGGACCGCAAATTGCTGAATTTCAATGTCCGATCCTTTAGTTGAATAAGCTGCCGCCAGAAGTGACTGGTGGCGACTTCCTCCTCTCTCCTCAATGAAAACAAATACACGCTTGGCCACATCGAGCGCATATGTGTATGGGGGAGTCTGGAGAGATAACAGTTGACAGAATGAGCATTCAGCAGAAGCTACTGAAGGAACCTTTGCCTTAGGCCTCATGCACATGAACGTATTTTTTTTCCATGTCTGTTTTTTTTTGCAGACCATATACAGAAACAGTCATTTCAATGGGTCCGCATAAAAAACGGAAGTTACTCCGTGTGCATTCCATTTCTGTAGGTCTGTATTTCCTTTCTGCAAAAAAATAGAACATGTCCATATTACGGACAAGGATAGGAATGTTCTATTAGGGGCCGGCTGTTCCGTTCCGCAAAATACGTAATGCACATGGACGTCATCCGTACTTTTTGCGGATCCGTTTTTTTTGCAGAGTGCAAATTACATACAGCCCTAAGGACTCATGCACACGGCCAGTTCCGTTTTTGCGGTGCGCAAAATGCGGATACTGCCTGTGTGCGTTCTGCATTCTACGGAACAGAACGTCCTGCCCTCTATAGAACTGTAAAACGGACGCAAAAGAATAGGACATGCTCTATTTTCTTGCGGGGCCGATGTCCGCATATTTTGCAGCCCTATTGAAGTGAATGGGTCCAAATCTGACCCACAAAAAATGGATGGCCCAAAAAACCTTCTGTTTTTACCAATTGTACATCTGCATCCGTTCCGTTTTTCCGCAAAAAAAAAAAACGGAAGGAGGAATATATGTTGCTAGGGTACTAAAATAAAATTTCTTTCTATTTCCTGGAAACGGATCAGCACTTGCGGATGACATATTGAAGCATTCCGCGTGTCATCCGCATTTTTGCAGACCCATTGACTACAATGGGACCACGGACCACATTTTGCGAACAATAGTAGAACCTGCTCTATTTTTTTTTTTGCGGATCCGCATAACGGAACGGATGCGGACTGTCTGTATTTTTTGCGGGGCCATTGAAATGAATGGGTCCGCAAATTTGTGGAACGGATGCGGATTACAAAATACGGACGTGTGAATGGACCCTAATTGTCCGTATTACGGACAAGGATAGGACTGTTCTATTAGGGGCCGGCTGTTCCGTTCCGCAAAATACAGAATGCACACGGACGTCATCCGTATTTTTTGAAGATCCGTTTTTGCATACGGTTGTGTGCATGAGGCCCTAGATGAAGGAAGAAAGGAAAGCTTTTAGCGATGACTCGGGCCATAGGTCCTTTATCTGTCACCATGGGGAGTCAGTCAGATCCCTTGGCAGCGGCACAGAGGCCTGTGTGTATGACTATGCTCACACTACATGATCCTCTTATCTGCAGCGATAAACAGCTATAAATGTCTTACACACGCTCTGCCTGACTGAGGAAAACACTCCAGAGTAAACAGTCCCTGGACGGTGACAGCACAAGACGAGCGGCTGACTACACAGGGCAGGAAGTAGGAGCGGTTTACACAGGCAGTGGTGGCGATAACGTGTCCTACACATAGGCAGGTGCGCTGCTTATAAACATCATGTGGGCTGCACCAGACCTGACACAAACACAGCTGTGCCCAGCCCTCGGGGCATGCCAGCCTGCCACTCACAGCCACAGCATGGCATGCAAACATTCACTATAAACAGCCTGTTCAGCTACGGGTAATTAATATGCCTTATTAATAACATCAGATGAGTCATTTGGAAGTCAGTTACCGTAGATCACCTCAGCATGCGCTCACCTATATCGTTTGTTTGTTGGTCGTTCCGTCAGCTATGACCGGGGTTGAACGTCTCTGTGGAGGTGCAAAGTGGGAATGAAGTTGGCGATGCCCACACTTGAGGGGTGGAGCATCTGCAGGGCATCAACGCTCTACTTTTCTCACATTTTGGAACATAGGGGTACTTTACACGTTTGCCAACGTCTCGGATCTGCAGCAGAAATCTGAGTCCGACGTTCAGATTCCTGACGCGGATAGGCAGTTCGATGTGCATGGATTAGCCCAATTCAACAAAGCTAATGCCTCAGAATCGTTAAAGGGATAGGTCATCAATATCAGACTGGCAGAGGTCCTGACACCCGACACCAATGCTGATCAGCTGTATGAAGAGAAGGCGTGTGCTATGTCTATAGCAAAGCAGCAGCGAGCCTTGCCTTCATACAGCTGATTGGCGGGGGTGGACTGGGAACTTAAAGTGGCCCTGGAAAAAAAAAAAAATTAAAAGTGACCCCATTTTGTAGGCGTGGTCAACAATACCATAGCGCAAAATACCAACCCATCAGAACCAAGTAACACCATGTAGCACAATATACTGCCCCAAAAGCTGGACCTCTATAGTGGCCATCAATAGCCGCCATCTTCTGTCCTCCTCCTCCAGTTGTCTGTGGAGCAGGGGGCTTAGGAGGTGAGGTGCGGGCCATAGCAGATGAATTCGGGAGGACATGTGCGGACACTGGCCGGGTACATGAGTACCTGATTCTTACTATTGAGAGCTCATTATGTACCCGGCAAACAGGACTTAGGTGGCCCCTTGGAGCATCGGGCAACTGGGAAATTTCTCTGTAAGGTCTATGGCTAATCGGCCCCTGGTGCCGGGTGTCGGACCCCCGCCGATCTAATATTGATGACCTATCCTGAGGACAGGTCATCAATATTAAAAGCCTGGAGAACCCCTTTAAGAATTAAAAAAACATACATATTGTCATTGATTTTTTTTTTTTTTTTTTTTACTTTTGCAGCATGGACAGAAACCTCATTCACTTTCATGCGCATTTTCATCAGATCTGACGCAGATTTCAGCATGAAATCAATAGCAGGAGACTCAAACGCTAAGTCTCTGGCTGCCCCTGCCCCCTTCGGATGTCTGACAGCTCTCTTTTTATACTGTGTATTGTAAGAAAGCTGTTAAAGGGGTTTTCCGGGATTTTACTAATGATGACCTATCCTCAGGTTAGGTCTGACACCCGGGACCCCCGCCGATCAGCTGTTTGAGAAGGCACAAGCGCTCCCGTGAGCGCCGCGGTCTTCTCTCAGCTTTTCCTAGGCCAGTGATGTCAGGTTCATCGGTCACGTGGCCTAGGAGCGGCTCAGCCTTTTCTTTCCTGATTCGATCCTGATTTTTTCAGGACCCATTGAAATGAATGGATCCAGATCAGGATCGAATCAGGAAAGAAAAACAGGACGTGTGAATGGAGCCTAATTCAAGTGAATGGGACTGAGCGCGATACCAAACACAACCACTATACAATGTACGTCGCTGTGCTTGGTGAGCTGAGTGTAGGTAGCGGCGCTCATAGGAGTGCCAGTGCCTTCTGAAACAGCTGATCGACGTCCCGGGTGTCAGACCCCTACCGATCAGATACTGATGACCTATCCTGAGGATAGGTCATCAGTAGTAAAATCCTGGAAAGCCTCTTTAAGCAGCATACGGACCCGGAATATCGGGAGCTAATGAATATTTACACTCTATAGCACCCCGCGAGGGTCATTTATCAAGAAACTTCAGACTTTTTTAGTCGCAAGTCCCTTTTTTGACTGACCACACAATATTATTTAGACACATGGGCGGTTTTACGCTGTGTTGAGTGGGACAGGGGTGGTACGGGGGCATGTTGAGGCCTGCAAATTTACTAACATTTACGCCTGTTTCCAGGGCCTGAAGTAGTTTTTACGCCAGACACACTGACTGCTGTAGATGCTTCTAATTTAAGATAAGTGGGACTCTAATACCGTACAGCGTAAAAAGCTGGTCTTAGTAAATGACCCTCTCTCTGTACAAAGCAGACTTCATGACGGCTCATGCTGGAGTTGCTCAGTTTCATCTCTAGGCTATGTTGCCCTCAGATAGCGTAGCATGACAGATTCCCTTTAATTCAGTCTCTCGTACCTTGTAATCCGTGAACTGGAGGTATCCTCTTGTCATCCTTTTCTGATCCATCCTTTTCCACCCACTTCTAGTCTGTAAAGTTCACCTTCCTGTTGGCAGTTAAAAAAAGAGGGTAAGAACCTTTTGGGAAACAGACTTCTATCCCTTATTAATTTTCCATCCCCTCGCGTTCAGTGGGGTCCATTAACTGGCCTCGCAAAACGGCGCCAGAAAGCGGCCCTCCAAAATGGTTGGACTAGGCTAGCTCACACAACATTTAGACAATACGTTTGGTGGAGATGAAAAGTACTGCTAAACATACACCCTAGGATGCCCAACCTGCGGCCCTCCAGCTGCTGCAAAAAAACTCCCAGCATGCCCTAATAGCTGTAGGCTGTCCAGACACGCTGGGAGTTGTAGTTTTGCAACAGCTGGAGGGCCGCAGGTTGAGCATCCCTTTAAGTGACCTCAGTTTGTGGTACGTGTCCCCCCCCCAAGGGGTACACTCCGCATATCTAGTACATGGTTTCCAAAACTTTGTCTACTGGGGCTTAACCAGCCAGAATCAGATGATACCTGGGACTCGCCGGTGCACAGTACCAGCAAATTGGATGAAATTGGATTCATTTTCTATGGGGCACTGACTCGGCTATTTCCGTTGGCTCCATAGAAATGAATGGGAGCGGGGGCCACACATGCGCGCTTCGCTCCCATTCATTTCCATGGGGAGCCGGCTTGGTGGTGGCCGGACCGGAGTCCTCCAGTCACCACCTTGCGGGGCTCTGTTGTCGATATAGGTGCAGGTCTCAGTGGTGGGACCCACAACTATAAGACAATGGAGGCATATCCTAGCGATATGCCCCCATTGTCCATCATGAGACAACCCCTTTAAATCTGGGGGGGGGAGCACTAATTGAGACATTAATATTACTGTGGGGCATTATTAATTCTTGGAACCACATTATGACGCCCCGTGTTAAGCTACGCCCCTACAACCACACCCTAAAGGTGGCAACCTTGGTATACACACAGAAAAGAAAAAAATATACTAAAAAGGAAAACTAAAAACACCCACACCAACCCAAAGAGTCGCCCAAAAACTCTACGTATTGGGGGAATATGTCAAAACTGGTGTAAACATAGAACTGGCTTAGTTGCCCATAGCAACCAATCAGATTCCTCCTTTCATTTCCTAAAGGAGCTCTGAAAAATGAAATGTGGAATCTGGTTGCTATGGGCAACTAGACTACTTTTTGTTAACACCGGTTTTGATAAATCTAACCCTTTTTTCTGTTTACCCCAAAGAAAACTAAAAAATAACAGCCCTAAGCATCACGAAAAAAAAACATGATTTTTCTGGCTCAATAAATTTAAATAATTGTATCTGGTGACTGCTTTCACTATTGCAGGGCCTCAGTTATCTGTGTAATTGGACTCTCTGGTGATATTTCTACATGAGGCCGCCATCCTGACCACATCACAGCGTGAGTCAGACAGCCGCTTCACCTCACATTCCGGCACCGTGCCCTCAACAAAGATGGCGGACGGAGCCTTTCCTGAGAGATTTTTTTTCGTAGGTGTTTTTTTTTTTTCGGGCGGATGTAGGCGGATGTTCTTGGCCTCCATTCTCTGTATCGCCGCAACTTTCGTAAGGAGTGAGACATGAGAACGGGGAACTGCGGGGTGAGCGGGGCCTGACTCTGGGAGGTAAGCGGCAGGAAAGGCTAAGGCTTGCGGCCTGGTCGTCCCCGTCACACGCCGTGAGGGCAAACCGCGGCTGAGGCCTAAAGGAGGGGAGGACGGGGAGCTGCAGACACAGGCCTAGGGGCATTGCACGGAGGCCAGTTGTTACACGCCGGCCTACTACCTGGTTCAAGCCGAGGAGCTCCGATAGGCAGGGCTGTCATGTAAAGGGCCACAGTGCCCACTGTACACCTCTGTGTAAGCTATAGCTGTCCTTACTGATAAGCGGCGCCGCAAAGCTGCTTATCTTATCAGTGGTGAGTGTGTAAGCCCATGGCCTGGCCGGTACATTTACTGTCATGGGTTAACTTGCATTTTATTGAAATTTATTTCATCTGGAAATGCGGAAAAATAATTTCCGCTGCGCCAAAGTGTGTGGCCATGTTGTGTATGGATACGCTTTGCGGTACGTTGCCGTACGTTATCTTATGGGTGTGAGGGGGTTCTCTGAATATGTATGTTACCCCATTACAGTACCTGCCTAAGGAATGATACTGTGATGTCTTCACTGTGCAGGGAATGGTCTTATTACACATAGGGATACCCATTCACTGATATCAGCTGGACCCCTTAACCAGTTCAATTACCGCCTAAAATACTGCGGGACCCCTTAACCAGTTCAATTACCGCCTAAAATACTGCGGGACCCCTTAACCAGTTCAATTACAGCATAAAATACTGCGGGACCCCTTAACCAGTTCAATTACAGCATAAAATACTGCGGGACCCCTTAACCAGTTCAATCACAGCATAAAATACTGCGGGACCCCTTAACCAGTTCACAATTACAGCATAAAATACTGCGGGACCCCTTAACCAGTTCGATTACAGCATAAAATACTGCGGGACCCCTTAACCCGTTCAGTCACAGCATAAAATACTACGGGACCCCTTAACCAGTTCAATCACAGCATAAAATACTGCGGGACCCCTTAACCAGTTCACAATTACAGCATAAAATACTGCGGGACCCCTTAACCAGTTCAATCACAGCATAAAATACTGCGGGACCCCTTAACCAGTTCACAATTACAGCATAAAATACTGCGGGACCCCTTAACCCGTTCAGTCCCAGCATAAAATACTGCGGGACCCCTTAACCTGTTCAGTCACAGCATAAAATACTGCGGGACCCCTTAACCAGTTCAATCACAGCATAAAATACTGCGGGACCCCTTAACCAGTTCACAATTACAGCATAAAATACTGCGGGACCCCTTAACCAGTTTAATTACAGCATAAAATACTGCGGGACCCCTTAACCAGTTCACAATTACAGCATAAAATACTGCGGGACCCCTTAACCTGTTCAGTCACAGCATAAAATACTGTGGGACCCCTTAACCAGTTCGATTACAGCATAAAATACTGCGGGACCCCTTAACCCGTTCAGTCACAGCATAAAATACTGCGGGACCCCTTAACCAGTTCACAATTACAGCATAAAATACTGCGGGACCCCTTAACCCGTTCAGTCCCAGCATAAAATACTGCGGGACCCCTTAACCTGTTCAGTCACAGCATAAAATACTGCGGGACCCCTTAACCAGTTCAATCACAGCATAAAATACTGCGGGACCCCTTAACCAGTTCAATCACAGCATAAAATACTGTGGGACCCCTTAACCAGTTCACAATTACAGCATAAAATACTGCGGGACCCCTTAACCAGTTTAATTACAGCATAAAATACTGCGGGACCCCTTAACCAGTTCACAATTACAGCATAAAATACTGCGGGACCCCTTAACCCGTTCAGTCCCAGCATAAAATACTGCGGGACCCCTTAACCAGTTCAATCACAGCATAAAATACTGCGGGACCCCTTAACCAGTTCAATCACAGCATAAAATACTGTGGGACCCCTTAACCAGTTCACAATTACAGCATAAAATACTGCGGGACCCCTTAACCAGTTTAATTACAGCATAAAATACTGCGGGACCCCTTAACCAGTTCACAATTACAGCATAAAATACTGCGGGACCCCTTAACCCGTTCAGTCCCAGCATAAAATACTGCGGGACCCCTTAACCAGTTCAATCACAGCATAAAATACTGCGGGACCCCTTAACCAGTTCGATTACAGCATAAAATACTGCGGGACCCCTCAACCAGTTCACAATTACAGCATAAAATACTGCGGGACCCCTTAACCCGTTCAGTCACAGCATAAAATACTGCGGGACTCCTTAACCAGTTCAA
Organism: Rhinella marina; assembly: GCA_900303285.1. NCBI lineage: Eukaryota > Metazoa > Chordata > Amphibia > Anura > Bufonidae > Rhinella > Rhinella marina. The sequence continues at coordinate 579,757 of ONZH01000082.1, read as the reverse complement.
TCACAGCATAAAATACTGCGGGACCCCTTAACCAGTTTAATTACAGCATAAAATACTGCGGGACCCCTCAACCAGTTCACAATTACAGCATAAAATACTGCGGGACCCCTTAACCCGTTCAGTCACAGCATAAAATACTGCGGGACTCCTTAACCAGTTCAATCACAGCATAAAATACTGCGGGACCCCTTAACCAGTTCAATCACAGCATAAAATACTGCGAACCCCTTAACCAGTTCGATTACAGCATAAAATACTGCGAACCCCTTAACCAGTTCGATTACAGCATAAAATACTGCGGGACCCCTTAACCAGTTCGATTACAGCATAAAATACTGCGGGACCCCTTAACCAGTTCGATTACAGCATAAAATACTGCGGGACCCCTTAACCAGTTCGATTACAGCATAAAATACTGCGGGACCCCTTAACCAGTTTAATTACAGCATAAAATACTGCGGGACCCCTCAACCAGTTCACAATTACAGCATAAAATACTGCGGGACCCCTTAACCAGTTCACAATTACAGCATAAAATACTGCGGGACCCCTTAACCAGTTTAATTACAGCATAAAATACTGCGGGACCCCTCAACCAGTTCACAATTACAGCATAAAATACTGCGGGACCCCTTAACCCGTTCAGTCACAGCATAAAATACTGCGGGACTCCTTAACCAGTTCAATCACAGCATAAAATACTGCGGGACCCCTTAACCAGTTTAATTACAGCATAAAATACTGCGGGACCCCTCAACCAGTTCACAATTACAGCATAAAATACTGCGGGACCCCTTAACCAGTTTCAATTACTGCATAAAATACTGCGGGACCCCTTAACCAGTTCACAATTACTGCATAAAATACTGCGGGACCCCTTAACCCGTTCAGTCACAGCATAAAATACTGCGGGACTCCTTAACCAGTTCAATCACAGCATAAAATACTGCGGGACCCCTTAACCAGTTCAATCACAGCATAAAATACTGCGAACCCCTTAACCAGTTCGATTACAGCATAAAATACTGCGAACCCCTTAACCAGTTCGATTACAGCATAAAATACTGCGGGACCGGACCCCTTAACCAGTTCGATTACAGCATAAAATACTGCGGGACCCCTTAACCAGTTCGATTACAGCATAAAATACTGCGGGACCCCTTAACCAGTTCGATTACAGCATAAAAATACTGCGGGACCCCTTAACCAGTTCGATTACAGCATAAAATACTGCGGGACCCCTTAACCAGTTTAATTACAGCATAAAATACTGCGGGACCCCTTAACCAGTTCGATTACAGCATAAAATACTGCGGGACCCCTTAACCAGTTCGATTACAGCATAAAATACTGCGGGACCCCTTAACCAGTTCGATTACAGCATAAAATACTGCGGGACCCCTCAACCAGTTCACAATTACAGCATAAAATACTGCGGGACCCCTTAACCAGTTTAATTACAGCATAAAATACTGCGGGACCCCTCAACCAGTTCACAATTACAGCATAAAATACTGCGGGACCCCTTAACCCGTTCAGTCACAGCATAAAATACTGCGGGACCCCTTAACCAGTTTAATTACAGCATAAAATACTGCGGGACCCCTTAACCCGTTCAGTCACAGCATAAAATACTGCGGGACTCCTTAACCCGTTCAGTCACAGCATAAAATACTGCGGGACTCCTTAATAATGTAGCAGGGTATGGCCATGTGGCGCAGTTGGCACACAGCTGGCGCGCAGCCTAGTGATTTGTGGCGGTTCCCTCACAGTAGATCCCAGGCCCCCCGCTACTTACCGTCTAGATGGTATTCTTTTTCCCACTGGTGGTCGGTCCCTCACATCTGCATCGGAGTCTTCATTACGGAGTATTCATACGACCCGTTCATCTCAATGGGGGTCGCAAAAGATGTGGACGGTGCACTGTGCGCTGTCTGCACCCGTGTGTCCATTCTGCGGCCCCGCAAAAAAAATAGAGCACGTCCTATTCTCGTCTGTTATGCGGACAAGAGTAGGTATTTCTTACGTCGTGCGGGAAAGTGCGGGCCGTTATCCATGTTTTACAGATCCACAATTTGCGGACCGCAAAACAGATGCCGCTGCCCCGTAACTTTTATACCAGATGATGAATGTGGCGGAGAAAAGACGATGCACATAAAAAAAAAAAACGTGTAGTATGCCACTTATTCATGCCAGAAGAAACTCCTTGCATTTAGTGTTTTTTTTTTTTTTCTGGCTTCTTTAAAAAAACGCAGCGTGCTGGAGCTCTTTGCATTTTATCAGGCGTTGTAACATCACCTCCTCCTTAGGGGAAAACCTCCTTGGAGAAAAAGTTAGTGGTTAAAAAAAAAGCTCAGCTGACCCCCCCCCCCCCCAAAAAAAAAAAAAAAGTCGCTTGTGCTTATTCTGCTGGGTCCATTGCGTTCGGATGCGGTTTTATTAAATCAAAAGTGTACAATCCGCATGCGGCACTAACAGTATTGTAAGTCCGTGGGCGTCTGTCCTGTCTGGAAAAAAAAAACAAAAAAACGGATCCAGCACCATTGACTTAAATTATTTTTAGTGGCGGGTCTGGCTGTTTAGTTTTGCACAGCGCAGTTTGTGTCCGGTTGCAGAATGTGACAAACCTGATGCGTTCCGTTCAGTTTTGATCTCATTGACAATGAGTGGGGACAAACCTGAAGCGCTTTCCTCCGGTTTTGAGATCCTCTGCCGGGTCTTAAAACCGGAAAGGAAATCGCAGATGTGAAAGTGGCCGAAGGAAGGAACCTTAGGCCTCTTTCATACGATCGAGTTTTCCGTTCCAGGATTCAGACCCATTCATTTCAATGGATCTGTCGTTTTTTCCACGCATCGTCTCTGCGTTCAGGAAAAATCGCGGCATCTTCTATATTGTACGTTTTTCAGGCAGTTCTGGCTCCATAGAAGTGACAGGGGCTTGTGTGAAAAACGGAAGCCATCCAGATGCAATGTGTTTTTCACTGATGCTCCCGAGGAGATGTAGATTGTTGTTGAGGATTTTTTTTAATCCGAGTGAAAAGCGCACGCAATCCGGATATCTGGATAGAAAAACCGCACGTGCTGACCAAACTGATTGAACTTGTGCGCAAAACCATCAGTTTTATCCTGAACAGATCCTAACACAATCCGTATCGCTGGTGTGGAAGAGGCCTTAGGGCAGGGATGTCCTCCAACTCCGAGCGGCAGCCAAGCTGAACAAGCGGAGCTGCACTGTAAAGTATGGTGGAGGGAGCACATCATTGATTATTGCTGGCTTAGGCCCAGTTCACACATTCAGTTTTTTCCATCAGTTATTGTGAGCCAAAACCAGTAGTGAAGCCTCCTCAGAGATCAGGTGTAATGGAAAGATCTGCTCCTGTTCTGTGTTTTTGACCCGCACCTGGTTTTTGATCCCAATAACTGATGAAAATAACTGACGTGTGAACAAGGCCTTAAAGGGTGTTTTTTTATATTGATTGGGGTATAGGCCACTAATGTCATCTGTGAGGGTCCCACATCCCAAATGTCTGATCAGCTGCTTGAGTAGCTCAGGTGCCAGAACTACACGGCTCTGTCCATTGTGCAGCAGGCGCAGGGGTGCACCACCAATGAGACCAGGTGAGGCGATCACCTCGGGCAGCAGAAGGGCAATGAGCACTTTCATTGTGGTAAAGGGGTTAGGTTAAGAAACTGGCATTGGGGAGGGGGGGGCGCCATTTCAGTCTTCGCCTCAGGCAGCAGAAAGGCTAGGTGCACCCCTGAGTGGGCGGAGCTTCTAACTGCATCGCTGCTCCCATTCACTTCAATAGCTGCTGCGCCGCGGTGATTGGCTCCACCCACGTCACAATGGGCGGAGCTGTGTAGTTCTGGCAGTTGATCCTGTGGATAGGCCGTCAGTATAAAGAGTGGGCAACCCCTTTAAGGTGGCCATAGGTGACTACAGCTCTCTCTTCCGACTGGGCCATGGGTGTTATTAGGGAGAAAGTCCACAGGCCATTACTACAGGCCATGGTTTCCACAGGGACGGTTGCTCGGTCACTATCTTGTCACATTCCTTACTGTAAGGGCTCATTCAGACGACCGTATCCTTTTTACTGTCGTCAAATTGTGGATACCGGCTTTTTGTGGAATGGCCGGGCCTATGATAGAAATGCCTATTGGACAAGAATAGGACATGCTCTATCTTTTTACTGACATACGGATGTGGACAGCACACGGCCCGCTGTCCATTACGTTTGTGGCCCCATTGACATGAATGGGTCCACAAAATTGCAAATATACGGTGGTCTGTGTATAATGGGGGTCGCCCTGACATGGTACCAGCTTAGCTCTCACGATGCATTTTTATATATGTGACATGGCTTTGCACTATAAGAATATATATATATACCTTGTGTATTCTGTCCTGTGTCTGCAGTAAAGGACCCGCTCTATGGTGCACATGACCGCGCTGTTATAGCCACACTTCCACATTGTGTGAATTCCTGACCAGTCATGGAGGTAGCAGTGCGGAGAGCACCCAAGGGAGATGGCGTTGTTTACCTCGTCTGTAAGGGCGGGGGCAGGCTGAAGTACACATAAGGGCTCATGCACACGAACGTATTTTCTTTCCATGTCTGTTCCGTTTTTTGCCTACCGTATGGGGAACCATTCATTTCAATGGGTCTGCAAAAAATATGAAAGTTACTCCGCGTGCATTCTGTTTCCGTATGTCCGTATTTCCGCTCTGCAAAAAAATAGAACATGTGCTATTATCGTCTGCATTACGGACAAGGATAGGACTGTTCTATTAGGGGCAGGCTGTTCCGTTCCGCAAAATACTGAATTCACACAGACGTCATCCATGTATTTTACAAACCGCAAAATACATACGGTCATGTGCATGAGCCCTTAAATGCATACTGTACCATCTTAGGCTGCCCGGGCGTCTCATTCACATTTCCACAGACAGCACACATACTCACGTTGTTTTTTTTTTTTTGTTTTTTTTTTTTTTATACGGACAGTGGGTCAATGGAAAAAACTCAGAGACATGCAGTACTCCAGGCCCATTGAAGTCTATGGGTCCGTGAAAATCACGGACACCACATGGGTGGCGTCCATGTTTGGTCTGTTTTTCACAGACCGCTGCTAGGAGATCCTTTTGAAATGATTTTTTTTTTTTTTGGCGTAGCAGTGTCCATGGAATATGGATGACACACGGAGGGCAAAAAAACGGATCCTTCGCGGACATCCTTATGGTTGAAACGCAGACTGAGGTCAAACGCTTATGTGACAAAAGGCCGGCCTGTACATGTCAGTATAACTTTATTTTATCTTTTTATATCATTTTTTATGTCTTTATTTTATTTTTTGTATTTTTAGGAATTTTTTATATTTTTATGACTATTTTATTTTTTGTATTTTTTTAGGACTTTATTTTTTATATTATATTTTATATTATTTTTATGACTTTATTTTATTTTTTTGTATTTTTTTAGGACTTTTTTATTTTTTATATTGTTTAATAATTATATTATTTTTAAGACTTTATTTTATTGTATTTTTTTATTTTTTTTATATTTTTTTATGAATTTTTTTTTTTTTAATGCGTAGGTGCCCATGGGGAAGGTAGACCATTAGGCCCCATTCACACGACCGTATGAATCGGGCCGTATCTATTCCGCAATATTGCGGAATAAATGTGGCCCCATTCACCTCTATGGGGGCGCACAGACGCCGCGAGGAGCCTGCTCCGTGCCGCGGCTCCGCATATATAGATAAAACATGTCCCATAAGTACAAGTAAAGGGGTTTTGAATTGGGGGCCCGGCCGTGTGTTCGGCAACAATACGGCCGTCTGAATGGGGCCTTATACAGTAGCATACGTTGGATGTAGACACCTCTAATCCACCCCATCCCGGCTGTGGCGGCTCTGGTGGCGCAGGGTGCACTTTAAGCGCTCTCCGCGTGGCACATTAGAAACCTGCGGTTTGTTTGCACTTTTTCCCTGTTCAAACAGAATCCGTAGTGTCGTCGTTGGCGACCCATCTGTCGCCCTCTCCATTGTGATCCATGCCATCCCCTCCGGTGCGATCTCTTGGAGCGAGATAAGCAGCATCAGGTGAGGCCGGCGGAGGTGTTTACTCTCCACGCTGCCTGCGTGCTCGCTGCTTGACCCGGCCGCCTGTTCCCCACCCCCCCCTCCCGATTTTGGCCTGTGTGCTGAGAGATAAGAATTTGCGTATTATTTATGCAGCGCACAAAGCAAACATTCTGCAATCTGCCGTGTTTCCACTGCCATGGGGAACAGATCGTGTTGGCATCGTGGCAGTGCCCCCCAGCACAGAGCAGGAGGAGGGGGGTAGTAGTCTAGGGTGCTGGACGCCTTCTACGTCTGTCCTGGTGGAGTATCTCTTCTGCTTTTCTGCCTTGTTTTACATACAGGGTGTGATCTGTACTCCATTCACAGAACTGACATTTTTACTTGTATCTCCCGCTGTACGGTGGACGCTTACATCTGTTTTCCTCGCACGCAGTGTGCGCTTATTTAAAGGGGTCCTCCGGAGGCACATGTACTGCTCCAGGCCAGATTATAATTGGCTCCGTATACATTGATCAAGTGGGGAGACGCCTCCGTATGGCTGGTTATATGAGATCCAGATCCTTTAAATCAGGGATTCTCAACCTGCGGCCCTCCAGCTGTTGTAAAACTACAACTCCCACCATGCCCTGTTGTAGGCTGTCCGAGCATGCTGGGAGTTGTAGTTTTGCAACAGCTGCAGGTTGAGCATCCCTGCTTTAAAGGGACACTATCGCGAAGAAAAAAATTTTGATATGTTTTACAACATAACAAAAGCAGGTTTTAACATAATGTATTTTTCAAATTGTGTAAATGTTTTTTTTTAATTCACTTTTCTTGCCTTACATGGGGGCTGCCATGTTGGAAGTAAAGTGTGACAGTCTGGGTTTACAACACAATGGCACCTCACTTACGACAGGCATGTACATAGGTTTCCTCAGTCGCTGCCGACCCTATAGAGAATGAATGGAAGACGTGAGCCCGCCCCTGTGATGACACCAGTAACACACAGCCAGGTCCTCCCTCCTTGCTGCTGGGGGAAGCCCACTGTGCTTGCTCCTCACTCCTGCAGTAGCGTCCTTGTCTTCATTAGGCTGCCTGTTCTAAATTCTATGGCAGCTCACCCCAGCAGTGCAGACAATTTTTGCTGAGTGTACTGCTGGGGTGAGCGGCCCAGGACTGAGAAACAGAGTAGATGGAGGTTCTTGGGGCTGTAGGACCTTAGTGATGTAATCGGCCATGTGACCAGTGGGGGAGGAGCCTGAGGAGCAGAGATCTGCGTTTTTGTAACGAAGCCATTGTCTCATCTTATCTTGCTGAAGCAGTGATGTCACCGCTGAAGGTGTGAATTGGTGATGTCATTGGTACCACCCACTTTTTTGCAGCATGCCTACTTACAGGTTGCTCAAAGCCTCATTTGGCCAGCAGAGCTCCCCCTGGTGACCAAAGATGGTAAATATGGTAAAATCTAATATTTATTTATAATATTTCACACATTGGAATTTTTATTTATTTATTATTTCTTACAAATGTATAATAGATTTTTTTAGCATAAATAAAATATAGAACAGGTTTTTGTGATAGATTCCCTTTAAATTCATCAGCGTACTGCTTTTTGGTCTTTTGTGCTCACACCCGGGCCTGCCGTGGTTTAGTGGTGGCCTAGACCTTTCATAGATGTCCAGCCCTCTAATACAAGTGCAAACACGGCTGAGCATGCATGTCTTCCCATAATGAGGTATGCACATGACCGGGAGTGTTTTGCGGTCTGCAAAAGATAGGACATGTCCTATACTTTACCGCAACATGTGGCCCACAGACCCATTAAATTCAATGGGTCCGCACGGTGGTGCGCCGTGCACTTGGCCATTATATCTGTGTTTTGCGGTGTGAATGCACGCGACCATACCTAATTATATGAAGATTGGCGCTAGAAGCGCCTGTTTTGATAAATTCCCACTTTAGTTCCTCCGTTGATTAGCTGCCTGCAATGTACGCCCCTGTCCCCCTTTCGGACACATGCACTCTCGTCTGAGCCTAGCATGCATGTGCATGGTAGAAGAAGCGTTTGACCCTGCTTGTAGAAGACGTGCGGTGATGGTGGGTGTATACGTGAGCGGACTGCTCCGGAGCTCGTCTTTTGTAGTCGTATTTCAGGCCCGTCGGTGTCTCCTCCTGTTTTTTGTGCAGGGATGAGTCACACAGTCCGAGGGGGGATTTCCAGCAAATAATGAATGTGGATGAAAATATTTTTCTTGGACTCGGTATAAAAGCCCCGCTGCATTACATAGTTACATGCAAATATCTGCAGGAGCGGCAACAATGGGCGAGCCCTCCCGGTGGAGGTTGTCGCACACAGTTCACTCGTGGGGGGGGGATTTGGGCAGCGTTACCTCCATACATTGCTATATGCCATATACTGCATCTTTGAATACGGACTAATCGTCCTTAGTATCTGGCTTTACCATGTAAATTATGCCATTGCACCTCACCGTGCTGCCCAAGTGCAACGTCCTTTCATAATATGACGTTACGTATTCTGAATTCATAATGCAGCCCCTGCAGAAATCTATGCTGTACCGCCGCATAATGTATTATGGTGTAATAGGATGCTGCACCGTATAGCGGAGCGTGCCTACTGCTCTGTGGTACAGCAGCAGAGTGAGTCCATAAGCTGTGCACGTGGCTTATACTCTGTAGGGGGGGTTTAAAGGGACCGTCCCACCATAAGAACATCCCCTCTGCACAGGGAAGGGGATAAGTATCTGATTGGGTGGGGCGCTGATCGCACGGACCCCTGGAGTCCCCCTGGGGGAATGGAGCGATGGCTATGCTTGCGTGCGGCCGCTCCATGCAGCTCAAGTCCAGTGCACAGCCATCTCTGGCAGTCCCATAGAGGTGAATGGAGCTACAGCACACGGGTGACCACCGCTCCCTTCATCCCGGGGGCCCCACGGTCAGGCCCCCACTTATCCCCGAGCCTGTGGATAGGGGATCAGTTCTTATGTGATGACAACCCCTTTAAGGTGACTGTCCTCATTAGATTAATGCCAGCCAAATCTGCCTACGTTACCCTTCGACCATCTACCATGCATTAGACCAGGGGTAGGCAACCTCCGGCTGTTGTGAAACTACAACTCCCAGCATGCCTACTTGCTCTGTTCTTCTCAGAACTCCCATAAAAATGAATAGAGCATGCTGGGAGTTGTAGTTTCACAAAAGCTGGAGTGCCGGACCCCTGCGTTAGACGTTTGGCCACTGATATTGGAGGTGGGAAAGATCAGATGAGTTGAATTTCAACATGCCTGATCCCCCCCCCTAGAAAAGCTCTTGTGGTATCTGGCCGCAGTTCCCTCCCTCCACTGAGAAACACAAGCACGCTCAGCCAAACCGAGCATGCATGTACACAGAGTGGAGTACTAGCCTGCTGAATAGCTGAAGACGCGATAAAGGCTCTGTCCAGACCGTTCATGAAGATTTTTATCATCTGACTCCGATTTAAAGGGGTTGTCCAGTATTAGAAAAACATTGCTGCTTGCTTTCAAAAACGGCTCCACCGCTGTCAGCAGGATGAGTGTGGTTGCAACTCACCAGCAGAGCCGAGCTGCAATACCAGCTGCGACCCGTGGACGGGGGTGGTGCTGTTTTTAGTAGAAAGCAGCCATGTTTTTCTAATACTGGTACCTTGCTGTATAATTCCGCTCCCCCCCAGTGGTCCACTGTGTAGGAAAACGGTGGCTATATGCGCATATACGGCAAACACGGCTCACGGACAAAGTCCGCACAGCCTGGTAGATATGACTACATTATCCGAGGTGATATGACTTCTCCTTATCCCCATAGGGATTAATGTACATGTTTGACCAGGCCGGACGGACGTCTTAATGGAGGGGACGATCAATACCGACGTGTACGCTCTTTAACCTCTCAGTGTTCGCTTTATCGTCATTTTTTCCTCCTTGCCTTCCAAGAGCCATAACTTTTTTATTTTTCCATCCGCATAGCTGTATGGGGGCTTGTTTTCTCTGGGACGGGCTGGACTTTTTAGTGGAACCATTTAATGGTTCATGTGGTGCATTGAGAAACTGTTAAAAAAAAATATTTATGGGGTGGAAATGGAAATAAAACCTAATTCCACCTTTTTTTTGTTTTGGTTTTATGGCGTTCACAGTGCGGTAAAAGCAACACGTTAATATACCCTGCGGGTCAGTGCCATTACAGCCAGAGCAAATTGATATAGCTTCAAATTATTTATTTTTTTAAGTGCTTTTTGTTGCCATATTCTGACACCCAAAATTTTATTTTTTGGAGAACAAGTTGTTTTTGAGAGTATTTAAAGCGGTATTTTGGTTGTTTCAAGTTATCCCCTCTCCACAGTATAGGGGATAACTATTAGATCAGTGAGGGACCCCCACTAATCTCAAGAACCGGGGGCCCCGTACCAACTGCGGCACCCCGGAAAATAATGGAGCGGCCGGTCGCACGTGAGGGTGGCCGCTCCATTTATTTCTATGTGAGTTCTGGGGATAGCCGTGCTGTAGCTTGTTTGAAATGAATGGAGAGGGGGATAATTTTTATTTTTTTATTTTTTTTTGGGCGGGGGGGGGGGGGGGTCGGGATTTAAGATGACAAACGACTGTTTTGGTATTGGAGATAATATATATATTTTTTTTATTTTAATTTTTTACGCTGGGAGATAAATGTGATATTTTAAATATTTCTGAAATTTTCATAAACAGCAAAATCACTTGTTTATTTTTTTAAATATGAGAAATAGGAAATATTTATTTTAATTTTTTTTGTATTTATTTATTTTTTTAACTGTGTAGCAGGTTTAAAATTTTTGAATAATCTCATAGTGGAATCCTAGTGCACCTTGTCTCCCCGTCTGCCATGTCAACCAATTAGCACCCTGCGATTGCTCAGAGGTGACCGTCACCGTTTAGAGGGGCGCAGCAGGAAGGAGTTCGCTGTATAACCCAGCCGCCACCTGCTGCGCGTGGAGCGGGCTCCATATTGAATTGTCGCACATCCTCTGTACAAGTACGTTGGGCGGCGTTAAGGGGTTATCCAGGAATTTTTATATTGACCTATCCTCGGCGGGGGTCCCTGGTGTCGGATTAGCTGATAGAAGAGGCCTGTGCCCCATGAGGGCCGTGGCCTCTTCCTAGGCTATGTGACGTAACCGTACAAAGGTCACACGGCCTAGTTGCAGCTCAGCTCCGTTCAAGTCAATGGACCTGGGCTGCTATCCAAGCACAGCGGCTCCCTGGGACTCGGACCCCCTGCCAATGTGATAATGATGACCCATCCTGAAGATAGGTCATCGTTATCAATTCCTGGATAGCCCCTTTAAGTACTTCTGTCTGGGCCTTCAATGATGGCTTTCTATCGTCATAGGATTGTTTATTGCATGGTCATCCAGACGTGTTATCGCGCTGTGTGTTTTTCTCCTTCGCCGTCATTTTTCCTCCCGGTGCCCTTGTTTACAGCGCAGATCTGCCGTGGATAGGGTTGTTTTCACAAAGCAGCCGCGTGTCACATCCCATGGAAGTGAAAATAAGCAGCTCTGCTAAAGGCTGGAGGTAAAGCAAAGAGGAAAAAGCAGATAATCTTGCATTTCTCACTTTATGATTGCTGTAATGGAAATCTCTGCCTGCGAGGATCTCCTGGCCGGCTTGTGGTGGGCTCGTGCTTACACACAGCAGCCAGTCTGAAAAGGCAGAGCTGCAGTATTAGGGCTCATGCACACGAATTGCAGATCCGCAAAACGCTGATACCGGCTGTGTGCTTTCCTGATTTTGCAGAACGGAACGTCCTGGCCTCTATCGAACAGTCCTATCCTTGTCCGTAAAACGAACAAGGATAGGACATGTTCTGTGTTTTTGCGGGTGCCACAGAACGGACATACGGACGTGGACAGCAGACGGCCCAAATCTTTTGGAGTGAAGTGAATGGGTGCACATCTGACACGCACCGACCGCTTATCGGATGCGGAATCAAAATATGTTTGTGTGCATGAGCCCTAAGTATGGTGGAGTGATAAAATAGGGGGCAGAGACAGGACGGATGTCTCTGACTACATCAGTATCCCGTGAGGCAGAACTGCCAGGTTCCCTTTATTGATCATCGCTATTCCGGGATGTAGCAGAGCTTACAAATGGACCAAATAAAGGCTGCACTCTTGCTGAGAGAGTAGACCTTGTCCCGGACAGTGCAGATTAAAAAGGTTTTATCTTTATTACAGGATGTTTTCATTCCTTAAAGGTTTGTTCCATCTGGACATTTATGGCACTTAAAGGGGTTGTCCGAGTTATTTTTGTTCTTTATATGTTTCTAACTTGTCAGGTATAACAACTTTCCCATATACTTTGTGTTTCTAAAGCTGCTGGTTTCTCAGAGTTGACTGAGGGTCACATGACCTGTGATGTCACCTTATCTCTCTGCTCTGTGATGTTTCGTGTACAAGCCTCAGAGTTCAGATAACAGTCTGTACAGGAGACGTCACTGGCCACGCCCCCTTTCTTCCCTGCCTTTGCAGAGAAGGGGGGAGGGGCAGAGATTATTACTGCATGTAAACAAAGGCCAGAAGAGAACCAGGGAAATGAGGAAATATAGATTTTTTTTTGCCTAAAACTTGCTGAACTTAGTTATATATTGCTGCCCATCAGATTTACAGTGCTATATTTTTTTTTTCCATAACTTGGACAACCCCTTTAAGTCCCATAGCAGTGAATAGCTAGAGCTGCGTCTACACAGCCTCCTCTCTGTCCATGAACAGGGTCCCCTTCTTCAGATAGAAGTAGGGTTAGGGTAGATCATGGAGGTGGGACCTCTGCCTATTGGATATGTTTAGGGCATGTCCTGTGGAAATGTCCAGACCGTCAATATGTGTTTTTACAGCAGTCATTACCAGGCCTTAGTGTAGGCCGCTGCCTAGGATTAGCATTGTACTGGTCTTGGCCCTCATATGACAGCCAGTCCCCTGCTCTAAGGGCCCACATCTTCAGAAGTGCGATCTGGGCCTTTTAATCCCTTAAATGCTGCAGTCAGTAACAACTGCGACATCTAAGTGTTTTATAGTGAAGGAACTCCCTCTCTCCGGGCATCAGCACCCCATGAATGAGATTGCAGGGTGCCAATGTTTCAGTATGGCAGACGGGACCTAATGAAGGCCCCCAGGTCTGCCTGCAGTATGTACCCCTCAGGCTGTGCCGGGGAGAGTGCTGACAGTGTAATACATTGTAAGCAGTACAGTATATTATAACAGTCCCCTTGTGGGACTAATCATTTTTTTACAATTGAGTTCAATAAAGTTTCATTTGAAAAAAAAAAAAATCTACACGTTAATAAAAAAGAAAAAACACCTTTTTTCTGTTGAAAAAAAAAAAAACTTTTCAATTGTGGGGAAAAATGCAAAATCCCCTCCTGCAGAATTGCTGTTTTTTTACTTTTTTGACACGAAAAAAGGGAATAAAAATTGATGAAAGCGCCATATGTACCCCTAAATTCTGCCACTGAAAATTACAAGACATTTTGCATATTGGACATAGGCTGAAACTGTTGTTTAAAGGGGTTGTCCCATGACACCCCTTAGGCTTCATTCACACGACCGTATGTGTTTTGCGGTCCGCAAATTGCGGATCCGCAAAAAAAACGGATGACGTTCCGTATGGCATCCGTGTTTCCGTGTTTTTTGCGGATCCATTGTAACAATGCCTATCCTTGTCCGCAAAACGGACAGGAATAGGACATGTTCTATTTTTTTTTGCGGGGCTACGGAATGGACATACTGATGCGGACCGCATTTTTTGCTGACCCATTGAAATGAATGGGTCCGTATCCTATCCGCAAAAAAAACGGAACGGACGCGGAAACAAAATACGTTCGTGTGCATGAGGCCAAAAGCGGATGAGATTTTTTTTAAAAAAATCTGCAGGTTTTTTAGTGGCCGTACCCTAAGTTCCTCTGTAATCCCGCACTTGTTAGGCGAAAGCCGAGATCTGGGCTCTGTGTTGAGGTCCCTTCAGTACTGATATTTGGAAGTCGCTGCCGGATCCCATTGCTTGGCACGATCTGTTATTATTGCCTTAGTCCTCCTGCACACGACCATATACATTTTGCAGCCTGCAATTTGCGGATCCGCAAAATATAGATGCGGTCCATGTCAATCCTGCAATTTTTATATATATACACGCTATTGTCTGCAAAATGGACAAGAATAGGACAGGTTCCATAACTCACGGCCCGGCCGCACAGATGTGGGCAGTGCTCTGATGTGCGATCCGTTTTTTTATTTTTTTTTCAAGCCGACTCCTAGAAATGAATGGGTCAGTGTGCAGTCCGCAAAAAATGCCAATCGGACTAAAAATAGTCGTGTGCATGAGTCTTTAGGGCAGGGGTAGACAACCTCCGGCACTCCAGCTGCTGTGAAACTACAACTCCCAGCATGCAGATTTCTCTACTCTTCTCAGAACTCTCATAGAAATGAATGGAGCATGCTGGGAGTTGTAGTCTCACAACAGCTGAAGGGAATGAGATCACCTCCATGCCCGAGCAGAATGTGGAAGACTCTGATACAGTAAATCGACATGCTATGTTCTATGCAGCTGTCAGGCCTCACTAATTGCTGTCCTCTGTTTCCTCCTCAGAACCAGCACCTTCTGACCCGTGCCTTCTCTGAGAGCTGATTGATCTCGTCTGGGCCTCAGTCTTTCTATCACCATGAATGAAGTAATGGTGGTTAAGGAAGGCTGGCTTCAAAAAAGAGGTGAGTACGGTGACATAATGTGATAGACGTATAGAGCAGTGACATTCGTAGTAAAGGAGGACCCGTCCCCAATTATAGTGTCTCCAGGGCGATTGTTTCCTCCGCCATGACACTTCAGCCCATTTGGACCTCTCTCTTCTCGGCCTTCTTGGTTGAGTACAAACAGTTCGGGCTGGCATGCCTGGCTTGACCCGCTACAGTCAGAACCATCCATTATTGAAGGCTGGCACGGCCTAGGTAACACTAGTAACCAGATTGAGCTGATAGCCGAACACAGGGGGGTCCGGTAACAACACTGATGGCATCTAGGTGTAGTCTCTCCTGGCAAAGCCTTAATTTGTCAGTGCCCTGACAGTAATTGCTTCACTTTGATCTATTCTGTATTATTTGCTGTTCTGTGGTTTAAGCCTCTTGTTCCACTGCTAGCACTTTTATGTCACGTCTGACCCACGCTATCCCCGCACTATAATGTGTACGGCAGGTATCGCTCTGTTTACTCATAGTGTAATCGTATACGTCTGCATTGCTTTGTGATGTTGTATAGTATTTCTTACCATGTGGTGTAATTGTGTAGAGCTGTATTCTGTAAAGTAGTGCTCTGCTGGGGGGATAAGGGGCTCTGTGGGTTGGCACTGAGCTGGATCTGATACCTGGTCGGTCTGTGTGAGCACTTCTGCCACCACATGAGATTGCGTCTTTATTGATTAGTCTATGGCTGCGTCCCCTTTGGGCCCGGCTTGGGGGAGTGGCGCCCCGCGTCCCCTTTGGGCCCGGCTTGGGGGAGTGGCGCCCCGCGTCCCCTTTGGGCCCGGCTTGGGGGAGTGGCGCCCCGCGTCCCCTTTGGGCCCGGCTTGGGGGAGTGGCGCCCCGCGTCCCCTTTGGGCCCGGCTTGGGGAGTGGCGCCCCGCGTCCCCTTTGGGCCCGGCTTGGGGGAGTGGCGCCCCGCGTCCCCTTTGGGCCCGGCTTGGGGGAGTGGCGCCCAGCGTCCCCTTTGGGCCCGGCTTGGGGGAGTGGCGCCCCGCGTCCCCTTTGGGCCCGGCTTGGGGGAGTGGCGCCCCGCGTCCCCTTTGGGCCCGGCTTGGGGGAGTGGCGCCCCGCGTCCCCTTTGGGCCCGGCTTGGGGGAGTGGCGCCCCGCGTCCCCTTTGGGCCCGGCTTGGGGGAGTGGCGCCCCGCGTCCCCTTTGGGCCCGGCTTGGGGAGTGGCGCCCCGCGTCCCCTTTGGGCCCGGCTTGGGGGAGTGGCGCCCCGCGTCCCCTTTGGGCCCGGCTTGGGGGAGTGGCGCCCCGCGCCCCCTTTGGGCCCGGCTTGGGGGAGTGGCGCCCCGCGCCCCCTTTGGGCCCGGCTTGGCGGAGTGGCTAAATCTGCTAGTTTCCGACCTATAATGGTTCCTTCCTTCATTATGGGAAGTCCAGTGCACTCCGGACCCTGTGAAGCCGCTCAGGTTTCTGCATGTGACCAGCGTATTTAGCTCAGTAATTACTGTGCCCGTGCTTTCCTCCCATCTCATTACTATTCTGCGCACGTCTACAGCACACATGCTTCACTTCACAGGCACTGTGCGCGAGACAAAGGAAGGCATGCCTTTTAAATGCATCAATCAGCAGACGTAATTAAAGTATTTTTAAATGGAGACCCTCCGGAATGGCACGGTGGTCGCTGCCTCTTTGTGCGGTGCCTGAATGGGGCGATCACCCTCTATAGCCTGTGCCCCAGGGCTTCCTGTGATTCGGTATAACCCCGCCTGACCTTTCTGCATTCCTAAAATACCAGAGGTGGAATCCTAATAAAAAACACACCTCTGCATGGAGGGGCTGCGGAGGCCCCAGGTTTTCCTGCTCTCGGCATTACCAGTCACAGGACAAGTGCTGCAGTATTATTACGGCGTGCCCTGATCATGTTATCCGCCTGTAATCTGCCATATCCGTGTCGGGGTGTGATCAGGGCATCACTCCGAAATAGCTGGACGTAATTAATCCTGGAACGTCAGCAGGGCACCCGGCATGGATAAGCCATCTTGCTAATGCCACTCATACACGGGTATATGTTGCTGGACTGTTCCGTAACCAATCTAAGTCATCAGCATGTCTACAGTACAGTCCGTAGCAGGTTTTTTTAAGTAGTTCTTTTGTGCAATTTTTGTATTTGTTTTTATTGTATTATTTTTTTTTATTTTTTTTTTTAAATTCTGCAACCAATAGTCCCGTACTGACTGGAGCTGCAGCAGACAAGCACCACAACCGCCGCCGCTCTGCTCTAACTGACAGCATGGGGTCCCTGTTCATGTGATGGTGGTGGTCCAGCAATCAGGCATTTATTTTGTCATGTGGATTGGGGATAAGTATTTGTGGGAAACCCTTTAAGTTCACACTGGCATGGTTGCATGCAGGTCGCTTTTCCAAGGGGGTGCGGTGGCGTATGCCGCTGTATTGGCTGCCAGAGTGAGTTTTTTGTTTTGTTCCTCACGTTAGGCCGGCGTGTGCTAATAAGCGTACTCTTATGTTCTTCAGATGACTCCGTATGTAATGTGAATGGAGTATGTCTGTTTTTTCCCCTCCTCTTGGAAACAGCGCTGCGTTTCTCCTTGGGTTGTGTCTTGTATTCGTGCACATCCCCATTCCTCTCGATTATATCAGGCAGCGCTACTGGACAAGAGTGCCGCAGGCTGACAACTCCTTCATTGCCAGGCTACTTTCACACTGGAGTTAATAATTTCCGGTACTGAGATCCGTCATAGGGGCTCAATACCGGAAAAAAAAACGCTTCAGTTTTGTCCCCATTCATTGTCAATGGGGACAAAACGTAACTGAACAGGACGGAGCGCTCCAAAATGTATTCAGCTCTCATACCGGAGAGCAAACCGCAGCAAGCTGTGTCCTGGGATGTGGAGCAAGACGAATCCGTCATGACCCACAATGCAAGTCAATGGGACGGATCCATTTTCTCTGACCTAATAGAAAACGGATCCGTTTCCCGTTGACTTTCAGTGAAGTTCATGACAGATCCGTCTTAGCGATGTTAAAGATAATACAACCGGATCCGTTCATAACAGATACACATGGTTGTATTATCAGTAACGGAAGCGTTTTTGCTGAACCCTGTCGGATCCAGCAAAAAAAACGCTGGTGTGAAAGTAGCCTAAACTGAGCCGAGAACGTTCACGCGTTGCATGTGCTTTTGCTGGGGATTTTGCAGAGAGCGACGGCCTGTGGATGAGATTTGTTAATGGCATATCTACTTTTCTGCTGTAATCCACGGTAACTTTACCTCCGGGGCGGAAAATCTGCAGCAGGACAGCCCCATGAGAACACCCCCTCGGTATGTTTACTACTGTCATCTGCTGTGTTCTTCACAGGACGGCAATGACCGGTACTTGTGCTCGGTGCTCTGCACTTTGCTGTCGCTCTCTCCGGAGCTGTAGTCTTTACTAATTGCAACAGACATGGTGATATTATCAGCTTCCAGCCATCTCTTGTACAAGCCGGGGGCCAGTGTCACTTCCTCTGCTGCCTGCATGTTCCTGCCAGTAAACCATAGTAAAATATGGCAGCTTCGACTTGGAGACGAAAGGTGCGCACGTTTTTACCAGGGGGTGGCGTAGCAAATCCCCCCCCCCCTTTTAGGCGAGCACCCCTCCTGTCATCCCATATATATACTGACCTGGTGCAAATAAAAAAGGGGCACCTTCTTTTGGATCCAAAGAATAATTAAGCCATGATCTGTCGTAATCTGGTTGTCACATTTTGCGTAGTCTAGTTTGCGAAAAGTCAGGCCATGTGCACATCACATTATGGGGGGTGCGCTCGATTTAGGCGTACATGCTTGGAGCTATGTTGAGCATATCCATATACAGTACAAAGGCAAAAAAGGTGTCCTTTTGGCTTTCATTGGTGGTATCCATCTTCATGCATTGAGCTGTACAGGCTGCTTTCCTACACAATACCCCCAAAAAAAGGTATGCCGTATGCTACGCGGTTTAACGTTGTGGCCAGAGGGCGACCTCTGCCACCATGTGACTACGCTGCGGCATCAGAGGGGGCGTCAGGCTCTGGCGGGATGTGAGCAGTTTGGAATCTGGGTAATGATAACTTGCAGGAAACACGGGAACTCCGCTGCTACGATGCAACCTGGAAAAGGACCGGCGTGGTCCCCGGTGCTGACGAGCCGCATGAAGGGAGACACGTGTGTGCCAAGTCCCTGCCTGACATGCAGCGGGTAAAATTAGCTCTATGATTAGAGGCTATTTCTGGAGAGTTGTGTTGAATTACCTAGAGTAGCGTTAACCTTCTCCCTACATGAGGCTCCGCTCCACCTGAAATGCCGTTTAAAGGGGAAAGCAAACCCGCTTAAAGCGCCATTTAAAAAAAAAATAATTAAAATTAAACATTTGCTTTTATACAAACTGTATATTAAAGGGGCTTTCCAGGATTAGAAAAACACGGCATGTTAGATATATATATATATAATTTTTTGCGGGGCCGCAAAACAGAAATGCGGACCAAAACCACAGTCATGTGAATGGGGCCTAAGGAACGGTAGTGTGCACATTATAATCTGACACCGTGTAATTATTGTGCTGTGCGGTTATGAAGCCGTATATGGTTACCCCGCTCTGCTTTCTCCCAGCAGTCACTGGTACAGCGAGCGGTAGACTACCGTCCCCGGGGTTGGCGGTGCACGCAGTGATCTTTGTCCTGTTTGTTACATGACTTGCAGCGTATTATTGCCTTTGTCCTGAGGTCAGGATCTCGCCGTCTCTTACAAGAGTCGTGTCGTTATTACTCCTCGGTGTATTACTATATTTAGTGCACTGAGCGCTTCATTGTATAGTATGGCTGTCTGCCAATGATCTGTTTATATCGTACTGGAAATAACAGGAGCCGTATCTTATTTTCACTCTTAGTAGTTTCCGACTTGTCTTAAAGTGATACTAAAAGAAAAGAAAACCTCCAGACGTGTAGTAGCAGATCTGCTGACTGATTAACGCCGTGCGGCGACGAGCAGACTGGAGCAGTTTCAAAACTGACTGCAACTAAAATCTATTTTATTTTTAATGGGCTTTGTGTGCAGTTATACCGCTACGAGGCAGCTTGCCATTGCTTTTAGCAGCAGAGAGGTTTGAGACTGTGTCAGGCGGCATGTTGGTGCCATTCGGTCACATTGTTGGAGCACCTCAGCAGCAGGGCGGCTGTAATGTGTGAGCGCAGCCTTTCTGTCCCAAATAGTTCATTTTCTTTCCTCCTCCATTGTGCTGCTTAACCTTTTGCCTCCGCAGCCAGTTTTGGCCCTTGTGAACTCTTTTACTTATCCAAACCATTCTGAGATTTTCTCATGACACATCATACTCCATGTTAGGGGTGGAATTTGAATCTATATGCTTTACCTTTATTTATAAAAAATAAATAAATAAATAAAAAAAAATTTTTTACAGAAAACTTGGAAAAAAATTTGCAATTTTCGAAATTTGAGTTCATCCACCTTTAAGACAGAGTGATAACTCATAAAATAGTTATTAATTAACATTAAACGTATGTCTATTTTATGTCGGCATCATTTTGTAAATGTAATTATTTATTATTATTTATTATTATTGTTTTTAATATTATTATTATTATGCAATTTTTTTGACATTTTTAAGCAGTTTTAACTGATTAGTTCCTTGCCGGCTTCTCCATGGTCTCTGCCCTCTGTGACAGAGGAGACTCCTGGGCTGCGACACCTTATATTTCAATTCATATACCGTTCGGACTTAGCTGTACATCTCATCAGGGCTGTGGAGTCCGACTCCCTCATACACGGCGCATGTTTAAGTGATAACTTTAAACAAACTTTGCATAAATCAATAGTACAGATATGTCATGACAAAAAGAGTTTGTAATATATGTTTTACTAGATATCTTTACTCTGAACTTCCAGTATCAGGCTTTTCTCTGGGTTCAGCTCACTAAGGACCTGATGTATGAAAATCGTCTAGGTCTAAGAATTTCTTTGTTGCCCATAGCAACCAATCAGAGCTCCCCTTTCATTTCTCCAGAGCACTTTATGAAATGAAAGGGGAGCTCTAATTGGTTTCTATGGGCAACAAAAAAACGTCTACACCTAGACAGTTTTCATACATAAGGGCCCTAGGTGTTTTACATCAGCAGCAGATAGAAGCCATGAGAGCAGCTAACCTCTCCAAACATGAGCTCAGAGGAAACATAAAGCATACAGAGAGAACATGCACTGGACAAGTGATTTATGCACAATTTATTGAAAGTTTAGATATACTCTAAGAAGTACTTGCCTTAAAGGGGTTTTCTCAGCACATTGATTCACTGGCTGACAGGCAGTTTGCACTTATGATGTCTCCTCAGGCTGTGGTGGGGGGGGGGGGTCTCCAGCAGTTATTAGCCTATATTAACTTAATCTGACAGAGCAGGAGGTTGTGATCTCTAACACAATTACAGGTAAAGCCATCCTTCTCAGTCCTCAACACATTTTGCTTATTGAGGTCACTCCTGCTCTCAGCCAATCAGGTAAGTCTTTCTGGTCTGCAGGTTACCATAGAAACCTGTGTACAGTGAGAGACCTGCTGAACTGTCTATAGTTCATGACTAAAGTAAAATCTACTGACCGCTGTATTTAGAAAATGTCGTCTTTTAACTATCCCTTTATGTAGAAAGCTAATCTTTGTAACTAGTGAGAAAACCCCTTTAATCCTGTTTTCTCTAGTATGTCTGAGTTGAGTGCAGCCATTCCTTCCCAGTGCCTTTTTCCTCGGAGCTTCACTTCAGAGCATCTACATGATGGGCAGCACACAGTCATCTCAACTAATAGCCTAGATCCTTAGTTCAGGAATAGAACAGACATTTCTAGGACATTTCATCATGTTCCAAAATTCTTATGAAAATATATTCAGCACTTATTGCACTGAACTAAATGTACTAATTCATTATATATTTTAGGAGTCGGTCCATTTTATACCGACTCCACCAAAATGGTCTCCGACCCCACAGCCCTGCATCTGATTACAGAAAACGTGCAGCTACGTCCATTTTGCCTCAAAGGGTTAAAGAGGTTTGATATAACTGTAGAGACATATCAAAATTTTAGATTGGTGGTGGGTCTGAGCCCCGAGATCCCCCACCGATCCTTAGAACAAGAGGAGGAAGCGCTCACCTGTCACGCTCGCTCTTCTAGCGGCGTAAGGTGGGCTCCATAGAAATCTATGGGCCTGTCTCGATTCCGTCCTTAGCAGCAGGTAGAGAGCGCAATATGTAAGTGCTTCTCTCACCTCGTTCTAGAGATCAGTGGGGGTCTGAGTGTTGAGCCCCCACCGATCTCAAGTTTTTTTTTGTGTTTTTTTATAAAGTTAGAGACTCTTAAGTCTCGTTTATTGAAAGACCCACCGTTCCAGCCTCGCGGCCCCATCCCTGCCGTACCAGAAGTGATGACATCCAGTTTACTGCCGAGCCTTACGTACGACCTGTGCCTTCATCTTTCCGCAGGTGAATACATAAAGACCTGGAGACCCAGATATTTCCTTCTGAAAAGTGATGGATCATTTATCGGCTATAAGGAGAAGCCTGATTCCTCAGAGCACAGCCTGGTTCTCCCCCCGCTCAACAACTTCTCTGTAGGAGGTAGGTCCTTGGAAGCGGTATATGTCACAGGAGCCATTTAACCTGCTAGATAGGTAACGTCCATCTCTCCCCAGAATGTCAGCTCATGAAGACAGAGCGGCCCCGGCCCAACACCTTTGTGATCCGTTGTTTGCAGTGGACTACAGTTATCGAGCGCACTTTTCATGTGGACACCCCGGAAGAAAGGTATAAAGCCAAAACATAATCTCACCCAATGTACCCCAGTAAACGGCCGTGTGATGATTGTAGTCACATCAGTGACTACAAGCACCATCATGTCCTGCACGTCCGCCTTCTGAGCATGTGCAAGGCATGGACACGGAGGATCGGTCAGTGATTAGAGCCCAAGCTGGGAATTTTTTTGTCAACCATCAAATATGTTTTACAATATACAGAATATCCCATTTCTGTCTGATAACATCTCTCATTATACAGGGAGGAGTGGATGAGGGCGATCCAAACTGTAGCCAACAGCCTGAAGAACCAGGAGAATGACGAAGAGGAGGAGGCTATGGACATCAAGTGTGGTTCTCCTAGTGACACCCCAAGTACGGACGAGATGGATATAGCCATATCCAAGGGACGACCCAAAGTTGTAAGTATTACTGAATGCAGAAGTCTAAGGGGCCGTTCAGATGACCCACAAAACCACAGATGCCGACCAGTGTGTGTTCCGCAATTTGCACCCCATACAAGATGCCTATTTTAGTCTACTATTGCGGACAAGTATAGGACATGTTCTATATTTTTTCGCGGACCCGCGGCTCGGCGAGATCAAATGCCGGCAATTGAAATGAATGGGGCCACATCTCTTCAGCAAAATTGCCGAATAGATGTGACCCCATTCACGCGGTCACACGACAGTGGAAAAAAAAAGTCCGTTAAAAACGGATAAACTGTCACTGATGCCTTGCTGAGAAACGGACGTTAAAAATGAACCCATTCAATAGTACGGGGGCTGTCAGAGAAAAACGGACAAGATAGAACGTGTTCCTTTTTTTTTTTAACGTCCGTTTTTAATGGACAGTCAAACTTCCGTGTGAATAACCCCATAGACGACCATTGGTCTTAACAGACGTGTGATGGCTGTTAAAAAAAAAAAAATAAATAAAAAAAACATCCATCACATGTCCGTTATTTACCGTCGTGTGCATGTAGCCTTATTGGCCAGTGAAAGCCTCCATACTATGGTCATAATGCGGGGTCTGAATGGGTCCAAGATGTGTTTACTTAGCAGATATCCTTATTTTGTTGTAGGAATCACTGGGGATCACTGTCGGACATGCTTTTACTCTGGTTCGAAAACCCCCTATTAGAAAAACATGGCTGCTTTTTTCCAGATACAGCTATGACTACTGTTGCAGCTTAGTCCCATTCTAGAGATTGTGTCTGAGCTGCAGTACCAGGCACAGCCCGTAGACAGGAGTGGCGCTGTTTCTGGAAGAAATTAGCTATGTTTAGTTCTAATTTAATACAACTTTTTAACATCAGGACGGCAATCGCATGCTTTTGCGTTCACTGCAGAAAAGCATCCAGGCAAACCAGAGTCACCTTCACACGTACGAATACAGAATAATTCTGTTATCTCAGTCGTTCCCTTTATACATGGTAAGAAAGCCAAACTGCCTTCAAAGCCTCCAGCAGCATACAGGTTACCCTCCATGCAGCCTGTATTCTCACTAAAGGAGCCTGCAGAAAAAAACTACATTGATTTCACCTCTGCTTGATTACTATGACATGATATTGCTTCTGCTCATTTTAGGGTCTGTATGTGCAACGATTTGCTTTTTGTGAGAGTTCCCTAAAATAATCTTGTCACAGGATTTCCCCCGGGTAGGAAAGTTGCTGATCAGCTGTAATCTTTACTGTTAAGCTGGATACACGGCTGAATATTGGGCTGAGTGAAACGTTTATCGGTTGAAATGAAAGGTACGGACACCTCAATCATTGTTCCTGGGCAGCAGATCGTCCAGTTTAAACAGCGCTCTGCTACCCAGGAGCAATGATTTTGTATGGGGACAAGCGATGGCAGTAGCGATCACTTGTTCTCACACTGTGTAAATGCTGCGGTCAGCTCCATTTAACGAGCAGCCGACTGTCGGGAAGGAACTCTTCTTTCTCGACAATCGCCTGCTTCTCAGCCTGTGTAAATGCAGCTTAAAGGGGTTATCTAACCCCTATAATTCCCCCCCCCCAAAGTGTCCGGGTCCCTTACACAGGTTATACTTAGGCTACTTTCACACTAGCGTTTTTAAATTCCGGTATTGAGTTCCGTCATAGGGGCTCAATACCGGAAAAAAACGCTTCAGTTTTGTCCCCATTCATTGTCAATGGGGACAAAACTGAACTGAAGACAACGGAGGCTCCTGAAAGCATTCCGTTCCGTCTTCAGACCGGAGAACAAACCGCAGCATGCTGCGGTTTTCTCTCCGGTCCAGGCATCCGCACCAAGACGGATCCGGAATGACCCCCAATGCAAGTCAATGGGGACGGATCCGTTTGGTGTGGACACACCAGTAATCCGGATCTGTCCTCCATTGATTTGCAATGGGGGGTAATTCCGGATCCGGCTACATACATAGATAGACAGATACATACATACATACATACATACATACATACATACATACATACATACTCCAGGGACGCCGGCAGCATGTCTTCACGCGCCTCCTGCGCGCAGCTATGACGTTTCCCCACTGCGCCCAGCAGAGGGCGCTGTGGGGAATCGTCATCACTGCGCGCAGGAGACGCGTGAAGACATGCTGCCGGCGTCCCTGGAGTATGTGAGTATGTCTGTATGTATGTGTGTATGTCTGTGTCTTGTTCCATGTTAACATGTGTGGGGCCGGAGCACTGCTCCGGCTCCACACATGTATAAGCGTTAGCACAGATCCGTTGGCACCCTTTAGGTGCCGAATCCGTGCTAACGCTAGTGTGAAAGAGGCCTTACCTGTGTGCGTCGCTCTTGATGGCCACCGCTGCATCTCCCAGTGGCAGGCGGGGACGAGCCTCCCTAGAGTCACCCGTAGGCTTCTTAAACTAATCTAATAAAATTAGTTCTGGATATTCTTGTAATGCTTTACCCTGATTACATTTTCTGTCTTCAGACAATGAATGATTTTGACTATCTGAAACTGCTGGGAAAAGGAACATTTGGAAAAGTGATCCTGGTCCGAGAGAAAGCAACAGGTCGTTACTACGCCATGAAGATTTTACGGAAAGATGTCATAATTGCTAAGGTTAGTGCTGAATGTGCAATTTCCTGGCCTGGAAACACCCAGAGTTTATAATCTCGTATATTTTCCGAACAATATGGTCACCTGTAGGCTCTTGAATTGTCTAAAGGTAGGGCAAAAAACGTGATGTGAACCCAGCCTAAGGCCCCATTCACACATCCGTATAATGTGTCCGCATCCTGTCCGTATCCGTTTCCGCAATTGCGGACAATTAAGCGGATAGGATGCGGATCCATTCATTTCAATGGGTCCCGAAAAAATGCAGACAGTACACCGTGTGGTGTCCGCATCCGTGTGTCTGTTCTGACGATCCGCAAACAGAAATCCTCCTGTCCTACTTTTCCTCCGATTTTGCGGTCCATAGCCCAATACAAGTCTATGGGACGTCCGTAAAGCCATCCGCATGTCATCCGTATTTGCGGATTCCGTTCCAGGAGGGGTGAAAAAGAAAAATCTTATTCATCCTTCAGTTTTTTGCGGATCCGCAAAAAACGGATGACATATGGATGCATCCTTTCCGTTTTTTACGGAAAGACGGAATGGATGTCCTGGAAAAACTGAGTTTTTTGCAGAGCAATGGATCTGCAAAAAACTGACCGTTTTCCAGGATGAGCAACAATACGGACGTGTGAATGGGGCCTAAGGCTCCATTCACACGTCCTGTTTTTCTTTCCAGATTCGATCCTGATTTTTTCAGGACCCATTGAAATGGATCAGGATCGAATCAGGAAAGGAAAACAGGACGTGTGAATGGAGCCTAAGGCCCCATTCACACGACCGTATGTACATTTCTGCATCTTATGCGGAACCATACGGACCCATTCATTTTTCCATAGGAGAAAAAAAAATGCGGAATGCACACCGTGTGCTTTCCGCATCCGTATATTACGGAAGTTCTCCCGCAAAAAAAAAAGAAACCTGTCCTATACTTGGCCGCAAAATCGCGTCTGTAGCCCCATTAAAGTCAATGGGTCCGCAAAAATGTGGAACACTACAGAAGACTTTCCGTATGTCTTCCGTTCCGTTTTTATACAGATCACGGAATACATACGGTCGTGTGAATGGGGCCTAACAATGACAGGCCTGGGAACCTTCAGAAGGCCCTAGGCTGCCATGGGCTCTGCTATGAAAGCAGATGGAGCCCCTTCCCTCTGCCTTACCCCACAGATGCTGCAGTTGCAATTGACAGCGCCATCTGAGAGGGTTAAATGACCGGGATCAACATCCTTGACGCTCTTAATCCTTGTGACTGGGTGCCAGCTGTGTTATACAGCCGGCACCCGAAATGTATGGTGTGAGCTCTCCCCATACATTCCCTTAATGCCGATCATAGACTTGTATGTGACTTGCTGTTACCATGTAGCCCCAGCCTAACAGCTACCTGGCATTCAGGGCTGCAGCTAACCTCGGACAGCCACGTTAGGTTCATTTTAACATACCTGATGCTTTGGCAGCAGTTCATCTCCCTTGTGAACAAGAGTTATCTGACAGGAGCCTACTCTCCATTCACCCCTATGCACCAAGTGCTCATGTGTACTGAGCATGTTGAGAAAAATAATGAATCTGTATGTAGCCTTACAGAATGACCAAGATCTTTTCCTGCTCTGCTTCCTTCATTTTTACTCCACTATTACTGTGGCTGACATGCACCGCTTTACATTTAGCACTGCCAGACGTATTACCGTTAGGGTGTGTTCACATGTAGCAGATATGCCGCAGATTTTCCGTCTGAATTTCAAGGAGGAAAATCTGCAGCTTATTACAGTAGCAGCAGCGTGGGTGAGACTTTAACAAACATTATGCACACAATGCTGGAAAATAGACCTGTGGTGCAGATTTTAAAACCACAGGACGGCAATTCCTCCTGAAACAACAAAAAATGTGACATCCTCTGTGATTTCAGGATGAAGTGGCTCACACCGTCACCGAGAGCAGAGTCTTGCAGAACACAAGGCACCCCTTCCTAACAGTGAGTGTGCGGCGGTAATATTCACTTTGTATTTGTAGATCTGTAGTTTCTCAGATCTCATTACGTGTTTGTTTCTCTAGGCTTTGAAATATGCGTTCCAGACAAGTGACAGGCTTTGCTTCGTTATGGAGTATGCTAATGGAGGAGAGGTAAGACGTGGACAGTGTATGGAGGTTGAGGGCAGTGAGAAATGCGTCATGCTGCTCCTGCCGTATATCGATAGGTCTGCATTCAGATTACTGAAAGTGATATGTGGCGGGCGTATGCTGTGATAATGAGAATACAGGAAAATTTCACATCGGTCAGCTGTCCGGATTGATCCGTCAGTAAGACGTTTCGGAACAAATGTTCCTCCATTATACGTAGCATTGCTGAGTAAGGTATTTGTGTGTCTCAACAGCTGTTCTTTCACCTGTCTCGGGAACGAGTCTTCACGGAAGACAGAGCACGGTTTTATGGTGCAGAGATTGTGTCAGCCCTGGAATATCTCCACTCCAGGAACGTGGTGTACAGAGATATAAAGGTAATGTGTCGTCTATGTAAAGACCAAGATGTGGGGTTATCTCAGTGATGAAGTTTAGGAGGGGGCATAGCCGTGTAGACGAGAACACCTCCTAAGTGCAGTGTCTTTCCATATTATACTCTTGGAAAATCCCTTTAAAGGGAATTTTGTCACCACGATCTTCAACTATTATCTGATGTTAAAGGGGCTATCCAAGACTATAAACCCGCCCTTCACAGTGATTATACTTACCTCGGTCGCCGCTCCTTGTCCCACTGTACTGCCGCTGCTGCTTCTCCCCGCACAGAGATGAAATCATCCGGGGTCAGGGGGGGAGCAGCAGCCAATGACAGGGGGGAGCCTCCCTAATATCGCTGGGAGGCTCGTCCCCATCCCCGCCTGCCAGTGGCTGCACCAAACCGATGACCTGATGTAAGTATAGGGCCTGGCACATGAAGGTTGGGTTATATAGTCTTGGATAACTCCTTTAAAGTTTAAATAGTATTGCAGATAAGGAATTAAGATTTTATTATTTTTTTTTTTTTACTCGCTCTCGGCCTTTAAAGCTGCGCTGAAATAGATTGTCAGGACTGCTGTGCATGCGCACATGAGTCCTCTTTATTGTGTTACACAGTCTGGACTGCTGTGCATGCGCACATGAGTCCTCTTTATTGTGTTACACAGTCTGGACTGCTGTGCATGCGCACATGAGTCCTCTTTATTGTGTTACACAGTCTGGACTGCTGTGCATGCGCACATGAGTCCTCTTTATTGTGTTACACAGTCTGGACTGCTGTGCTATTTCAGTGCAGCTATGAGCGCTGACAACAAGGGACCCCTACAGTAGGAAAATGAACTGGTGATCTGGACTCATATTCCGTACTAATCATGTTTTACTGCAGATAATAGTCCAGAATTGCAGTGACAGATTCCTTTTTACGTTGAAATTTATAATAAGCCTCCTGTCTGAAACAAGTTTGACATTTTTTGCAAAGGATTCAGGATCTCCGTGCTATTAATGGGACTCCTTTCCAGTGCTGAAATACTTTGCTAAGCGTTTGTGTTGAAAATCACGCACTTTTAATTCTTTGTTTTTTGTGTAGTTGGAGAATCTCATGCTGGACAAAGACGGTCATGTGAAGATCACAGATTTTGGACTTTGCAAAGAGGGGATCACAGATGGGGCCACTATGAGGACGTTTTGTGGCACCCCAGAGTACTTGGCTCCTGAGGTAAGTGCATGTTGACCTGTATGCTTGATATTTAGAGAGCAGAGTTGTGTTTTCCACATATGATGAGCGAATGTTTCATATAACTAAATATTTTGTAAATTTCTAAAATCTGAAATAAGCCTCTTCACTGGTTAAAATGTATTATATGAGGCTGTTCTGTGATGCCACTTATCCACTAAAAAAAAACCCCCCAAAAAAAACACCCGTAGCGCTGAATGCTGTACTACCATAACTGAAGCTATTGTCTCCTACCTTTAGGTGTTGGAGGACAACGATTATGGCCGAGCTGTGGATTGGTGGGGATTGGGAGTGGTGATGTATGAAATGATGTGCGGGAGATTACCCTTCTACAATCAGGACCATGAAAGACTTTTTGAACTTATCCTTATGGAGGAAATCCGCTTTCCTCGCACTCTAAGCCCCGAAGCAAAGTCTCTCCTGAGTGGCCTTCTCAAAAAGGATCCTAAACAGAGGTAGGTGGTGGCCATTTATACTACATGTGGGATATAGGTATCCTAAAAGTTTAGACCATTGGGACAAGCAGATGGGAATCCAGACTGTTTAATACTCCTAGTAATAATTTGCTGGTATTCTGTCCTCAGGCTTGGAGGTGGCCCCACTGATGCTCAAGAAGTGAAGGATCACCGGTTCTTTGCTTCTATCAACTGGCAAGATGTGAATCAGAGGAAGGTAAGCAAAGTGCACGTAATCTAGCATATATCTGTGTCACTGAAATTGGTTAAAGGGTTTATTAAGGGATTAGTTAAATGAGGTCTGCCTTTTTCCCACCAAAACAGTGCCTCTCTTGTGCATGGACTGTGCTGGTATTGCAGTTTGTATTCATTCAGTTGATCATGCCAGACACAACCCCTAGAGATATTATTTATTTTAGGGCTCTTTCACTCGAGCGGATGCAATGGGTGGAATCTGCTGCTTGAAAAAGAGCCAGGCCCCGTTCCTGACAGCAGAGACACAGAGCATTAACTTGATATGCTCCCTGCCTCTCTGTGATCTTTTTACTACAAAATCACTGTGAGATTAAAGTTATCACTGTAATTTTTTAGTACAAAGGTCACAGAGAGGCACGGAGCATTGTCAATCATGTTAATGCTCCGTGTCTCTGCTGTCCGGAATGGGGCTTGACTCTTTCACGCAGCGGATTCCACGCACAGGATCCACTCGTGTGGAAGAGCCCTTTAAAGGGGTTGTCTGGTTTCAGGAGGAAACTGAACAGCAGATGTGATACACCTGCAATAAAGAAAAGGTCATTAAAGGGAATCTGTCGGCTCCGAACCCCCCCCCCCCCACACCGTACCAAACTAGAGTAAGCGCTGTATAGTGTAATTGACAAGCCAGAAGTAAATGCATTGAGAGGACACCCTTGCGCACACATAATGGAGAGGACTCAGAGAAGTCATATCAATTCATTTTACTGCTGGTTTGTCAGAGCACAGGGCTATAATGCAAGGGAGTATGAAGATAATTACACAGTCGGACTTGGCACC
The DNA here is from genome assembly GCA_900303285.1 of Rhinella marina. Classification (NCBI taxonomy): domain Eukaryota; kingdom Metazoa; phylum Chordata; class Amphibia; order Anura; family Bufonidae; genus Rhinella; species Rhinella marina. Next base: position 548,858 of record ONZH01000082.1, on the reverse strand, counting down.
ACTTACACTATGCACCATTTTGTCTAGTTTTGGGAGTGTTTTTGGAGCTGACAGATTCCGCTTACTTACCTGACAGCACCCACACTGACACTCCGGTTCTCCTGGCAGGGCTCTGTTTACGTGCCATCTCTTTGACAACATGTGACCGCTGCAGCCAGTTGCTGGCCTCAGCAGTGCGCCCAAGAGGTCAGTGATTGACTTCAGTGGTTACATGTTGACGACATGACATCACTGCTGCAGCCGGGTAAATGGAGTCTTACTAGGAGAACTGGAGCAACAGCACGGGATCTGTTGTGCAAGTACCAATCTATTCTTTACTGCGGGCGGATGGCTTGTGTTGTCCGATTTCCCCCTGAAGCAGGACAACTCCTTTAAGGCATAAGGTTGCCCATACACCTTTGATAGCTGTCAGCTGCTCATGTGGACAATTATTCTTCCTGACTCTCATTCACATACAGCCGAGCGTGCATGTTTGCAATGGGGAGGACATAATAAACCACTGTCGGATTCCGGTTAAGGTGTCTTATCTCTTACAAGAACCAAAGAATCGAGCATGTGGAAATCCAACATGTTTGATCCTTCTTTCTCACAACATCTGCTGTTTCCCGAGATTTAGGTGGCTTTCATACACATTAGGGGTACGGCTGGTTTCCATCTAATGTGTATGGGCACCTTAAGCTCCTGTTTTGCCAGAGTCCAGCTCCAGCAGTGGGAAAAGGAGCTACCTGGAGGGGGAGGGCTGCTTTAGATGCTGCTACCTCCTGAATGGTAGCAGCTAGAAACATGCAACTGGTCTTGTTTGAAAGCAGACATTCCAAACTTTCAGAATATGTTCAGAACAGAGGAAGATATCACTGATAGAAATTGGGATGCTGTGAATGAAGCTGAAAGTGAAGGTAAAAATAGGTTTTACCTACAATTATTCCCGACTTGATTTCTAACAGTGATTTCTCCTCTGTTGCTTGGACTTTAGCTGTCATTTTGGTCTTGTAAAGTCAGCTTTCAAACAAGACCAGTTGCATATCTAGCTGCTACCATTCAGGAGATAGCAGCATCTAAAGCAGCCCTCCCCCTCCAGTTAGCTACTTTTCACACTGCCCGTGCTGGACTCGGGCAAAACAGGTGGTTAAGCTGCTCATGATATTCTTAGAGCCCCTTCACATATGTCTGGCAATCTGGCTCATTTTCTCTCTGGCACGATGCAGAAAATTCTGGAGGGAAACTGAGGCTAGAACTGATCCCATAGTTTTCTACTGGACCGTTCACATACATCGGGTGCATTATTTGTGATACCGAATGTCTAATAGCGTGGGACAGAAATGCTGCATGCTATGTTTTTTTGTCCAGTGCCGTCAGTCTATAGATGCCAGACCTGTGCACTAAGTGCCCATACACATGTCTCTATCGTGTCCAGCTTTGCAAAAGGAGAAAACTGTCTGGTCGCTACTGATGTACGTGTGCTCAGCTTTAGCCTTGTGATCGCACTCCTACCAGTGACAGTGATTGATTGTCTACTTTGAAAAATGTTTGCACTCGCGGAACTTGCTAATTGGAATCGGTCACCTGATTGCTTCTTGTTTGTTTGCATTTAGCTCACCCCACCCTTTAAGCCACAAGTCACCTCTGAAATCGACACCAGATATTTTGACGATGAATTTACAGCTCAATCCATAACAGTAACACCTCCAGACAGATGTGAGTAAACACCCCCATCCCCTTTTCCTTTAAAAATGTTAAAATGTTGTGCATTATTTTGAGGAAATCCTCATATGGTTGGCTGACCTTTTTGGTTTCTTCAGGTTATTCTGGTTAATATAAAGTTATCCCCTATCCGCAGGATTATAGGGGATAACTATTAGATCGGGCAGAGGTCCTACTGCTGTACCCTGTGGAGCCCCCTGAAATGAACAGAGCGGCCAGTCGAGCATTCGTGTGGGCATGCCATAGATAGCAGAGTGCTGGACTTGGCTCTGAATGGAGCAACAGGGCACATGCCAACCCACCGCTCTGTTCATTTGACGTCTCCACAGAGTACAGGTTCCCTGTATAACCAGAATACCCCCTTTAAATAAATCAGGGGAGTCTGCCAGTCCTTATAGATGCTAGATTGCTTGCCAACAAAATTCCAACATCTTTGGATAGTTCAAAGTCAGTACATAAGAGCACCAAAATGGTGTGTTGAGAGACAAATCACAGAACCTACAATGTTACAAAAAAGTCTCAACACCGCTTATAGCTAAAGCAATGACACAATCTTTATTATAAACATGTTATACAAATTTAATGACCTATCCTTCCTATGCTGGAAGGATAGGTCATTAAAGGGGTTTTCCCTGGAGTTAACTACTGATGACTTATCCTCAGGATAGGTCATCAGTATCTGATCGGCGGGGGTTCAACACCCGGGACCCCCGCCGATCAGCTGTTTGAGAAGGCACCAGCTGTACAGAGAGCGCCAATGCCTTCTCTTAGCTTTTCCTAGGCCAGTGACATCAGGTTCATCAGTCACGTGGCATAAGGGGTGGCTCAGCCCCATTCAAGTGAATGGGACTGAGCGCGATACCAAGCACAGCCACTAAACAATGTTCGGCGCTGTGCTTGGTGAGCTGTGAGAAGGTAGCGGCGCTCACAGGAGCTCCGGGACCTTCTCAAACAGATGATTGGCAGGGGTCCTAGACCCCCACCGATCAGATACTGATGACCTATCCTGAGGATAGGTCATCATTAGTTAAATCCTGGAAAACCCCTTTAACATTACACCACTGCTGACCCCTTTAAGACCACCTTTCTTGTATTATATCAGTTGTTAGCCTGGAATAATATCTATTAAAGTAATGCCTGTGCTTTCCCGTTGCAGATGATAACCTGGATGCCTTAGAATCTGACCAGCGCGCCCACTTTCCCCAGTTCTCCTACTCGGCCAGCATTCGGGAGTAAATCCGAGAGACACACGAAGAGGGGATTCTAAAGACTTTCTACTGAAAGAAATTGGAGATAATCCTGTCCCTTTGTGAAACGGGGCAGTAACCGTGTATTCACCTACCGTCCCCAAATCCTGATTAAGAGACCACATTTTCTTTTTCAAAATGTACTCAAAACAAACACACACAAAAAAAAACGACTATTTGCTCTACAATACGGACCGTCAACGTGGATTGATAATTTCTTCATATCTGTTTAATTGCCTTTTACTGCTGGGGCGTAACAGGATTGTAAGCCATAGTGTTGATGAGACACAGGAAAGCCATCCCAAAGTCCTTAGCAGCTACTGCCTTCTCCTACGGGGGACCCGCTCGGCCACGAGCGGCGTCCCGCCCTCATAACGGTACCATGATTTTGTAGCTGTGCTCCACGGGTCTCCCTATTTGTGCATGTCGTGGTAGGGAAACGTAGGCTGTAGCGTGTCCAGACGGTTAAGCGGGGTCTTATGGTGCTCTTTCCACTTGGTCGGTACATGGAGCAATCGTACTAACATATTCAAGCATTTCCCTTCACGTCCTCACCACATCCTGTTTGTCTGCAGATAATTTCGTGGCCACTAGGCGGGGCTGTAGCGCACTGCCATCACTTGTGTTACTGGCCTGATACTCTGTAATTAGGGCGTGTACACCTTTAAGTACGGTGCGTATGCCTTCCCGCTTTTCACGAGCATGTAAGAGGCTTAGTTTCAATAGCTGAATGTATTCATGTTACTTCCCACCGACCCAACCCTCTTCCCCATAAAAAAAAAAAAAATTAAATGGAATTTGGGGTTGACAGCAATAATTTTTGTTTTTAATTTTGTGTATAATGCGTTTGTAGCCCTTTGAGGAAAACATTTAGTTTTTTTTTTTTCTTATTTTTTTCCCGTCAGCAGCAATTTGACAATGTATCTCACCATGTGGTAAGAAACAAGCAAACTCATTGGTGGAGAGCTTTGTCAGACAAGTCCCGCCTCTTCAAATATTAAGGAATGTACCATTCATCAGGAATTCTTTAAAAAACCAGGGGGGGCGGATTTGTTTACTATAACCAGGATTTTCCTGTAAAGATTGTTATTTTTTAAACCGTACCAGACGAATAATAACTAAAAGCAGCCGTTTCAGGAGCAATAATTAATTTCTTAATTTAGCGAAAGCTGAATTTTGCTCTTGGGAAGCTATCCTTTAAAGGGGCAGTCCCATGCACCAGTTTGGAAATGTTTTGCTAATACTTATTTAATTTAGCTTGTGAATGTACCTTTTTTTTTTTTTTTTTTTTTTTTTCTTTTGGGAGGGTGGGAGTTGCGTTAAAGTTACGCTTGTAGGTAAATTTTCAACAAGAAAAAAAAAATGAAGAATATGGAGCATTGTTGAAAGATGTTGATGGTTCTGGCGTGGGACTGGCCCTTTAAACATTATGCTGTATTTGCTGAATGTCTCTATTATTTGAAATGATTTTTTTAGACATTTGAAATGAAACCGTTCAATACTCATTACTGTCTGTTTTTTGTTTTTTTTTTATCCAGAAAAAAAAAACCATTTTAATAAATTTTGTGGGTTTTTTTTCGGTTAATTCCGTTGGCTAAAGGAATGCTTCAAACGAAACGGATATGGTGTGTTGTGTTCGGTGCAGGGCCAGAGGGTGGGCGGGGCATGACACAGGAGCCAAAGGGCACACAGGAAAGAATCCCTGTGTCATGCACCGCCCCCTCAGGTCCTGTACTGTCCAGAGCATTCCTTAACCACCTAACTGTTTTGCCTGAGTCCAGCTCTGGCAGTGTGAAAAGTAGCTAACTGGAGGGGGGAGGGCTGCTTTAGATGATATCTCCTCAATGGTAGCAGCTAGAAACATGCAACTGGTCTTGTCGGAAAGCTGACAGTCCAGGCTTTCATAGTCCAAAATGATGGCTAAAGTCCAAGCAACGGAGGAGAAATCACTGTTAGAAATCAAGTCAGGAATAATCGCGAGTAAAACCTGTTTTTACTTTCTCTTTTAGCTTCATTTACTGTTCAGTGATATCTTCCAGTGTCCTGAACGCAGTGTCTGAAAGCTTGGAATGTCTGCTTTCAAACAAGACCAGATTTTGCCATTCATGTTACCATTCAGGAGGTGGCAGCATCTAAAGCAGCCCTCCCCCCTCCAGGTAGCTACTTTTTACACTGCTGGAGCTGGACTCTGGAAAAACAGTTAGGGGGTTAAAGGGGTTTTTCAGCTTTTTGGTATAGATAACCCATCTGGAGGACAGGTTATCATTATAAGATTGGTAGGGGTCCACCAATGGGCATCCCTAACGAACAGCTGATTTTGGCAGAACAGACGCAGAAGCCTGTGTCCCCTGTAAGTGGGAGCGGAGCTACTGTATGCCAACGCTCTCGCCAAACTACTACACAGTCGACAGAGGCCTCTCCTTCCAGCGGCCGCTGTAAACAGATCAGTAGGTCTGCTTTGGTGTTGGACCCCTACCAATCCGATATCGATGACTTAGCCTCCAAATAGATCATCCGTATCAAAAATCTGGAATACCCCTGTGGCTATATGGCAACTTTGACCTGCAGCACAGATCTGCAGCTGTGCTATATTGCAGCTAGTTACTGCTATCTGTGTCACGGGCCAAACTCATTGCGTAGCCCCAACCTTAGGGCTCATGCACACGGCCGCGGTTTATTTGCGGCGCGGACAGATCACGGACCCATTCAAGTTGAATGGGTCTGGATCCGTCTGCGGCAGCCGCACAGATGGTGCCCATGCATTGGGGACTGCAAATTTTAGTCCCCTAATGAACGGCTCTGTGCATGAGTCCTTACAGAGATTATCTAAGATCACACAAATAGGGGTCTCCCTCCTATAAAACAGCGCCACTTGTGCATTGCTTGTGTCTACAAGTGCAGCTCAGCCCCATTTCGGTGAATGCCGTTGAGATGCAATACAGAAATCAATCCTTGTGCAAAAAGTGGCACCGATCTGAGGTAAAAAAAACAAAACTGCTCTTCTATTTCAATATCTGAGCCATGAAAGATTGCGACGGGTACAATTCTTTAAGGCTGTGTGCACATGTAGTGTATTACATGCAGATTCTTGTGCAGAATACTGTACCAAATCACATCTACATGGGGTGGAAGTTGACCTGCGGCATGTCAGTTGTTAAATTTGTAGTGCTGCAGGTGAAGTGTGGGGATAATCTGCATAAACTACATTGCCATGTGCATGCATCTTAAGGCACCTGCACACGTGTATTGCCTTTGTATTTGCCATGCAGGTTTTTGTGCTGCAAAAGAGTCCTCATATGCATTGCACTGGAGCTGTTCAGTACGCAGTGTGCCGGAGAGTCCTCATATTCATTGCACTGTGGCTGTTCATTACGCAGCATGCCTGAGAGTCCTCATATGCATTGCACTGGAGCTGTTCAGTACGCAGCATGCCTGAGAGTCCTCATATGCATTGCACTAGAGCTGTTCAGTACGCAGTGTGCCTGAGAGTCCTCATATGTATTGCACTGGAGCTGTTCAGTACACAGCGTGCCGGAGAGTCCTCATATGTTTTGCACTGGAGCTGTTCAGTACACAGCGTGCCGGAGAGTCCTCATATGCATTGCACTGGAGCTGTTCAGTGCGCAGCGTGCCTGAGTCCTCATATGCATTGCACTGGGGCTGTTCAGTACACAGCGTGCCGGAGAGTCCTCATATGCATTGCACTGGAGCTGTTCAGTACGCAGCGTGCCTGAGTCCTCATATGCATTGCACTGGAGCTGTTCAGTGCGCAGCGTGCCTGAGTCCTCATATGCATTGCACTGGGGCTGTTCAGTACACAGCGTGCCTGAGTCCTCATATGCATTGCACTGGGGCTGTTCAGTACACAGCGTGCCGGAGAGTCCTCATATGCATTGCACTGGGGCTGTTCAGTACACAGCGTGCCGGAGAGTCCTCATATGCATTGCACTGGAGCTGTTCAGTACGCAGCGTGCTGGAGAGTCCTCATATGCATTGCACTGGAGCTGTTCAGTACGCAGCGTGCCTGAGTCCTCATATGTATTGCACTGGAGCTGTTCAGTACAAAGCGTGCTGGAGAGTCCTCATATCCATTGCACTGGAGCTGTTCAGTACACAGCGTGCCTGAGTCCCCCTGGAGCTGTTCAACACATTTTAGCAGGGGGCTGGGTCAGTTCAGTGTTTTTCTCAGGGTCTTTGTCACCAGTTTGTGCTGCCCTTCCATAGGAGAAAATCCCTTTAGCTGTAAACAGGAATGCTGCATCCACTCACAGCAAGCAGAGATCTTTTAACACTAAAGAACTGAAACCTGAAGTAAAGATGCAAAGTTCCGCAGCCTCACTCACAAAAAAAACAAACAATAGAACATGTCCTGTTCTTGTTAAACACGGAAGCATGCATTCACCCAGGATCTGTGTTTTGTGGACTGCAAAACAGCCGTGTGCATGAGGCCTACCTGTGGACTATATAATATAGGCTGCGACCTGGGGCAAGGTAAGTTATGTATTTACAATTTTACATAGGTCTCATTAAGGTCATTTTAGTATCCTACATGGCCAAAGGTCTGGCCACAGTTCAAGTGAACTGAACATTGAGATCCATAGGGTTCTTGGAAGTTCTAGGTTTGGTTCACTTGAACCTTGCAGGGTCTGCATTTCAGTTTTCTAAGTGAAGCTTGAATTGCCTTTGTCCATAATTGAGGAAGGGGTAGCCCTGATCTCAGGAGAAAGCAATTTCCAGGATTCTGGTGCATGATGGGTGTGACCTTCATAAAACTCTGTTCTAAAAAAAAAATATATCATGTTAACTTTACTGTCTCATGTATTAAAACAGACCAGCCTGGTATAGAGACTTGGTGGTAACGCTCCACAAAAAAACAACATGCAAAGGGTCATCTCCCAAGGAAAGAGAGCCATCTCGTTAGACCAACTTTGTGGAAGTGGCTTCCTGTTCTGAGGGACAAGCCCCAAAACAGCTGTCTACAGATGGATATTTGGTCTGGCTATATTCCCTTGTCATGCCCCAAGACTTGTTAAAAAGTCAGATTTTGACTTGTAGGGATCTACTTCCACATGTTGGGACTAGGGAGATGGTTCCATTTCTTCCTCTTTGCATATTATTAACACTATAAAAGTACAGTAAATTTTTACTGTGGAAAATGTTACTTTCTTCTGGATGAGCTGCTGGGTTGCATATGATCCCAAAAGGCTATATCCAGAGCATGCAACATTTTGGGAACAATAAAAAAAAGCCACTGATACAAGAAACACAAAAAAACACCCAGCAAGTATTGTTTATGGGTCTCATTAATTAGAATAGGATCTGTACAGGGTTCCTGCTGTTTATCACAAAGTTTTCTCAACTATCCTGCTCACTGTGCAATGGCATCTCTATACCAGTGGGAGAGTCTGCCTGAATAATCTCTTTACAATTATTGCAGAGGTTCCAAAATTGCAATTTTGGGGCTGCCATTGAGACCATTTTTAGTTGCCCCAGCCTGGAGTGTGCTGCCACTGTTTGTGTGGACTACACCTGTACCAACGCAAGGCTGACCCCTGCTGGTGACTTGGGTAGTGACATTACAGGAGCTTTAATCCTTCTGATAATTTCTTTTAATCCATTGCTTATTTAGTCGACTCCTTTACGCGGAGTGCAGATGCAGTAACACACGGACATGGCACGTCTTGACACTTTCTCAAATGTGGAAGGATATGAACCTTTATCTGCAAAAAAACTCCATAGTGATAGAGGTCTAAGTATCACTCCATAAGTGAAACAAGGCACCAAATGATGCTATGCACATAGACTCATCAGATTTCCATGGAGTACCCCCCATTGTCACAATTAGAGATGAGTGAACGTGCTCGTTACGAGCACTGTAGCGCTTGGGTCCCGTGTGAAATGCCCACAGGCATTGCGGATCCGTCCTCAGCTGCATGTAAGTCAATGGGGACGGATCATTTGGTATGACACTCATACCAAACAATCCGTCCCCATTGACTTACATGCAGTTGAGGACGAATCCGCAATGCCTGCGGGCATTTCGCACGGGAGCCAAGCGCTACAGTGCTCGTAACGAGCACGTTCGCTCATCTCTAGTAACAATCTGTTCGCTCAGCCCCATTGATGTATCTTAAGGCGCCTTCACATATGGCAGAATTTTCTGTGACTGAAAATTAGTTCCATTCCTTTGAACGGTTTTCTCTGCCTGGTCCTTCAATCAAAGTGGAGAGGACGCGGCAGTACATAGGTACAAATCTGCTCACAGATGCCCTTTAAAATCAATGGGGAAAACACCGCAAATCTGTGATTCACTGACATGTAAAAGAGGCCTAATGTACATGACCATAGCTGTATTTTGGTCTGCAAACCACGGATCCACAAAATTCGGATACCTTCCAGGTGCTTTCTCTTGCCCATCGCTAGAATGGCTTTTCTAGCCCACAATGCAGACCAAAATAGGATATGTTCTTTAATTTGCAGATCCATAGAACTGAATTCAATCCGCAAAAATGTGAATCAGACACGGATGCAAAATACTATAGTGACAGCACAGTCACTTCTCACCTAAAGTCACCGTTTCCGCAGAAGTCCCTCTCATCTTCTACACTGTCACTTGCAGAGGAATGAAATACCGACTCTCGTGGTACAGGACACTAAAGTTTCTCTGCTGGGCGCTTGGCAAACCAATCAGCAGCAGGCTCTCCAATTGTCCAGCCCAGCACCCAGCATCGAGACAGCGGGTGCAGCACTAACCACTGATGATGTACTGAGTAAAGGGGGGCCCCAAGGACAGGACAGAGGAAGCAGGGAGCTGGAAAGCAGAACCTGAGCCCTGGAAAGGGACTCAAAACAGGAGCAAGAATTAAGTGTAATTAGGAGGCGGGGCCTTTTGTCCAAGCCCTGGCCCCCTTCCTCCAGGGGCCCCATAGCAGCTGTGTGGTCTGCCTACGTTGGAGGTACACCGCTGACTGTACCTCTTAATTTTTATTTATTTTTTTCCAGTAGAATCTGTATAAGGCCCCATATCTGTTTTGCAGTCTGCAAATCGCGGTTCCGATAAAAATATGGATGTGGTCCATATTACATCCACATATTTTGCGGACCCGTTGACTTCAATGGGTATGTTGTTCAGAGATAGTTTTGTATCGACAGAAACTTTCACCTATCCACAGAATATCTGAGACCACCACTGATCACGAGAACTGGATCCTGTGTCCCCTTATGAATGAAGTGGCAGGTCGAGCGTCTTCACTATTTATGGGACCGCTGGATAAAGCCGAGTACAATGCTCAGCTATTTCCAGAAGTCCCATAGATATTAAATGAAGCAGAAGGGAACATGGTTGACCTACCATTTCATTTGTTTAGGGACACAGGATCCCCATTCTCATGATCATGGGGGACCCAGCAGTCCCCACAGATCAAATACTTCTCCCCTATCCTGTAGGTAGGCCATCATCTGATCAGCAAGGGTCCTACATCCTGCACCCCCATCCAGTTGACTATGAAGATTCATAAAGAGGCTCAGACACACCACTACTTAATATACACTGACTTTATTAACTGCAAGGTATAAAATGTACAGTAGATGTTCTCATTAGAAGTCAGGGTAGTGGTCTTAAATATGGCCCTGTTGATGATGGGCCTGTGACTCATGAAGAGTCGGGCCTTCAGCACTCAGGAGAGGAAAAACCCCCAGCAGAGGAAACCTCTAGGGAACCATGGCTGAAGGACTGCCCTTCCCCTAGGCGGCACGTGACAAGGACGGTAGATTTTTCTTTGAATCGATGGTGAATATCACGTGCTTTGACTTCTGCAGAGACCGAGCCCGGAATCTGCCTCTTAATGCAGCAGGAAACTCACTTCTTTGGTGAATACCTCTGTCTGCGGAAAGTCCGGTGAGTGTCAAGTCCAGTGGTTATTGCAGAGACCAAGCCTGGAATCTGCCTTTGATGCAGCAGGAAATTCACTTCTTTGGTGAATACATCTGTCTGCGGAAAGTCCGGTGGGTGAGTGCAGAGACCGAGCCCGGAATCTGCCTCTTGTTGAAGCGCAGGTCATCTGATCCTGACATGGTGGCCACCATGTCGCTGACTTGTAGTAGAGTCATCACCTTTAGCTGCATCCCATATTCATTGCTGGAACACAGTGAGACCCCCGCTCTGGTACAGTGATCTGCAGATGCAAAAAATATAACTAATTATAACTGAACATGGAGAGGCGGAAAATTACATGTAAGTGACACACAATTTACTCTCGGTCACTGTGTCTCGTTGTAAGCCCTTTAACTGTATTAAACTTGGACCCATATTTCTAGCAGCAATACCAACGCTTATCATTGTCATTGACTGTTATAGCTATTATTCTTGTTCTGGGACCCACTACTGTATCCAATATAAGCACAATACTCATTATAATCGTGGGATGATTTATTTTCATATAATCTTTATAGGGTTTGTAGCTCAGTTTTCCTGATACAAATCGCCAAAACCCCTGCTTTCTTACACACTTCCATAGTTAAAATTCTGGGAGCCATTGCTCAAGGTGATCTACATATCAAGGTCAATGGGAGCTCCCCCTAGTGGTGACTGCAGGCAGTTAGAATGTTATTATACTTTTATGCCATGTTTCAGGCAATTTGGATGATTTTCCACTAATGCCCACTGCTCTGCTCATCTTCGTGGATAATCTAAACCCTAAATTATTCTGTGTCATCACTCTGGTATCTCCAGAACTTCGCATCATGTCTGTTATTATTATGAGCTCCTGTCATAAATCACATTACATTTTGTGACTCCTGTAACAAGGATCTTACCTTATTTAGGGCTCTTTTTGGTTCTTAAGGCCAATACCTTCTAGCAGGGGTCACTGGTGAAGATCAGGAGATGGTTTCTTCTGCGCCTCATTTTGTCTCAGACCTCTGGTGATCCGATCTGCTGCAATTGCCTTCTTAACCCCAGGCTGTTTTCATTTCCAGTGGTGACAATTGGATACCGCTGTGTGCAAGTTATACAGAAAACACCATAAATATCAAGAAGCAGAAAAATCACAACTCATCAATATAACCAATGAAGATACAAGGTCTTCTCATGGATGCGGTCCCTATCACCTGATAGTCTGACACATGTTCCCGGGACACAACTGCCTGATAATCAGGTCTCTAGACTGAGTTAAAATAATAAATTAGGATACCCTCCTCATTAATAGGTATAACTATAGACACAGTAAAGTTATGGGGCCCATAGGCATAAAGGCCAATGTTTGTGGGGTGTAATTATCCCAAACTTTTGGTGGTTGTCTAAGTATTTACTACATATACATATATTATCACATGAGAAGACATTATTACAATCAGTACATGGAGATGATGAAACTTAGAAAAGTCACTGGTTACTTACCGACACCAACAGGTCTGTGGGTTCTAGACCTGTACCATGGCTCAGCGGTTGTAATCTGGGGTTGGGTAGTGACTGCAGCTTTGGTGACATAGAGGATCCAGGTCTGTTTCGGTAATAACAGGCTTCTGGTCAGGGCGATCTCTTGGCCCACCATAGACTCCACACGTCGTAAAAGACATGGAGTCGCTAATTGACCTTTTTGGGAAAGCCTGTGATCCTGCCATTCTGCAGGCAGGATATTAGATGGTCTCTCATCACATTGTGCTGGAAGATCGCTGTGGGTTCACCGTCATCTGCCAGAAACTCATAAGCAAATGCTATGGCGAATACTCCACAGTCATAGGTGTTTCTTTGCTGATCCACGTTGAGAAATTTTAGATGTTTCAGGGGCTCATTGACCACAACACTGTAGATGTTATTAATCTGCTGGCATACAGATTGAGGCAAATTGCTGGTCTTAATGCTGTCGGCCACTAGGATGTGGCCATTTTTTAAGCAGGTGGTCAGCCAGTGCACCCTGTCCTCGTCATAGTGGATTTGTACGGCCTTCTTTAGCACATTGTATCCTGGAAAGAGAATAGCAGCGGCGGGCTGCAGCCCATCAAAGTCCCCAAACTGATTCTGCAGGAGATCCTGGGCCTTGTTAATGATGTCATCATCCAGCATGCCTTCCTGGCCGCTGCTCTTCAGGATGGATAAGTGCTCTGGAGACAAGTTGTTCTGTGCTCTCCAGGTATAGGCCATATCCACTTGTGGTGTTCCCAGCTCCGGGCTTCCTACATCTTTGGTAGATGGAGCGGACGTGTTTTCTGCCGCAGCTCTTTTGGCTGGTGGAAATATCCCGGGCTGACTGTCATTGGAGGTTGGTGCTTTTCTTTTAAGACTGGCTTTGGAAGCTTCACGAGATGCCTTCAAAAGGTCTTCAGCAGACTCAGCCATTTTCTTGTCCAATGCTTGTTTTTGACGAGTCTTTCTATTACATCGTCGCTTACAGCTCTTTGGTGTTTTTTTACCAGGTGGTGCTTTGTGGACAAGGAATGGCTCCACAGTATCAGCATCCCGGGGTCTTTTTTGTGGGGGTTCCCCACTTTCTGGTGTTTTTCCCAGGGACATGCCTTGTGGTATTAGGGGCCCCTCATGTGCAACTTTTGGATCAGCAATAAAAGTGGTTGGTGTCTTCTCAGCTATGTCATGGCGCATGACGTGGTTTTTACGTCTAAAGGCAACTGACCTGAAGAAGTTCCTGGCCTGTGTCATGATGGTTGATTTCTTGGCCAGGAAGCTGGAGTTCCTCATCAGAGTTCTCCATTTTTGATTCAATTTCCTGAATCGGGTCAGAAGGAATGAGCCAATCGACACGCAGGATGAGAGAGAGTTGACCAGCAGCCGCCGATCAACATAGCGCCGACGCCTATGAATCCTCATGATGGCGTCCAATTTTCTTTCTGAAGCTGTGTGCATCCAACATGGAGTCACCTTCACAAATTCATCATTGTGATGTCATCCAGTGACATCACAGCTGTAGGCCCTGTTCTAGAACATTGTATGCAAATGTGGTGACATCACAATACTGTGCCAGATTATTTTAACCATTTAATGGCCAGAGCATGTAATATGTTAATGAACTAAGATATATGGATAGTGTTTGTTTAATGGATGCAGATTTTCAGTTTTCGAGAATACATTGATTTGTACCTTTACAGTACATTTTCTGCTTCACATTTTTAGTTTGATTTGGTTGCTAATTATTCCAAAACGTAGAGGTCAGATCTTTATTATTATATGAAACACTCTAATCCTTTAAATAAAATTACTGAATTTGAGATGCAGATGCTGCAGAACCTCTTTTCTGAAAAGTAAAGGCCCCATTCAGACGACCGTGTTTCACGACGTGTACAGTGTTCCACTGTACGGCGGCGGCCTCAGGAAGTGCACGACGTCATAGCATCCAATGACGCCATGCGCTCCCGTCCTCTGGGGCAGCACAGGCCGGGCTTTCATGGCCCATATATGGCCATGAAACACGGTCGTCTGAATGTGGCCTAAGGAAGAGATTCCTGTCCACTATTGATTGCGTGGATAAGGCTTCGTCCTTCTCATAAGAAGTTCTGCAGTATATGAGATGTGTATTTTTGTCTGAAGGGTTTGTCCAAATTGTAGAGTCTATTTAATTTCGCCACCCTTTGAAACCAGAGTAATATGCAAGTGGTATGCAGCCATAATACAGCCCCCAAAGTAGTCTATGGGGCCTTACTGTACCCAAGGGCGTAACTAGACGCAAAATTAGGAAACACCCCAAGCAACTTCCCCAAAACCTCTCCTCCTGCACCGTTCAGGAGGAGGAGTCAAGAGTTTAAGACTCAATGGATGATGAAAGCCCCTCCCCAGGTACCTCCCCCTTATTAATGTCCCTCCCCTCCATCTATATGCAGCAGCTTCCTGATAGTCCTCTTCTCTCTGAGGGTTTGGGTCCCTGCAGTTTATAATCTTCTGTCCTTACTGTAAACTAATCATCTCATCCACATTCTGACCTTCCACTTACACACAGCAGCAAAATTGAACAGGCAGTGCTGCAGTGTAAAGCATGAAGGAGATACAGAACAGCAGACCAAGTTTTTATGGAGACAGGACCTCCTATACAGCTAAGCTGCAGTCACGGATCATAGAATGACATTTTTCCTCTAGACAGAAGCACTTTTTTATATATTAGTAATAAATACGTTTTATGCAGCCGGAGGCTGAAAGTTATAGTTCCTACAGATTAGAATGAATTCTGCAAATGGATAAATGGAGTCTTGCTATATGTAGTCAAATTGCATAACTCCGACAACTAGTAGTCCAGACATTCTGACCGTCTGGCACTAAGACATGAAGTCTTAAGCATCATTCACATGTCAGTGTTTTGGTCAGTGATTTCCATCAGTGATCGGAGCCAATGCCAGGATTGGAGCCTCCACAGACATAAGGTATAATCCACATGACCATAGCTTCTGTCCGCATCTGATCTGCATTTTTTGCCATTCTGCAGCCTCACAAATAAAAAAACAATAGAACATGTCCTGTCTGTCAATTTTGAGAACAAGAATAAGACATTTCTACAGAATAAAAAGAAAACGGAGGCATGCATTCGCCTGGGACCTGTGTTTTGTGGGCTGCAAAACACTTACAGCCGTGTGCATGAGGCCTAACTGTGGACTATATAATATAGGCTGCAACCCGGTGCAAGGCAAGTTATGTATTTACAATTATAACATTAAGAAACCAAGCCCATGGGCCCAGAATCAGTCCATAATCAATACATAAATTGCCAAACGGCTATATTAATCCCTTTAGGGCCTATATTGTATTTAAAATGTAACTTTTATTATTATATTTTAAAAGAAGAAAAGAAAAAAAATAACAAAAATGTGTTTAAGTGCCCCAACTGTACAACTTTAAAAACGCATGTAGCACCTATGCTCAATCTTGCAATAAAGGATTAATGTTCCTGTTGTGTGTGTTTATTACCATTTCTTAGAAAAGTGGAAATAAAGAGGAACATACATATATGAGACCTGGGAACATGTCAGCTGTCGAAATGGGTATTAGGCCTCATACCCATATTCAGACATAAGTGCTATTAAGGGATATAAGCTATTAAGTAATTAGCCTGCCTAGACCATTGGCGGGCATTTAACATGTCCCGATGGTCATAAAGTAGGTGCTTCAGCAATTAAAAATAACAAACAGACTCCCCCGACATATTTCGCCACAACGTGGCTTCCTCAGTGGTAATGGAGTCGCTGGTAATGGAGGCGATATTTGAGATATCCCTTAATAACACTTATGTCTGAATATGGGTATGAGGCCTAATACCCATTTCGACAACTGACATGTTCCCAGGTCTCATATATGTATGTTCCTCTATTTCCACTTTTCTAAAAAAAAAGGGTAATAAACACACACAACAGGAACATTAAATAACCCTTTATTGTAAGATTGAGCCTAGGTGCTACATGCATTTTTAAGGTTGTACAGTTGGGGCACTTAAACACATTTTTGTTATTTTGTCTTCTTTTAAAATCTAATAATAAAAGTTACATTTTAAATACAATATAGGCCCTAAAGGGATCAATATAGCCGTTTGGCTATTTATGTATTGATGTATTTACAATGTTACATAGAGTATAGAGTACTTGGAAGTTCTATGTTTGGTTTACTTGAACCTTGCAGGGTCTGCATTTGGGTTGTCTGAATGAGGCTTGAATCACCTATGTGTATAATTGAGGAAGGTGGAGCCATGAGCTTGGTGGGAAAAAAGGGACTTCCAGTGTAGGGTTCAGCCCCTAGAGATGACCAAGGTATTTTGTCCTGGCATTTCTAGTGATAATGTTTCACACAGACTGTGATGCCTACTTTCAGCCACAAGATGTCGCTGTTGCTTTGAGTGTAATGAAGGTTGTTTGTCCTAGAGGATGTAGGAGGAGCAAAGAGTTCCCTGGGTTCCTGTTGGTATGTGGGTCCCTTGCTGGTGTGAGCTGAGAAACAGGCTGCTGGTGGACAGAGAAATAGAGACCATAGTGTACCTGAGAGTGTGACACGCAGCAGAGCCAAACTGTTATACATGCCTGTAACTGCAATCCAGAGAGAGAGAGAGAAGAGGCAATGCATTGGGACAAGCAAGCTACAGCATCAGAAGCCAGACTGCTCCTGCCTCCATGTACCAGACCAAGACAAGCAGCTACCTCTGTCCAAAAAAAAAATCATCTTAATTTTATTATTTTATGTATTAACCAGTCCTGTATGGAGACTTGGTGGTAATACTCTACAGGAAAACAACACGCAAAGGGGTTTCTCCTAAGGAAAGAGTACAATCCCGTTCTCCAATTTGTGGAAGTGGCTTCCTATGATGAGGGGCAAGCCCTGAAACAGCTGTCTACAGATGGATATTTGGCCTGGCTATATTCCCTTGTCATGTCCCAAGGCTTGTTAAAAAGTCCGATTTTGACTTGTAGGGAGCTATTTCCACACAGTGGGGCTGGCAAGATGGTTATCCTTTGCATATTTATTAACACTATAAAAGTACAGTTAATTTTTACTATGGAAATGTTACTTTCTTCTGGATGAGCTGCTGGGTTGCATATAATCCCAAAAGGCTATATCCAGAGCATGCAACAATTTGGGAACAAAAAAAGCCACTGATACAAGAAACACAATAAAAAACGCCAAGCAAGTATTGTTTATTAAGCTTATTAATTAGAATAGGGTCTGTATAGGGTTCTTGCTGTGTATCACACAGTTGTCTCAACTGTCCTGCTTGATGTGCAATGGCATCTCTATACCCAAAGTCAGATCTGGTGGGAGAGTCTGCCTGAATGATCTCTTATATAAGACTTTACAATTACTGCAGAGGTTCCAAAATTACAATTTTGGGGCTGCTGTTGTGACCTTTTTAAGTTGCCGCCTAGCCCCAGCCTGGAGTGTGGTGCCGCTGTATTTTTGTGGACTACACCTGTACTGATGCAAAGACTATTGATTTATGGTAACTTCAGGTCTTGTATATGAGCCCGCTAATGTTGGCCCTTCGTCAGTCTTCAGCATGAGTATCACTGTGCATAGTGTTATCCCATGGTTTTGCACAGTGATACTCCTAGGATGTGCTGAAATTTTCCCTGTCTTTGTAAGATGACACCAGCTGTATTATATATATATATATATATATATATATATATATATATATATATATATATATGCAGATATATACACTACTCATAAACCTTTAGGGGTATTTGGCTTGTGGGTGAAATTTCAGGATGAACCTAAAATGTACACTAACCTTTATAGCTGAACTTAATGTGACCTTCTCTAAACTCTTGAATGCACATGTCCTACTGTTTAATGTTTCAGTACTTTTTGAACAACTTGCTGTTCTCGAATAAGGAGCTTAACAGCAAAATTCACAACAGGTGTTTGATCCATGAATCGCCCAATAAATTTCCTGGTTCAATTAGAATTGGTATTTAAACAGTCCTCCTCATCATGTTGTTCACATTTTGACATCATGAGACCAAGATGACACCTAACAATTGATCAACAGTACCTCACGATTGTGAGGCTTCAAGCAGGATGTTCTCAGATGGAAGTGGCCACTGAGCTTAGAGTGTCACAGGGTGTCATCAGCAGGTTGTAACAGAGATACAGAGAGACTGGAAGAGTCACAGAAAGGCAGAGAAGTGGACGTTCTTTGGCCACATCCAACACTGACGACTCCTTCATTGTGAACAGTGCCTGCAGAACCGGATGATGAATGCCAGACAACTCCAGGAACATTTAAGGGAGGCGAGAAGCACCGAAGTGTCACGTCAAACCAATCAAAACCATTTATATCAGCTTGGTCTGCATGCTAGATGACCTGCAAGGGTACTTGACCGCACCACCAGGCACAGGCGTCATCATCTTGCATGTGCCAGTGAGCATCTACGCTGACGAGGGACCAGCGGGCCTCAGTGCTGTTCACTGATGAAAGTCAAAATGATGGCCACGAACAATGTTGGAGATGTCAAGGAGAGTGCTATGCCAGCCACAGACAAGCCTTTGGTGGTGGTGGGGTTACAGTGTGGGCAGGTGTGTCTAGTCACTACAGAACTGTCCTACACTTTGCGAATGGTACAGTGAGAAGCCCATACTACTTGAAGAACATCATTAATCCAGTCATTGTGCCTCTGCATGAACAACACAGACCTAATTTCATCTTCATGGACGACAATGCGCCAGCTCATCGAGGTGTCATGATTAGGGAATGGCTGGGGGACCTCAAATGGAGTCGCATGCACTTTCTCCAGACCTGAATCCTTTTGAAAACCTATGGGATCGGCTGTATAGAGGCTCGTAACTCTGTACCCCAGAATCTCAATGACTTGTGGGCTGCCTTTCAAGAAGAGTGGGATGCCATGTCTCAGCAGACAATAAGTCGACTTGTGAACTGCATGAGGCATCGTTGTCAAGCTGTGATTGATGCTCAAGGCCACGTGACAAGTTATTGAGACACTGACATTTTGTGGCGGTATACCCAGCACTGGTGTTCTTTCTTTCAGTAAATTGTTTGAGATGAGGAAATCACCATTGCTGCTTCTACTTAAATGCCCGACTTTCATTGTCTAAAATGACTGTAGTGGGAACTTTTTACGTTTTCCATAAATTTCACCCGAAAGGCAAATATCCCTAACTTTTTGTGAGTAGTGTACGTACTGCATATATCACTGCCTCTAGGGCTTTTACTGTATAAGGGCCATATTCATATGTGACTTATTGGTTGCAGAAATTTCTGCACCTGCAGATCCCTTCTTCTGTATGAAGCTGTTTCTGAAGGACTAGAAACTTAATGGCCCTGGAAAAAAGGGGGCCGTAATATTGTATGTGGGTCCAAACTGACAGAAGATGGGGGAACACAATTAGATGGATCCAATATCAGTTGGCAGTGTCAGTAATACCATAATGCAGAATACCATCCCACAGAGCCAAATACCACAGTGCAGCACAGAATACCTCCCAGAAGCTGTCCCTCTGTGGTGTCCATCAATAGCCTTGTTCTGACCTCCTCCAATTGTCCAATATGTAGCAAGAGGCTTAGGAGGTGAGATGTGGGCCACAGCACCAAGCCAGGCCTACCTTTAGCATGCCACCTGGACTTCCTCTAATAATAACCCCCTTAGTTCCCCCAATAGTGTGTAACCAGCCAGCGGCAGTGAGGAGGGCTCTGGTTGCCCTATGGGAATTCCCTGTAGGGTCTATGGCCAGTCTGCCCCTGAATCTGCCAGATGTGAATACACCCTTAGGTCTCTTCCACATGGCCCTGTCCATGATGATATCTGTGACAAGATGGTCAGTAGTTCATCCGTGAAGTATCCATGTTTCATCTACATTACAAGGCTGAAAATTAGTCTCCAGAGCATCTCCTACCAATGGTCCATGGAAATCACTGACGGATGCCATCCGTGTTCTGTCGGTGGTCTTCACAGACCCATAGACTTCAATGGGCATGTTTGGTCTGCATCGCAGGACAAAGTAGTGCATATGGTTTTTCTACTGATCCATGGAAAATAAACACATTAAAGGGGTTATGCACTAATTTACAGACCTCTCAGACAGGCGGGGACCCTCGTTGGTGATCATACTTACCTGATACCCAGCCTCCACTGCTTGTCTCCGGTCCTTCCAGGTAAACTTCCAGTCTGACTCAGGTTACTTTTCCCGTCTGCTTTGAGGGAATACTTGCACAATTTTTTTAGCTTGAAAGAAATAGACTTTTTTGCGGTCACTCGTGCAGTTTTTCATGCACATACTAATTAGACCAGTCTTAGTGAATATGAACCTGTCTTACAAGAAAACAACCACTAGATATCACACAAACAAAAAAAAGGAAAAACTGATTTATTAACAGATAATAAATGAGACGCCAATTAAAGACAGGCATTGCCAATATACCTGCTATTTTTTACTCCAAACAAAGGTGAGCTTGATAAATATACCCCAGTATTGCACATTTTTCCACTAGCCACATGCGCTTTTTATATATTAGTAATTAGTAATCTAATGCAATAAATGCAGCTGGAGGTTGGGAGTTGTAGTTTTTTACAAATTGGAGTACACTGCCATATATCTTAAACTGCACCTGATACACACCTTCTTTCCGTTTCACTTTTGGAGGTTTGAAGAAATTCTAGACTGCATAAATAGCGTCTTAATATATGCAGTCTAGTTGTCTAAGGCCTTGTTCACATATCAGTTATTTGATCAATTATTTCCATCAGTTATTGTGAGCCAAAACCAGGTGCGGGTCAAAAACACCAAACAGGTGCAGATCTTTTCATTATATCTGATCTCTGTTTAGTGTCCACTCCTGGTTTTGGCTGACAATAACTGATGGAAATAACTGATCAAATAACTGATATGTGAACAACCCCTAACTCTGACAACCAGTAGTCCAGACATTCTGGTTGTCTGGCACTAAGGCTTCTTGCACAAGTTTGCCCACACTTCTGCTAAATAGTTACCCACAATTCTCTGCATCACCACCCAATTTCAGTCAATCCGTGTAGACCAGGCCCACAGCACAGGTAAGAGTCTTGCAGAGTATGGTTGCTGGGTGCAGCAGAGTCAGTTTAAATTAGACATTGTGGAGTAACAGGAACTGGGTTTATTGGAACATCATGCAATAACTGAAGGTCACCTTACATGATGAATGTAGTACAGACAGGAAAAAGAAATAAGCAAGTTCACCTTATTGTACAGGAAACTCACAGCACATCATAGATAATGCATAGAGAGACTACATAGTAAGCATTAGTAACAATGACATCTAGTGTCACAACAATAAACTGCAGTCTTTCTAACAATACACTAAGCTATAAGCTGTTGAATCTCCAGCACCCCTTCTCAACAGCTAAGGCTTAGTCCGTTAAACCCATCTTCTTTGTAAGCCTTGAGTGTCTTTCAGCGGTCAGGGGCTTTGTAAGGTTATCTTTGTTCAGAAGAAAGCTGCCATCTTCCTCTCTCTCAATGTGGATGCCGAGGTAACTCTCTGTTGCCAAGATCTTTGGTCTCAAAGTGCTGATTTAGGGTTTGCAGTATTTCTGCTTCATCCCCTTCTTGCTCAAAACAAATCAGGATATTGTCCACGTAAATAAGCAGATAGATCCATCTGTTTGACAATTTCTTTGGGTATAGGCAAGGGTCTGCTTTACTCCTTTGAAAGTCCTCATGTATAAGCACTTCATTTATTTTTATATTCCACGCTCTGACTGCTTGCTTTAGACCATATATACTCCTGTGTAGTTTGCATACTAGGTCTAGGTCTTTGTTCATCTTTGAACCCTGTGGTTGTTCCTTGTAGATTTTTTCTGTTAACTCGTCATGTGGAAACACAGTTTTCACATCAAAATGTTTCACTGGCATTTTCCTTGTGATGCCTACTGTCAGCAAAGTCCTTACTGTAGCGTGTTCGACTACTGGCGCAAATGTCTCATCATAGTCCTTTCCATATTTCTGAGAATATCCATTGGCTATGAGTCTTTCTTTGTATCGTTCAACTGTGCCATCTGCATTGTACTGCACTTTAACAGTCCATTTACAGCCTATGGCTTTCCTTCCAGGTGGTAGTTCTGTAAGTTTCCATGTTTTAGTGTCATGCATGGATTTTATCTCTTCCTTAGCAGCTTCTGTCCATTTACTGGATTCCCATTCTGAAAGCTAAGATATGTCTTCCCAGGTTGTAGGTTCATTGGCATTGGCAGTGCTTGTCTTGTATGAGAGACGTACAGGTGGTTTACCTTTGTTTTCTCTTGTTGAGTGCCTCGGTTGTGTGTCTGAGCTTGCTCGTGTCTGCTCTTCAGTACTGGTAGAGTCTGCACTGACTTCACCTGTTTGTTCAGAAGTTACAGAGGTGGGCTGATCAGTGTCAGTTTTCTCTTCTGTTCTTGCTTCTTCTGTTGTCATTATATTGTCTCTCAGATCTTCAAGAAAAGCTATGCCGTTGCTGATGGTAACCTTGTCTGTTTTGGTATTTAGGATTCTGTAACCCTTAACATTGTCACTGTATCCAACAAATAGACCTTCAAATGCTCTGTTTTGGAGTTTGGTGCGTTTTTCTTCTGGAATGTAGATGAACGCTTTGCATCCAAAAACTCTGAGGTGTTTTACACTTGGCTTCTCATTGTGCCACAGTTCATATGGAGTTTTCTCCACTGTTCTAGAAAAGAGTCTGTTCTGCAAATATGTGGCTGTTATTGCCGCCTCACCCCAGTATTTTTGTGGTAGTCCATACATCTGATCATTTCAGTCAGAGTTCTGTTCTTTCTTTCAGCTACCCCATTTTGCTCTGGTGTGTATGGGACTGTCTTTTGATGTTCTATTCCATTCTGTTTTAAATACTCTTGTATCTTATGTCCTGTGAATTCACCTCCATTATCACTCCGAAGTATGAGAGGCTTCCTCTGAAACTTGTTACTGGTCTTTACTACATAATCTTGGAATTTGTCAAGAATTTCACTCTTGTGTTGCATTAGGTAGGTGACTGTGTATCTCGAATAGTCGTCTATGAAAGTCACAATGTACCTATTGCCTCCAGGTGTAGGTGGGTTTAGGGGACCACATACATCACTGTGAACTAGGTCAAGTGGTCTTGAAGCTCTCTTCTGACTGACTTTGGGAAGTGTTTCTCTTGTAGCTTTGGATTTGATGCAACATTCACATTTAACAGTAACTGGACAGGGGGATACTGTTAGATCCTTTGTCACATTCCTCTTTTGTAGTTCCTGTATACATTCTGGGTGTCTGTGACCTAAACGCCTATGCCAGATGTGTATACAGTCATTGTGCTTATATGTGCATAGTCTCACCTTTTCCTTCACTGTGTTGAGGTGATAGAGATGATCATCCAGCTTGGCACTTGCTATTGTCTGCTTGCCATCCAGGATAGAAGACTTGTCACCTTGGAATTTTACAGTGAGTCCTTTGGCTGTTAGACACTTCACAGATAAGAGTCCTCCTTCTAGATCAGGAACATAAAGCATATCTTTCACTGGTAAGACTAAATTGTGTCCTGCATCTTCATGGCATACATGAGTTCCATGCCCATATCCTTCTGCATGTATTTTACTTCCATCTGCAAGGTAAATAGTTTCTTTGTTATTCAGATAAAGTTCTGTGAAAAAACTTCTATCACTCGTCATGTGACTGGTTGCCCCTGAGTCGATGCACCAGCCTTGACATTTATGGTTGCCTGTCACTTTAAATGTGGCATTCCAGTTTCCTTCCCATTGATCAGAGATTGTGGCTTTGACCTTTTGTTTGGTATAAGAGGGACGCTGTCTGATTTTCTCTGCTTTCCATACAGTACAGTCTTTCTTTATGTGTCCCTGTTTGCGGAATCTAAAACACGCCCTGGTCTCCTTCCTGTGTAACCGTGCATCTGTAGCTTTAAGAGCGTTTCTGGTGTCGGTTTCTGTCGAATCATGCACTAATTCCTTTCTTCTCTGATACTCATCTATGAGCCTGGTTTTTACAAATGCTGGTGTCAGATCTGTCTCAGGCCATGTCTCCAGCATATTGATCATACAGTATATGCATACCTCCAGGGGCGGATTGGCCATAGACCTTACAGGGAAATTTCCCGGTGGGCCGATGCCCAAGGGGCCACCTGGGCCCTCCTCACAGCCGGCCTATGGAAGTTTTTGGGGATGTATTTTGTGCTGATGGCAGTAGTTTGTGATGGGTTGTTGTATTTTGCTCTGTTGGGTGGTATACTGTGCCACAATATGGTATAGCTGGCCTTTCCTTCCATCAATTTGCACCCGAGTACAAAACGGGGCCACTGTTAGTATTTTTTCCAGGGCCACTTTAAGTTCCCAGTCCGCTCCTGCATACCTCCCAACTTTTGAAAATTGCAAAGAGGGACAATGTGTGCCGCGTGCATCATGGCAGTTTTTTTCCTACTAGGCCACGCCTCTAACGCCTCCCAAAACATAATTATTGTAGCCCCGGAGGCAATTTTTTTTCTTGTGCTTCAATATCCAAATAAATATTAGCACATAAATCATCATATTATAGATATTTTAAAGTCAAAATTGCATCAAATAAGTTTTGGTATAATATGCAGGTAGAAACCATGCAAATACTTTAGTAAGGAGCAAATTTAGTAAATTTATTAATGGACATTTATGCATGCAGGTCAAAAAGAGGGACATTTAACTATCAAAGAGAGACAGAGGGACTTGGGTCAAAAAGAGGGACTGTCCCTCCAAAAGAGGGACACTTGGGAGGTATGTATATGTATCAGGTAAACTGCACAACAACATGGCTGCGGCATGACTGTCTGTTAAATTCTCTCCGATGGATCTGAGTTGTGCAATCACTTCCAGCATGGTGTTTATATGCTCCTGCATGTCCTGTTCTCTGCTAAGCCTCATTTTGTTATTCAAATATTTTATTAAGGAAGTGTAAGAGAAGTATACAATCCCGCAACATATAATAATGAACATTGCACAGAATATGTAGGACTGACAATATACAGGATTGCACAGCAAGTAAAAAAGTGCAGTTTACAAAATTCTATTATTTTCATATCTTGACGCAAATGCCACAATGACGAAGCACACGGGTATATCGATACATACGACAACACAAAGGGAAACGAAGGGAGGGAGGGAGTCAGGACAACCACTTAGGGGAGGAACAACTCTACCCCTGTGCACCTAGTAAGGACATAAAAATTCGTCATAGTACTTAAGAATGGGTCTCCACGTGCACTATCCACTGACAGAAAGCAGATGAGTCTTTGTATAACAGCCAAGGCGACCATGTCTTGAGGTATCGGGCATCAGTGCCCTCATCCTCTGCACACAACTCCTCCATCCTGCGAATCTGTTCAAAAGTGTCCATCCATTCCCGGATGGGGGGAGTAACCGAGGACTTCCAATGTCTGGGAATAACCAGGCGTGCGGCTTGCAGGAAAAATCTCAGGAGACCCCGTTTGAGTAAGGAGACGGAGCCCGGAAGGATGGACAGTACTGCTTCTTCCATAACCCACTGGGAACTGCCGCCGCACACCTGGTTATATAAGTCATTCAGTAACCTCCAAAAGGGAGATATCCTGTCACAGAACCACCATATATGCGACATATGTCCTATATCCTTGCCACAGCGCCAACAAAGATTGGGGCAAGTGGGAAAGAAGGAATGTAGGACTGCTGGGGTCCTATACCACCTGGACAAGATCTTGAAATTCTTCTCCTGAAGCTCACAGCTAATGGAGGACTTGTGAGACAAGAGAAATGCCTTCTCCCATTCTTCATCAGAAAAAGACTTACCCAGTTCCTTTTCCCAGGCCGTTACAAACGGCAGGGAGGAAAGGGTGCCCCCATTTCCCTGTAGCAGCCCGTAGATCAGAGACACCTGATGGCAGGGGGGGGAAGATTGGAGACATATGGACTCAAAAGGCGTGAGGTCTCTAGTGAAAAGCGAGAGAGGACCAAGAGCAAGAAGGGAACGCTTGAGACTGGCATAAGTAAGCCAGGCCCCACTACTCTGACCCTCAGGGAAGGAGTTTAGAGAGCGTAACTTATTCTCGTGAATGAGGTGTAAGACCCGTGAACCACTATCTCTCTGCAAACCTAGGAGGGAACATGTACCCAATCCCACAGGAAATGCCGGGTTGTCAAAGATGGGAGTCATAGGGCCCAGACTAGATGTTATTCCCAGAGATGCCACACACCTGTCCCAGGTCTGTAGAATTCCCTTAGTGAGAAGAGGTAAAGAGGAGGGTCTATGCTCTTTTGCAATCCAAAGAAGCTCCCGAGCGGGCCGGCCCAGCTCCCATCCCTCCATCTGAGTCCACCGTTTGGATGAACTACAATGGAACCAATCCAAGACACAAGACAGAATGGCAGCTTTATGGTACATTTGCAGATCAGGAAGGCCCGCGCCACCTCTCATTTTAGATCTAGTTAGAAATCTTATACCCAGTCTGGGGGATGAGCCGGCCCACACGAAGTCAATGAATAGAGAGCGAAGTGTCTTAAAGAACTTGACCGGCAGCGGTATAGGCAAGGTCCTGAACAGGTACAAAATCCTCGGCAGTATGTTCATTTTTAAAGTATGGATACGCCCAAACCAAGACAGGGGAAGGGATCTCCAACTCTGAAGGTCTTTCCTGATATTAGTAATAAGGAGGGGGAAATTAGCAGAATATAAGTCAGCTAGTTTTGACGGGATGACGGTACCCAAATAAGTGATTTGATTCTCCGCCCATTTGAAAGGGAAGGCGGATTTCAGTAGAGACACCGTGTCAGCCGGCAAAGAGACATTAAGAATCTCGGACTTGTGGAGGTTGACCTTGAAATTGCTTAAAGCCCCGAAAGTGGCAAATTCCTTCAGGATGTTAGGGAGGCCAGTTACTGGGTTAGAGCAGAAAATGAGAAGATCGTCTGCATAAATGGCTATTTTGGACTCCATCTCACCTAGTTTGACTCCCCCAATCGACGCGTTGGACCTAAGGGCCCTGGCCAGAAATTCCATGACCATAATGTACAGTAACGGGGACAAAGGACATCCTTGTCTAGTACCGTTCTGAATTATGAGGGGGGAAGAAAGGGATCCGTTCACCCTCACCTGAGCTCTAGGACTATCATACAGGGCAAATATGCGGGTGATCATAAGAGGCCCTAACCCAAAGGCCCCCAGGGCTTCTCTCAGAAAGGTCCAGTCCACCCGGTCAAAGGCCTTTTCCGCGTCGATTGAGAGGAGGCACAAAGGGAAGGGAGAGGTTTGAGCCCTGGCAATATGCGCCAGAGTCCTGATTGTGTTGTCCCTGGCTTCCCTCCCCGGGACAAAGCCAACCTGGTCCCCATGAATCAACGTGGGTATGTAGATTTTTAACCTCTCAGCCAATATTTTGGCGTAGATCTTAATGTCCAAGTTGATTAGGGAAATAGGTCTATAGTTACTACATGCCAGGTTGTCTTTGCCCGGTTTGGGAATTACGCATATGTGTGCCGTCAAAGTCTGCGGCGGGAAACGTGCACCTTCTGAAAGGGACTGACACATGCGTAAAAGTGGTTTAGAGAGAGGGTCTATAAAAGTTTTATAGAAACGTGGTGTAAAGCCGTCTGGCCCTGGGCATTTCCCAATCACCAGGCCTTTTATAGCATTCGTCACCTCTGTCAGGGTAATCTCACTTTCAAGAAAGGCCCGCTCCTCAGCAGATAGTATAGGTCCAGTCAGCTGGGTCAAGTAGTCTCTAATTTTCTGGGTCTTCTGTTCTATAGGGAGGTCCACATAGTGTCCCCTCAAGCTATACAGTTCCTCATAAAAGGATTTAAATTCCTGTAAGATGTCCTTGGTGGCATGTACCTTGCCACCCGACCTAGAATTAAGGACAGGAATAAAGGAGGAAGCGCCCTTAGGTTTTAGCGACCTGGCCAGTAATTTGCCGCTTTTATTGGCTTGTCCATAAAAAAGTTTTTTGAGTCTGTCCCTAGCACACAAGTACCTCTGATCAATCAATTTCCTGAGGGATGTTCTAACCTCACATAATTCGAGATAATCTGACGTGGAGAGGGATTTTTTATGTTTGTTTTCTAGCACCGCTAATCTCTGCAAAAGAGTCCCTATCTGGGCAGATCTCATTTTCTTAAGTCTGGAGGCATTAGAAATGAGTCTCCCCCGCAGCACACATTTCAAGGTCTCCCAGTGTATAGTGGGGCTAGAGGTGTCTTCTTTATGGACCTCCACAAAGTCCGAGATAGCAGAATTGACCTCCGCCAGGCAGACCGCGTCCCGAAGAATGTTATCATTAAGCCTCCATGAATTCCCAGATGTGGGCCATTCCCCTATATGTAGAGATGCCCATGTGAGTGAGTGGTCAGAGAAAAGAATAGGCTCTATACCCGCTGAGGGTGACAAGTCTAGTAAGGAATGGGAGATAAAGATGTAATCAAGGCGGTGGTAGGAATTATGTGTGGAAGAAAA
The DNA here is from genome assembly GCA_900303285.1 of Rhinella marina. Lineage (NCBI taxonomy): Eukaryota > Metazoa > Chordata > Amphibia > Anura > Bufonidae > Rhinella > Rhinella marina. Next base: position 520,010 of record ONZH01000082.1, on the reverse strand, counting down.
AAAGGTGAAATCTTTAGTGGTGGGGGAGAGGATACGCCAAACATCTACCAATCTCAATGACTGGAGGTGTCTTCTGAATCTACGGACCGCCCCAGCCGAAAGAGAGGACCTACCTGAAGATGTATCTAGAGCAGGATCCAACGGGAAATTGAGATCCCCACCCAGGATTATTGGTAGACCATCCGCAAAGTCCTCCAGAGCTGCAAACACTGAAGAGGCGAACTCCAATTGACCTGAATTTGGGAAATACACATTAGCAATGACCAGTAATCTAGAAAAGACAGACAGCTTAAGGAACAGGAACCGACCTGCCCCATCTAGCTTAGTAGCAATAACGGAATGAGGAAAGGACTTATGGATTGCAATTGAAACCCCTCTAGCCTTGGCATCATCAAAAGTACTATGGAACCATGTGGGGTAATATCTGCTTTTACAGGCAGGCACCTGTGCGGTTTTAAAATGAGACTCTTGCAGAAGGGCTATCATAACCCTCTGCTTGTGGAGGTTATACATAATTTGGTTCCGCTTAGCAGGAACATTGAGCCCATTAACATTATAAGAGCCTATTTTCATGGCGGCCATTCATAAAACCATGTACATTTGACCATTATCTTCTGAGAGTGGTGCACTAAGAGGGACGGATAGGGAGGGGAGAGAGGGGAGACATACAATGACAAAGACAGTCCAGACATACCAACGCGCCATACAACAAAAAAACACATAACACAGCACAAATATATCAAACATTAGAACCGCAGGGTGGGAAGGGCACCCACACTACACTGAAGTGGAAGGAGACTGTGAAAGCCCAAACGCAGCAGAGGGCTCCCCTCCACATCTGCTCCGGGGTAAAATAGACCCCCAGTAAAGACAAAGATAATAAAAACAAAATATTAACAGCGATGAAGCTATCCAACTATAACCTTCAGCAACTGGAACTATAGTTCCGAGAACCTTAAAATGGAACTAATGCAAACCCCATATCCATATCACACCCACAAGTGCAACCATAAGAGGAGGAGGGGGACACGCGGGCATCCCCCCTATAGGGTTTTGCGAAATGACAAAGGCCACGACACGGAGCGTCGTAGAAGGAGCATAAAGCCTTCATGGGCCCTTGCGAGTCTTGGAAGAGCGTGGGGTCACCTGCGACCACCTTTCCCTGAGGGGCAACGGCGCCGGAGATGGGACAGATGGCCACTCTGGGATATCAACGGGAGGGAGGTCAAAAGTCTCCAGAAACCTTGGCAGATCATCTGGATCTCTGAAGGTTGCCGATCTTCCATCCTTCCGTGCATGTAGCTGGAACGGGTAGCCCCATCTGTAAGGAATGTCCTTGTCTTTTAGCAAAGTAAGGATCGGCTTCACCGCTCTTCTCAGTTGCAATGTCCTCCTGGACAGGTCTGGCAGGATCTGGATAGGAGAACCACCAACCTCGAGCTTGTCCGACTGACGAGCCGCCCGCATAATTTCCTCCTTTATCTTAAAGAAGTGGACACGGCATATAATGTCTCTAGGTCGAGACGCATCAGTAGGTTTGGGGCCTAAGGCTCTATGAATGCGGTCCAGTTCAATCGGCATCGGGACAGACCCGTTTAATAGAGAACCAAATAGAGTCTGGATAGTGTCCTCTACCGCTCCCGCCAAAACCGTTTCGGATACCCCTCTGATCCGCAGGTTGTTCCTACGGTGACGATTATCAATGTCATCTAGGTGGGATAGCAGGTTAGCAATGTGTTGCGAGTGAGCCAGGAGTACCTTCTGATGGTTTTCAAGGCCAGAGTGCAAGGACTCTTGTGCTTTTTCAGCGGCCTCTACACGGTGACCCAGGTGTTGAATTTCCTCCTTGAAGGCCTCCAATTCCACCCGGTATGTTTGCTCCAAACGAGTCACCGACTTTTCTAGGTCCTCTTTTGTAGGTAGGGCTTGTAAGTGAGCCCGTAAGTCCCAGTTTGCGGCAGAGGCAGCTGAGGAGGGGCTGACAGGATCAGCCGCTGCAGGAGGAGAGCGCGAACTAGCTTCTGACAGAGGAGAAGGCGCTCCGGCGGCCATCTTGGGCGAGGCGGGAGGGTCCGGAGTCGAAGTTTGGGACCCGAAAAACTTCTGAATTCCAGTGTGTTCAGCCTGCTGACCGGAGTCAGGGAGGCCCTTGGCGGTTCTGCGACCCATCTGAGGGGATTATCGATAACGAAGGTGTGGAAGGACAGCTATATTAGCAGACGTGGAGGGAGAGCTGCAGTCCTGCACGTCCTACTCCGCCATGAGCAAGCCACGCCCCCCTAAGCCTCATTTTGTAAAGTTTCCACATCAGAAACAATTTGCTGTTTAAGCTGGATCTTTCATGCAGTCTTTTCAGTAAATCCCACATGTCTTTCGCTGTGCCCTCATGGCGTATGTGAATAAGTTGATCATTCTCCACTAGTAAGCTTATGGTGGCCCTTGCCTGTCTGTTTTTCTTGTCCCAGTCCTGATCATTATCCTGTGGCCTCTCTGTAGTGGTAACAAGTCATCTCTGGATAATAGCATTTCCACTTTAAACTTCCATAATTGTCATTGTTCAGCTTGGCCACTGAGAGTTTAACCTCTGACTTTCCGGCCATTCTCCTACCTTTATATATGAACAGTCTTACTTGTCTACAGGAGATGTCTCTGGAAAGTTTCCTTATGTCGATCTCAGCACCGGCCACAATGTCTCCTGTTCGGGGCTTTGTTCTGCCTGGGCCTCGCCTGGTCACTGGGCTTTATCTGGTCACTGGGCCCATAACCTGTTGCAGAGTATGGTTGCTGGGTGCAGCAGAGTCAGCTTAGACAGACATTGTGGAGTAACAGGATTGGAACTGGGTTTATTGGAACATGGATACAATAATTGAATGTCAACATAAAATGGAGAATGTGGTACAGACAGGAAAAAAGAAATCAGCAAGTTCACCTTAATGTACAGGAAACATACAGCACATCATAGATAAGTGCATAGAGACTACATAGTAAGCATTAGTAACAGCAACATCTAGTGTCACAACAATAAACTGCAGTCTTTCTCGCAATAGATTAAGCGGTAGTTGTTGTATCTCCAACAAAGAGAAACCGAGAGAAGTCATGTAATGTCTATCTGTCTCATGGATTTCACTCCATTTTTGCTGAGATTGCAATTAGCATTAATATCCTTCTTCCTCACATGAAGCTGTGATATAGAGGGTTTTTTTACACACTAGAACTGTAGAGTTAGCTGTTGGTGTTCTTGGGTAGGACATGGAGGAAACACCAGGGTCCTTTCCAGTGCTAGCATCAAAGTGGATGTTTTGACCCTTCAGAGTGACGTTTTCTTGTTGCCCAAGGATCTCTACAGTGTGAAGACCCTATCAAATATCTCCCCATATCTCAGCTTCCTGATCATCTTCACAAGTGGGTTGGGGGGTATGTTGTGGTTAGCTGCAGTCAAAACTGGACCCTCGAGGGATATATTTAAAGGGGATAGAAGGAATAAAAAAATCTAAAAACAGTGCCACACATGTCCACGGGTTGTGTGTTGTATTGCAACTCAGTTCCTTTCACTTTGATGGAGTCTAGCTAAAATACCAGACACAATCCATGGACATCCAAAAATGACTTCGTGGCACACTGCAAGTTGAAGCTGGATGTCAGGTTCCCACCCCGTCTGTAGTGAAACGAAAAACTCCAGCACAGTCAGAGTATTTGCAAGTGAAGATTTATTTGGTATGTGGCTCAATATAACAAGTGACGTTTCGGCCTTTCTGGCCTTTCTGAAACTGGTGCCGCTTGGGTGAAGGAGAGAGTAGTATATGTGGGCGCTTGTAGGTAGGAGCTACATGCTCAAAGGGAAATGCGCCAAACTGTAGAGACTTTTTGCAAGAAGCGTATTAAGATGTAGAGGCTGCCGGAGGATGTGGAAAATACCACCCTTGCCTTATATAAGGCCTCATGCACACGGCCGTTCATCAGTCATTCCGTGCACTGGGGGTCACAATTTGCGGTCCCCAAATGCATGGCCAACATCTGTGCAGATTCCGCAGATGGACCCATTCAACTTGAATGTGTCCGTGGTCCATCCGCACCACAAAAAAGTAGTGCCTCCGTTCCGCACTGAACCTTCCAGATTGCAGACCCATTGAAGCTGTTTGCGGGGCACAATACGGTTATGGCCGGGTAATGGCCGTGTGCATGAGGCCTAATCCATCACAAAGGTCTATGTATTCACATGTGCTGCTCCATGATAGATATGCCTATTCTTCTCCGCAAATATAGGCAAGAATATATTTTTTGCGGGGCCAAGGAACAGACATATGGAGGTGGGCAGTACATGGTGTGCTGTCTGCATCTTTTGCCGCCCTGCTGAAATGAATGGGTCCATATCCAATCGGATGTGGACAGAAAAATACGGTATACGGTCCTGTGAATGGGGCCTTACTTTAATAAATATTATTCCAGTCTAACAACGAATATCCAACCCTCTTCAGCTATAATACAAGAAAGGGGGTCATAAGGGGGTCAGCAGTGGTGTAATACTAATCCTACCTGTCCTCTTGGCACATCTGTCAATCATCTATATCAAGGATGCTTAACCTGCGGCCCTCCAGTTGTTGCAAAACTACAACTCTAAACATGCCCGGATAGCTGTAGGCTGTTCGGGCATGCTGGGAGTTGTAGTTTTGTAACACCTGGAGGGCCACAGATTGGGCATCCCTGATCTATATGAAGGGGTTGTAGCGCTCGTATGAGTATGAGTACAGCTTCCCCTTCAAAGTTTACCTGTGCGCCATCTCCTTTGTAGTGGTGGTGCAGTGTAATTACAGTCGGACCCCCACTAACCTGATACTATTAACTTTTCCACACTTTATGCCATATGAACATTGCAGGGTCCGCATTTCGGTTGTCTGAATGAGGCTTGAATCAGCTTTGTCCATAATTGAGGAAGGGGCAGCCGTGAGCTCAGGAGAAAGCGACTTCAATGATTCTGGTGCATGATGGGTGTGATCTTCACTTTTCTAAAAAAGTAGTCATTTTTACTATTTCATGTATAAACACAGACCAGTCCTGTATGGAGACTTGATGGTAATGCTCCACAGGAAAACAATAGGCAAAGGGGTATCTCCTAAGGAAAGAGAACTGTCTCTATGGAAGTGGCTCTCCATCATGAGGGGCAAGCCCCGAAACAGCTGTCTACGGATGGATATTTAGCTTGGCTATATTCCTTTGTCCTGTCCTAAGGCTTTAACTTGTAGGAAGCCACTTTCACAAGAGATGATTCTCTTTCTTTGGGAGACGCCTCTTTGAATATTTTTTAACAGTTTAAAAGTAGAGTAAATTTTTACCATGGGAAATTTTACTTTCTTCTGGATGAGCTGCTGGGTTACATATGATCCCAAAAGGCTATATCCAGAGCATGCAACATTTTGGGAACAAAAAGAGCCACTGATAAAAGCAAACACAATAAAAACCAAAACACCCAGCAAGTATCATTTATGGGTCTCATTAATTAGAATAGGATCTGTACAGGGTTCTTGCTGTGTATTACACAGTTGTCTCAAATGTCCTGCTCAGTGTGCAATAGCCTGACTCTCCAAACCAGAAGTCAGATCCAGTGGGAGAGTCTGCCTGAATAATCTCTTATATGTGACTTTACAATTATTGCAGAGGTTCCAAAATTGCAATTTTGGGGCTGCTGTTGTGACAGTTTTCAATTGCAGCATAGCCCCAGCCTGGAGTATGCTGCCACTGTATTTCTGTGGACTACACCTGTACTGATGCAAGGCTGACCCCTGCTGGTGACTTGTGTAGTGACATTACAGGAGCTTTATTCCTTTTAAAGGGAACCTGTCACGTCAGAAACACATTTAAAACGGAGAGCATTACCTTGTAGTAGCCCCCAGTCTTTTCCTAATGATGGGTTCGATGTGTTAAACTGAGGCTCATTTGGTGAAAAAAACGATCTTTTAAGCGCTGTCTTTCAGGTCCCTTTCAAGTCAAGGGGGCAGTGGCTTCCTTGCTTGAAGTCAAGATAAGCACGCCCCCTCTCTGGTGATTGACATGATACAGCGCTCCCATGTCCTGGCCGCTCGGCTATAGCGGCGCACTGCGCATGCGCCAGCCAGTGCGAGCGGGAGCGCTCGCTATTCTTTTAGCTTCCTGCTGCGCTGAAGCCGGGCGGGCAGCGGCAGCAGGACATGGGAGGGCGCCTTACTGCATCATGTCAATCACCAGAGAGGGGGCGTGCTTACCTTGACTTCAAGCAAGGAAGCCACTGCCCCCTTGACTTGAAAGGGACCTGAAAGACAGCGCTTAAAAGATCGTTTTTTTCACCAAATGAGCCTCAGTTTAACACATTGAACCCATCATTAGGAAAAGACTGGGGGCTACTACAAGGTAATGCTCTCCGTTTTAAATGTGTTTCTGACGTGACAGGTTCCCTTTAAGAATTTCTTTTTAGCCATTGCTTATTTATAGTCGACTCCTTTACGGGGAGTGCAGATGCAGTAACACACAGAGATGGCACGTCTTGACACTTCTCCAATTTTCTCAAATAAAAGTGATAGGATTTGAGCCTTTATGTGCATAAAACTCCATAGAGATAGAGGTCTCAGTATCACTCTGCAGGTAAAACAGGGCGCCAAATGATGCCATGCACATAACCATAGCTGTATTTTGGTCTGCAAACCACGGATCCACAAAATTTGGATACTTTCCAGGTGCTTTCTCTTGCCCATCGCTAGAATGGCTTTTCTAGCCCACAATGTGGACCAGAATAGACTATGTTCTTTAATTTGCAGATCCATAGAAATGAACTCAATCCGCAAAAATGTGTATCAGACATGGATGCAAAATACTATAGTGACAGCACAGTCACTTCTCACCTCATCGTTTCCGCAGAAGTCACTTCATCCTCTACACTATCACTTGCAGAGGAATGAAATCCCAACTCTCGTGGTACAGGACACTAAAGTTTCTCTGCTGGGCGCTTGGCAAGCCAATCAGCAGCAGGCTCTGCAATTGTCCAGCCCAGCAACCAGCAGCGAGACAACATAGAGCGCTAGTCGGGACTCCAGTGGAAGCAGCACTAGCTACTGATGATGTGCTAAGTAAAGGGGGGCCCGAGCACATGACAGAGGAAGCAGGGAGCTGGAAAGTGAAGCCTAAGCCCCTGAAAGGGACTCAAGACAGGAGCGAGAATTAAGTGTAATTAGGAGGCGGGGCCTTTTGTCCAAGACCGGACCCGCTTCCTCCAAGGGCCCCATAGCAGCTGTGTGGTCTGCCTACGTTGGAGGTACACTGCTGACTCTTAATTTTATTTTTTTCCAGTAGAATCTGTATAAGGCCCCATATCTGTTTTGCAGTGTGCAAATCGCGGTTCCGCCAAAAATATGGATGTGGTCCATATTACATCCACATATTTTACGGACCCTTTGACTTCAATGGGTATGTTGTCCAGAGATAGTTTTGAATCGACAGAAACTTTCACCTATCCACAGAATATCTGGGACCACCACTGATCACGAGAACTGGATCCTGTGTCCCCTTATGAATGAAGTGGCAGGTTGAGTGTATTTACTCTCTATGGGACCGCTGGATAAAGCCGAGTACAATGCTCAGCTATTTCCAGAAGTCCCATAGATATTAAATGAAGCAGAAGGGAACATGGTTGACCTACCATTCCATTTTTTAGGGACACAGGATGCCCATTCTCATGATCATGGGGGACCCAGCAGTCCCCGCAGATCAAATACTTCTCCCCTATCCTGTAGGTAGGCCATCATCTGATCAGCAAGGATCCTACACCCTGCACCCCCATCCAGTTGACTATGAAGATTCATAAAGAGGCTCAGACACACCACTACTTAATATTCACTGACTTCTTTATTAACTGCAAGGTATCAAATGTACAGTAGATGTTCTCATTAGAAGTCAGGGCACTGGTCTTAAATATGGCCCTGTTGATGATGGGCCTTTGACTCATGAAGAGTCGGGCCTTCAGCACTCAGGAGAGGAAAAACCCCCAGCGGAGGAAACCTCTAGGGAACCATGGCTGAAGGACTGCCCTTCCCCTAGGCGGCACGTGACAAGGACGGTAGATTTTTCCTTGAATCGATGGTGAATATCACGTGCGTTGACTTCTGCAGAGACCGAGCCCGGAATCTCCCTCTTAATGCAGCAGAAAACTCACTTCTTTGGTGAATACCTCTGTCTGCGGAAAGTCCGGTGAGTGTCAAGTCCAGTGGTTATTGCAGAGACCAAGCCTGGAATCTGCCTTTGATGCAGCAGGAAATTCACTTCTTTGGTGAATACATCTGTCTGCGGAAAGTCCGGTGGGTGAGTGCAGAGACCGAGCCCGGAATCTGCCTCTTGCTGAAGCGCAGGTCATCTGATCCTGACACGGTGGCCACCATGTCGCTGACTTGTGGTAGAGTCATCACCTTTAGCTGCATCCCATATTCATCGCTGGAACACAGTGAGACCCCCGCTCTGGTATAGTGATCTGCAGATGCAAAAAATATAACTAATTATGACTGAACATGGAGAGGCGGAAAATTACATGTAAGTGAGACACAATTTACTCTCGGTCACTGTGTCTCATTGTAAGCCCTTTAACAGTATTAAACTTGGGCCCATGTTTCTAGCAGCGATACCAAGGCTTATCATTGTCATTGACTGTTATAGCTATTATTCTTGTTCTGGGACCCACTACTGTATCCAATATAAACACAATACTCATTATAATCGTGGGATGATTTATTATTAGTTAGAATTTTATCATACTTTTATGCCATGTTGCAGGCAATTTGGATGATTTTCCACTAATGCCCACTGCTCTGCTCATCTTCGTGGATAATCTAAACCCTAAATTATTCTGTGTCATCACTCTGGTATCTCCAGAACTTCGCATCATGTCTGTTATTATTATGAGCTCCTGTCATAAATCACATTACATTTTGTGACTCCTGTAACAAGGATCTTACCTTATTTAGGGCTCTTTTTGGTTCTTAAGGCCAATACCTTCTAGCAGGGGTCACTGGTGAAGATCAGGAGATGGTTTCTTCTGCGCCTCATTTTGTCTCAGACCTCTGGTGATCCGATCTGCTGCAATTGCCTTCTTAACCCCAGGCTGTTTTCATTTCCAGTGGTGACAATTGGATACCGCTGTGTGCAAGTTATACAGAAAACACCATAAATATCAAGAAGCAGAAAAATCACAACTCATCAATATAACCAATGAAGATACAAGGTCTTCTCATGGATGCGGTCCCTATCATCTGATAGTCTGACACATGTTCCCGGGACACAACTGCCTGATAATCAGGTCTCTAGGACTGAGTTAAAATAATAAATTAGGATACCCTCCTCATTAATAGGTATAACTATAGACACAGTAAAGTTATGGGGCCCGTAGGCTAAAAGGCCAATGTTTGTGGGGTGTAATTATCCCAAACCTTTGGTGGTTGTCTAAGTATTTACTACATATACATATATTATCACATGAGAAGACATTACTACAATCAGTACATGGAGATGATGAAACTTAGAAAAGTCACTGGTTACTTACCAACGCCAACAAGTCTGTGGGTTCTAGACCTGTACCATGGCTCAGCGGTTGTAATCTGGGGTTGGATGAAGACTGCAGCTTTGGTGACATAGAGGATCCAGGTCTGTTTCGGTAATAACAGGGCGATCTCTTGGCCCATCGTAGACTCCACACGTCGTAAAAGACATGGAGTCGCTAATTGACCTTTTTGGGAAAGCCTGTGATCCTGCCATTCTGCAGGCAGGATATTAGATGGTCTCTCATCACGTCGTGCTGGAAGATCGCTGCGGGTTCACCGTCATCTGCCAGAAACTCATAAGCAAATGCTATGGCGAACACTCCACAGTCATAGGTGTTTCTCTGCTGATCCACGTTGAGAAATTTTAGATGTTTCAGGGGCTCATTGACCACAACACTGTAGATGTTATTAATCTGCTGGCATACAGATTGAGGCAAATTGCTGGTCTTAATGCTGTCGGCCACTAGGATGTGGCCATTTTTGAAGCAGGTGGTCAGCCAGTGCACCCTGTCCTCGTCATAGTGGATTTGTACGGCCTTCTTTAGCACACTGTACCCTGGAAAGAGAATAGCAGCGGCGGGCTGCAGCCCATCAAAGTCCCCAAATTGATTCTGCAGGAGATCCTGGGCTTTGTTAATGATGTCATCATCCAGCATGCCTTCCTGGCCGCTGCTCTTCAGGGTGGATAAGTGCTCTGAAGACAAGTTGTTCTGTGCTCTCCAGGTATAGGCCAAATCCACTTGTGGTGTTCCCAGCTCCGGGCTTCCTACATCTTTGGTAGATGGAGCGGACATGTTTTCTGCCGCAGCTCTTTTGGCTGGTGGAAATGTCCCGGGCTGACTGTCATTGGAGGTTGGTGCTTTTCTTTTAAGACTGGCTTTGGAAGCTTCACGAGATGCCTTCAAAAGGTCTTCAGCAGACTGAGCCATTTTCTTGTCCAATGCTTGTTTTTGACGAGTCTTTCTATTACATCGTCGCTTACAGCTCTTTGGTGTTTTTTTACCAGGTGGTGCTTTGTGGACAAGGAATGGCTCCACAGTATCAGCATCCCGGGGTCTTTTTTGTGGGGGTTCCCCACTTTCTGGTGTTTCTCCCAGGGACATGCCTTGTGGTATTAGGGGCCCCTCATGTACAACTTTTGGATCAGCAATAAAATTGGTTTGTGTCTTCTCAGCTGTGTCATGGCGCATGACGTGGTTTTTACGTCTAAAGGCAACTGACCTGAAGAAGTTCCTGGCCTGTGTCATGATGTTTGATTTCTTGGCCAGGAAGCTGGAGTTCCTCATCAGAGTTCTCCATTTTTGATTCAATTTCCTGAATCGGGTCAGAAGGAATGAGCCAATCGACATGCAGGATGAGAGAGAGTTGACCAGCAGCCGCCGATCAACATAGCGCCGACGCCTATGAATCCTCATGATGGCGTCCAATCTTCTTTCTGAAGCTGTGTGCATCCAACATGGAGTTATATCGTCACAAATTCATCATTGTGATGTCATCCAGTGACATCACAGCTGTAGGCCCTGTTCTAGAACATTGCATGCAAATGTGGTGACATCACAATACTGTGCCAGATTATTTTAACCATTTAATGGCCAGAGCATCTAATATGTTAATGAACTAAGATATAAGGATAGTGTTTGTTTAATGGATGCAGATTTTCAGTTTTCGAGAATACATTGAATTTTAACTTTACAGTACGTTTTCTGCTTCACATTTTTAGTTTGATTTGGTTGCTAATTATTCCAAAACGTAGAGGTCAGATCTTTATATTATATGAAACACTCTAATCCTTTAAATAAAGTTACTGAATTTGAGATGCAGATGCTGCAGAACCTCTTTTCTGAAAAGTAAGGAAGAGATTCCTGTCCACCTTTGAGTGCGTGGATAAGGCTTTGTTTTTCTCATTAGAAGTTCTGCAGTATATGAGATGTGTATTTTTGTCTGAAGGGGTTGTCCAAATTGTAGAGTCCATTTAATTTCGGCCACTCATTGACACCAGAGTAATATGCAAGTGGTACGCAGCCCTAATACAGCCCCCAAAGTAGTCTATGGGGTCTTACTGTACCCAAGAGCGTAACTAGATGCAAAATTTGGAAACACCCCAAGCAACTTCCCCAAAACCTCTCCTCCCGCAGTGAGTCCTGCACCGTTCAGGCAGAGGAGTCAAGAGTTTACTAATCAATGGCTGATGAAACCCCTCCCCAGGCCCCTCCCCCTTATCAATGCCCCACCCTCCATCTACATGCAGCTGCTTCCTGATAGTCCTCTTCTCTCTGAGGGTTTGGGTCTCAGTAGTTTATAATCTTCTGTCCTTACTGTAACCTAGTCATTTCTCCACATACTGACCTTCCACTTACACACAGCAGCAAAATTGAACAGGCAGTGCCGCAGTGTAAAGCATGAGCGAGATACAGAACAGCAGACAGCAGAGTTTATAAGGAGACAGGACCTCCTATACTCATAGTGCAGGACAATAGTCCTCCGGGCAGCCTGACGTGCACAGCATCATCGTCATCTATGATGCTGTGCGCTCCCGTGTGCACGATCAATGCCGCTCCGGGACATATGGCCCTCTCATGGACCATATGTCTCGGAGCACATACAGTCGTGTGGAAGGGCCCTAACTCTGACAACCAGTAGTCCAAACATTCTGATCGTCTGGCACTAAGGCATGAAGTCTTAAGCCTCATTCGCATGTCAGTGTTTGGTCAGTGATTACCATCAGTGATCGGAGCCAAAACCAAGAATGGAGCCTCCACAGAGATAAAGTATAAGGGAAAGATTTGCATCTGTTCTGTGTTTGGAGCCGTACCTGGTTTTGGCTCAAAATCACTGACTGGACCCTGACATGTGAATGAGTCATTAGTTTTGGTCTGCAAAAAAAAAAATAAAAAAAAAATATATATATATATGAAAAATCTACATACCCTATTTCCTATTTTTCTCATTCCCAGTAATAGACAATACTATTCTCATCCACAATAAAGACCGGATTAGGACATGTTTTTTAGAAGTGGTCAGCAACCTTCGACACTCCAGATGTGGTGAAACTACAACTCCCAGCATGCTCCATTCACTTCTATGGGAGTTCTGAAAAAAAGATAAGCAAATGTGCATGCTGGGAGTCGTAGTTTCACCACAGCTGGAGTGTCGGAGGTTGCTGATCCCTGTTCTATAGTATGCAAAACGGTCACAAGGATCCGCAAAAATAGACAGATGTGTGCACAGTACCATAGAAATGAATGGGCTAGTGTGTGCATGAGGCCCTACTGCTCCTGATGAGGGATCCACTCCTACCACTGGTGATCCGCTCCACAGATTACCCACACTTGTGCTAAATAGTAACCCACAATTCTCTGGATCACCACACAATTTCAGTCAATCTGTGTAGACCAGACCCACAGCACAGGTAAGAGAACCTAAGAGAAGTTATGTAATGTCTACCTGTCTTGTGGTCTCCATTCGAAACCCTTTTTGCTTTTGCAGTTAACATTAGTATGCCTCTTCCTCACATGTCCAGGAAGCTGAGATATAGGGAGCTGTTTGGTGCCCTCAGAGATGTCCATGTGCCTATCTAGGACATGGAAGGAACTCCAGGGTTGATCCCAGTGTTAGCTTCAAATGTGGACCTTCTTGATCCTTCAGAACCATGTTATGGTATACAAGAACAGCAATTATATCTCTACAGAGTAAGGGCCCTCTCAAACATCTCCCCTCATCTTCACTTTCTGGATCCTCAGATGTGTGCTGTGTCGGACTGGCCCACCAGAGAGCTGGGGCACAATAATGAACCCCTAGTAAAACAGGGCCCCAAAAGGTCAACCTCAGCTGACTACATACCATATGTGCACCTGCAAAAATACCCAGTAGGAAAAGGGGCTCTCCACCATCTAACCAAGAAAACATCAAAGCTTCCTTATGTCTATTTCATTACATGTAAAGTAAGTTTAAGGGGTTTTCTGGTATTGATGACCTTTGCACAGAAGAGGTCATTAATATCAAAGCGGTGGGCATCCGATTCCCGGCAATCCCACCGATCAGCTGTTTGAAGTGACTGGTGCGAGAGCTGCATTCATGTCAATGTTTACCTGCTCGCTGTCTACATATAATACCCGTTATGGATTCTGCTACCACGGACCATAACGGAATTCTATGATGGCATGCACCACGGAAGCCTATAAGAGGCATTCTGTGGCGGAGGTGCCAGGAGTCAGACCCCACCAATCTGATATTCAGTTTCAGAAAACAGGATGGTCCCTTTAACTATTGTCATATATTTTACTTCTATGTAATAAGGGGCCCGTATACTTCTTGCACTGGGGCCCTTTGAAGTCTGTGTCGAACCAGATATCCTGTTAAGCCTAGAGTTATGTGGTGACATGTCACGAGACAAAAAAGGGCCCAGCTACATACCGAAAGGTCACGCAATATTTTTTAAACTATAGTCAAAGGTGTCACAATGCTACTGCGATACAACAGTTGCACAAAAATCCGACTTGGATGGATTTTTTGCGACTGTCTCGTCCGAGTTGCAGCATGTTGCATTGAGACTCCATTGACTAGCATTACAAAAAATGTTGCATGACTTTTCAACAACATCAGTCAGACTTTTCATCTGACTAAGGATACGTCCTACATGTGTAATGAAAACAAAAATTTACTGCATGCTTAGAGGATGGGCCCTCAAAATTATTTCCTCTGGTTGGCCCAATGAACTACAGTCTGACGCTGGATGAATGACACGGGAGGGGGGAGGGATAGTTTGGTTAGTTGTAGACCCGAATTCTCATGTTTTAAGGGGTTATACAGGATTAGGCCTTATGCACACCACCATATTTTTGGTCTGTGTCTGATCCACCTTTTTTTTTGCAGTTCAGATCTGGACCCAGACCCATTCCTTTCTATGGGGTTGCAAAAAATGCAGACAGGACACGGAATTGCTGTCCGCATCCGTGTCGCTATTGAGCAAATTATAGAACATGTCCGATTCTTGTCTGTTTTTCTATAAGAGCTCATGCTCACAAGCGTAATGGCTCAGTCCCCGTACTGCAGACCTCAATGCACGAGCACTGGCCATTTTCACTCCATGCTGAGGATGATCCTGAGGATCTATCTTTTTGAGGAGTGGATGCATGGACCAGAAATCCCACAGAAGTGCTTCCGATCCATGCCTCCGCTCCACAAAAGATAGGTGAAGTCCTATCTTCGGTCGTATCTGGTAGATCATGGACTCATTGAAGTAAATGGGCTGCTCTTTGTGGTCCGCAATGTGGGCACTGAGCCATTATGCTCTCGCGTGAGCCCTAATAGGGACAGAGAAAAGTGTGGAATGCCGTATGTTGCGCATCCGTGGTTTGCAGATAAGTAAAATACATGCAATCATGCACTAGTTCTTAGAAATTCTATAAACAGTGCCACACCTGTCCACAGGTTATGTGTGGTATTGCAACTCAGTCCTATGCCCCTCAATGGAGTCTATAATACTAGACACAACCAGTGGACAGATGTCTCTGAAATCCAACATGCCCATTTGTTCTTCCTTCCACTGTCTGCTATCAGGGAACAGCCAAGATGTCCCTTTATGCATCAAATCAGGGATGCCCAACCTGTGACCCTCCAGCTGTGGCAAAACTACAACTCCCTGCATGCATGGACAGCCTACAGCAGGGCATGGTGGCAGTTGTAGTTTTAGAACAGCTGGAGGGTCGCATGTTGGGCATCCCCGGATTAAATTGTCCAGCAGGATGTCCCATCTATCGGGTCCATATGTCCTAATAGGACTTGTGTTCAGGAAAAGTCCTTACAATGGACCGATAAGTAACCATAAGGAATTCTCCTGTTCTGGCAGTTTCAGATGGAAGGAAAAAGAGAGCCCTTCAAGACCAAGGACAACAACAGAATTGTCTCCAAGAAAGAAGACAAGAAGGTGGGTTCATATCCTACAGGAGAGGCCCAGCCCAAGAGAGAAGACTGCACGAAGGAAGACAAGAAAGTGAGTGACAGAAATAGATGGGGGCTGCCTTGCTTTGATCTACAGTGACCTAAATTCCCATGGGATGGTCAGCACCACCATTGCAATGGGCTTGTGGTTCCATTTGAGATGGGGCTGCATGCCCATATTCTGGGGAGGGCATACAATATATACCCAAGGCTCACCACCATAGTCATCAAGCATCAAGTCTTGATGCTTGAAGACACATATACTTGGGAACCAAGACGTGTGGACTGTTAGCTGGGCAGTGTATGACCTTGTGGTGGTTTTATCACTATATGGAGGTATATGTACAGGCTTTTACAGGATCGTTGCTGTGCTTGGGTCGCCATTTCTAATCTTGTAATATACTGCAGCTGTAGAATTTTTGACTGCTTCCTTTGTCTAATACCTAGGTCATCAGGTAGGGTGCCAGCCGGGTGCTGGTTGCCAGAGGGGTGCCAAAAAGTCTCTTTATCTGGGTCAGGGTATTAAGATACAGAGTGAGGGCAGCCAACTGGACCTTTGCCCCCAGTGAAGGAAAGCCTAGCTACAACCTATAAGCTTATGGGCTTCTCCAGACCTTGATCTCCAAGAGTGTTTGGTGTAGTCGGAAGTCATGATAGTTATATGTTCTCTGCTCTTCCTCCTCTAGAAGAAAAGACTCTTTCCATGTTCCAAGCCTTTGGCCATTGACAAAGTGGTGACTACAGTGATCAACTCAATATCACGGAAAGGTAAAAAAGATGTCCTGTTGAGTTCTGAGCTTCCATGTCTAGTGTAACCTGATATCTTGATCGGGATGGTCATACTTGGGGATCTCTAGTCTGAATACTAGAGCTCAGTCTTGATCAGATTGCTCTGCACTTACTGTGCCTAATACAGAGGGATCTTCTCCTGATTCCTCCAGAAGGTCCAGACAGTCAGATCCCTGCACCCGTCAGCTCTTCAGGCCCTGTAGTTAATGACTGTTGGGGAGAAGACCTATGCCGGATCATGCTGACGCTAGATATGCATACTGAGCAAGAGTACGCCATTGACATCTTCTCTAGTATGATGGTGAGAAAAACATGAAAAGTTTCCAGACGCCAAATTCATTAGCTTTGTCCAACGCTGTCACATCTGTTCCTCCTAGAAGCAACAGTCCAAGCACGCCCTCCGGGCCGCCGACATCCCCAAAGCTGTGACCACCGAAATGAGGACAATGCTGGTGGACTGGGTGGTCCAAGTTCATGTATGTACCTTGTCTTCTGGTTGTGTAGATTTTCTCTTGGTCCTCTGGAAAAAATATATATTTTTTTATGAGACAAAAATCAACTTTTTTTTGCGTTGTCCAGGATTAGAAAAAAAAATGGCAGCTTTCCCCCAGAAACAGCGCCACCATCTGTCCACAAGGTTTGTCTGGTATTGCAACCTAGCTCTACTGAAGAGAATGAAGCTGAGCTGCAATACCACATGCAACCTGTGGGCAGGCATGGCGCTGTTTTGGTTAGAAAGCTGCCATATTTTTTTTGTTCTAGACAAATTATTATGATACTTTAAATCAGGGATGCCCAACCTGCGGCCCTCAAGCTGTTGCAAAACTACAACTCCCAGCATGCCTGGACAGCCTACAGCTATCAACCTACAGCAGGGAATGGTGGGAGTTGTAGTTTTACAACAGCTGGAGGACTGCAGTTTGAGCATCCCTGCTTTAAATGGATTGTCTAGCATTAAAGAGTTTTTTCTGGAGTACTAGATTGATGACTTATCCTTGATTGGTGGGGGGGCCGGAACCCAAGCACTGACAACAATCAACGTTTTGAAGAGGCCGTGGTGCTCCAGAGAGCAATACGACCTACTCACAGCATACCAAGCACAGCGCCATCCATTGTATTTTGAATGGTACTGAGCTGTACATAGACCATGTGACCAAAGAACGTGATGTCACTGTCCTAGTAAGATGCTGCTGTGCTCACTGGAGCTCCGCAGCCTCTTTACACAGCTGATTGACAGGTGTACCAGGAGTCGAACCCCCACCAATCAGATATTGATGACCTATCCTGAGGATAGGCCATCAATACTGTACTCCTGGAAAACTCCTTTAACTCATGTGAAATGAGTCAAGTGAATTGGTTGCGTTCCGACTTGAAAACTGCTACGTCCACAACCTGACATTAGTAGGGTTGGATTTCTTTCGATTAAGATTAAAAAGCATTAGAGAAAAAAATCCAAGTTAAATGGGTTTTTCGAGATTTTTTAACTGATGATCTATCCTCTGGATAGGTCATCCATATCTGATCAGTGGGGGTCCAACAGCCAGCACCCCCACTAATCCACTGTTTGCAGCTTTGCCTAGGCCAGTGATGTCACATTCATCGGTCACGTGGCCTAGGCGCAGCTCAGCCCCATTCACTTCACTGTAGTACCAAGCACAGGCACTATACATGTACGGCGCTGTGCTTGGTGAACTGAGAGAAGGCTGTGGCGCTACTGTGAGCATCAGTGTCTTAAACAGCTGATCTCCAGGGATGCTGGGTGTCAGACCCCCACTGATCACATACTTATGACCTCTGCAGAGGATAGGTCATCAGTTAAAAAGTCTCAGAAAACCCCTTTAATGTAAGCCCTTGAGTAGTTGACTTTTTGGATCTTTTTAAAGAGGACCTGTTACCTCTCCTGACATGTCTGTTTTAGTAATTACTTGCATTCCTCATTTAATACCAATTCTGGAGCCTCTATTCGTATGACTCTTTGTTGTGCCATTCCTTTATTATTCCCGCTAGAAGTTATGAATTAATTACTAGTAGTTCACATTCAAGGTCCGGATGAGTATTACCATGTGGGTGTAATAAAGGAATGGCACATCATAGAGACATAAGAATAGAGGCTCCAGAATTATTACATGGGGGATGTAAGTAGTTACTAAACCAGACACATCAGGAGAGGGGACAGCATCTCTAAAGGAGCTGAGAGGAGAAGCTTTGTCTTCTCAGAACTGTTATCCCATGAAGAATCGGCATCTCTAATTCTGTCCACGAAATGTTCTTGTTTCATGTCCTTGTGTCTTGGAGCAGGAATATCTGGGCCTGCAGGAGGAGACGCTCTATCTGGCCGTGTACTTAATGAATTCCTACATGAAAGTTCACAAAATCCGAACATCCCTTCTCCAGTTACTCGCCGCCAGCTGCCTCTTCATTGCCTGCAAGATGGAGGAGAGCCTTATTCCTGAGGTCAGATGATGAGTTGTGGTGTGCTGTGAAGATACCTACTAATATGTTAAAAGGATCCTCCATGTTTTTGTAAATATTCTCATCAAATCAATCACTGTACGTGCTCATATTTTGTCACCTGCTCTGTACGCTCATTCGGATCTTGAGAAAAGATTTTTCCTACAGATTCTTAAAGTTGCCAAATAAATTAGAAAGAAATAAGCTCAAAAAATAGTAAAAATTAGTTGGGCTAGCAGATGTTATGTGGTCTCCATCATCTGCCACTAGAGGGAGCAAAAACCATTGCATATGAATGTGTGCTAGACTGGTAGGTTCCATGGAAGCTTGGTTGAATAGTTGAATGTCCTACCTACCATGACAATCTCTGTCACAGAATCTTGCCTCTTCCTGGTCCTGGTTGATGGCACTACACCTTCTACCCTATCTGAGGACAGAACTGCCCCTAACCTATCTTGCCTTGTAGCCAACAAAATGGGCAAAATGGCTGTGGGCATAGTTAGAGGGTGTAGGGGTAGCAGTCTACCAGAGACCTGGGGCCCAAAAGTTCTGTACCGGTTTCCCTGAGGCCAGTTCAGCTTCCCCATCTTGATGAGTAAGGCCAGTGTAGGATGATGGTGCCTATAATGAAGGTGAATAGACAACTTAAGCTGGGGTCATCTATTATCAAGGACCCCATAGCAGAAGCATACCCTGTTTCTATGATCCTTACACAGTAGGGACATCAGTTGACATCAGTTTATGGATTTCTTGCAGCCAGCAGAGCTTTGTTTCATGATGGAAGATGCCTTCAGCAAGAAAGAGCTTTTCAAAATGGAGAAGAAGGTTCTCCACCGCCTCAGCTTTGAGCTGCACTACATACAACCCCTGCATTTCCTGCGCCTCCTCGCTGTTACCGGGAAGTATCCTGAAAATGTATGTATGGACATCATCCCAAGCTCCGAGAAAGCCTGTCCCAGATTCTTGTAGGCTAGTACAAATATAGCATGTAAGAAGTCCAGAATTTTCAAAGGATCTTTAGAACCCTTGGGACTGATCTGATCAAGGCATAGATAGGCAATTTTTACCTTGTGCCTCGCAGGTTGAGACTCCCTCCAGGGTACTAGTGGATCCTTGGGTGAGTCCACATTATAATACAGTAATGGAAAAAGGTCCAGGAGAAGGCAACCCTGTTTGAAGCTCCTATGGAGTCAATCATTTGTTGCTGGTCACAAAGTAGACATGTATGTGTTCTGTAGTGATGAAGGGTGGGCCCTAAGTACCATTAAGGACCATTCTGATATAGTCCCTCTAGAAGTTACCACAACACCAGGATTTGTTCTATGACTAATCCCAATGGTGCCCAAGGGACTCAGTTGACTTATGATGTGATCCTTAGGAGTTCTGTCAAGGTGGTCATTGTTCTGACAGCAAGGATAGTACTGCACAATCCATTCTTGCTATGAAATGTGTCAGAATTGCTGACAGAAGCTCCGATCAGTGCCACAAATGTAGATGTGAACATAGCCTTATGTACAGAACCTCACAAATAGAAGGCTCCTGCCAACATAATACTCATCGTCTCCTCATTTGCAGTTTGTCATGTTGTCTTCTGTACACCTCGGTTACTATTCTAGATTTAGTGCCACCATCTTGTATTAACATATTGGACTTTTTAAACTGCAGGTTGAGTACCTCGCCATGTACTTCATGGAGCTAACTCTACTGGAGGCTGATGGAGCAATGGTTGAGCCGGCCCTTTTGGCATCTGCCGCGTTGTCATTGGCACAGATGGTATCCCAGGAGTCTGGAACCTTAAGTCCTGATCAGATGGGGCAAGGGCCACTCTACTCCTACAGGTACTGCCGTTGAGACACTTAAAGAGGTTGCTCATGAATAGAAAACATGGCTCCTTTCTTCTAAAAACAGTTCAACATCTGTCTGGTACTGAAGCTCAGCACCACCAGAGTGGATAGGGAAGGGCTTTACCCATGGTCAGGGGCAGTGGTGTACATAGAGAAGTAAGGGCCCCATAGCAAGCATCAAACCAGCCCCCCCCCCCCCCACACAGGACAGAAGGGTTTTCGCCTAAACCCCTTTCAACGACCCTTGGACCATTTTTCCACTGCTTCATTTGCTAAAAGTTGTTCCTTTAGAGGGTAGAGTCCTGACCAAGTTTTCACCTCCAGTAGAAGAGATGATCCCAACTAAGACTGGACCCCCTCTTGCCCTGGGCCCCATAGCAGTTGCATGGTCTGCCGCTATGGTAGTTACGCCCCTGGTCAGGGGTGATGCTGACTTTGGGAGAAAGTAGCCATGTTTTATTATTCTTGTTTAGCCCCTAAAGCGGTATTTTATTGTCTATCATTACAGCGATGTAGACCTGAGCCTTCCTCAACAACTAATGGGAAGAGCAGCCCTCCGTGCCAGCTCCGACTCCAAGTCCACCTGGCAGAAATATTCCCGTCCTCAGAGACACGGGGTGAGCACAGGACCGGCCATGACCAACTCTAAACACCTTGCCCGCTGCATAGGAATGTACTGCCCCAATTCCGGATGAATTTTCTGATTTCCTAAAATCTTGAGAATTTAGACCATCGAGAACGAAAGATTACAGAGGAATCTGTGCTGTGATGAACCTTACAACAAGAAAACCAGGACTACACGGAAGTACCAGAAAAAAAATATTTTAATATCTGTACATTTTGTGGTTTGAAATATATAAATGATGTCTGTTTTTTATTAATGTATTAATTTCTAGTGTGAAGAATGGAGGGGTTGTATTTTATTGTATTAAGTATGTATTGATGGTTGTGTGCGGAGTGTGTGTTTGCTTTTAAAAAGTGTCCGCGGCTGTTAATATATGTGCAATATATAAAAACTGCAAAACAAAGTCCATAAAAAAACTAGAAACAGCATATGTTTAATAAAGAGTCATTTTATGTATCTATTATGTCTCATAGAACATCTGTTATAAGCTTCTTACTTAAAGGGGTACTCCATGATTGATGTAAAAAATGAAAATCAGACATCATATAGTACATGACAATCTCTTTCTAACAAAGCTAGAACCAGCCCTGTACCTCACATGGATCCAGAGATCTCCCCATTCATTGCTCCAATTGTAGGTTCTCTACAGGCTGGTAGGGATGTGGTCTCCCTACTGCAGCTCTCTCCCTATCATGGCTCAAGGGACGTGTCCTTTCTGCTGCATCTCTCTCCCTATCACAGCTCAAGGGGCATGTTCTTTCTGCTGCAGCTCTCTCCCTGTAAGGCCTTATGCACACGACCATAGTTTTGGTCCACGTACAATCTGCATCTTTTGCGGATAGACCATGTCCTATTCTTGTTTGTTTTGCGGACAAGAATAGCCAGTTCTAGTAGAAAAATGTGGCATGCGCGTGGCCAGTTTTATGCGGACCCGCGGTTTGCGGTCTGCAAAATGGATATATAGTAGTGTGCATGTGGCCTAACTGTCACAGCTTCTAACAGTAAATATGGCTGCTAGCAGTTGAAAAATGGAACTGAGCATGTGCGACCACCTCAGCAAGGTAGACAGAAAAATAAAGGAAAAGAACAACCAGCAGGTGGTGCTATACAGATACATTTTATTGAATAACTCAGAGGCTATATAAATTTTTTAATGACATGCCATTACAAAAGTATTCAGATCTAGGTGCTGTTTTGAAAAATGTAGGGTCAGTTCACACAAAAGAGTTTGAAATACATGCTTAAATAAAAAATAAAATAAGCATGTAATCTGGGAGTTTTTTTTTCAGCATGAAAAAACAACAGTTTTTGAGATGTTTTTAGAGCTGATTTTGAGGCCGAAACTCTCCAAAATTGGCGCCAAAAACTGTGAACGGGCCTGAATTTATATTTTTATTTTTTTTGTGGGACAACCTCTTTAAAAGTCTCTTCCAGGATTTTAAGTATTGATGACCTTATCCTTAGGATTGGCTGGGTCCGACACCCCTCTCCCCTGCCGGTGAACTGTTCAGTAGCAGCTCCAGCGTCAGAACTATATGGCTCCATCCATAATCGTGGAATACCGCTTTAAGGTTTAGGAATTTTTAAATCATTTGTCCAGACCAATTCAAAGGGGGTCTGGAGGGGCATATGTGTGGGTTCTCGGGTGGGGGCACCACCAACCAACCACTCTGCTTGGCCAGGTTATGTAGATACGGGGCTAGGGCAGCAAACGGGATATATGGCACTGAAAGTAATGCTAGTTGAAAGGGAGCAAAGTGTAACCGCATAAAAATTCCATAGGTGTATATGTTATAGACCAGGAATCAGCAACCTCTCGCACTCCAGCTGTTCTGAAACTACAACTCCCAGAATCCTCCTTTCACTTCAATGGAAATTACAAGGGACAGACGAATAAGTGTGCATGCTGGGAATTGTAGTTTCACAGCAGCTGGAGTGGCGAAGGTTGCTGATCCCTGCTTTAGACAGTTGGTTGGCAGCCCCTATGGTCTCTTACAAGCAGTCACAATATGTCACAACCAGTGAGTATTATAATAGTAAAATGTGATTTTTTTCAGTTTTTTCTCTTTTAAAGCGAAATGTTCCTTTAAAAAAATAGAAAGGTACTGCCAGAGGCCTCTTTTGGGACCAACACCTGTGGCTGGAATCAGCTATTTCTGGCACTAAAGCAGCAGTTAAACTACAACTCCTAGCATACATACTTTCTCATTCTGAGTGAATGGCACATACTGGGAGATGTAGTTTCACAACGGCTATAGTTCTGGAGGTGGATGACCCCTGGGAAGAACAAGGGACTGGCAGTGTCCAGTTGGGATATGGCTACATGTGTGCAGCTTTGGGAATTTTTGGAAAGCAGTGCTTATCCTTTGGATAGGCTATAAGGGCTCGGACATAGCTCTTTATTAGGTGTATCTAACAACCAGGTTAGATACTAATTAATTTTTTGACTTCTGGTTCACTTGTTAGTAGATATTTTAGTCTCTTTATTTTTTTATTTTTTTTACTCTACAATTGTTAACTTTTTGTGGGTTGCCCCTAGTTGTGAAGTTCTGTGTAATATGTAGAAATAAAGCTAATTATCCACTACATCCAGACCTGTGCACTGGGAATCATTGACTTAGAGGAATACTCAAGGGGTTAAGAAGAGATGGCTCAGCTGTGTGGTACCCAGAATGCAGTGGGGGATGGACTGCTCGCTCTCTCCTCCTCCTCCTCCAGCATCCTCAGCATCTCTGCCGTTCATCCCTTATGCACAGAACGTACATACAGAGGGAAAAGGCGCTGGGATACCCCCAGCATGGACCGCCACCAGTGAGGGCAATGGGAGACCAGACCGGTGTGGGTGGTGGGAGAGTGACGGCCAACCCTGAACCTGAGATGGAGGCCAGGATCCAAAAGGCGGTGGAGTTCAAGGCAGAAGGCAACCGCTGCTACAAGGACAAAAAATTCAGGGATGCTATAGGCAAGTATCACCGGGCCCTGCTGGTGCTGAAGGGTGTCCACGAAGACGGGGAGGAGAGGAAGGCCAACGGCGGAGCCAGCACAAGGTTGACGGAGGCTCAGAAGGTGCGGGTGGAGGCCACAGAGATCGAATGTTATGACAGCCTGACTGGTAGGTGGTGGAGGCTCGGATGCAGCGGTGGAGGGAGGGGGAGGAGGATGCACTGGTGTGGAAGTGACAAGAGATTAACCCTGTGAATTGGGAACTGGTGAGGGGGGAGGTATAGGGGTCCTTCGTGCTTGTCAACCTTTTGTTTGCCAGAGTGGGCACAAAAATGGTCTGTGTCACCCTACGGTGGGAAGCTGGTGTGCCACCCTAAAACGGATCCATGTTTTCTAGCCCCCTTCTGTCTACCCTGCAGTAGGAGGCGCAGACTCCATGTCATCAGCCTTGTGATCGTGTCACCCCACAGGGGGCGCAACAATCTCTATCATAGTGTGACCCCGCGATGGGAGCAACAGAAGTGCCCATCCATACTGTGCCTGCTCTTCCGTTTAGAGGCCAACTGTAGCCATAACTTCTGCCTCTGTCTATACAGATTTTTCAATTTCGATGCAGGATAGAGTGTCTCTCCCCTCCAAAAAATTTAAAATAATAATTTTATTTTAATTTATAATAAATTTTAATTATTTCTAACATAAGAGTTTCTAGGAAAGCGGGGTGATATAAAATATGGTTCCAGATAGAAGTTGACTTGAGTTTGTCGCACGGTAGATCCCATCCTCACTATTGAGTTGGTTTAATAATATGCCAGGTTTAGAAACAGCGCCACACCTGACCATAGGTTGTGTCTGGTATTGCAGCTAATCCACATCCTAATAAATGGAGCTGCCGCGATACCAGACACAACTTGTGGACAGACGTGGCGCAATTTTCAGAGGAATGAAAAATGCCATAAGATGCCCTAATAACATTACCCCTAAACTGCTGAAATAATACCGCTCTACAGTCTCCAGATAATACGGCTCATGTAGAACATTAACCCAATAGGTGCCACACAGTCTCTATATAAAATTAACCCTCACTGCCCAAATAACTATGCCATACTTTGCTCAATTTGTGGCATATGATCCCCAAGCGATGCCCTACACTGCGTAGTAATAGTGCCATACAGTCACTGCACTGTAATGTATAATAATTATAATAAATTATTTAAAAAATAAATATAAAAATATAATAATTAATAAAAAATAACCCTTTAATGAAAATCATGCTGCTCTATAATAAGGAAGGAAGGAAGAAAGAAAATGAGGGTCAGTTTTACTATTGCAAATGCACCCAAATGCCTTACACCACATTTATTAGGGGTTTTAGACATGTTTTCCGCCATACTTGACAAGTGGGTGCGGCTTAGCAGAAATTAGACGTGACTTAAACCGGTTGTGTCACTTCAGCAAATGGCATTTATTATGTAGAGAAAGTTAATACAAGCCACTTACTAATGTATTGTTATTATCCATATTGCTTCCTTTGCTGGCTGGTTTCATTTTTATCACATTATACACTGCACATTTCCATGGTTACGTCCACCATGAAATCCAGTAGTGGTGGTTGTGCTTGTACACTATAGAAAAAAGCACCAGCCTATGTGCCCTCCCAGGACCCCGGCCACCAGAGGCCGGAACTTTTTCCTATAGTGTGCAAGCACGACCACTGCTGCTGGATTGCAGGGTGGTATGTAACCATGGAAACGAGCAGTGTATAATGTGTGTTCCCCTGTTGTTCCTACTAGAAATTTATGAATGCATTGACGACTGAGTGTTACCATTTGGGGGGATGTCTAGTGGTGTAGCTGTAGGGGTGGCAGAGGCTGCAGTTGCAACCAGACCCCTAAGCCAGTTGTACATTTACAATCACTCAGGACACTAACTTCCTGCGCACTTGCTACAATGCAATGCAGCAGAAAGTCAAGTCGAGGCTGCAGCCGACTGTCATGTAGAAATTGTGCGGCGGGTGTTGTCCTAAACTGTTGCACCGGGGCCCATTAGCCTTAGATAAACCCCTTGAGGTGTCCCTATCAATTATATCCAATCAGTGCTGTGGGTGTCAGATTGTGCAGGAACACAATCATTTGACTGGGGGAATAGTTATAGCCAGTTGTCAATGTATTCATAAATTTCAATGAGGAATTGGGGCAAGGATACGTAGTGACCTTAGCCGTGTAAACGCAGTATCGGGACCTTAGCCATGTGATCGCAGTACCGGGACCTTAGTCATGTGATCGCAGTACTGGGACCTTAGCCATGTGATGGCAGTATTGGGACCTTAGCCACGTGAACACAGTATCCAGGAACTTAGCCACGTGAACACAGTATCCAGGACCTTAGCCACGTGATAACAGTATCGGGACCTTAGCCATGTGATCAAAGTATCAGGACCTTAGCCACGTGATCACAGTATCAGGACCTTAGCCATGTGATCAAAGTATTGGGACCTTAGCCATGTAATCGTAGTATCAGGACCCTAGCCACGTGATCACAGTATCAGGAACTTAGTCACGTGATCAAAGAATCGAGACCGTAGCCAATTGATTGCAGTATCGGGACCATAGCCGCATGATCAAAGTATCCAGACCTTAGCCATGTGAACGAAGTAACGGGACCGTAGCATGTCATGGTCGTGGCAACTTGTGTGTTACTATGTACCATCTCAATACTGCAATGTAAGTGCAATTATGGGAAAAGATGCTTTCATGGTAGACGCAAGTATTTACTAAAACAGACACGTCAGGGGAGCTGACAGGTTCTCATTAAAGGGGATTCCAGATTTCTGGACTTCTAGTAACTTTCGATTGAAGCTGAACCATACTCACCTGCCTCCCTCTGGCCCGCTCCAGCTCCGTTCGTCCCTAGCTTCCTTCACTGGTCTTCCAGTCCCCGTTCTGTAAACTTTCAGACAGATGAGGGTCACATACACCGATGCAGCCAATGACTGGTCTCAGTGGTGACCTATCCCCAAATGGTACATGACCTAGCAGTGATATGCTGCTTGGTAACACATCATCGCTAAGGGCAATCATTGGCTGCAACGCCACACATGATCCAGAAGTTTACAGGACAGGGATCGGAACACCAGTGAAGGAAGCCAGGGACCTGGAAGGAGGCAGCAGGAAGCAGGTAAGTATGGTTTTTCAATAGGTTCCTATCAAAAGAAAAAAACTCCAGAAAGCTGGACAACCCTTGTAAGGCAGCAGGTTCTTCACTTCTGGTGTTTGGACTTGGGACCTTCTGAATGCCAGAAGCAAATAATCTTCATCATCCTTCAGTAAAGACAAAAGAAATCAGTATGTCTGGAGAATATGCTTTGTTGAAACTTCTCCATTTTAAAGGAGATCATTACACCCCCTTAGGAGGCTATGAGAGTATGAGGATAAGATGCAACCTTCTAAAATACAGTTGCCAGAACGGGTAAGTGAACTCTGGAATTTCCTGGAATTCTGCATTAAAGACTCACAATTATAGACAAACACAATGTAACTAAACTAATAACACACAGACGTGTACTGTCCATGTCTTTTATTGGGCACACGTTTGTCTCATGTGTCCATAGAACATTTCCTCAGAAGCATTGTGGAACATCAAGATGATCTCAGGCAAACTTGAGATGGTCCACAATGATCTTCTTTTGGACAGCAGTAGCTTCCATGAACACAATATTGTTCAGTTGAACAAAGTTTTTTATGGTTTGTAGATTTTTCTATAGGTCTTCTGCTTGTACCCTTGGGTTCTTTCTCACGTCTTTCAGGATTGCTGTTGTACATTAGGAGTGATCTTCACAGGACGTCCACTCCTAGAGAAAGTATCAACAGTTTTCTCCACTGGTGGATAATTTAACTGTAGACTGATGTACACAGAGTTCTTCAGAAATGTTTTTGTCTTTTCCCTTATCATACATCTCCACAACACATCTTCTAAGGCCCCTTTCACACGAGCGTCTCGCGCATCGTGTGCAGTGTACTGACCTCCCGGCACAGAACGGGAGTTACATAGTATTATACTGATTTATGATGCTATGTAATCCTTCCAGTTCTGGAATGTGTTGGATAATGCTGACAGTGTTATTCAACACATTCCAGAACTGTAAGGGTTACATAGCATCATAAATCAGTATAATGCTATGTAACCCCGTTCAGTGCCGGGAGGTCAGTACACGGCACACGATGCGGGAGACGTCCGAGTCTCCTGCTCGTGTGAAAGGGGCCTAAAAGTAGTTTGCATTGAGGCATAGTTCATACTAACCAATCCTTCCAGAGAAAATTGTCAGTAACCAGGCTTTGTGTGCCTTTATTCAATGCACAAAGCACCAGTGAAGGCCTCAATTCCAATCTCCTCTCCTTTACTGAAACACTCTTTGAAAAGCCACACAGAGGTTCACTTACTTTTTCTCCCTGCACTTTAAAAGTTTATTTAAAGCACTCAATAAAATACCTGAATGGTCCAACTATAGTGTTATTAGTGTAGATTGTGTTTGTCTATAATTGCGACTTAGATCAGAAAATATTTTATAAGTAATTAAAGGGGTTTTTGTCCATGATTTTTATATTGATGTCCGTGGTCTCCCAAAACAGTTGATTTCTGTGATTATCATGTTCAGGGGTGCACCACCAATGAGGCCAGGTGAGGCGACCGCCTCAGGCAGCACCAGGTAGGGGCAAGAGGGGGGAAGACGAAGATCCGTTAGCTGAAGGGAAGGAGTTAGGTTAAGAAACTGGCATTGGGAAGGGGGGGGGGGAAGCTGCCGATTCAGTTTTCGCCTCAGACAGCAGAAGGGTTAGGTGCACCACTGATCATGTTGATAACCTATACTCAGGATAGGACATTAATATGAGATCGGCTGCAGGGTCTGACTGCTGAGACCCCCGCCGATCTCATATTGATGACCTATCCTGAGTCATTTGTCATATCTCCATTTGGCTACAAGGTCTACCACTGATGCCAAGCTTCCTTCCTCCTTTCTGCCTGTGTCACTCTATACTCTGCTCTATTCTCTCTAGCACTAATGAATGTTAATAATAATCTTCTGTCCCCTGGTGATTGCTCCCCACAGCCTGTTTGCTGCAGTCCGAGTTGGTGAACTACGAGCGGGTGAAGGAATATTGCCTGAAGGTGCTTGAAAAACAGAACAGCAACTTTAAAGCCAC
The DNA here is from genome assembly GCA_900303285.1 of Rhinella marina. Taxonomy (NCBI): domain Eukaryota; kingdom Metazoa; phylum Chordata; class Amphibia; order Anura; family Bufonidae; genus Rhinella; species Rhinella marina. The sequence goes on along the minus strand of ONZH01000082.1, from coordinate 490,669 downwards.
ATATCGAGCCGGCATCGCCTTCTACCACTTGGGAGACTATGGCAATGCCCTGCTGTATCTCAAGGAAGCTCGAAGTCGGGAGCCTACAGGTATATAAACCCTCTATCATTGGTGACAAGGCATGTAATATGGAAGTCCTGGGGGAGGTCAACATGGTACTTTCTCATTTTGTATTAGACACAGTTCTCCAGGACTTTATGCCACATTTTGAGGTGTAGGTCGAGGTATTTGGGCCCTGGTGTCCTGGTTATTGACAAGTGGTCTTCTAAGTAGGAATTTTACAGACTGGAGAACCCCTTTTACACATACATTTTTTGCTTGGCCAAGCATGTATGTGCTATCAAAGGGGAGAGAGGAGAGAACTGCTGCCAAACCCTCTGGTGGTGGCTTACCTCCAAGAGAACAAAAGAATTGGGCACTGAAATTCAACATGTTCGATCCTTCTCTCCCTTGACATGATGTCAACGTGCCTGATCCTTCTCTCCCTTGACAGCCAATGTCAGTGTGTCCAATCTTTCTCTCCCTTGACATCATCTGTCAAGGAATGTTGGGAGCTCCCCATACACATTAGATTGATGGCCGGCCCTGTCAAAATGGCACAACCAGACGAAAATACTCTAATGTATATGGGGGCCTTTTAAGAGGGTATTGTATGACTTCTACTCCGGGTGTTCTTTGTACCCCTTTGTTATGCTTCACCCCACAAGTCCTGCACTAAACATCCCACTTACCAGTTTTGCCTGGAGTGCTCCCATAAAGGTTTTGTTATAGGAATTCTTGCAAGAAAGAAACATGGTGTCATTGAATGATCAACTTTACGAATAAGGCCTATTCTAGTCATGCTGAGATTGGAGTTATATAGCATGGTGGGTCTCTGTACATCTCAAAGTTCCCCTGAAAGAAAAAACGCAAATATAGTGCATGCACACTGCCTACAACGAGCAGAACATTAGGAATTTTGTTGGAATCACCCTTTAAGCTAATTTGCATATCCCTTATCAACACGCAGAGCTGAAATGTGACTGTTCTTCTCTTCCCATACAGACACTAACGTTCTTCGCTACATCCAGCTGACAGAAATGAAAGTGCAGAGGTCAAGCCAACGGGAAAGGAAAGGTCTTAAGGAGGTGATTGGATAGCCCAACGTTAGACCTGAACCTACCCTTCACCAGACTTGTATGTTGAGATACTGTGAGCAAGAGCATGGTGGCTGATACTGAGCATCGCCCTGTGCAAACCTCAACAGTCTTTCTCTCATCAAGAGACCACGATATAGAAGAATCATGCAGCTCTGGCACTTTATATAAATTATTTAATTAAAAAAAAAAAAAAAGAAAAAGATTATTTTATACATTATCTGCCTCTCGACTACCTATAATGTGTCAATGCATGCATCAAGTGTCCATGTGTATGTGTGTGTTTCTCTACGATTACATGTCTAGACAACACACACATAGATATGGGACATATTCGTATTTGGACGGGTCATGCTCAGTAGCTCTGGAGGCAGCATGCTGATTAACGAAGCCCCCAATCTCAGCTTTCATCCATGCCATATTGCATCTATTAAGAAAAACTGCCCCAATGACATAATGAGCCACCGGTTGATGCAAGCAAGCTGACTCCCTCTACTTCCGACTGCAAACGTGTGCATCTCTACCTATCCTCCCCCTCTGCACCGGCCCGCTCAGAGGACCACCAAACAAGTGACTGCATTGTGTTCAGATTTACAGGAATGATCAAGACTGTTACACAAAACGGATGTGAGTGTGATACCTGATCATTTAACGCCGCCTCTGCACCTTACACTTCTATTTAACGCTTTGCACTTTCGGCATAAGCGGGAAACATCATTCAGACAGAGCGACTCCCTCATGCCATATGAAGTGAAATCGTGGTTTGTTCTTCAGTCTCAGAAACATAAGGATGTCGTGTAGGACTTTCTTTTGTAAATAAAAGCCAACAATATCTGTTTCTGAATCTTTTTTTAAATGTAAAAAATGTGAATTAAAGAAGAAACATAAGTTGCTTTATATAGCAATGAATCAAGTGTGATCGTCGAGTCATAACAATGATCATTTTTATTCAAAAATATGGAAGAACTATTTTCCCATTCTTAACTGTATTTTTAAAAAATATTTTATTTATTTCCTTACTTTTATTTTATTTATTCTATTTATTTACATTATTTTACTTTACTTTTTTTTTAACTTAATTTAATAAAATTTGTTTTATTTTCTTTTTATTTTATTGACTAGCTGAAGGACCTGGCTTCGCACGGCTATATTTCATTTAATGTTTGTGTGTGAGGTTAAAAGATACCCATAGTGTTCTCTATTACAGTGACCTCTACAGCATCCTACCCCTTTAACAGTGGCCTCCACAGTACCCCGCCTCCTTAATAGTAACCTCCACAGTGCCCGTCCCTTTATCAGTGACCTCCACAGAAACCTGCCTCCTTAACAGTAACATCCACAGTACCCTGCCTCCTTAATAGTGACCTCCACAGCAGCTTCCCCTTTATTAGTGGCCTCCACAGTCCCCTGCCCCCTTAACAGTGACCTCCACAGTGCCTGTCCCTTTATCAGTGACCTCCACAGTACCCGTCCCTTTATCAGTGACCTCCACAGTACCCCATCTCCTTAACAGTGATTTCCACAATAAGCCACCCCCTTAACAGTAATCTCCACAGAGCTCCATTCCCTTTAAATGTGACCTCCACAACACCCCGCCCCTTTAACAGTCACTTCTACAGCAACCCACCCCTTAACACTGACCCCCATAGCGTACTACCCCCTTAACTGTGCCCTTCACCGTTCTCTGCCCCTTTAACAGAGACCTCCACAGCACACATCCCTTTAACAGTGACTGCCACAGTACCCCGCTGCCTTAACAGTGACCTCCACAGCGGCTACCCCTTTAACAGTGAACTCCAAAGTCCCCTGCCCCCCCCCCAACAATAACTTTTTCAGTGCACGTTCCAGTGTGCTTCGACAGTTTGACACTGTCAGCAATGGTGTGTCAGGAAATGTCCAAATGGCATGTTGAATTGTCAGTTTATTCATATTATTTTCCAGGCAGAACAGCAGAGGAACAACTACTAATTCAAAGAATGGATGCCACAGAAAAGAATCTAAACTGTAGGTTGTAATTCTGGTCTGTTGTTATGTTGATGATGGGTCTCTGGGGCCCCTCAAGCACTCCAGGGCCATGAGGGACCCCTATAGCTACCAGTATAAAATTCTATGCATGTCCAGTAAGAAGGCAAATTAAGGTAATCTCGGTCGTGCGACAGTGTTTGATTTTTTGCAATTATGGGGTCGCGGTAAACATGTGAGTTGTACAGTGACCCCATTTAGTTCTGCTATACTGCGATCCTAGAACGCTACAGTTGTTGCACGATCAAGATCACCGTGTAACCAAAACCCTACAGTACCCTTCTAAACATACAGTATATGCCCAGCCTCTTCCTATTTCATGTTTGATATTCATCCTTCTATAGGTTTAATACATGTCACGTGGCAACTGCAGCCCATGACTGGTTGCAACAGTGATGTGCCCGCAATGCATCACGAGACCCAGTGACATGACGCATGGGGGAAACGTCACCACTGCAACCAGTCATTGGATGCAGCGGCCACGCGATCCTGCATCAAACCAGATGTCCACGTGAGATTTGCAGCTGCGCCAGGGGAGCGAATAAGCCGGAACCCAGCGGTGGGGATCAGGCAAGTATGATTCCCTCTGCAGGTCCAGCTACGCCGGGGGTTGGGGGTGGGGGGGTGGGATGCTGCCTGAAAGGTCCACTGGGATTGAAGAATCCCTTTAAGTTGGTAAAAATCTCCCTGACAGAGACTGAAGCTCGGCCCTGGGTCGGTATGCTGCTGACTATTTGGCAGAGAATTTCAGGACATCTATGCATTTTGATGGTGCCATTATTAACCCTTATGTGGACTTGCAGTAACATATCCAGTACACTGCTACAGATGGATCTGGATAGATTGGAGGCTTGGGCAGAGAAGTGGCAGATGAGGTTTAGACCACACATGGAGTACTGTGTACAGTTCTGGGCTCCTGTGAACAAGGCAGACATAGCAGAGCTGGAGAGGGTTCAGAGGAGGGCAACTAAAGTAATAACTGGAATGGGTGGACTACAGTACCCAGAAAGATTATCAAAATTAGGGTTATTCACTTTAGAAAAAAGACGACTGAGGGGAGATCTAATAACTATGTATAAATATATCAGGGGTCAGTACAGAGATCTCTCCCATCATCTATTTATCCCCAGGACTGTGACTGTGACGAGGGGACATCCTCTGCGTCTGGAGGAAAGAAGGTTTGTACACAAACATAGAAGAGGATTCTTTACAGTAAGAGCAGTGAGACTATGGAACTCTCTGCCTGAGGAGATGATGATGGTGAATTCACTAAAAGAGTTCAAGAGAGGCCTGGATGTATTTCTGGAGGGTAATAATATTACAGGTTATAGTTACTAGAGAGGGGTCGTTGATCCAGGGAGTAATTCTGATTTCCACACTGGAGTCAGGAAGGAATTTTTTTACCTCTAAAGTGAGGAAAATTGGTTTCTACCTCACAGGGGTTTTTTGCCTCTGGATCAACTTGCAGGAAAACAGGTTGAACTAGATGGACAGTTGTCATACTGGATGTTACTATCGAGATATGACATGTATGTGACATGACAGAAACTCGCCGCAGATCAGAGTGGTAAAATTCTTTATTAATACTTCAGTCACCATTAAGACGATAACGGATGGAGCAAGTCGGGGGTACGTCTTACACCCTTTAGCTGCTGGAAGTCACTACATCCTGCCTATTGCCATGCTACAATGCAGCTAAGCCGGTGACTTCCAAGATTTCGGCAAGGTCTTTGGCGCCCTGAGACGGAGCTGATGGTAGGGATACTTGTAAACACAGGTGGGTTAGGCAAAGGCTCAGACATTTTCACAGAAATCAATTAGATAATCCAACCCCGATGTGTAGAAGAACTGGTCAAGTACCATGTAGGACACTTTAATAAGCTATGGTTCCCAGATACAGTAATTCATGGACTGGAACCTGCTTGCTCCGCTTCAGCTACTCCTGACAATAGGAATAAAGTGGGGGCGGGGTCCACCCCTTATTTTATTTGATTATTTTTTTATATATTTTTTTTAAACCCGTGGGTTTACAACACAAAATACATTCATGAGAGCCGCTCCTTCCCTTCACAAGGCAGCGGACAAATAATACTTGGCGCCAATGGCCTTCTACGGTTAAGACACGTCCGCTCCCATATTATAATAAGGGTCAGTCTGTGGCCGTACCCCTCCCCCACACAAAGGGACAGTGTTGTCCAGTCTTTGCCCTTCCACTTCCATGTCCAGCAGGGTCTCCTCGACCCCCCCAACCTGGATGCCATCTGCGGATCCGCTGGAGCTGGCATCCCCCCCGCTGCCAGATGGAGATGAACTGTGAGTCCGAGAAAGGGACACAAATTTCCAAGGGTCCAAACGGGGCCGGCTAGAAGAGGGTCGAGGCCGAGGGGCAAATTCCAAGGTGGTGGGTCTTTCTACTGCCGAATCCTTGTCATGGGGTTTACGTCTGGCTGGAGGGGGGAACACAAAGTGGGGGTCCGGAAGGCGAGGAAAAGGAGTGTGCTCTTTGGAACCTGTGGGGGAAAAAAACAGATTGTTATAATATTCTGCTGATAGATTAAATTTACTGTATGACTCCTAAAGATAAGTAGCTCCAGCAATGTAGGACACTCGCTTATCTCCTTTATTAAATAACATTCATGTCCTAGTGTTGATCTGAAGGTTGATGGGAAGGGGAGACTTCCCATCTGAAACAATGGAGGCATATCGCTAGGATATTGTCTGGGACCCGCACCTATATCGAGAGCGGAGCAAGGAAAGTGGTGGCCAGAGGACCCTGGGTTTTCCCAGGTCGGGCCACCACCAAGCGTTCTCCCCATAGAAGTGAATGGGAGCACACCACGCATGCCCAGCCACTGCTCCCATTCTCTTATAGGCCCGACAGAAATAGCAGAGCCAGAGCATGGCTATTTTCGGCGACCTCATAGAAATGACTGGAGGGCGGCTGCACATGCACAGTATGCCCTCCACCACTTTCAGGGCTCTCTGGAACCTGCACCCATCAGACAATGGGGACATATCCTAGCGATATGCCCCATTGTATGTGATGGGAATACCCTGTTAAAGGGGTTATGCCAAAATTGATTTTAAAAAATTAAAGCTAGAACCAGCCCTGTACCTCACATAGATCCAGAGATCTCCCCACTCATTGCTCTGCTAGATTCATTTCATGCTGGCAGCTCAGGAGCGCGCCCTTTCTGCTGCAGCTCTCTCCCTGTAACTGCCTTAACTTCTTACAGTAGATATGGCTGGTGGCAGTTAAAGAATGGAACTGAGCATGTGCGACCACCTCATTAGGTGGACGTGCATGTAACTGTATAGACTAAACACCAAGGGGCACCATTATAAAGCAGTAAAGAGATTATCTCACAACTGGAGCATTTTTGGAACAAATATCAAGTGGCAAACCAAAAGTTCTATTTGGAAGCGGGAAAATGGGCAAGTGTGAGGATCTTAGCGAAGAGCCAATGGTGATGATTAGAAAATTGGGTAAGATCAGCTCCAAAATGACAGGTCTTGTGGGGTGTTCTCGTAATGCCGTGGTTAGTACTTACCAAAAATGGTCCATAGAAGGACAACCGGTGGACTGGCCACAGGGATATTGGTGACCAAGGCTCTCTGATGCGTGTGGGGCTGGTTCTGTACAGGTCATATGTGGCTGACATTATATACAGTACTATTATAAGGGGGGAAAACATGGCTGACACTGCTATGGGTGCAGCAATACAAGCGCTGATCGGAGCGCACTTTATAATCTACAGTACATTATCGCCTAGAACGTCTGTAATTCCACATAGCTCTCACCCAGAAACACTCCTGGATACTCTGATACTAGGTCACCGTACTGCAGACTGAATACAGCTGACACGCTTCGGCTATGTTGATGCTGCAGATGATTTTAAAAGGGCATTCTGGGGGAGTCTTCATTCCCTGCCAGACCACAGCGCACAAGGCTCTTCCAAAAACAGAAAAATTATGTCTGCCTCACTTCCCATTCGCCTACACGCTGTAGAGGACAAATCTACGCACGACCCATGTTACTTCTCATCTACCTGCTGTGTGGACAAAATGCATCTGTGCTGAAGTGGCCTTGCATTACATAGGGAGAGCCCCCCATCACCGGCAAATGCAAGTCCTTGAAAAGTCTCCTGTAGTCAAGTCATTGCAATGTCTAAACAGCTATCTCCTTGTCACATCTGTTTCTGGAAAAGCTGTGTGACAATGCGTGGCCGCAATTAAAGCTCACATAGGAGTTATCACCCAGCTTTCATACAGTCCTTGCTCTGCAGGGATACTCTGCCTTTCAGAAGTCTCGGAAAGTTGGGTCATAAACCATCTGGGACCTGTAACACTGGAGGTCCAATGACTCTCTTTTGTGCTACCTGTCCGATTGAAGATGCCTTCTCTAAGAGTTAGGGTATATTCACACGTCTGCAACTGTTTTGCGATCCGCAAAACACGGACACCGGCCATGTGCGTTACGCATTTTGCGGACCGCACATGACCGGCGCTATAATAGAAATGCCTTTTCTTGTCCATGTCTGCGGACAATAGGACATGTTCTACTTTTTTGTGGGGCCACGGAATGGAAGCGCGGATGCGGACAGCACACGGTGTGTTGTTCACATCTTTTGCGTCCCCATTGAAAATGAATGGATCTGCACCCGTTCCACAAAATTGCAGAACGAATGCGGATCCATTTTGCGGACGTGTGAATGGACCCTAAGTGTTGTACACCTGCCATGTATATAGCTGCAGGGGCAGACATAGAGGAGAGGGGGCATAAAAGCAGAGCTAAATGGCGCCCCCTACTGATGTGGTTACCTACTACCATGCCATGCTCACAACAGGAGCTTATTCCTCTGCGTGTCCATCTGAATAGAAGCAAAATGCAACCCTTGGTCTGCCATATTTGCTAATGTGTAAAGGGAGTCTTATTCCGATTCACATTACCCATGGAGAAGAAGGGGCCCCTATTCTTCAGGAGCCCCACAGCAACCACCTTGGCTGACCATATTGTATATATGCTCTTGTATAGCACATACAGGCTAGAAACCCAATGCCTTCATTCAGCGCCAGATTGAAGTCCCTTGGGCCCACCAGAGGAGATGATTCTGAGGGCCCATCTTCTGCGCATACAGGACCTTAAAGAGGACCTTTCACCGCTCCTGACATGTCTGTTTTAATAGCTCCATGCATTCCCCATGTAATAACAATTCTGGAAGATCTATTCTTATGTCTGTATGTTGTGTCATTCCTTTATTATTTGCACTAGAAGTTATGAATGAATTGCTATTTGTCTTCAGTAAGGGAACAGAGGGGAGGAGACCAGTTGGGGGTGTGTACCTGCACAGTCTGAACATGGCAGCACTGATTGGCTAGAGTCAGTCTGTGCAGGGACACACCCCCAACTGGTCACCTCCCCTCTGTTCCTTTACTGAAGACAAATAGCAATTCATTCATAACTTCTAGTGCAAATAATAAAGGAATGGCACAACATAGAGACATAAGAATAGATGTTCCAGAATTGTTATTACATGAAGAATGCATGGAGCTATTAAAACAGGCATGTCAGGAGAAGTGAAAGGTCCGCTTTAAAGGTGTTCTCCGGGAATTAAGAAAATGAAAATACTTAAATATTACTTTATAATAAATATTTCCAAATACCTCTAATTAATTATAATGGTTCTTGTTGTCTGGGGAGTAATCATCAGGAGAAATAAAATGGCCGCCGTCCTATTCGTACACACAAAACCTGTCCTAATCACAAAGCAAGACAAGTTACTTCATACACTGAGGTAAAGAGCTGCCTCATCCTCCTCTCTGCTCTGCTTGTCGGGGATTATGATCCTGAATACAGCTGACAAGATCTTCAGCGGAATCTCTATAGGAACGGAGATCATGAGGAGACATGAAGCACAGAGAGGAGGGTGGGAATGTGGCTGATGAGCAGCAGCACTTGTATGCAGTCTCCATTACCACAGTCTGTCCTGTCCGCTCTCACTGTACTTCATGTCTCCTCATGAACTCCATTCCTACAGATATTCAGCTGAAGATCTTATCATCTGTATCCAGGATCATAATCCCCGACAAGCAGATCAGAGAGGAGGATGAGGCAGCTCTTTACTTCAGTGTTGTGAAGTAACTTGTCTTGCTGTGTGATTAGGACAGGTTTTGTGTGAACTAATGGGACGAATGCCATTTTATTTCTCCTAATCATTGCTCTCCAGATAAAACGTCAGCCATTAGAACTAATGAAAGGTAGTTGAGAATATATTTATAATAAAGTAATATTTAAAGGGAACCTGTCATCTCCAAAACACCCCCTGAACTAGAGTAAGCGGTGTATAGTGTAAGTGATGCTGAATCCGAATATGTAAGTTTTAACTTCATACTCACTTCCATTCCGACGCTGTGCTCTGACAAACCTGCAGTAAAATACACTCACTGGACTCCAGTGCTCACTCACATAATGGAGAGGACTCAAAGAAGAGTCCTCTCAATGCATTTTACTGCTGGTTTGTGGGAGCACAGCGTCAGAATGGAAGTGAGTATGAAGATAAAACTTACATATTCGGATTCAGCATCACTAACACTATACAACGCTTATTCTAGTTCAGGGGGTGTTTCGGAGATGACAGGTTCCCTTTAACTATTTTTATTTTCTTAATTCCTGGAGAACCCCTTTAAGGGCCCTGTTTTATTAGGGGTCCATTAATGTCAGAGCTTGGGCCCACCGGATGATCCTCTGGTGGACCAGTCCGACCCTGCCTTCATTCCTGAGCACGTCAACGAGAACATGGCATGTAGGTTGCCTACAGTTTGAAGCTGCACAGCGTGTTTAAGCACTGGGTATCTGCTAAAACAACCAGGTGACATTGGCATAATGTCCTCTAAAAGGGAGAATGAAAAGGGCAAGCTTCCAATAAAAAAATATAAATACTGACCTGTGTCACCCAGCTGAGGCGGGTTGCTGCCATCTGAGGGTGAGCGCCGGTGACCCTGTGTGACCTGCCGTATGGCCCCATCAGATGGAGTCCTCCTGTGGCCTCTTGTAGCAGAAGAGTTAGGCCGGGTGGCTGTGACGTGTGTAGGAGTCAGTGATTGCCGGGGGTCCCGCTTAAAGCTTTCCACTTTATAGTCCACAAGTGGGTTTCGCCCATCGCTCTGCTCCCTACCGGTCTCCTCGGGACCCAGGTGCCCACAGGGCGCTTCATCACCGGCCAAAACAGCCTCGCCGCTATCTGAACGGATAAGGGACTTGGTGGAGTTACAGTCTGAGATGGAAGACAAGGAGATGAGGGTGACTGAACTGGGGGGGATGACTGGCTCCTCTTTAGACATAGAGCGGCTGGGCGAGTTGGCGTTGCGTCGCTGACCCCTTCCTGCCCACTGAAAGATTCCCTTTCTCTTTTCTTCCTGGGGCACCAGTTCGGCGAGGTCGGTACCCAATGCCACAGCCGCTAAGAGGGACGCACATCCTAGCAGCACCAGTTCACTTTTCCTGCGTGACTGAGGGGTGCGCTTAGGACTGTCTGAAGATGACGTGGCGGATAGGCTGGAGTCCTCGGTGTTACTCTTCACATCAGTCTGCAGGGGTAACGTGAGGTAGGACTGTGTGGAATACGGGGACTGGGGAACTGAGCCTTCATTATCTGCATATTCCTCTGCAATGAGAAAAAATAATCAGGTAATGTGTCAGGACTGGTGACGTCACATCCATCAGTCCCGTGGCCTCTCTGCAGTTCAGTCCCATTCAAGTGAGGGCCGTGACCTTTAATTTCTGTTCGGTTCCCTTTGGAGAGCGGAGTGAGCAGTGGATTTATCCTAAGACAGTATATTGACTCCGAGGACACCAACAGAAATGAACGTGCAGAGAGGTCAGCTGAAAGCTTCTGCACCCTCACTATAGTGATCGGGAGGATCTCAGCACCCACACTGCAAACAATTGAAAGTGTGGGAAAATGTTGCGTGTACTTCAAAGTTGTCATACACATGAGATGAATGTTGGCTGAACCTGTACTGTGTATGGTGGTGTCCCAAATCACCCACAATGGCAGATGTGTGTGTGTGTGGCATGGGGGGTGGCAGGTATAGAAGGATTGGGCATGTTGGAATTCAGTATGCCTGATCCTTGGTTCTCATGGGAGAGAAGATTCCAATAGATAGATATTGAATAGATAGATAGATAGATAGATAGATAGATAGATAGATAGATATGAGATAGATAGATAGATAGATATGAGATAGATAGAGTGCCTTGCGAAAGTATTCAGCCCCCTGGAACTTTTCAAACTTTTGCCACATTTCAGGCTTCAAACAAAAAGATATAACATTTTACATTTTTGGTGAAGAATCAACAACAAGTGGGTCACAATTGTGAAGTGGAACAAAATTTATTGGATCATTTAAACTTTTTTTGTAATAATAAAACTGAAAAGTGGGGCGTGCAAAATTATTCGGCCCATTTACTTTCAGTTCAGAAAACTCCCTCCAGAAGTTGATTGAGGATCTCTGAATGATCCAATGTTGTCCTAAATGACTGATGAAGAGAAATAGAATCCACCTGTGTGTAATCAAGTCTCCGTATAAATGCACCTGCTCTGTGATAGTCTCAGGGTTCTGCATCATGAAGACCAAGGAACACACCAGGCAGGTCCCTGATACTGTTGTGGAGAAGTTTAAAGCCGGATTTGGATACCAAAAGATTTCCCAAGCTTTAAACATCCCAAGGAGCACTGTGCAAGCGTCATATTGAAATGGAAGGAGTATCAGACCACTGCAAATCTACCAAGACCCGGCCGTCCCTCTAAACTTTCATCTCAAACATGGAGAAGACTGATCAGAGATGCAGCCAAGAGGCCCATGATCACTCTGGATGAACTGCAGAGATCTACAGCTGAGGTGGGAGAGTCTGTCCATTGGACAACAATCAGTCCAACACGTCACAAATCTGGCCTTTATGGAAGAGTGGCAAGAAGAAAGCCATTTCTCAAAGATATCCATAAAAAGTCTGGTTTACAGTTTGCCACAAGCCACCTGGGAGACACACCAAACATGTGGAAGAAGGTGCTCTGGTCAGGTGAAACCAAAATCGAACTTTTTGGAAACAATGCAAAACGATATGTTTGGCGTAAAAGCAACACAGCTCATCACCCTGAACACACCATCCCCACTGTCAGACATGGTGGTGGCAGCATCATGGTTTGGGCCTGCTTTTCATCAGCAGGGACAGGGAAGATGGTTAAAATTGATGGGAAGATGGATGGAGCCAAATACAGGACCATTCTGGATGAAAACCTGTTGGAATCTGCAAAAGACCTGAGACTAGGACGGAGATTTATCTTCCAACAAGACAATGATCCCAAACATAAAGCAAAATCTGCAATGGAATGGTTCAAAAATAAAGGTATCCAGGTCTTAGAATGGCCAAGTCAAAGTCCAGACCTGAATCCAATTGAGAATATGGGGAAAGAGCTGAAAACTGCTGTTCACAAACGCTCTCCATCCAACCTCAAAGAGCTCAAGCTGTTTTGCAAGGAAGAATGGGCAAGAATTTCAGTCTCTAGATGTGCAAAACTGATAGAGACATCCCCCAAGAGACCGCAGCTGTAATCGCAGCAAAAGGTGGCGCAACAAAGTATTAATGCAAGGGGGACGAATAATTTTGCACGCCACACTTTTCAGTTTTATTATTACAAAAAAGGTTTAAATGATCCAATAAATTTCGTTCCACTTCACAATTGTGACCCACTTGTTGTTGATTCTTCACCAAAAATTTAAAATGTTATATCTTTTTGTTTGAAGCCTGAAATGTGGCAAAAGGTTGAAAAGTTCCAGGGGGCGAATACTTTCGCAAGGCACTGTAATGGATAGATGAATATGAGATAGATAGATAGATAGTAATTGTAAGAAAAGGAAGGCAGCACTCCGAGCTTGGTCCCAGATCTTTGGAATTGCACCCACTATTGGAAAGTGCTGCTTCTTATTATTTTTTCTTTATCTAGATAGATAGATATGAGATAGATATGAGATAGATATGAGATAGATATGAGATAGATAGATAATGGATAGATGAATATGAGATGGATAGATAGATTTAAAAAGAGAACAGTATGTAAATCGGAGTCTTACCCATTTCTGTGAGACTAGCAAAGCCAACGCTGATAGGTGTGTGCTTGGGTGATTTTCCTAGGTTAGGGGCACTGTTGGACCACTGCTTGCTACCTTCTCCAAGTGCCTTCAGCCTGTACACGGGCGAAGAGAATTTGTTTTATTACAGAACACTGGATTTCTTCACATTTTTGTAGATTGTGATGGCCGTTACAGTGCCGGGAATTTGATGATTTCCTCTGGTGTATTGTGTGCTTGTTTCACATCTTAAAACTAAATATTATATACAACACAACCCTAGTAAATTCAACATTTTTCAATGATTATTTTATGAAGGAAAAAATGAATCCAAAACCAACTGGTTCCACATGAAAAAGTAATTGCCCCTGTGTTCATGCTGTGCTTTTATAGCTACTTTCATAGCGATTTTTGTCACATTATCTCTAAAATGGAAAATCTATATTTATGTCCTGTTTACAAAATATGCAACAAAAATTAAACCACAAGCAATTTTAGTATAGAATGCGCGGTTTTGTGAGCTATGGCAGTCAAACCCACTCATTTCGAACATCTAATGTGTGTGGTGTCCTCCTGGTGGCAGCTGTCAGGGGAGATAAGTATTGGGCATATTGGATTTCAACGCCCGATCCTTTTGCTATTGAGAAGATAAGCCAACAGAAAATGAGTCGGCCAGTGGCATTTAATAGATATGCATGCTCAGCCAAGCCAAGCATGCACATGTTTGGGAGGATCGGGAGAGTGACAGTTACCTCATGTGTATGACCAGCTTTAGCTTCACTGCTGGTGAACAATGTATTTCAAGTTCTTTACATTTATGTATGCCCTTTGTTTTTACTTTTACTATATCTATTTAATTTTCATTTATGGACTCCATTTTTGACCTTTTTGTTTCCTTTGTTGCCAGTCATGCTACTAAATGGAACTATCATTACTAAGAAAGCTTATACAAAGCCTCCTTACATGCCATTTATCACCGAGGCAGAGAGCAGACTATATTAGTGGACTGTGCTGATTACATAATGAATAGCTGGTAATTACTTAATCCATACTAACAAATTCTATATATATCTATCATTGCTCCTGAATAGTCATTAAGGTCTTAAAGAGGACCAGTCACTTCTCCTGACATGTCTTGTTCAGTAACTACTTGCATCCCCCATGTAATAACAATTCTGGAGCATCTTTTCTTATGACTCTATGATGTGCCATTACTTTATTATTCCTGCTAGAAGTTATGAAGGAATTACTAGCAGTTTGCAATGATGGTCCAGATGGCTGTTACCAGTTCAGGGTGTGTCCCTGCATAGTCTGACACTATCCAATCAGTGCCAGACTGTGCAGGGACAATACCTCCCCCACCAACTGGTAACACTCAGCTGGACCTTTATTGCAAACTGCTTGTAATTCATTTGCAACTTTTAGTAGGGATAATAAAGGAATGGTACAACAGAGTCATGAAAATAGATGCTCCAGAATTGTTATTACATGGTAATTGCAAGTAGTTACTAAAATATACACGTCAGGAGAGGTCAATGGTCTTCTTGAAGCTGACCCGACAAAAAAATTCTTTCCTCTATGAAAACAATTTAAAAATATTTGCTAGAACACATAGAGAAAACTTTGTTGCTATAACAAAACAATAGAAAAAATAGAACATTTTAAGAGAGTTGGTCAACAAGAAAAAAACAACAACATTTAGGATAGGGGATAATTGTATGATTGCTCAGAGTTCGGTTGATGGGACCCCCCATTGATCAGAAGAATACCTGGGTCCCTGAGCTGTGTGAATGGAGCACAAATGCATGATCACCACTCCATTCATTCTCTATGGGACAGCTGAGTACAGCGTTCTGCTTTCTCTGACAGTCCTGCACAAGTGAATTGATTGGTAGTCACTCCATTCACACAGGGGACTCACAGATCCCTGTTCTTGTGATTGTGGGGGTCCCAGAAGTGATTACACATTTATCACCTATCCTGTAGTTAGTTCAGAAATGCTGGGCCAACCCCATTAACTATTCCTGTAGGACAGGGTTATTTAAAGGGGTCGTCTCACTTTAGCAAATAGCATTTATCATATAGAGAAAGTTACTACAAGCCATTTACTAATGTATTGTGATTGTCCATATTGCTTCCTTTGCTGTCTGGATTCATTTTTCCATGACATTATACACTGCTCGTTTCCATGGTTACGACCACCCTGCAATCCATCAGTGGTGGTCGTGCTTGCACAATATAGGAAAAATGAATCCAACCAGCAAAATGGACAATGACTATACATTAGTAAGTGCCTTGTATTAACTTTCTCTACATAATGAATGCCATTTGCTGAAGTGAGACAACCTTTAACTGGATGACCACTGTCCGAATCCTGCTGCCTCTTCCCCTGCCAGGCCACTTGAATGCACCCTCCAACTTATAATCCATCACTGATTATGCACCTTCACAAATCCTGCACTCTCAAAAGTGTGGATCTCTAGTACACTCACAAACCTGTGTGGAGCTGTCCCCCATACAGTAGGTTGGGGAGGAGTTGGTTCAAGTCTAGACTCTCAACTTTGCTTCAAGATTTGCAGTGTGAACTGAGGAGCTGAAACACTCCATCGAGACTAAAGCAACAGTTCAGGATCTGCTTTTTCCTGAAGCCCACCTTGTGGCTGCAGACCAGAATGGACCACCTGCAGGCCGTAGAGAGCACACTACTGGCAAGTACTCGCCCAAGGGGCGTTATCCTGACATCTACATGGTATTCACCCTTTAACTCCTATACAGGGATCTGGACTTCGCTGCAAAGAAACTCCAGACTGCTACCCCCTTGACAGCTAATCCATGGGGGTCAGGGATACCGGTGCATGGAACCGAAGGAACAGGCAAAACACGTAGTCAAAAACAAGCTGAGTTTGTGCGAATCACAGAAACTAGTCCAAGGTCAGGACTGGCAAAAGAGGATCACAATGGTAAAACAGGCACAGGTCAGTACAAGGGCAGACAACAGGAAACAGTACAGCAAGCTAGGAACCTAATTCCTCTGGCAAGGAAATGGGGTCAACAGCACAGTGTTATAGCAGAAACTGATTAGCAATTAAAAGCAGATGAGCAAAATGAGGAGGGTAGTGGTAGTAAAGGCAAAAATGGGAGTAGTAGTTGTTCAATGAGTAATCTTCCTAGTAGAAGTTGCAGAGCAGTGACAGACCCGGACTGCCAATGTAACAAGGTTTTCACAGGGCCAGAACTACTTTAATAAATTTTAGAAGTCTGACTCATTTTGAGGAGCCTGATTAATTTACGGGGCTTTTCCAGGGTCAGCTTAATTTTAGAGGTCTGAAGTCTGATTCATTTTAATGGTCTGGTCTGAGCTCTCACTACTTTTCAGGGTCTGAGATCTGATAAATTTTAGGATTCAGAATTTGGTGTGGGGTCTGATTGATTTTAGGGGCCTCGTCTGACTTCGAAATACAATTTTGAGGTCTGCCATGAGCACACCGGCACAGACACTACACGGTTAACAGAGCCTTCTGCTTTTGGCTCCATTCGCTGTTTTGTTTCTCTCCCCGGGGGCTGTCAAAAACAGCTGATCGTGGAGGTGCGAGTGTTGGACCACCACCAATCCGGAGGATAGGTTATTAATATCTAAAGAGTAGAAAACCCACTTAATTTACACAGCCATAGTTATATGATAAAATGCTGGCTGCACGCGGTTACCACTAGGGGGAGCTGACTGCATATGAATTTATACAGGCAATATGGGGGAAATTTATCAAGGGGTTTCATATGCCAGATCTATTTTGCACTAGAGTGAGATGCACCTAATTTACTAAGAGGTGTCAACCTCCAAAATAATTATTTGCATCGCTGGCCTGTTATGCTATAAAAATGTATATGTAGTGAGTTCCCCCTACTGGTCAATGCAGACCAACACTATAGATATGCGTCAGGAATTAGGAGAAGCAGTTCAGAGCTGGTCTCCTCTGACTACGGGCCCCATGGCAGTCACGCCACCGACAGAATAAGTACCAATCATACCAATCAATGGTGAACAGGATCTCCTCCTTAGTCTTCAAGAAGATTATAATAAAAATGATTAGGAATAATGTATGACAAATTGGAAGTTCTTAAGAACATTAGAAGTCATGGATTACTTGTGCAACCTACAAATGTAATGTACTTATAGTCACAGACCACCTCGGTGGCTTCAGATATTGTAATACTTTATGGCAGGGGCTATATTATCCCATTTGGCTACAAACATGGATGAGATGAGTATAAAGAGCAATGTCACCTCTCTTCTCCTCCGGCTCTTTCCTTTGGTTGCGTAGAACTTGGACCCCATGTCCTCCCCTTCTTCTTGGTTGAGGTCACCTCCTCCTTCTTCTGCACTGAGCTGCGTCCCCAGGTTTTACTGCCGTCTACAGGGGTCACTGATTGAAATTAAAGTTAATTTTCAGGAGACGAACATTCAAATTCAGCATAAACCTTCTTAAGCCCTAGCCTTGTGTATAACCTAGAGCGAAACTACTTACATCGAATGGCACGCAGCCTAGGGATGATCAAGGGGCTTCCGGGAGGACTGTAGCTGCTTGACCCTTGACCTTTGCACTTGTCCAGAGTGGGTGAGGCTTGTACAGTAATCTTGTGTTCAAAACCTGAGGACGGACAACAAAGTGGGGTAAGGCGTAATTCACCGCTATCTGAGGGCACCCGTGGTTTGCTCTTCCATGCATGTAATGTTATGTGAGGGTAAAGAGGTGGAGTGCACTGGAGCATGTGGCTGTAGAGAGGTGGAGTGCACAAGATGATGTGGGCGAAGAGTGCTGGAGTGCAGTGCACAGAATGATGCTGGTACAGAGTGCTGAAGTACATGGATGATATGGGTGTAGAGTGAGGCAGAGCACATAATGACGTGCACAGGATGATGTGTGTGTGGAGTGCTGGAGTGCTCAGGACGATGATGTGGCTTTAGAAAGATGGAGTACTCAGGATGAAGTGCTCAGGGTGATATGGGTGTACATTGCTGGAGTGCTCAGGATGATGTGCTCAGGGTGATGTTGATGCACAAGATGATGTGGGGGTTGAGCGGTGGTGACGGTTCATATTTATAATGCTCGGTGAATGGACTAACCCGCATTCCACCAACCCATAAATGTCCCCTACCTGAGGGCAAGCTGATGCGATTTCCATCCTTGTGCTTCAGACGACTTTTCTTGAAGTTCCCCTTCCGCTTCTTCACCTTGGGTTTCTCCTGATACATCTGGTACATTATAATGTTCAGCTCCCGTTCTACAATGTCAAACTCTCGTTCGGCCAGCTCTTGTTCTCTTCTTCGGAGCATTTCCTCCAGGTTCTTCTGCTCCTCAGCTGCCCGCACCAGCTCCTCCTCCCGACTGCGAAGTTCCTAATATGATAGAACAGGCATCACATTACTAGATGTGTTACTTCTCTATCATGTGGAAAACATCAGCCCTTATGATGATATCCTGCTGCAATGGCCGGAGGAATACATAGAAGTGCGGGCCCATTAACAGATTATTGGGGCACCTTCTGACTAACACATACATCTTAGGGTAGGTTCACATCACTTATTTCCCATCCGTTTAACGTATACAAAAAACGCATATATGTTAAACGGGTGCCTCAGACTGATGCCATACAGTGGCATCCGTTCACCATAGAGTTCCATTATTTAATAAAATGTATACTTTTTTTTTACTGGACTCTGCGGGATACAAAAGCATTGTGTGCTGTACTTTTTGCGGACCGCACATGTCCAGCCCTGTGACAGAAATGTCTATTCTTGTCCACGATTGAATAGGACATGCTCTATCTTTTTTGAGGGGCCGTATTAAATGTATTTTTTTAGGAAATTATAAAATTATCAAAGAGACATGTATTTAACATTTTACTTGCATACATTTTATATTTATATTATGTCCTATCGGCACAACAGAATGTTATAGCCCATGAAATCGGTCAGTCCTGTGTAATGCATCCATGGCATCAGTCATGTAACACTCCCCTGACATTCAGTAAGCAAAAGTGTTACAGGACACATTTGTGCTGGGTCAGCGCACAGGACACTTCCCTGGGATAACTAAATGACTGCCTGTTTCAAGGTGATTTGTAAAATGGCTGCCTGTCTCTAGGTGATGTTGTAAATAAAGTTAAGTGTAAAAAAAAAAAAAAAAATTACAAACGCAACACATACAGGGGAGACAGGAAGAACAATGTTAGATGTGTTTCTACACTGACACTGAAAGATACAAGGTGCTGCTGTGGGCAGTATTACAATATATACTTCATATCTCAATAAACTGCTGTTCACCTGTTAGATATCTGGACATTTAACTGAATATTAGAGGTCACATGACAGGATTGAGGGTCACATGCCTGACACCATCTTTACTCCTATTCAGATCTCCTTTTACAGGACTAAAATGGGCCCTACCTTCTTCTTTATTGTGTGGTTATAAGTCAAGTCTTTGAGAAAAATTTTAAACACATGTATATGGGAAAATTGTATAACTGCCTATTCTCTAAATAAATAAGTATAACCATTAAATCCAGAATAACTCTCTAAAGTTCAGTTCAAGTACAAGCTTTCAGCAAAAAAAAAAAAGAAGTATGGAAGTGAAGATCTAAATATACAAATATGCAATGTGTGTCCAGTCCCATAAAGCGATGGAGCTATGTATGGGCTGAGTGTATACCAGTCTGTATTCATGTTCTTGTAAGTGTTACCGGTGTGACCAGTTTCACAGCTTGCAAGAAAAAGAAGAAAAAAAAAATGTTCTTGAATCTGGTGGTTCTGGCTCCAATATTCTGGTACCTCTTTCCGGAAGGCAAAGGCTGAAACAAAAGATGACTAGGGTGTGTATGATCAGAGAAAATGTTGTGGGCGTTCTTCAAACATCTCTTATTGTGAATGTTCAGTCTAGGCGGTATGGCAGCTGCCATGATAGGTTGGGCAGTTTTCACCACCCTCTGCAGGGCGTTGTGTTCAGCAGCAGTAGCGCGGCCATACCAGGCCGTAATACAACTGGTCAGAATGCTCTCCACCATAGACTCGTAGAAGTTGAAGAGATTCTGCTGTGACAGGTTGACACTCCTCAGCCTTCGGAGGAAGTGAAGATGTTGTTGAGCCTTTTTGATCAAGTGAGAACCTCAGCTATGTGGACACCAAGTAGCTAAAAATTGCTCACCCTTTCCACCAATATCCTATCAATGCTTAATGGCGTGTGCACGCTGTTCCCTTTCCTGAAGTCAACCTTCTCCAAGGAGACAATCATCAGATAAGTGGCATTATACATTGGCAAAATATATTCAATTAAATCTCTCATATAGCTCAAGTCCTCTGTTTCTCCTATCATGTATAACGGTCTGGCTGCAGCCACCACTAGAGGGAGCTCAGTGCACATGAGTTTATACAGATAGCATTGAATGCATTAGAAGCTGGAAAAAAAAAAATTTGCATTGAGCTCTCCCCATGTCAGTAAGTGCATGAGTTTAGTGCTGGGTTCCCTACAGCAGTTGCCGGGTCTAGCTCACAGATTTTGCTGTTGACTTTGGTGCAGAGTTTTGACACAGATTTACTCATCGCATCACAATGAATAAAATGTGTAGCATTTCTGCCATGGATTAAGCAAATTTGCAGCAGTCCTACAATCTGAGATTTTGACCACTTTTTGGGGGCAGTGAGGTGACCACAAAGTGACCAATTTTCACACTGGGATTTTTGTTTTTCAGCATTCCCCATGTGAGAAAAATAGTGTGATAAATGATAATAATAAAAGACACTGCAATACTTCAGTATGGCAGTTTACTGCACTTTTCACGTTATCCTATTACACCCTTCCTCTCGCAGGGTATAATAGAAGTATAAAAATAGCAGATGTAGGGGCCTTCACTAGGCTTCCAGCTGCCATGACAGCCCATTAGCACCCATGTGTGTTTTGCAGGATGCGAATAGGTGACAGAGGAAGCCCCCACCTCTCTCCTTCGATGCCCCAGTCACTATTGACCGTGGCATCTAAGAGGTTAAGCAGAATGGATGAAGTTCTCTCTGATCCTGACAGATGCAGGCAGGTGTCAGCTATGTAATACAGCTGACAATCGCTGCTTTTTGGAGCTGGCTTAGCTCCTGAGCCCACTCAATACATTCCCTTGCGATTTCCACTGAGAGTATACAGCAAATGTTCGGAAGGGGTTAAAAGCCGTTCATTCACATTGTACTGTACTTTGTAGCAGAATATAGGTGTGGATTCTGCAACCAAAATTCCACTACTAATCTGACATTTCCAGTACATGCGGTCCTACCCTAATAGTTCTGGGGGATTCATGTGAAAATTTCAATTTTTTTATTTTTTTAATTGTAGTTGGAAACCACAGAAGCAGTTTTATGATGAAGACCCATCACCATCTTTCAAAGGGTAAAATGTCTGCACTTTTCTTGAGAATGGATCTCATCTAACTTCCAGTGAAACAAAGGATTAACTGAACATTAAAGGAATCTTTCTCCACGCCCCATGACATCTGGAGGACCATGAATGGAAACTAAGAAAAGGAGAACAATGGTGCTCACCATGGAAACTAATCAGATATTTGCTCTCATTTTCTGACCGTCTTGCAATTATTTTTCTTGTACATTACGTCCTCCATATTTGCTGTACAAAGAACGTGATCTTCTTACTTTATTAACTTGAGGAGGCATGTGGTTTCAAATTTTCTAATTCCTTCTGAGTTTTGCCAGATCCACAGATATTTTAGACAAACAAAATTTTAGACAAACAAAAAACTTTTGATGTTGTTGGTGTCATAAATTCTGGAAGGTCCCTTATGATGTAAAAATTCTCTTTTAACCAATTCTGGTTCAATAAAACCACTTTGGCCACTTTCTACAATCTTCTTTGAGGTAACTCATCAACAAGATAGTGACATGCTGTTTCTTCCATTTTAACTCATCTCCTGTTTAGTCATCTTCAGAGATGCCTCCAGGATCTCCATCCAACATAATAAACTGTCAGAGGTAATTAACACTGTGAGAATTAGGTACTCATGTACCCGTCCTGCGACCGCACATGTCCTCCTGAATTCAACTGCTGTGGCCGCACCTCCTAAGGAGGATAGAAAATAATTCTATTGATGGCCACAGCAGAGGGACAGCTTTTGGGGCAATACATTGTGCAGCTCTATGGTATATGGTTTTGCTGGGACGGTATTTTGTGCTATAGTATTGCTGACCTCGCCTACTTGTGTTGTCCCGCCTCCTGTCAATTTAGACCTCCCTACAAAATGGGTCCACCTTTAGGTTTTTTTCCAAGGCCACTTTAAATTCCCAGTCCATCCCTGACAGTAAGTGAAGGTAAACCTGTCTGGGATCAACAAATATCTATCTTACTATAAGGGCAGATTTGATGGTCCATGTGATCTTTTTCCGGTGCCATTCTTCTATGTTCTATGATTTTTAATATCCAGATATTGCTGGAACTCAAAAATTAAAGGAAAAAATCAAAAAATGTCATTAGTATCTTCAGTATATGACAAGATAGGAGATTAGAATACATTGTAAATTTAAAAAAAAAAACATTAAAAATATATAGTGAGAAGTGGAAGAAAGTAAAATAAAAACATAATTCAAGTGCCCATTTTAGGTCAATGTGGTGGGAACTCAATGGTACCAAAGCTGTAATTGAACCAAATCCAGAACAGAGCGGGGAGTGCTGCGCCTAGAGGACCCCGGGTTTCCGGGGGTCCGGCCACCACTAGGCGCAGCTCCCCGCTGCGCTCATAGAAATGAGTGGGAGCGCAGCGTGGCCACCGCTCCCATTCATTTCTATGGAGCCGACGGAAGTAGCCGAGCCAGCGCTCGGCTATTTTCGGTGGCCCCATAGAAATAAATGGAGGGTGGCTGCGCATGCGCACTCATTCAGTTCGGGGGCTCCGTTCCGGATATAGGTGCGGGTCCCAGCGGTGGGACCCGCACCTATAAGACAATGGGGGCATATCCTAGCGATATGCCCCCATTGTCTAAAATGAGAATAACCCTTTAATGGCACATCTGCATATGGATTGAAATTACTTTTTCTCTAGAATGAAGCAATAGATCACTAAGTAAAAGGTGTCATTACATTCAGCCGATCTTGCCCTACAAGGCATTGTGCCCAGATTATCAGTGAATTTCCTGCTGAAAGACTCTCTCTGCAGTTCTCATTACTGATTCTAATGTATAGAGGCCCATGGGTGCCTAGTATATTGAGGCTCAAGAAATATATAGCTGTAATGTTCTCCAGTGCATATGATTCGGTTCTGACAGTTTGCATTATTTCATTAGTTATTCCTTTGAATTAGATCCATCAAAAATATGTGGATATTCTATTTTGTAGATCATAAAATTGCTTCCATATTTTCCAGTTGCAATTTTTCCAAAATTAGAACCTTCAGAGAAATCATCAAATAGTCCACATTTGAAGACAATCACCAAGAACCAAGAAGACTTTCCGATAACTTGAATCTCATTTGGAACACCTGAGTGTCAAGATTGATGATCGCTCTTGCCACCCATTTCCAAATTGCCAATTCTTCCATGACAATGTCACATCACCCCTCCTTGCTTATAGGACATGCCTGTAGACCATGTACTCAAGAATGTTGTAATCTAACTCCTTCATCATTTTTACAGTTTTACTGGAACTGTATACCATAAAAATGCTGATCCTTAGTTGAGATACACATATGTTGGCCTTCAGAATGGATATGATGGGTTTGTTTGTCATACATCTCTATAGGACTAGTATGAACCATAATGAGAAAAAACATATATCTCTTAAGCCAGGAACATTTTATCAGTTTGGTCACTGTGGCAGAAACACTTTGTCATCTATCCATGGCACTAAGGTTTACCTTCTCTTTATTCCTGAGCTCATCAAACATCTGCTGAATCTCTATTTTCCAGTCTTCCTGCAAGGAATGGAACGATTCAAGGGGCATCTGGAACATGGCTGACTGTTCTATGGCGGTCAGTTGCTCCAAGATGGTGCAAAATGAAGGGCGACTGTGAGGGTCTGGGTCCCAACATGCTGAAATCATAATAAAAGAAGTTAAAAAGACGAAAAAAATTACACTGAATAGTCTAGACTTCCATAGCTTAAGTTGGTGCCAGATTAACTCATATGTTTTACTTCATGCAATTAATGAATTTAATTTATTTAAATGCCCGACAATCTGAAACTTGGTACCATGAATGGTGGTTGTAATTTTCTTGCATTTACAGGGTCAAAACATTATGGATTAGATTGGTCTCTACATCAGGATACCGTACAAAAAATACTCCAAGTCTGGTGACATATTGAAAGTTAACAGAGTCTGATTACCTTCTAAGATCCTTACAAATGGATCCGGACACGTTGATGGGATTGGGAGAGTCAGTTTGTTCATTGCAACTCCATAGGCAACGGCCAGAGCATCAATTTCCCGATAAGGCACCTCCCCAGTAAGCAGCTCCCACAGAAGGACCCCAAAACTGCAAGACAGAATGGAATATGAATTCAATTCTGAGTTCAGTCATTGTGACTTTCATATAACAGAGGGTGAAGAGCTGATGTGCAACCTATCGTCAGATCTTTCCTTATGGGCATTCTACGTTTCATATACTGCGCATATATCCCATGTTCACATAATCCCTGGCTGTCTGGCAGATGCTTACCTTCACCTCCTCTATACAGAATATGCACCTTTGGGAGAGTCAAAAGTGTGTTTTAATAGGGAAACCAGTAATTTTATGCTGGCCATACACATTAGATTTATTCTCCTGGACAAGAGATGTTGGGAGAGAGAAGGGGGCATGTTGAGCATGTCTGTGTTTCGGACATGTCTGTCTATGTACGTGCTCGACTAGGCAGGACAAAGGGATTTGGCAAGCTGAAACTCAACATACACAATCTTCAGGAGGCCCCATACATACTGGATTCCCAATGGTATACACCAATGTTAACTTGAACAACTTAAAAGGGGTTTGCTACCTTGGCCAATTCCTTTTTGTAAGAAGGGCTACCTGACAATATAATTACAGGGTCCACTCTATCATCAGTCACCTGTAATATGTGGAGGACATTTTTCCTGCAGCACTCCCGCAGGGAAAATTAAGCATTACACAACTCCAGTTGAAATCAATGGGCCATCAGTGTAATGTGCAGATGTGTCAGGTCCAGGGGCGAACTGGGAACTTAAAGTGGCCCTGGAAAAAATACTAAAAGTGGCCCTGTTTTGTAGTTGGGTCCAAATTGATGGAAGGCAGGACCAGCAATACCATATTGTGGCACATTATACCACCCCAACAGAGCCAAATACCACAGTCCATCACAAAATACTGCCAGCAGCACAAAATACATCCCCAAAAACTTCCACTGGCCCCGCCATGAGGAGGACCCAGGTGGCCCCCTGGGTATCGGCCTACCGGGAAATTTCCCTGTAAGGTCTAAGGCCAATGCGCCCCTGCTCAGGTCCTCGAAAATAAGAGGCACCATTTGTATCTGCTGTTAGATCTAACAAATAAAAGTTCTGTATGAGGAACTCCTGTTATCATAAGAGAACATAGACATTACCTCCACACATCGCTGCTCTTGGAAAATAGCGAGAGACGAATGACTTCTGGAGCCATCCAAGCATAGGTGCCCGCTGCACTCATCTTAGTGGTCTTCTGCCACTCCCTGGCCAAACCAAAGTCTGTGATCTTCAAGGTTTTGTTAAATAAGTCATTGTTCTCAATCTTCTCAAGTATCAAGACTGTGGGTGGAAGAAACACAATGCAGGTCATTTAAACAATTTTTTTTTTTGTAAAATGACATCATGATTAACGACAGGTCGTCATTTTGCCTTACTTATGGTATAGTACATTTCTTTTAACATAGCACCACATGATCCAGGAATTTTTATTTTTTTTTGTCTTTGGATGCGTTCAAACCGATGAACCCAGTTTTGCAGTGATACCATTATTTAGTCACAGAGTCACCTGTGGATCCTAGACATTCATAGTCCTCGCTGTCCTTCTTTCAAACAGCAGTGCCCATGAGGTCTAGTAAAAGATAACCCCCTCTTACATGAGTCAAGTATCAGGGCAACTATTGGGAACAAGAAAGCAGAGAAATACCCTTTCCCAATAATTGTCCTGTGTAAATGTGCCCCCAGTCACCCAACAAATGAGCAAGACGCGTGTTTTTCAGTCATATAGTAAGATTAATTAAATATAATTCAATCTTGGACATACCTAGGGTACAATATTTGGTATACAAACTAGATGGCTACAGAGGGAATGTTATGTATCTAGACAAAGGAATTCCCTTTGATTTTCCCACACTAGAGTATCTTAAAGGAGTTATCCAACCGCTATATTGCCCCCCAAATCCCTGGCCCCTAACACAAGTTATACTAGGGAGGCTCGTTCCAGTCGCGGTCCTCTTCCCCCGTTGTCGGATGTTTTGATCTGCGTGATGGGGAGATGCAGTGACGGCCGTGTGGGCATCAGAAGCGATGTGGGTGCCGGTGAGACAGGTAAGTATAACCTGTGTGAGGGGTCCGGGCATTTTGGAGGGCATTATAGGGGTTGGATAACTCCTTTAATTGTATTCCGCTATGTTGAGAAAGCATACAGTGCCTTGCAAAAGTATTCGGCCCCCTGGAACTTTTCAAACTTTTGCCACATTTCAGGCTTCAAACAAAAAGATATAACATTTTAAATTTTTGGTGAAGAATCAACAAAAAGTGGGTCACAATTGTGAAGTGGAACGACATTTATTGGATCATTTAAACTTTTTTTGTAATAATAAAATTGAAAAGTTGGGCGTGCAAAATTATTCGGCCCATTTACTTTCAGTTCAGAAAACTCACTCCAGAAGTTGATTGAGGATCTCTGAATGATCCAATGTTGTCCTAAATGACTGATGAAGAGAAATAGAATCCACCTGTGTGTAATCAAGTCTCCGTATAAATGCACCTGCTCTGTGATAGTCTCAGGGTTCTGCATCATGAAGACCAAGGAACACACCAGGCAGGTCCGTGATACTGTTGTGGAGAAGTTTAAAGCCAGATTTGGATACCAAAAGATTTCCCAAGCTTTAAACATCCCAAGGAGCACTGTGCAAGCGATCATATTGAAATGGAAGGAGTATCAGACCACTGCAAATCTACCAAGACCCGGCCGTCCCTCTAAACTTTCATCTCAAACAAGGAGAAGACTGATCAGAGATGCAGCCTCCGTGCTGGCTGGGATGAGGTGTGAATGTACACATGTGGCCTGCTTGGAAGGCAGGACCCCTGTGGTGATTACTCCATCTGCTAGTTGACAGCAAATGGCTTGGATTGATCATGGTTAGCATTGATCATATTTCCACATTCCTCACATAAGGCCTTGGATTTCTGCTGCAGATACACAGTGGATTTTTTCCCAAGTCGAAAAAAACATACCATAATTGAGTTAATGGTTAATTACACCTGAAAATGGGATCCAGATGAAATGTGGCACCATGAAGAGATTTGTAGGCAAGTGGCCTAGAGGGTTGGACAGATCAGCACACTCTAAGGCCCCTTTCACACAAGCGTGACAGATTAGGTCAGGATGAGTCCAGGAAAACTCGCACCATTTTGCAGGCAAGTTCAGTCAGTTTTGTCTGCGATTGCGTTCAGTTCAGTTTTTTCCACGCGGGTGCAATGTGTTTTGATTCGTTTTTCACGCGCATGATAAAAAACTGAATGTTTACAAACAACATCTCTTAGCAACCTTCAGTGAAAAAACGCATTGTACCCGCACTTGCTTCAGGATGCAATGCGTTTTTCACTAAATCCCCATTCACTTCTATGGGGCCAGGGCTGCGTGAAAAATGCAGAATATAGAACATGCTGCGTTTTTCACGCAATGCAGAACTGATGAGGATTCAGTGCGGGTGCTATGCATTCACGTCACACATTGCACCCGCGTGGAAAACTCGCTCGTGTGAAAGGGACCTAACATTAACCAGGACAGAGTTTTGGGTATATCCAGTATACCAATATACATACAGTACATATCATCAGCTGCCCTCTATAAATGTAAGCTGTGTAATGTGTTTATGGGAAGATTTGAGCATTTGATGATGACTCCTTTTCCTGTAGCTTACTCTCCTCTAATAGGTGATAGTTCACCTGACGGTATCTTCTATGTGTCCTAAATGATCCATGACAATGAACTGCTTCCTCTACTGAGGAGGATTCTGGGTGGTGATATTCAAAAATCACTCCTCCCAGTGTTCCCTTGTTTGCTTGCACACTTTGCATGCACAATGCAAAAAAGTACACACGGTTATTTCACAAAGGTTTTACATTAGTCAGTCTGGTGTGGCTTCCTCGATGAAGAGAAACATCCCATTGTTTGATGAGGAGCATGGCCCCTCTGAGCCCATAAATGGTGCGCTGCGTGCATACATTTTTCATAACCTTTTTTCATTGCACTTTTCCAGGTGGTTCTCTGCTCAAGATCTTATTATATTATCTGATGCCAAGAGCGTCCTTCAGCGCAGGTCTTGGCACAGCAGCATAGCAAACACTGGATGGCATGACTTTGTGCTTTGCAAGAAAAACAAACGGAGAACATGGAGGCTGCTTCATCACAAACAGCAGATATATATATATATATATATACACATACATACATACATACATATACACTCACACATATAGACACATTTGGGCTTTGGTTGGTTGGGTTGTGCTCCATTGCAGTACCTTCTTTTGATGCCCTTCCCTTAAGGTGTACCACATACTGGTCAGATAATACAATGATACATTGAACAAGTAACCTAACTCTGCCATGCCCAAACAGCATTGCCAAAAGTAGTGTACCAGGGAGATTTTAAAAAAATTCCATATTATAGTAAAAAATATCAAACAATTTTTATTCACCTCCATCAACCCTCCCTTCACTACTGCTCAACCGCTGCTCTGGTTCTGGCTTGACACAGCCATAAACACTAGAAAAGGCCCACAGGGTCAAACAATGGCCTTCGCTATGAGCCACCTCAGCCAGTGACTGGTTGAGCAGGTCTTTCTGGATATTTCCTGCTGTGTGGAGTTGAAACAGGAAGTGCAGAGCAGCAGGGACAGAAGCAGCAGTGGATGATCAGTGGAGGCGAGTAACGATTCTTTGTTATTTCTACCTAAAGGCTATGTTCACCTTTTCAACCAATTTATTTCTCTCTCCAATGCATCTTAAAACATAAAAGAAAGGCTAGTTTCATACCTGCAGCGTGAATTGCGGCAGAGAACAGCCTGCCGGAATTTTCCGGATCCGGCTCTACCGGATACAAACGGAATTTCGGCTGGCCCCATGTTAGTATAATGGGGTCTGGCAGAGATGTGGCTGCATTCAGGCAAAAATGTGGAAAAATCGGCCGAATATACGTGCTGTAGGTGTGAAACTAGTCTAACCTTGCTATTAGTCTAGTGTCCAAATCTCCTATGCATTCCCATGGTAACAGACAACAAACAAACCCTGTGCAGTCAGACCCTGCAGTCATACTTCCTTCAATCTGTCCCTAATTCTTAGTTAAAGGGGTTTTCCAGGATTTAATATTGATGACCTATCATCAATATCAGATCGGTGGGGGTTCGACACCCGGCACCTCCACCAATCAGCTGTTTGAAGAGAAGGCTGAGCTTCTGTGAGCGCTGCCTTCCCTTCATTGATCACCTGCTCGCTGCTGGCATCGCGGCGGCGAGTGGGTGTAATTACAAGAAACCGTCCCATTCACTTCTATGGGACGGCTCCTTCCTAATCAAGTGTATACTACAGAGCCAACCTATAGAAGTGAATGGGACGGTTTCTTGTAATCACACCTGCTCACCGCTGCGATGTCAGATGTCGACCGGGAGCAGGTAAACAATGAAGGGAAGGCAGCACTGGCATGAGGCTAGGTCATCAATATTAAAATCCTGGAAAACCCCTTTAAGTACCAAACATATAGGAAGAAGTAGGGGACAGATAGAAGAGAGTATTGACGTATTTACTCCGGCTGTGCAGGCATTTATCGTGAAACAACTGTACCTTACAGATAACTGCAGAGGAGGTGAGAGCTGTATTTACATGCTGCAATCACCTCCACTGTATGGAGACAAATGATGGCTACTGCAATTGTTTGTCATCATATAGATTCATTGTTTCTGGGTAGCAGATGGCTCTTTACACAGAAATTTTTATTTACTGTATGTGTCGGCATAAACAACGATTTCACCTGATGAACGAGCAGCTTTACACAGGCCGACTATCAGGAATTGGACAAATGTTTTTTCTTGATAATCTGCCCAATAATGCCCCTTTCACACGAGCGGGAGACTCGCATGTCTCCCGCAACGCATCTACAGGGCTGGATTCCGGCACTGACTGGGATCGCATATAATGCTATGCGATCCCTGTCCGTGCCGAGTCCAGCCCTGTAGATGCGTTGCGGGAGACATGAGAGTCTCCCGCTCGTGTGAAAGGGGCATAATAGTTTCGTCTAAAGGGACTTTAAGGCTGTAGAATCAGACTACACTGGGTTTGTTTGTTGTCTGTTACCATGGAGATGCTGAGGTCTGCAAAGTAGATGAAGACACTTTAATGACAAGTGATTTTATATGCATATTCTCCAACAGGGTAAAGTCTAGTCGATATACTATAAAATTGTTTTATGCAAAAACCTCTTTATGTATTTACTGAATACAATCTGTTGATTAGAAAATCAATGTAATAACGTGAAAATACAAACAGATATCTGATGCCTGGCTGTAGCGAGCAGCATTCAGACACACTGGCAATAGAATGGCCGACACAGCAGAAGTAATGTGCGCTCTGCTAAAACCATCACCGAGAACACAAATACATTATAAAAGGCCAAGATCACACGTACTAGATGCTGATGACAGGACACGAGCACCAGGGACCCTCACAGGGGCGAACAGTGGTCATCCATGTTTCTATTGAAGTACAAATACACACATAGGGGCACATTTATTAAGGCCAGCATTTTAGACACCAGACTTAAAGAAGAACTCCTGCAAACATTTTTATTCTCTGACCTGTTAGAAAGGTGCAAGATATAATCTGTAGTGAATGTCATTTTCTTATCAGAGGCTGAAATTGAGAGTTTCCGCTCTATTCTTATTGTAGCTGGGCCATGTGACCAACTCCCTGACCTCCAACTGACCCAGGACAAGAAGCCAGTCACTGCTCTATTCATTCCTATGGGACTGAAAGTGAGGCTCCCATAGGAATACATAGAAAATTAGACTTCCTGTCCACACATAAGGTGCTGTGTGAGTTGGTGGGTCTAATTCCTAGTCACATGACACAGATAAGAAACTTCAGGATGATATAAGTCAAAAATTCAGACACTGGTAAGAAAATGACATTCAATACAGATTACATCATGTACATTTCTAGCAGGACATGGAATAAAATTTTTCTTTAATAAATGCCTTGGACTAGCGGTGGATCCACCAGAGTTATGTTCATAACTTCGGCTCTTCATAACTTCGGCTCATCCAGCACCGATCTAAATGTAAGACACTTTCCGAGCTGTCTTACATTTAGACCGTTTTTTATGCCTAAAACAGGCAAAGAAAATGCTGAAGAAGACGGACCTGCTGGTCCATCCTCTTCCCCGCCCATGCTACACCCACAATTTCTGATCTGGTTTGAGCAGATGGGCAAAGACGCAGATAGAACGGTTAGTTGTGCCACCATCTACGCCTGAAATACTCCTAATTTAGGCGTATTTCAGAATAGTAGATGGCCCCCATAGTGTCCTATTTCTCAAAGTCTGAACAGTGGATGTGTTATAGGGCATCTGTCATCAGTTTTGCACCTATGAAACTGGCTGACCTGTTACATGTGCGCTTGGCAGCTGAAGGCTGTTTGTCCCGTGTTCATATGTGCCCGCATTGCTGAGAAAAATGATGTTTTATTATATGCAAATGAGCCTCTAGGAGCAACGGGGGAGTTGCCGTTACACCTAGAGGCTCAGATCTCTCTGCATCTGCTGCACTCTCTCCACTTTGATTGACAGAGCCAGGTGTGATGACGTTTTCACTGCCAAGTCACTGCTGGTTCACGTGGCTGCAGAGGTGCACGTGACTGGAATATCGCCAAACCTTAGGGAGCTAGATAATCCTGCAGTGAATCTCCAGCTTTTATCTTCATATTGTGACTAGGGACATAATTCTTTGTAATTCATTTCTTCATAACTTTTCACAGCAATCAGAGCTTAGTTTTGCTGATACACAGTTCTAAATCCACTGCATAGGCAGAGATTTAAAAGATAACATGTTGGCTTCCCGCCTCTGCCTCTAGAGGGGGCACAGGAGCCTCCGGCACTGAAATCAGTAATAACACAGTTAGCTCCCTCTAGTGGCAGCAGCAGGCATCCAGCATTTTACATTTTCAGGACAAATTGAAAATTACAGCAGCCATATTAGATATTTCCCAACTTTTACTGGGACTTAACTCTTTGAGGGTAATTCATTTTTTTATTTTACACACTGTCTTATTGCAAAGATGAATTACTGATAAGCAGATATCTTTACAACAGAACCTATAGTCGCGATCCTGGCCATGGTCAATGCTGACTTTCTCTTCTCCTTCAAGGCCTAGAGTGTGGCAGGGCCGGGCAGAGACAGAAGATGCACGCACCAAACGTACTGCCGAGCTCTGTAGCTGCAATTTACTATGTCAATATAGTCACTGTGTCTAGAACACTTATGCAAAAGAATGAATGTGTATACACAAATGACGAGAAGCAAATG
The DNA here is from genome assembly GCA_900303285.1 of Rhinella marina. Classification (NCBI taxonomy): domain Eukaryota; kingdom Metazoa; phylum Chordata; class Amphibia; order Anura; family Bufonidae; genus Rhinella; species Rhinella marina. Next base: position 457,583 of record ONZH01000082.1, on the reverse strand, counting down.
AGGAATTAACCCTCTCCGACAACCTCAGACAGAGATTTTACTTGCATAAAAGTCATTGACACCCCGGCTGAGGCTGGAACTAATCAATAATCAAGCTATACTGTACATCTATTCATTCCAGCTATGGTGGCTTACCTCAGTACATACCGACCTTGTGAAAATATTAACCCACCCCTTAGTGTTTTCCCTTTTTTGTTGCATTCCAACCTGGAACTAAAATGGTTTTTAAGGGCGTTTTTAGGGAGTTTAGTATTGATGACCCATCCTCAGGATGTCTGATCAGTGGGGGTCCATTTCTCGGCAGAGGTCGCAATGCTCCGGTGAGTGCTGCAGCCTCCTCACAGCTCACCAAGCACAGCGCCGTCCATTGTATGGTGGCGGTGCTTGGTATTGCAGCTCAGGCCCATTCACATGTGACCAATGAACATGATGTTACATGGCCTAGGAAGAGACCCTGGTGCCACAGCCAATTGGTGGGGGGGGGCTAGGAGTTGGAACCCCACTAATCAGATATTGATGGTTAGGTCATCCATATTCTACTCCTGGAAACACCTTTAATTTACATTTTATGTAATGGACCTGACAAAATTGGGCAAATTGTAAGATTAACCCCCCGAAAATAGGTCTTGTCCAACCAATGAACCAATAGAACGGGCAAGACCTGGGCTGCAAGACTAGGGGGGAGGCCTGCATGACTGGGTTTTGAGGGAATGTGGGAAACTGGCAGGCATGGGGTTAAGGGTGGCGCTGGGAGGGGAGTAGCTGGTGGGAGGGGTGAAGGTGATTAAAAAGGGGACTGAAGGCGGGAAAGGGGCCATTTTGTGTGGGCACAGTAATGGGAACAGTCCCACCGGCCCTAGTGTATGACTGAGTTCACAGTTGGGGTGGGGTTGTTGGTATAGTGGGGGCCAAATAGCTGGTTGCTGGTGGTTGGCCGGGTCATTATTTTGTCATGACGGCCTTGGAGTTGGTGGGAAGGGAGCCAAGAGGGCTCCGGACACCTGAGGCCATCGGAAGGGTGAGATGGCGGGAATCTGCCCATGTTTGAGCAGCTCTGCCTCTGAGCTGGCGGCTATTCGGCTAGAGATAATTTAGCTGAGGGGCGGGGCAGATTTCCGCCAGGTTTTGGGGCTCCAAGGACCCTCCCCGTTAGGAATGTTGTGGGTCTTGGAGGTTGGAGGGACCTTATGGGAAAAAGGCCTTTGGGGATGTTATTTGTTATTTATGGTATTTATGTTGTTTTAGTTAATAAAATGGCTGCTGTGGCCAACTAAATCCACCTTTGGCTGAAGTGTCTTTCTTGGGGATAAGGGAAGTTGGGGGTGGTGGTAGTTAGGGGGGAGAGAGTGATTCGACAATACCCTAGTCATGTGTCACAGTAAAAAATATATATATTTTACACCTTCAAAGTGGTAGGTACGTGTCCATCAAATGGTTCAAACGCCCAAAAAATCTAATTTTAATTCCAGCTTGAAATGCCACAAAACTGGAAAAACACCAAGGGGAGGGGGTGAATACTTTCACAAGGCTCTGCACAATAACAAGGGATTGGTGTGATGGCAATGTAGAGGTTAATCCCGGTTACAGAGGAGAAAGTCAAACAGGTTTCAGGAGAAAGGAGTGTGTGAAAGGTCAGTGTGTACTGATACTGAAGCAGGCGCAGGACGCTCCTCCCCATAGTACAATACTACACCTACACGCGGTATGGGCACTGCTACACCAGGCCAGTGAAAGGCACTGATACGAGTGGCCACTGCTCCACCAAACCAAAGGAAGGCGACCCAAAACGGGTGCTACCAGCCCTGGACGGTGAACGGAACTGACATAACATGGGCACTTCCTTCTCCTAAACCAGAAAAAGGCATTTTCACTACACCTCGGCACTACTCACGCCGGGCCAGTTAAAGACACTATAACGTGACAAAATATGGGCACTACTACTCCAGGCCAGTGAAAGAGGTTGCACCGGTACAACAATTTTGTCCCCTATCCACAGGATAGGGTATAAATGTCTGATCGACAGTGGTCCGATTGCTCGGGCCCCCACAGATCACAAGAATGGGGGCCAGTGGTCCCCTGTTAGAATGAAGCGGTGGTCACGCATGCACGCTTTTGCTATCTTCAGCTCGGAGATAGTTGGTAGGCCCATAGAGTTGAATGGAGCAGCGGACACCCATCTGCCGTTCCAATTAGTTGGGGGGCACAGGCCCCCGTTCTGTCAATGGACAGGAGCCCATTTCTATTTCTGGACAACCCCTTTAAGACACACCCTTACGTGTTTAGGTTTTAATGCTATCGAAGAGACTAGATGTCTGCAACTTCCTATAAAAAACCTCTGGTTGTTCTACTCTAAGATGACTAAGGCCTCATCGCATGGCCGTACGTATTTTGTGGTCCGCAAATTGCAAATCCACAAAATACGGATACCAGTCATGTGCATCCCGCACTTTCCTCAGTCCCTATATAGAAATGCCTATTCTTGTCCACAAAGATCAGAATAGGACATGGCCTATAATTTCCGGAACTGATGTGGAGGGCACGTGTCCGCATTTTTTTCAGCCACATAGAAATCAATGGGTCCACGTGCGATCCGTATAAAAATGCGAACTAGATGTGGACCCATAATACGGTCATGTGCATGAGGCCTAAAAGATAAGTAAAATGCCATGAGGTTCTATGGGAAAAAAAGATGGCAGAGATTTATCACAAGGGGAGTTAGATGCATGAATAAAAATACTCCAGAATAAGTGCAGGTAGGTTTTTTGCTGCGGTTTTTGTGGTGGTTTATGGTGTTTTTTTCACACATTTACTAATCCTGTAGATATTGTAACTTTAGATCGGCACCAGATTTATCACATGCGGTGCAGGGACGAGCACTTTTCTTTGACTCTTTACCAACTATTGGTTGATTTATTTTGCAACGGATTTTTACGTCAGAATTGTGGTGCAATTTTGCTGCAAAAAGTCACATCTTAGGCCACACCTCATTTTCCACTAAGCACCACCCCCTTCCCCAGCAAGTGACAAATTGCGCCAATTTTTGCGCAGACACACATATCTGGGTTAGTGTGTCACACCGATAGCATTTTCTTCATGGTGACTTTCCCTTATAGAGAAGGTGATCTGAAAAATCGAGAAAAAACACCAAGAGCTTCAGCATGCTGCATTTTTAAAAAGAGGCAAGAAAGACAAAAAACACCACCTAATGAACAAAAATGTCAGAAGCCAAACAAAACACTTGTGCGTCCTGCACTTCATATTCCTCATAGACCTTCAGCTAACATTTACAGCTGTCAGTTTTACTGAAATAAAAAAAAAATGGAGCAAAAAAAAAAAAAATTCAAAAATGAAAGAAAAAAAAAAAAAAACTGTCTGAAAGCTAAGAGTGCAACCATTTTTGCGACTTTTTGAAAAGATGCCAACGCAAGCCTGCGTGCCTCCGGAAGTCCGCTCCAGCCGCATTCACTATAATGAAGGTGGGCCGGAGGTCCGGTCGCAGCACGGCAAACATGCTGAGGTTTTTGTCCTGCCGCCTCTCGGCTTGTTTGCCGTGCTGCGTCCAGACCTCCGGCCTCCAGCATTATAGTGAATGGGGCCGGAGCAGAAGAAGAAGAAGAGCCTACCGGACCCTTTTGCAGCAAGTGTGAAAGTAGACTTAAATTAGCTCGACAGCTTCTCTATGCCAACTTTCTCATCAGCTTTTCAAAACTGGAGCAAGTGGTGTGAAAATACAAAATGTCACATTTCGCAAAACTCTATTTTACATGTTTTTTAAGCCAGAATTCTGTAGTGCAGGGCCCGATGTTGCAGGCGTCGCCTGTGTCCTAGATGCAGTATAAGGATTCATGCACACAAACGTATTTTTTTTTCTGTTCCATTTTTTTTACTAGTCCGTATGTGGAACCATTCAATTCAATAGGGCTTTAAAAAAAACGGAAATTACTATGTGTGCGTTCCTTGTTCGTGCGTCCGTATGTCTGTTCTGCAAAAAAAAATTGAATATGTCCTATTCTTGTCTGTTTTGCGGATAAGGACAGGCATTGTTACAATGGATCCGAAAAAAAAAACGGATGCAATATGGAAGTCATCCATTTTTTTTTTCAGATCCGTGTTTTGCCGGCTGCAAAATACATGCGGTCGTGTGCATGGGCTCTAACAGTGCTGGATCTCTATACTATACCAGCAGTAGGCAGCACATATCCCCTGCACAGTGTTATATGGGCTCTGCTTACTCTTATGTAGGCACAGAACGGCTGTAATTGGGAATATTTCATTCTATGACACACTAGTGGTATGACACTATCTGGGCACTGTTTGGCTTTAGGTTTACTACTGCTTTCAGTAAATGGTCGCTCTAGGACAATCCTTGATCTGGGCACTGTGCGGCACAATTTATCCTGGTGCCATGACAGTATATTCATACATAAGTATAGCGAATACTAAGGTAAAGTCCTGTAAAATAACCAGCACATGCTGTCCATATTTCCTGTCTCAGACACTTCCGATGTATTCTGTGGTAATATCGTGGCACGTTGTGATAAACGACAAAATCAGTTCTGCTACATCTTACAGCAAAAAAACAACAAAAAAATAAATAAAACCCCTTATTGTGAATTCACTATAAGGCCTCATACACACAGCAGAGCAGGCAGTATGTAGCCTGTACTGCAGCGAAACGAGTCCATATGGTATTACACTGCAAAGACATAGACACTGTATGTGTACCGCCATATGGTGCCTCCAAATAGCACCGCATTATGGAGATTTTGTGAGGGTAAAATGTCTTTGTATTGGATGTATAGCATCCAGTGGAGCATGTATTTTTGGATGATTCTAGATGAATTGAAGACATGTGAAGATACAGTATCACCTAATAGACTTCTATGGGCGCCATATCATAGCATATATGGGGCTATAATATAGCTGTGTGCATGAGCCCTACTCTACATAACGACAAACCTGCGGACCAAGCTGGAAGCGGTGGGATTTTATTAACACAGGGCGTATGTTATGTAATAAGCTGATAAAATTGTATGTAAATTGAGAAGGTCAAAAAGCTGCAAAATTACTTTTACATTATACCGTTATCATGTACTTATATTACATGCAAATTAGCGTGTTCCACTCGATGATAGCCCATTAATATTTCATTTCGGGTAATTTTTGGGAACACAATTATATAACGTCCTGTTAAAGAAATACTTCAATACAAACTGAAAAATATTGAATGGAATTATTAGGCTAAGGACTTTTTAAAGGGGTTGTCAGTGAAGGACACCTTTAAAGGGGTTGTCGAGGATGTTTTTTTTAAAAAATAAATTCTGCCTCTTCTCCCCCATATTTACCTGCTCCCGCTGTTTTGTTTCTTCTCTGTGGCTCCCTGGCTCTCTTCATTGGATTTCCGGTCCCCATGCACAGACATGTTTACATGCGCCTGCTGCAGCCAATGACTGGCCTCAGTGGTGACAGATCCCCAAGTGGCACGTGACCCAGTGACATCACACACAGGGGACACATCGCCATTCATTGGCTGAAATGGCCACATGACCCACGTCAATGTAAATATTGACGCGGGGTGTCCGGAGAACTGTACCGGCAACAGGAGAGAAAAAAAAAAAAAAAAAAAGAGTCGGAACCCAACAGCAGGGATCGGGTATGATTCTCTCCATAAGTATAGCCACATTGGGGGTAGTCTGCCTGAAAGTCCCCTGGTAATAAACAATTCCCTAAAGGTGCCCAAACACCTTCAATAGCTGTTGCCTAACAATTATTCAGCGGACAGATATATTTTCCGACTCTCACATACATGCTCAGCCAAAGAGAGGAGGCCGCACCCAGGACAACAAAAGGATCGGGCCTTGAAATTAAACACATCTGATCCTTCTCTCATCATGAGTTGGGAGGGCGGACTGGCCATAGAACCTACAGGGAAACTTCCCGGGGGGGTCGATACCCAGGGGGGCGCCCGAGCCCTCCTCATGGCTGCCAGCCGGGTACATATCAATCAGATACTCTCAGCATTAATTAATCAGGTACTTATGCACCTGGCTGGCGGCTGTCGGTGTCCTTCTGAATTCAACTGTATCGCCATCCTCACAGTTGAATACTGCATCGGGGGAGGAAGTATTCTGTGCTGCACTGTGGTATTTGGTTCTGCTGGGGTGGTATTTTGTATGTTACTACGGTATTGCTGGCCCCACCTACTTCTCTTGTCCCTGCCTATGTGTTTGACCCTACCTACTTATGTTGCTCACCGTCGGTCAATTTGGACCCACCTACAACATGGGGACATCGGGTGAGGAAGTATTCTGTGCTGCACTTTGGTATTTGGTTCTGCTGGGGCGGTATATTGTGCTGTACTACGGTATTGCTGGCCCCACCTACTTCTCTTGTCCCTGCCTACATGTGTTGGTAGGCTCCACCTACTTATGTTGCCCGCCTTCTATCACTTTGGACCCACCTAAAAGATAGGGACACTTTTAGGGGTTTTTTTGCAGGACCACTTTAGTTCCCAGTCCATCCCTGGCCCTATTCAATCACGTCAGTAAAGGAACTACAGCCCTTAACTAGCGCTGTGTCCCTTTCTTTTGGAGTATCAGTGAGTCTGAACCCCACAGATTAGGAGGTGATGTCATATCCAAGCAATATGACATCACTTCTTATAGTGGGAAAACCTCTTTAATGGGTCAGTAGGATGGTTCTATATGCCATAGACTTGGCACGTGCTGTCAACACTTCCACAGGTACAGGCGGTCACTCATCTCTATCGTTTATCAAATCAATGTGCCATGAATGCTGTTCATGCGAAAATCCATTTAAAGGGGTTGTCCTGGATTATAGCCCTTTTGAATTAGGTCCCCTTGCATGTGGTACCTAAGGAAAGAATCATACTTAACTGCTCCCTGCCACTCTGTTCATAGATCTTCTGGCCCCTGGCTTGTTTACTTCCAGCTGGTGAATGGTCGGGGTCACGTGTTCTGCTGCAGCCAACGACTGGCCTCAGCAGTGATGTTTTCCCTGAGAGGCGCATGACCCGGCAGCGGTGTGTCGCTGAGGCCAGTCATTACATGCAGCAGCATACGTGACCCCATCCATACCACGCAGGGGCAGGGAAGCACATAGCCTTCATGCTGCCTGAGGCAAAAATTGAAACAGCACCCCGATCCCCCCCACCATGACAAATTCTTTACCTAACCCCTTCCCTCCAGCCAGAGGTATAATTTGACCAGCATGCACTTTCTATAATACCTGTGTCTTCTTATGCACCACATAGGTCTTCGGGCCCCCTCAGGCTCCTGGGCCCGGTAGCGACTGCCACCTCTGCACCCCCTAGAGTCACGTCCCTGATACCATGGCTGGAAGTAAATAAGCCGGTTACCGTAATATCTCTGAACTGAGCCAGGGCACCAGAACGGAGCAGCGGGGAGTATGATTTTTTTTTTATTAGGTACCAACGTTACAGGTGCTATTTTAAAAGGGCCATAATCCTGAAGAACCTCTTTAAGTCTATGACGTGGTCCTACATGGACCAAGTCATAAATTTAACATCACTGGCATAGCTATAGGAGCTGCAGAGGTAGCAGTTCCACAAAGTTCCAGATGCCTGGTAGGGGGGGGGGGGAGGTTGAAAGGTCCAACTGGCCTAGAACAGATCTCCACTACTACGTCCCTTTAAATGACTAACCTGTCCATAAATATAGAAATATGAATTAATAACCTTCTACAGGATCAATAGCGTGAATGATGGCATGTTCTGCATTTCAGCCCATAGGTCACATCTGACCTATATTATGACATTTAAAAATGCTAAGAGCACAGGGAGAGGCAGACAAGAACCCCACGCCATCATCCACCCACATAAGACAACAGACACGACCTGTCTTCATAGACACTTACTGTTGCTGGACTTCAGGTCCCTGTGGATAATGGGTACGATGGCATCACTGTGAAGATACTTCATGCCTCGTGCGATCTGAACAGCCCAGTTGACTAGTACGTGAGCTGGGACTTTTTTTCCAGCCAAAGCCCGGTGTAATGGTCCACCTCTTGCATATTCCATGACCAAGCAAAGATGCGGAGGTGTTGTACATACTCCTTTCAAGGCTATAATGTTGGGATGGTGCAACATGCAAAAAAGTTTGGCTTCCTGTCTGACATTTTCTGCTGTCACGTTGATATCTTCGTCTGGGTCATGCCGAACTGCCTTAACTGCCACCTCATCTCCTCGCCATATGCCCTTGTAGACCTTCCCGAAACCTCCCACCCCAATGATTTCCTCCAAATCCAGCTCTTCAAACTTTATCTGCAGTGGATGAGGGAAATCTTTCGGGGTGGCCTTCCAGGTTGTATATTTAAGGTCACTGACCACATAGTTGCTTGGAAAGATGCCTACTTTGTCTCTAACTTTACCAGTCCACCAACCTTCATCACCAGAGACTGTAGAGTCCTTGGAGAGGATCTCCACCAAGTCACCTCTTCTTAATGTTAGTTCTTCTTCTGCTGTGGCCTCGTAATCGAAAACTGCTGTCCACAAAGGGTTGGAACCCCCATAACCCTCCATATCATGCCACATCCCATTTTCTTTTGGGTCTTTAGAGTTTTGCCACAACATGGTCCCAGCTTTTGGAAAGCCATCCATACCTGCAGATCAAGGTAGGGAAGTTCTCATCTTACTTCATGCTAATCCCAAGATTGCACTTGTCCAATGTACCTACTTCCATAATAAAGAGATTCAAAGACGTCCAAGACCAGTTCCGCATATAGTGGCCCCTGACTAAACCCAGGATCAACTCCATTACTCATTTTTATGTCCATCTTCCAAAGGACACATTCTGCTGATCAAGCCGTGTTAGTAAAATTGCTTAGGCCAAGCCAAATCCTTCAGGTACATCAGGGTGGAGGTTTCTGAAAATTCAGGTGAATTAGGTGACTGTCTGCGATCCTGGAACTTCAAGTCTCTGAAAGCTTCAAACAGGAACTGTGAGGGATTAAGAAAAGTTAGATGTTAAATCCTTATTAAAATAATCAAAGACATCTTCAAGGTGGTGAGGAACATCTACGTTTTGTATCCACATCCCTGCAGACATTTAATAGTTCGCTCATGTTTACCAGATTCCTTCCTGGTCTATAGGGATGGGGAAGGGTTAAAACCCGCGTCTGTGTTTATTTGATCTATAGAAATCCGATGCTGCTGTTTGACACCGACTGTCTACCTGTCACACGGCATTGTCACGAGGATTAAGGTTACATTTTCTTACCTACCAACCATGCCTATACCTTCAGTGGACACTTATGGGAATGGTTTAAGGATCGGTGCCCGCAGTTTTAATTTAAGGATATGGCATGGTCGGATGTGATCACACCACAATAGGAATCCTATATAAAATACACAAAATGGATGATATTAGCAGATCGGTAGGTTCTCTACGTATAAAGTGAGGGATCTGCTGAGAGGATCAGGAAGGGATCAGCAAGTGCCGGGTCAATGGAAGGATCACCTGACGGGATATTAGCAGCAGCACAGGGTTTCTAGATCTGACTTCTCCTGCTCGAGTGCAGGCAATATATAATTCATTAAACCATGCTCCGTCCCGCGTTATCCGATATAATATTAACACATACGATCCACTAGATCACCTACCTCACAAGTCCACAATTGGGGTCTGGTCTATCATGGAAAGATGATCTCTTGCAGCATGCAGGGACCTAAAATCAGCAATAGAAGTCAGGCTCAAATTCTTACAATCTTCACATCATCTCCAGCATCGTCATCCTCCTCAGTCCTCTATGACAAGGTGACAGCTTCATTCTTCTCCTCCATCACCTGCAGGAATCCAGCACTAGCTCCTGTCTCTCTCTCTCTGGGGTAATGGTTTCCATTCACCTTACCCAGGCTGTCAGCTGTTCCAGGCACAGCAGATACACAGCCACCCCCTCACCTCCCTGCTTCTGTCCTAATGCATTGTGGGAGTTGTAGTTTCTTATGTGGTGCAAAGAGACAATTACAGAGTGTGACCAGCAGGTTGTGCCCTGCAGTCGTGTGCGACCTGGACGAGTTCAATAATAGACGCTGGGTCCTATTGTCATATATGCAGGATTTACTTGTAGGCTCATGTAGTACAGAGGACGAATGGATGTACTGATTACCTCATTTTATACTGTGTGTGCTTGAGTTACATGCATGTGACATAGAAAGCGCTCTATTATATTGGGAAAATAAGTGATTGTTCCTTTAAGGGTGCATTTCCGAGAAATGGACATTAAAAATGGACCCATTCAATAGTATGGGGGCAGTCGGTCAGTGAAAAATGGACAAGATAGTCCATCACACGTCCGTTTTTCACTAAGGGCTCATGCCCATGAATGTAAGGGCTCCGTGTCGGTATTGTGGACCACACTCGAAATGAATGGGTCCGATCCGATCTGCAAAAAAAAAAGAGATCAGATGCGGACAGAAATTACGGCTGTATGCATGAAGCTGGTACTGTATTAGGGCTTATGCCCACGAATGTAAGGGCTCCGTGCCCATATGGCAGACTGCAAATGGTGGGTCTGCAATATACGGGCATCGGCCATGTGTACTCTGCGGTGCGAATGCAGCACTAAATAACGGGATGTTGGTGCTAAATAACGGGAAATAAATATACCATAATAAAGTGCAGATGTTTTCTGTAACAACCAGTCAGATTTTATGACCTGCACTGGAAAATTAAAGGCTGGACTAGCTAGGTTGCTAGGGGTAAATACTCTCTACCCCTCTGGAAAATGTGAAATTGGATTGGTTGTTATGGGCAACTAAGGCAGTTTTCCCTTACATCGGTTTTAAGAAATCTCCCCCTATTAGTTTATATACAGGGCTTCATGTACGAATGCTGGTACAGGCAAGACAGGGTAGGGTTGCCCATAGCAACCAATCAGATTTCAGCTGTTACTTTTACAAAGTTGGTATGAATATAAAGCAGTGATCACCTTGGTTGCTAAGGGCAACATCCCCTACTTCTACATGCACTACTTGTCATACATAAAACTTATAAGTCTCACAATGTGGTACAGTAGCCATTTTCCTCTCCCTCCAATGCCTCCATCACACTGAGGTCTCCACAAGAGAAAAGGGATCTGGAAGGGCCGCTGGCTGAGAAACAGCCCAAAAGTGTTCAGGCCTCTTCATAGCCAACAGCAGGGCCAAAACTGTATTCTGAAGGACACACTAACTAATGATTGCACCTGAGCTTCTCTCTTAAAAGCTCCCAAGTGTTCAGACATGGCGCAATTGTCATGGATTTACCAGGGGAAATTTATCAAAACTGGCATACAGGAAAACTGGTTTAGTTGTCCCTAGCAACCAAATCAGATTCCACGTTTCATTTTTCAGAGCTCCTTTGGAAAATGAAAGGATCAATCTGATTGGTTGCTAGGGGCAACTAAGCCAGTTTACCTTTATATCAGTTTCGATAAATCTCCCCCACGGTGCGGAAATCAGGGTGTACTCCCTATACCAAGGGCGCATTGAGAATATTCAGAATTCAGGTCCACAGTTTGCCCATTCTGTTACATAAATGGCCATGTACAATGCACACCAACTGAACAGTGTGGTCCTAATGAGTTAACTGGGGTCCGCTGCGGCTCGTACAGCTATGTGGTATTCGACCATAGCACGTCCGTGTGGTTATACCCTTATGTGCGGATTTCCTTGCAAAAAATGTTTGCCTGTGGACGTGATTTGTGGATATCTCATGCACTTTGCCTACTGTAAACAATGCAGATTTTCTGTAAATCTGCTCCGTACATCTCTTAGAGTAAGGCTTCTTTCACACGAACGTTGTGTTTTGCGGTCCGCAAATTGCGGATCCACAAAACACTGATACCAACCCATGTGTTTTCCACAATTTGCGGACTGCACATACAGGGGATATCATAGAAAATGCATATTCTTGTCCGAATAGAACGTGTTCTATTCTTTTTGCGGGACCGTGGCACGGAGCAACGGATGCGAACAGCACACAGTGTGCTGTCCGCAACTTTTGCCGCATCTTTTGCGGCCCCATAGAAATGAATTGGTCTGGATCTGAGCCGCAAAAATAAACTACGTTCGTGTGAAAGAAGCCTAAACCCCATGTGTGGTGTGTGGCTGCACCCTTAGGGCTCATGCACACAACATATTTTCTTTCCTTGTGCGTTCCATTTTTTGTGGACCATATGCGGAACCATTCATTTCAATGGGTCTCCAAAAAAAACGGAAGTTACTCCATGTGCATTCCATTTCCGTAAGTCTGTGTTTCTGTTCCGCAAAAAAAAGCAGAACATGTCCCATTGTTGTCCGCATTATGGACAAGGATAGGACTGTTCTATTAGGGGCCGGCTGTTCCGTTCTGCAAAATACAGAATGCACACGGACGTCATCTGTATTTTTTGCGGATCCATTTTTTTGCGGACTGCAAAATACATACAGTCACGTGCATGAGTCCATATTTAGTGACTTTCTGAAGGCCATCGTTAGCACTGGACATAATATTGCTTGATATAATTGGGCTTTGAAGGGTTAACATGACGCCGCATGCATGTTTTCTGGCAACTGTCACCGGAGAGAACAGGTCACCCAGGCCCGGAGACGTCCGGGCCCCTGGTGTCAGGGCTCCTCCCTCGCTTTAATGTGTAACCTGCCTGTCTCACAACATTAACCTGTTCCACCGCTGCACAACCTTTGCTCAGACACAGGCAGGCAGCCGGCCCCTCCCCTGGCAGAGCAGAGGGTTCTGGGATGTGTAGTCTTGGCTGTGATTGAGCTGTGCAGTGGGTGGCGATGGGCAGGCCGCCTGCAGAATGAGGCAGTCCTATCCTGTGTCTCCTCATGGCAGGTGAATGCACACAATGGGGAGGCTGCCGGGATGCGCTCTCCCCCATGTGCAGCACAGGTGTCACTGCACACAGGCTGCTAGAAGAGCTCCATCTAGTGTCATGTGAGAACATTGCAGCAATCCCATGCGTCTCTGTGAAAGGAAATTACATTTTCGTACATAAGATCCAAACTTATACCTTAGGGCTCATCACATGACCGTATGGCCGTGGTGCCCGTATTCCATCTCCATTTTGCAGAACGGAACAGCCGGCCCATAATAGAACAGTCCTATCTTTGTCCATAATGTGGACAATAATAGGACATGTTCTATTTTTTTTTGCGGAATGGCCATGCGGATATGGAATGCACACGTCATGTCCGTTTTTCTGTGGCCCCATTGAATTGCATGGTTCCACATATGAGCAGCAAAAAAACGGACACGGAAAAAAGAATACGTTTGTGTGCATAAGCCTTAAGGCTTTAAGCTTAGGGTCAATGGCAAAAATTCCTGCCCACAATAGTGACTGCATGATTGCGATAGATAGCCCCACGGTGTTGCAGGCTGTTAACCTAGGGCAGTGATGGCTAACCTCCGGCACCCCAGCTGTGGTGAAACTATGACTCCCAGCATAAGAGACGTGTTCACCTCAATGTTATGCAGTTATGAAATACTGGGTTCACCAGTACATCACGGGTCATTTACAAAGACTGGCTTTTTACCCCTTTTTCCCTCTGCGCTGCCGGAGGAGTCACCTAATTTAAGACGGGCGTGCACCTTGTCGTAAATTAGGCGCACCTCGAGCTGTAAAAACGACTCCAGCTTCTGACTGGAATAGTGTTTTGCCAACATTTACACCTGTTTCCGGGAGTAAATGTTAGTAAATCTGCCAGAGCCGCCCCCGCCCAGCCCCTGCGACTGCCAAATAGCGAGATGATGCAAAAATGCCCATATGACAAAATATTGTTCCATTGGCGTTAAAAAAGTCGACTATTTTTTTCCCAAAAATGTGCAGAAAAATGTTAGTAAATGACCTCCACTTTCCCCAGGACAAAGAAGACACCAACCATGAATAGTCCATGTATATCCAGGCTTTATGAGAATACACCTGTTATAATTGGTGGACAGGTATTTGTCCCCCATAAATATGCACCCCCATATTGGCTGAGCAGATTTACATCAGTGGAGAGAGGGAGACACACTGCAGCCCCAAATCTTTGTCACCAGTGATTTTCCTTCCGCAACTTTGCAAATTTGCATGATTACATTTCTGCTTGAACTTGACAGAGTTCAGGAAATGGGAGACCCTTGAAGCTCCTGGTTCCCAATGGAACATTTGCTTCAGTTCCCATTAGACTCATGTGGGTTTTGAAAAAAAAGTTTTTACTGCCCCAGTGAGAAGCTCCTACTGTTTAGACCTAGCGATTTGTGGCACTCTCGGTCTTGCCAACAGTTCCCAATAGTCTGCTTGAATATGGATGCGAATGAGATAATGGTTTAATTGTCAGCGAAGGTGAGAGTTGCATTTACATGCAGGAATCACCTCCTCTCTATGGATGAGCGATCGCTACTGCAATTGTTCATCCGTATACAGATTCACTGTTTGGGGGCAGCTGGTCCCTGTTTACAGATAACGACCTGTTGTCCAAAAGTGGTGATTTTTAGTGCTGGATATAAAGTACGATAACCCAATAAACGAGCATTTGCTATTTCTGCCATGATTTTTGCCACCTTTGTTTCTCCAAATGCTTATCACCAATAATTGACAAAATGACTGGCCCTTGTAACAGGACCTTAAAGGGCAGATTTGTACCTATGAAACTCGCTGACCTGTTACATGTGCACTTGGCAGCTGAAGACATCTGTGTTGGTCCCATGTTCATATGTGCCCGCATAGCTGAGAAAAATGATGTTTTATTATAGGCAAATGAGCCTCTAGGAGCAACGGGTCATTGCTCTTACACCTAGAGGCTCTGCTCTCTCTGCAACTGCCGCGACCTCTGCACTTTGATTGACAGGACCAGGCAGTGAAAACGTCATCACACCTGACCCTGACTTCTTCTAAAGTTCTGAAGGCGCGGCAGTTGCAGAGAGAGCAGAGCTTCTCGGTGTAATGGCAACACCCTCATTGCTCCTAAAGGCTCATTTGCATATATTAAAACATCATTTTTCTCAGCAGTGTGGGCACATATGAACATAGGACCAATACAGATTCCTTCAGCTGCCAAGTGTACATGTAACAGGTCAGCCAGTGTCATAGGTACAAATCTGCTGACAGATGACCTTTAAGGCTCAGTATGGCTGAGTGCTGCAACAAACAACAGAGGAATCAGTGGTACTTACCTCTAGTGGTACCCAAGATGAGCAATCAAGCTCAAGGTCTGGTTTTATTGGTTGGCAAACTAAGTAAACAATAGGCCCAGGGCCTTTGTTTTCTAGAAGACGAAGAAACCCAAGAAAGTTCTAAAGATCACCCAGCATTATTTAGTGGTGTATGGCGGTATAATCTGAGAACTGGATTGCACAAATATGGATGTAGAAACTATATGGCAGTATTATGATGGCCCTTAAAGAAGTATTATTTGGGCACTAAGGGGGTCATTTATGGCATTTGTTTTTCTAAAACCAGTCCTGTTCCACCCCCTTCCCCTCTTCCAGTGCAGTTCCTATGGTTTTGAAACCTGCTTAAAATCAATGGTATTGATAGACACGACGGCTGCTATTGAAGGTCTCTGGTTTCCTAATCCTATCTAATCGGCAGATTGTAACCTATGTTTTCTCAGCTGTTCTGACCTCAGTGTAAAGGAAAGAGCGTTTACTACGTAGCAAACTATTTTCTTCGAGCTTAGTTCCAGTTTAAAGGTACCTAGTTTCGGTCAGGCTGGAACATAAGTTACTCTATCACCGGCTGGTGGAGCAGGTTCCACCACATTCCTGCATCTTCAGGTCACTAGGGATACACCCCGCCACCACCGTGTACCATTAAACACGTCCTGATCCTATGCCGCATGACAGCGCTCGTCCACCTGGGTGCAGATGACATTAGATCCTCTTAGATTACATCTTGTGCTGTCTGTAGCATTTAGGATGAGAGTAAACAGCCAGGCCGGTGATTGTGTTAAGGATAAATGGCTGACATTGAAGGCTCATTCAGATGAAAGTAAGGGCTCAGTGTCCGTGCTGCAGGACCGCAAATTGCAGTCCGCAATGCACTGGCACCAGCTGTGTGCACTCAGTGGTGCAGATGTAGACCCATTGATTAGAATTGGTCCGCGATCCGCAAGATACGGTGCGGAGATACGGACCCAAAAGCCCGCGGAAGCGATTCGTAGGACTTCTGTAAGCTTCCGATCCATGCCTCCGTTCCGCAAAAGATAGAACATGGCGCTCAAGTCAATGGTTCTGCATCTGCACTGAGTGCAAATGACCGGTGCCCTTATATAGCGAACCTGTCGTTTGCGGTCCACAATATGGGCACGGTGCCGTCAAGCTTCATTCACACATCAGTGTTTCACGGACGTGTGCTGTGCGTGTTCTCAGCACACGTCCCCATTCATTTTAATGTGTGTATTCACACATCAGTGTTTTAGCACGGTCCGCGGGTCTGTGTTTTTAGCACAGATACATGCTCTATTTTGTTCGTGTTCACGGATCCATCACGCCCATTATAGTCTATGGGTTTGTGAAAACCACGGATGCCATCTGTGTTGCATCCGTGTTTCACGGATCATTAAGAAGAGTTTCTTTGAAAATTATTTTTCAGCTGTGCAGTGTCAGGAAACACGGATGACACACGGACAGCAAAAACCGGACATATGGACCCAACACGGATCCTCCACAGACAGCTTCACGGATGCATCACTGACCACCTGCTCACGGATTTGAGCACGGACACGGACGTGTGAATGAGGCTTTACGCTCATGTGAATGGGGCCTGAGAAACAGCTCCTATTAACCATGGCATCATTTTACCACTCATTGGCGCACATTTACAAAGACTGGTGCTCTTTGTTTCCCCTTGCACTGCCTTGTCATAAATTTGGCTAATCCTCTGGCACCCGTGTCCAGGCTGGTGTTGTTTTTAGGCAACATGTACACCTGTTTGCACACTGTGTACATGTTAGTACATTTACCAGAGCCGGAGTCCTGTCCCTGCCCCTGACGCCACTGCTCTGCCCCTGTCCTGCCCAACTGTCAGCATTACGGACAAGGATAGGACTGTTCTATTAGGGGCCAGCTGTTCCGTTCCACAAAATACGGAATGCACACGGACGTCAGCTATAATTTTTGCGGATCTGTGTTTTGTGGACCGCAAAATACATACGGTCGTGTGCATGTGCCCTTATAAGAACAGCAACAGTGCATGCTGGGAGTTGTAGTTTCACAACAGCTGGAGTGCCAAAGGTTGCTGACCCCTGTTCTACTATTTAAAAATATCTACTTATGATCATTAAAGAACTCCTGACAAAAATTTTATTCCATGTCCTGCTAGAAATGTACATGATATAATCTGTAGTGAATGTCATTTTCTTACCAGTGTCTGAATTTTTGACTTATATCATCCTGAAGTTTCTTATCTGTGTCATGTGACTAGGAATCAGACTCACCAACTCACACAGAGACTTATGTGTGGACAGGAAGTCTAATTCTCTATGTATTCCTATGAGACTGAAAGTGAGGCTCCCATAGGAATGAATAGAGCAGTTACTGGCTTTCTGTCCTGGGTCAGTTGGAGGTCAGGGAGTTGGTCACATGTTGGTCACATGACCCAGCTACAATAAGAAGAGATTACAATTACATTCTCTGATATATCATGCACCTTTCTAACAGGTCAGAGAATAAAAATTTTTGCGGGAGTTCTTCTTTAAGCTTTCCTAACTGTACACATTAAAGGGCTTTTTAATCAAGCATTTTTTAATTTTGTGGTACACATAACTCATTGATCAAACTTTAATTAAAGTGGTTGTTAGAAGTTATCCTTGATAACTATTAGATCGTCGGGGTCCCCCCCTGATCATGGGAACGGGGGCCCTGTATCCCTTGCAGCCCCCCTGAAATGACCAGAGCTGCTAGCGGCCACTCCATTTATTTCAATGGGAGTTCGGGAGATAGCCAAGTACAGCGCTCCGCTGTCTCCGGAATTCCCATAGAAATGAATGGAGTGGCCGCACACAGGCCCGACACGCAACTCCGTTCATTTCAGGGCGGCTGTAGGGAATACGGGGCTTCCGTTCTCGTGATAGGTGGGGGTCCCAGCAGTAGGACCTCTACCGATCTAATAGTTATTCCCCTCCAACTTGTAAATTTTGGGATAACATAATCACTTTATTCTCTGGGCAAGTTCGATACTAAATACATATAGTTTTTTTTTTTTACGTTTTACTACTTTTGCACAATAAAACTCTTTAAAAAATTGTGTTTGTATCCATAACTTTTTTGTTTTTCTTTCTACAGAGCTGTGTGATGGCTTGATTTTTGTGCAACAGATTGTGTTTTTTTCACTTTTTGATTGCTTTTTATTCAGTTTAAGCAAAAAAACAGCAATTCTGCCATACATTTTTCTTCCGTTGTTTTTTAGGGTGTTCACCGGGTCGCTACAGACGCTGTGATACCAAATATATGAAGGTAATTGACATAAAGCTGTGGAGACTGTTGACATAAAGCTCGTTTAGATGCTACCAACCGTAAAAATTCTGCTTGTCTGAACATGCACGTTTATATGGAGAGAGGGGCATCTCTGGCACCGCTTACCGCCTGCAGGAGCAAACATTTGGGCATGGTGCAATCCATCATCCACATAGAAGACCCACATATATACTGGATTAGATTGTCATGATTTCTGCCCCCTGCACTTTACAGTAAGAAAATAGCTGCTCATCTTCAAACCTGAATCTTCAATTACATTTATTTAATGTTAAAGGGGGTTGCCCCATGAAAAATATTCTACATTCAAACTAGCCCCTGGATCTGAATACTTTTGTAATTACATGTAATAAAAAATTTAGAATAGCCAGTGAGTCATTCAATAAAATGTATCTGTATAGCGCCACCTGCTGTTTGTTCTTTTCCTTATTTCTCTGTCCACCTCACCGAGGCGGTCGCACATGCTCAGTTCCATCCTTCATCTGCCATATCTTGTTAGAAGCTGTGACAGTTACAGGGAGAGAGCTACAGCAGAAAGTACGCACCTCCGGAGAAAAGCTGCAGCAGAAAGGACGCATCCTTTGAAAAAGTGTCGGCCTGAAAAATATCTAGTTTTGGGTCTAATTGCTGGTCACATGACACAGATAAGAAACTTCAGGATGATATAAGTCAAAAATTCAGACACTGGTAAGAAAATGACATTCACTACAGATTATATCATGTACATTTCTAGCAGGACATGGAATAAAATTTTTGTCGGGAGTTCTTCTTTAACCACTGTATAAATGAAAAGCTCTACAGCGTTCTAGTATATTTTATGTTTCAGTTTCTCTCCTAGTTTGCTGTCAGTGAATGAGAACACTCGTTTCCATTCAGGGGCAATAAACCTGTACTATGCAGTAAATCTGACAGTTTGCTACAATGTATCAGACTGGAGTACAGAGCATTATTTAGATTTGATACAACTGTATCCGCTTTCCAGGATGAGCTATATACAGGTTTGCAGTCTCTGAATACCAACAACAGTGTTCTCATTCACTGACAGATTAGTTTATAGTGAAGAATAGAAACACTTTAGTAAGTTCATAAACTTTTCATTTATACAGTAAATATGCACTATTGATATAAAAACAGAAACCACCTTAGGGAATCTGTCACATGATTTTAGTGTATGAAACTATAAGTATTGCCATGTTCAATAAACTACCTTGTGTCCTGGTGTAGTCTTCATTCGTTGTTTCCTGCTGTGGTTTTTGTTTTATTCCACTTTTTATGATATGCAAATCTTCTATGAAGGAGCCCAGAAGGGCGTTAATATCGATATAGGGAGCCCAGTAACGCCCCCCTCCTGTGCCCAGCCCGCCTTCTTACTGCTCCCAGGGCAGGAGTAACGACCCACATTAGCATTGTTGGCCGCCGCCCCCCCTCCGCTACGTCACGTCTCTTCAAACCACTCCCAGAGCTGCCTGCCGCTCTCAGCCGATGAGAGTATTACTATCGCGCAGGCAGCGAGCGGTACTGCGACTGCGCGATAGTAATACTCTCAAGGCAACCGGCTTCAAAAGCGGTACTGCGCCTGCGCGAGATTTTGGCTGAGAGAGGCCGGCAGCTCTGGGAGTGGTTTGAAGAGCTGCCGTGATGTAGCGGAGGGGGGGTGGGCGGCTACCAACAATGCTAATGTGGGCCGTTACTCCTGCCCTGAAGAGGCGTGTTTGGGCACAGGAGGGGGGCGTTACTGGGCTCTCTATATCGATATTAACGCCCCTCTGGGCTCCTTCATAGAAAATTTGCATATCATAAAAAGTGGAATAAAACAAAAACCACAGCAGGAAACAACGAATGAAGACTACACCAGGACACAAGGTAGTTTATTGAACATGGCAATACTTATAGTTTCATACACTAAAATCATGTGACAGATTTCCTTTAATGCAAAATGATAATGCCGATCCTGGTCATGTAACCCCTAAGATGCAGCAATCAATAGCTACCAAGGCATCTGAGGGGTTAGACAGAGGGAGGGGCTCCGGTCCTCCAATCAGAGCCCCTACAGGAAGATTATGGGTTTCCAAATGGTTAGTATGGCAGCCTGGGACCTTGTGAAGACTCCCAGGCCTGCCATAGTAAGATGCCAGTTAAAGGGGCATTCCAGTTATAACAACTTATCATCCAGCCATAGGGTAGGACCCCCACTGAGAACGGGGACCCTGTACCCTGTGGAGCCCTCCTGAAATGGAAAGAGTGGCTGATCAGAAAGTACTCAGCTATCTCCCATCAAAATGAATAGAGCAGCAGCGCATATTTCTGACCAGCCACTCTATCCATTTCAGGGGGGATCCACAAGGTACGGGGGCCCCATTCTTGAGATCTGTGGAGTTTCCAGCAGTAGGACCCCCACCAATCTCATTATAACCGGAAAACCCCTTTTAGCCCTGCCTGGGATAGGGCTTAATGGAATGCCTGTCAAAATCCCATTGACTGCAATAATATTCTATTGCCATCTATGATACAAGCAATCAGAAAATTGCATATTCAAGCCCCCTAAGCAGACTAAAAATTGCAGCAAAATGGTTTAACAAACAAAAAACATATAAAAAAAAAACACAAAATGTTAAAAATGTTACATATAAAAAGAAATCATAAAAAAGAAACATAATTGGTATTGCAGCATCTGAAAATGTCCATACTATTAAAATATGAAAATTAGGGGTGAAAACAGAAGACCTGTACTAATTTATGTGCGCTTCTGCACCCAAACTGCACCAAAAACCACAATTTCTAACAGCGGTTTTTGGTGCAGATCTCAAGTGGTTTTGCCGCAGATTTCATCCTTCCATTGAATGATCCGAAAGATTTTTCGGATCTCATACGCTTTGCTGATACTGTACTACAATGCGTTTTTTCTGCAGGGGAATCCGCATGGAAAAACTGCATCATGTGCAGGTGGCCGACAGATAAAAACTGTAAAAATGGTCAATTTGATGTTTTTCGATCACCTCACCATCAAAAATAAAAAATGAATAATAAGTCATGAAGAAGTCATATATAACCCAACATGGTTCAAAATAAAAACCTGTCCCACAAACTAAAAATAGAAAAAAAAACCTGTCAAACAGCTCTGTAGATGGAAAAATAAATACGTTATGAGTGTTAGAAGGCGAGGAGGAAAAAACAAAAGTGTAAAAATGAAAACTGGACTGCTCCATAAAGAGTTAAAGGGATTCTGTCACCAAGTTTTGGCCTATAAAGTTACTACCGGATAGGGCTCATTGCGGTCAATGTAAAAAAGTTATTCTTATTGATCCTAGAGATGTATTTGATGTTAAAAAATCGTTTTTAGTGATATGCAAATTACTCACATAAGGAGCCCAAGGGGATGTCCCCAGCGCCGTTGGAGCCCGGCCACATCGCAACTGTTGGAGCCCAGAACCGCCCACCTACTTATTATTCACTGCAAATCTTCTTGCAGCCCACCTCGAGCGAAGTGCGCAGAGAGCTGGCGCATGCGCACTAATATCCTTGAGGCCGATGCCAGTAGACTGCACAGGCGCAGACTGCTTGAGGTACTGCGCATGCGCGGGATTACGCTGGTGCTGGTGCAGTGAATAATAAGTAGGTGGGCGGTTCTGGGCTCCAACAGTTGCGGCGTGGCCGGGCTCCAACGGCGCTGGGGACATCCCCTTGGGCTCCTTATTTGAGTAATTTGCATATCACTAAAAACGATTTTTTAACATCAAATACATCTCTAGGATCAATAAGAATAACTTTTTTACATTGACCGCAATGAGCCCTATCCGGTAGTGTGAATAACTTTATAGGCCAAAACCTGGTGACAGAATCCCTTTAAGGTCCCCAGACTAGTGTAAGCAGAGATAGAGTATTATAACCATCAGCTCGCCATTGAATCCATGCCAGGACGACGCATGTGTACCGCCATCCATGCAGAACAGTGTGTACGGTTACAGTAAATTCCTCTTGTGTCGCTACTATGTTACCGGCTGAAACTACAATTTCCTGATTTTCTGCAATCTCAGAATACCTGTCCCATCCCCGATGCAGGGCGCGTGACAACCGCCACACCTTCCCAACATAACACACGCTACTAACAGGCTGACATTCCTCAAATAGCAGAGAGAGCCGGTGATGCAACGGCCGGAGAGAGAGAGAACAATGCACAGATGGCTGTGTCCATTACAGAGTACTGCAGTCACCGCTTAGAATGGATTTCAAGGGACTTTCCTGTTGAGCAACACCTTGTAACTACAATTTCTGGTGAAAATTATAGTAAATGCGTCAGGGTGTAGTGGCTCCACCCTTTCTGTTAAGCCCCACCCCTTCAAAAAGCAGAGAGAGCAGCAAAAACCACAAAAAAGTTGCAACATTTTCATGCAAAATACCCATTGTGCCAAATTTTGCAACTTTTTATGCCAAATCCCAGGCATAAGGTCTTGGCAAAAGAGCCCTGCATCAAACTCTGCAGGTGTCAGGCCTCTTTCAGACGAGCGTATTGAAATCCATCAGTATTCTAGTTTTGGAATATGCACGGGTTCCTGATGATATACCATCAGTATTGCTTCAGGATTTAATCAGGATCTACATGTGTATTCTTTCCTCCCTGCATTTTTGATGCTCTCCTATAGACTGTAATACACTTGATGTATTTGGAAACGAATACGCACAAAATTCAAACACACTGCGGATTTCAAATACTGACGGAAATTATACACCCATGTGAATAGCACCATTCATTAACATTAACTGCGGATTCCGGTAAACATGAAATCCGGGCCATATACGGACTGTGAATATGTGTGAAAGAGGCCAATCTATGAGGAAAAAGTGCATGTAAGGCCTCTTTTACATGACAGTATTTATTATTTTTTGCGGGCTCCGATCCGAATTTTTCACATGAAAAATGCGGACCCATTCATTTCTATGAGTCCGCAAAAAATACTGAGAGCATACTGTGTGCCGTCTGCATCCGTATGCCCGTTCCGTAGCCCCGCAAAAGAAATAGAACATGTCCTATTCTTGTCCGTTTTGCGGACAAGGATAGGCATTGTACAATGGATCCGCAAAAAAAACGGATGCCGTACGGACGCCATCTGTTTTTTTTTTCGGATCCGCAATTTGCGGACCGCAAAACACAACGTTCGTGTGAAAGAGGCCTAAACCACAACGTGTGCAGGTAGCCTACGGCTAAGTTCACACAGTCAGTATTTGGTCAGTATTTTGCATCAGTATTTGATCAGTAATTGTAAGCCAAAAACAAGAGTGGGTCCAAAAAAGAGATAAAATGTAATAGGATTATTTTCATCTAATCTGTGTGTTTGGACCCACTCCTGATTTGCAAAATACTGACCGTGTGAAAGAGGCCTAAGGGCTCATGTACACGAACGTATTTTCTTTCCGTGTCCGTTAGGGTTTTCTTTTTGCGGACCATTCATTTCGATGGGTCTGCAGAAAAAACAAAAAACAAAGTTACTCCATGTGCATTCCGTTTCCGTAAGTCCGTTCCGCAAAGAAAATAGAACGGGTCCTATTATTGTCCAAGGATAGTACTGTTTTATTAGGGGCCAGCTGTTCCATTCTACAAAATACTGAATGCACAAGGATGTCTTCCGTATTTTTGGCGGATCCGTTTTTTGCAGACTGCAAAATACATACGGTCGAGTGCATGAGCCCTAAGAGTTCTTTGGGTTTTGTCTGATGTTGTAGTTCAGCTCTACTGAAGTGAATGGGAGTGAGCTACAGTACCACACACAACCTGTGGACAGGTGTGGCGCTATTACTAGAAGAAAGCAGCCATTTTTTTCTAATTCTGGAAAAAGTCATGTGAAGTCTGAAGGTTATATATTCCTGAATGATAAAAACAAGATAAGGAGAGATAACTATTGGAGATAATCCGTGCCGTATGGGACATGTGTGTTTCCGCACATCCACGCGGGTTATTATCTGGCTGCTATAAATTGTGCATGACTCAGAGGAAACTTCTGGCTGATCACAGAGATGTACACATATATAGATATATATAGAAATCTGAAGCGTCTTGTATAATAAGTTACATCATGTTAGAATAATTAAAACCATCAACTAGGAATTTCAGAATGATGAGTTCTCTGCCTGGGTTTCGGTATTTGATTACATTCTGTGCCGCATTACAGCAGCCGTCATATTACGTTGGAGCCTATCTGCAGGATAGGCCATCAATATCTGATGAACGACACCCAACATCACGCCAATCAGTTGTTCTGTAGACGCTAGAACTACACAGCGCCTTCCATTATGTAGTGAACGGAACTGGTAACTGCAATGACCTTAATGTGAGCAGCGCAGCAGTAACCAGCTCCGTCCACTACACAATGGATGGCACTGTGTAGTTCTGGTGCCTACTCCCAGTTCCTGAACTACTGCAGGACAGCTGAACGGAGGGGTGCGGGGTGTCCGGCCTCCACTGATCAGACATCGATGGCCTCTCCTGTGCATAAACCATCAATAGTAGCACCCTGTGCAATCTCTCTAAAGGGGTTGTCTCACTTCAGCAAATAGCATTTATCATGTAGATGAAGTTAATACAAGGCACTTACTAATGTATTGTGATTCTCCATATTGCCGCCTTTGCTGGCTGGATTCATTTTTCCACCACATTATACACTGCTTGTTTCCATGGTTACGACCACCCTGCAGTCCAGCAGTGGTGGTCGTGCTTGCACACTATAGGAAAAAGGGCTGGTCTATACTAACTCCCGTGGTCCAAGCCACAAGAGACACCGGTCCTTTAAGGTTAGTTTCACACTACCTATATTTATGTTTGCAAAAAACGCTGCCTCTTTTGCTGCAATTATTTTAATATATTTTTTTTGCAACAAAAATGCAACAGTTAGATGCTACATGCAGGCCAATAGGAAATTCTAAAATGCCCTACAAACACAGTTTTTTTTTGTTTTTTTTTGGCATTGTCTTAAATGGGTTTTGCAAGTATGGGGGGATTTTTGACATCCCACACACACATGTGACCAGAGCTATAAGGGGAAGCCTACTTACCTGCTTCCCAGTGCTGGCTCCTTCCCCTCCAGGCCTGTGATGTTCCGCTGGGCCCCCTCACTGTAAACGCCTGTTTCGACAACGCTGCAGCCAATCACTGGCTGCAGCAGAGACCAGATCCCCTTGTGTTATGTGGCCATTTGTCATGATATAAATGGAGCCGATCACCACCGCTGCCAGTGATTGGCTGCAGCGATGTGAAACTGGATGTTTTTTATTGAGAGAGCCCAGTGGAGCATCTCAGACCTGCAGGAGAAGGAACGGGGAGTCAGCGCCGGAAGCAGGTAAGTAAACGCTCCTTTACAGGCCCAGCCAAGTGGAGGGGTTTGCCATTCTTGCACAACTCCTTTAAAGGGGTTGTCTCATCTCAGACAATGGGGGCATATCCTAGCGATAGAAGTGAATGGGAGCGCACCATGCATGACTGGCCACCACTCCCATTCACTTCTATAGGCCCGACAGAAATAGCCGAGCCAGCTGGCTCAGCTATTTTGGGCTGCCCCATAGAAAATGAATGGAGGGCAGCTGCACATGTGCAGTGCGCCCTCCACCACTTTCGGGGCTCCGTTTCTGATATAGGTGTGGGACCTGCACCTATCAGTCAGTGAGGTATATACTAACGATATGCCCCCATTGTCTGAGATGAGACAACCCCTTTAAGCCTGTTTACTAGTTGTTGTTTTTTAATCCCTTTTTTGCTGCAT
This sequence comes from Rhinella marina, assembly GCA_900303285.1. Classification (NCBI taxonomy): domain Eukaryota; kingdom Metazoa; phylum Chordata; class Amphibia; order Anura; family Bufonidae; genus Rhinella; species Rhinella marina. Next base: position 431,359 of record ONZH01000082.1, on the reverse strand, counting down.
GCTCTGGGTGCATGGTTTTTTAGGCATTTTCTTCTCAATCGGAAAATGGTCTGAAAAAAGCCTCTATGACTAAAAAAACCCCACTACTCTCAAAAAATGTATTTTTTATAAGCCAAAAAAGGCTATAGCTATCGCAGTGATGAAATAAATAGCTCCATCCAACAAGGTCCCAGATAGGCCATGTCCTTAAGGGGTTAATGGGCAACTGTTTTCCAAGAAAGTACCCTTTGGGCCTAGGTACGCTGAGATCTGTATAGAAAAGCACCTGCATTGTTTTAGGTATTTTTTTGAATGATTTTTTACTGTCAGCTTGTGGAAGACGTGTAAATAGTCGTATACATTTGTCCATATGTTTGGTGGGTTTCAGATACTCCCACCGAACATGAGTCATCACTGGTTATTGCTGTACCGGATCGCAATCAAATTAGCATGATGGGAGTTTCTGTCCTTCTCTTATGTAAGATGGATGGCGTCTTTAGGAGCGGCCCAATAATCCATTAAATAATCACTAATGAATGTAAATTAAAGGGGTTGATGTACATCAGACTTACTCATTATACAATACGATGTTATGTAACATGCTAATAGACTTCATGGTCACGTTGAGGAGATGAGAATGTGGTCATGTGCTTCTCACAGCGGTGTATGGCTCGTGGCAGTATATCACAGCTCATTGTATATGTAGTGGCTGAATGGCAGCTAGAGTCACAGGGGCTTTTTACGCCGGTCTTAGTTTTCCCCTTGCACTACTGTAGTAGACGGCTAATTTATAACAAGGCGTGTGACTCGTCATAAATTAGGCGCATGTACGGCAGTATATGCACCTGCTTGAACGGGACGGCGTAGGTTGACTATATTTAAATCTGTTTCCAGGTGTAAAATTAGTAAATTTATACAGTAGCACGGCCCCCAACACACACATCGCCTCTGCCCCCATCCAACCCAACTGTTAAAAACCGCCCATGTGACAATATTTATTAAAGAAAAGGGACTTGCTCATGTCCGGCAGACGTAGGCCAGGGGCTCATTGGGGTGTATCCACATTAAATGCGATGGGGCACATTTACTAAGGGCTTTGCGACTTTTCATAGGTCTGGGGCTCATTGGGGTGTATTTGTATTCAATGCTGTGGGGCACATTTACTAAGGGATTTCTGACTTTTTTTGGGGGGGGGAGTTGCAAAACCCTTATTAAATGTGCCCCATAGCATTCAATGTGAATACACCCCAATGAGCCCCAGGCCTACCTCTGCCGGACATGATCAAGGAATAAAAATCAGATCTTACAGCGGGGACCCTATACCCTGAAGGTGCAAACATTGAGACTATAAAGATGGAAGTTAGGCCCCATTCACACGACCGTATGTTCATTTCCGCATCTTATCCGCATTTTTTGCGGATAAGATGCGGAACCATACAGACCCATTCATTTTTCCATAGGAGAAAAAAAAAATGCGGAATGCACACCGTGTGCATTCCGCATCCGTATATTACGGAAGTTCTCCCGCAAAAAAAAAGGAAACACGTCCTATACTTGGCCGCAAAACACGTCCGTAGCCCCATTAAAGTCAATGGGTCCTCAAAAATACGGAACACTACGGAAGACTTTCCGTATGTCTTCCGTTCCGTTTTTATACGGATCACGGAATACATACGATCGTGTGAATAGGGCCTTAGACTTATCCTATTTTACAGCTAAACTATGGGGCACATTCATTACGCTTACCTGTTTTTAGGTGTAAAATTAGACAGGCGTATTTCATGGTGCCATATGAGCAATAACTCTTATCAATATCTAACCTTAAAGGGATTCTGTAGTTCTTTAAAACGTATGATCTATCCTCTGGATAGATCATCAGCATCTGATCGGCAGTGTTCTGACACCCGGGACCCTCGCCGATCAGCTGTTTGAGAAGGCAGCGGCGCTGCAGGAGCGCCACGGCCTCCTCTGTGTTTACCGCAGGTCCAGTGACGTCACGACTAGTATCACTGGCCTGGGCGGGGCTAAGCTCCATTCAAGTGAATAAAGACACTAAACCTTGTTATGGTAAAATAATGGCCGCGGTCCTTTATTAAGGGTTAGTTTAAAAAAACATTATAAATTCATAAATAATGTAATAAATACAATTAATAAATAACCATTAAAATCTAGTACTTCACAATTGTCCCCCCAGCAAAGCTGGGTGACTAACCCCCCTCTAATTCTGGACTGCGGGCGGGACGACGTCTTCTTCTTCCAGTGTTGAGCGACGGACAAGCTCCAGACCTGCTGACAGCCAGAATAAATACCCGAATTTCCCACCACTGGAGCTTGAACAACCAATCACTGATGGGCAGAAAACAGGTACCCAGCAACAGGTAGGCAACCAAGAACCAATCACAGCTTGTCACTAACATCACCTCAGATGAGCTGTAGAAATAACTGTAAAAAAAAAAGGTAAAAAGGAGGGAAAGAAAAGGGGGAAGGGAGAGCAACAACATAATAATACACTACAACCCCCACTATGCTCAATGTCACCATGGTGGTGACTTTGGCATACACCTACGCGCCCACTCTCATTTTTTCTTTCTTTTGCAGAGTATTTATTAAAAGTTGCACAGCGGTTGATGAATTAGACTCAGCGTATTATTAGTCTGCCATCTGGTGGTTGTTTTTCAGTACGACAGGTTCATATTCACTTAGGGCTCATGCACACAAACGTGTTCCGGCCGTGCCCGTACTGCGGCCCGCAAACAGCGGGTCCGCAATATATGGGCAACGGATGTATGAGCAGCCGTGTATTTTACGGATCCGAACCTGTTCACTTGAATGGGTCCACAATCCGGAAGATACAGTGCGGAGGCACAGAGCGGAATGCCACGGAAGTACTATGGAGTGCTTCCGTAGCATTTCAGACCGCGCCTCCGCACCGCAAAAAAACGAACATGTTCTATTTTTTGTCATGCGGACGGATCACGGACCCATTCAAGTTCAATGGGTCTGCATCCATCAGCACCAGCCACACGGACGGCAGGGGCAGCACAGACTGGTCTAATGTATTTCCGCATGAAAAAGGTTGCATCTGTGCGGAGAAACGTCACATGCCTCCAGGAAAGTGTGCAAAAAAAAGACGCACTTTACCACTCAAAACAGACAAAGAAAAGCGCCAGCCATGAAGTGGAGTAGAATTTAGACTGTTTTTGCTATAAATTCAGGCCCAAAAAAGGCGCACATAGATAAATAGATTGGTAAAATAGTCGCAAAAAAAATCAAAATAGTCGAAAAAGGTGCAAAAGCCTCCAAAACAGGCGCAATTCCTGTAGTAAAGGTGACTAAAAAAATAAGACCGTCTAAAATAGCATTTTTTAGACTAAAAACAGGCACAAACACTTTAGTAAAAGTGCCCCATTGCATCCGGATGCCTTCCGTTTTTCACACAAGCCCTATTCACTTCTATGGAGCCAGAGCTGCGTGAAAAATGTACAATATAGAACACGCTGCAATTTTTCCCAAATGCAAAAATGATGCATGAAAAATGGAAATTGAAATGAATGGGTCAGGACTCGGGTGCTGTGTGTTCACTACACCCATCACATCCGGATGGAAAAATCACTCAAGTGCCCTAATACTGCCCAATAGTCTGCCCAAAAATCTTCAGATAATGGTGCCATGCAATGCCAATTACTCCATGTAGCCTACATGTCATACTACTGCCCACATAAACATGCCTACCACAGTGCCCATAAAGTGGTGCCTGACTGCCCGTTCTATGCCAGGTGCCCGCCGGAGAGCTGATTAATAGTGCCCACCTCAGTCACCCTATATTGTGCGCATAGAAAGACATAACGATGTCTTTTAGCCATAAAGATTTATTGGCATTTGTGCAAACCATATGGCAGGGGTGACTTACCAGTCTACTTAGGGTGTAGTAAGAAAAATTATAATTCTGGCTGCAATGTTTTGCTGTTCATACAAACAAGAAAGCACCGCCATAGCCAAAGCCAAATAATGTGACCTATTTAAAGTGAAGCTCCACCTTTCTATTTAAAGCAGCTCCCTCATACACTCTCTATTACCTTTCGTTGCCTTGATTCATTTTCCATTTCGCTTTTTTTTTATCCCCCCCACTGGATAGTCTTATACTGACACCTGCTGTTCATTTTTCATATTGCAGTCTGCTTAAAAGGCTGAAAATAGCATGCGTGGATCCTCAGTTTGCAGACCGCTAAATGGATACAGTCATGTACATGAGGCCTCAGTGTGTGTATTCAGAGATCAGTGGGTCTGTGGTGACACCACGGTAGCATGCCGTATGGTTACAGATTCCTCACGCACATTATACTGCATTCTATAGGTCCGTTAAATTTATGGACACCACATGGATTCCATCCGTGTTTGGTCTTCAGTTTTCAAGGACCATTGGTGGAAGACGATCTGGAAATTAAAAGATTTTAATGCTGATGACCTATGACCTCAGGATAGGTCATCAGTAGTAAAGTCTCGGAAAACCCCTTTAAGTTTAAGCAGTGCACGTAGAATAAGGGCAAGTGGTCAAAACACGCATACACAGATGAACCACTGACCATCTTGTCACGTATGTCATCACGGACACAGACATGTAAGTGAGGCCTAATACCACTACACACGTGCAATATATGAGACTGAAACTCAGCTTTCTGCCTCACAGTGCCAGTGGAACCGCACGTGGTTCAGCCCTATAGTAATACCAATATAGCCAATCGGCATTAAAGGGGTATGCCGGTTTTTAGACGTTATCTCCTATCCATTAACGATTAGATCGTGGCGGTCCTGCCACGGATCACGAGGACGGGGGCCCCGTACACCCTGCAGCCTCCCTGAAATGTACATGCACGTGGCCACTCTATTCATTTCTATGGGAGCTCCGGAGATAGCCATGTACAGCACTCAGCTATCTCCGAAATACCCATGGAAATTAATGGGGCAGCCGCATGCATACCTGACTGGCCGCTCCGTTCATTTGAGGGGGTTGCAGGGTGTATGGGCCCCATTCTTGTGATCGGTGGTAGGTCCCAGCGGTACGACCCCCATCGATCTAATGGTTATTCCCTATCCTGTGGATAGAGGATAACTTTAAAATCTGCATCACTTCATTATTGTGCTCTGAATTTTTCAACTGCACATGAAAGGGCGTCAAAGGGTTTAAAAAAAAAAAAAAAAAAAAACATATTAAAGCCCTCTCCTATCCCCACCTCCTATAGTAACAAATTACACAGCTCCATAGACTTGTCTTATCATGTAGCTTTCTTACCAATCTAACACACCCTGTAATCAGACAGCACGTCTCACGTGGAGGAGGCAGTCAGGAAAGAGGGGCTACGAACCCATCCAAACAATCTGCAAAGAGACAGAACGGAGGCAGACAGTCAGCAGAGAATTCTTCAAATGAAAAGACGTTTCCACCTGGAATCAAAAACATCAGCAGTAGATATATATTTCCTGCATGTCGTTCACTGCCCTCAAGTTTCTTGGAAATTTCTTGAGCTGTTTCTTAGCTATACCTGCATTCAGGGCCGGATTGGCCATAGACCTTACAGGGAAATTTCCCGGTGGGATGATGCCCAGGGGGCCGCTTGGATCCTTCGCACAGACGTCCAGTGGAAGTTTTTGAGGATGTATTTTGTATTGCTGGCAGTATTTTGTGATGGACTGTGGTATTTGGCTCTGTTGGGGTGGTATAACGTGCCACAATATGGTATTGCTGGCCCTGCCTTCCATCAATTTGGACCCGACTACAAAATAGGGCCACTTTTAGTATTTTTTCCAAGTTCCCAGTCTGCCCCTGTCTGCATTATTCCTCCTCCCTGTGTTTGCAGCCATTGGAACTCCTTAAAGAAGAACTCCTGCAAAAAATGTTATTCCATGTCCTGCTAGAAATGTACATGATGTAATCTGTAGTGAATGTCATTTTCTTACCAGTGTCTGAATTTTTGACTTATATCATCCTGAAGTTTCTTATCTGTGTCATGTGACTATGAATTAGACCCACCAACTCACACAGAGACTTATGTGTGGACAGGAAGTCTAATTCTCTATGTATTCCTATGAGACTGAAAGTGAGGCTCCCATAGGAATGAATAGAGCAGTTACTGGCTTCCTGTCCTGGGTCAGTTGGAGGTCAGGGAGTTGGTCACATGACCCAGCTGCAATAAGAAGAGAGGTTATTACTCACAATTACATTCTCTGATGAGAAGATGACAATCACTACAGATTATATCATGCACCTTTCTAACAGGTCAGAGAATAAAAATTTTTGCGGGAGTTCTTCTTTAAGGGTTTAGGTCATACATGCCTATGTTCCCAGAATTAGTAGAGGAATTCCCAATAGGGTTTCTCTTGGACAGAACACAGAGTTCAGTGGTTTCAGTTAGGGTTTAGGGAATCGGGTTCGAATTGCTGTATCCGAACCCGATTCATTTAAATACTTTGTTAACAATATGGGCTGCGTCTTACTGTAAAATGTATGTCCTCCATGGAGGTCTTTACAAAGTTTCTGCAAATATTGCAAGAATTACTTTTTCTTGCTTCTATCATGTGTCACTTCGTTTATTGGCAAAATACTAAGCCGAGCTCAGCTTTGTGCCTCATTAACAAAGCCGAGTTCGGCTTTGTATTTTCATACAGCCGGAGCTCCGTACAGTATTAAAATGTATTGGCTGTGATGAGCCGAAGTTATTACTTTGTAATAACTTCATAAATTCATTCTACTGTAAAATCCATTTCCCGAACTCGGGTTCTGTTACAAGATACCACTTCACTCATCCCTAATTATAAACATAGAGAATGTGGTTTGGATAAAGCAATCCGAACCTGATTCGCTCAACCCTAGTTTCAGTAGTAACTATAGAAATTCCTACACACTGAGCTCCCCCTAGTGGTGACTCCAGGCAGCTAGTTTTATCACATGATGTTTTAGGGGAATTATCAGTGTATTGATACCAGTTGTCTAGTATACATACATTGAGAAAAATGGTGTACAGCACCTTTCACTTTTTCCAAGTGGGACTTTTGTTTATTAAAATATTCCATACCATGGGCTCTGTACCCTCTGTTTCGCTATAGGGCCTAAAAACACCCCTGAAAGGCAGACTACTAATTTTTAATGGAAAAGCCTAGGGCCATGGGGCTAATGCGTATACATGTCAGAAATCCAAGAGTAAGTCTCAGATTTCTGACATGGATCTTGTAGTAAGTGCTTATTCAGATGGCAAAGTTAGGCGGAGTTTACCACATCAAAAGCATGAGGTTTTTTTGAGCAGTTTATTATTTTACAGCTGAAACATGCAAAATAAATGTGTTACACGTGTTGCAAAATGTAACCACATGGAAGACTTTGTCAAATATGCATTTGATTTTTTTAATGCATTTTTTAATGTGTTTAACGGAATCAAAACGCATCATCTGAATACACCCTTAGGCAGGGGTGGGATTCAAATTTTTAATAACTCAACGGCGGATATGCGGCGTCAGGACACATGTTTACATATTCATCACATATATGCAACCCACATACACATATATACACAATATACATGGTACACATACAGAAATACACCACATATACACTACACACATACCACCCAGCTTGTAAAAGCCTAAGGAGCTAAACTATGGAATGGAAGGGTTCACCTCCAGCTGCCAGCCGGATCTGTAATTTTAACAACCGGATCTGGAGAACCTGAGGGAACTGGCTGAATCCCATGCCTGCCCTTAGGTACATGTTAGAATTGAAATATGCAGATCAGACAGGTGTGAGGCTGTGGGTATGTGGCAGATATGCTGTAGAATTTCTGCAGTGGAATTGCATGAGGGATAATATGCAGCACAGACAATAGCAAGAAAGTGGATGAGCTTTTGACAAAATTTAAAAACTTCTGCAGCTGGAATCCGCACATACCTTGTGTAGCTTTCCATTTTGGATTTTGCAGTAACCGAGTTGGAGGTGGCCCTCAACACTAGGCTGGATCCCCTGGACACCATCGAGGTGTCACCACGTGTTGCTGCTCTCCAGGAGGGTATCCCCATATTTATGGCCAGTTGTGCAGTCTGGTGGAATCTCTTCTACTAAACATCGGTCCCTATCAGCAGGCCACTAGAGGCTGTGACTCCTCTATTTTTATACAGTTTCTAACTGATCCAGAACCTTCTACTGGGAGGGGTAAAGCTGAAGAAGCACAGCCTAACAGAAACAATGTTGCAGTTCACAGCTGCCATAGACTTGTATTGGGTTCTCAATACAAGTCATAGGGAATGACCAAGCAGTTTTCAGTCGTAAACAACAGTATGACAGAGTGAAACCAGATGGTCAAAAGTTCACCATGTCTGGCTTTCTCCTATGACAGCAGTGGAAAATGTCTAGCTTCTTAGTGCACAGGCTGGAAATTACCAAAGTTTCCTAAACCAGTTAAAACCTCTGCAAGCAGCGGTATTTGTCCGTCCAATTCTCAGCATATTTGCCAGGTTGTGGCCGGATCTCCAACAGACCCCATTATAGTTAATGGGGTCGGCAGGCATTCAGGAAACGTTCGGCAATGCCGCTACCAGAGAGCTCCAGCAGGCTATTCTCTGTTGGAACAGCCCGACGGATCCCAGAATGCTAGTGTGAAACTAGCTTTAATATAGATTGTCTGTACATTAACCCTTTCCACAGTGCAAATCGACAGGATATTCTGTCAGGGGCCGCGCTGTATAAGCGGGGAGCCTCCTGACTGATCGGGCAGGGTTGGAGTAGAGCAGAGAGAGTGGTAGGGAGGTCCACTATGGTGAGGTAGGAGTTAAGGGAAGGTGGGAGGGATCCTCCCAGGATCCTGTGTGCCAGGGGGATATAGGGCCCTCCCTAGAAGGGTGCGGCCTCTTTTGCCTTGGAAGCTGGTGGTAAGAGCTTGTGGTAAGAGCTTGTCCTGAGCTGTGATGGCTGATTTTATGGCCCAGTTGTTACAGAAGGTCAGGGATGAGGGTGTGGAGTGGCTCCAGCAGGCCCTGTCGGCTCCTGGGGCTGCCCTCTCCCCCTCGTTGCCTGTTGCTGCTCCTGCTGCGGAGGTGGTACCTGGGGTGCGGGGTAGGTCGGCGCGTAGGTCCCGTCCCCCTGCCCGTTATAGTCCAGGTGCGGGTGGAGAGGTGGTTGCTCTGCCTCACCCCTCCACTGTCTCTGTTCCCCCCCGGCTCCCCCCCTTCTCCCCTGCCGGTTAGTGGTCGGAGGAGCTCGGGCCGGCTTTCCCGCACCGCTTCTATGCTGGCCGGGCGCTGCGGTGGGCGGGTGGACCCCCCTCTGTTGGGTATGCCTCCCCAGTTACCTGCGGAGGCTCCGGCGCTCCTGCTGGGGGCCTCTGGCCGGCTCTCTTCTCAGGGCTGTGTCCGGAGTGGGCGCGCTGCGTCTCCTCTGCTCCGGCCCCCGGCCGGGTCTGCCTCGCCACCAGGTGGCGCTGCAGCAGTGCGTCTCGGCCGGCGGCCGGCTCGCGCTCTTTCTAGTTCGGGCCTCCGGTCACCTGACCCCCCCTCGTCTGCCGCGCGCGCTGCATGTACCTCCGTGCCGCCCGCTCCTTCCTTTTCTGCCATGGGGGCACGTGTTTCCAGCAGTCAAGAGTCATCCTCTTCTGGGGGACTCGGCGTCGTGCAGCCTGCTTTGGATACCCCTCCTCCCTCCCAAGTGGTCATGCAGGGGGTTACGGCTGCTGTCCTGCCGGCGGTCTTGCCCGCAGGGGATGGGGCTGTGTCTCGGCCGATCCCTGCACCAGCCCAGCACCCACCTGTGCCGCAGCAGGGTCCCGCCCTGGATCCTTCTGGTTTGTCCCCTGACGGACGGGGGGGATCTGGGAGGCGGCACGTTGGTAGACATCGGAGTTCATCTGGATCCGTTTCCCGGGGTTCCCGGCGTCGCAGACGCCACAGTCCTGCCCGGCATAGAAGTCGCCAGTCCCGTCACCACTCGAGGTTTTCCGGGAGCTCTTGGAGGTCTGGTCGATCCCGATCCTCGCGGTGGAGGTCACCGTCCCGATCTGCGGACTCTTTTTCCTGCAGCTCCTCCGGCTCTGGCAGTCCGGTTCGCCGGCGCCGCTCGAGGCGTGAGCCTCGACGTCCTTCCGAGCAAGTTCCGTCAGCTTCTGCGTCTGCCGCTGCGGTTCCTTGTGCCTCTTCCGCTCCTCCTGCTGAGATGGTGGTTGCCACTCCTCCCGCGGTTCCGAGCGCTGGTGAGTATGCTTTTGCGGGAGCCTGGGGGGAGAGGGGTGTAAAGGATGAGGCTGTGTTGAATGCATTGCAGTTGTTGGTGGGTAAGTTGTCTTCTCCGCCTACTGCTCCCCCTCCGCCGCCTCCTATCCCTGCGGGTGTATTTAAGGATTCTTGTTTCTGCGGGGTTAGCCCGCTTGGCTCTCACGTGCCGGATGACGTGAAGCAGAAGATATGGGATAATGGTTACGTTGACATCTGGTCCTTAGTCGGTGCTGACCAGCCGTCAGTGGATAAGGAGCGGCGGACGGATAGGGTATTTGAGCGGCGGCCAAAAGTTGCGCGTACTATTGGTAATTGGCTGCAGGCGTTTGCGGTGTTGGGATGTGTGATGGGGCAGAGGCATCCGGAGCGTTGCTCGGAGCTCTTTATATATATGGACACGATTTATAACGCCTTTAAGACGCACGGGGGTTCAGCATGGTGGCGTTATGATGAAGAATTTCGTCGGCGCCTGGCTCTGCAACCCTCGGTGGGTTGGGGCGTGAAGGCCACGGATGTGTGGCTGCGGCTCATGACGGCTCAGAGGCCTCCAACGCCTTTTCATGGCGTCGCAGCTGGGTCAGCATCCGCCTCAAGTGGCTCAGTGGCTGTTAAGCGTCCAGGCACCTGTTGGCTCTTCAATGAAGGCCATTGCCGTTTCTACGGGCTGTGCCGGTTCCGGCACGAATGTTCCTCGTGCGGCGGTGCCCACGCAGCAGGCGAAATGTCCCAGGACAGCCCCCTCGGCCTCCAAGGGTCAGCCTGGCGGCGGGTCCAAGGACTCCGGTGAGCGTTCACGCGATGGAGCCCTGGCTCGCCAGGTATCCTAAGGGGGAGGAGGCGGACTGTCTGAGGTCTGGTTTCGCGGTTGGGTTTTTTATCCCGTTTACTTTGTCGTGGTCCCCATTGTTTGCAGACAATTTGAGGTCGGCCAGACAGTTTCCGCGGGTTGTGGCGGATAAGATTGCTAAGGAAGTGGAGTTGGGCAGGGTGGCTGGCCCGTTTGTTTCCCCCCCTTTTGTTAACCTTCGGGTGTCGCCGTTGGGGGTTGTTCCGAAGAAGGAGCCCGGGAAGTACCGTTTGATTCATCATCTCTCTTACCCTAAAGGGGGATTCGGTGAATGACGGTATTTCTAGGGAGGAGGCGTCCGTATCCTATGTTTCGTTTGATAGGGCTGTTATGTTGGTACGGAAGCACGAGCGCGGTGCGCTATTGGCAAAAACGGACATCGAATCGGCGTTCCGGCTCCTGCCCGTTCACCCGGAATGTTTTCATTTATTGGGTTGTATGGTGGATGGTTTTTACTACTACGATATGTGTTTGCCTATGGGCTGTTCTATTTCTTGCCACTTTTTTGAGATGTTTAGTTCTTTTTTGGAATGGGTGGTTCGGGTGGAGACGGGTTCTACTTCAGTTTTGCATTATTTGGACGATTTCCTCTTTGTAGGTCCTCCTGGCAGTGGTGTGTGTCGTTTTCTTTTGGACACCTTTCGTTTCCTGATGCGTCGTTTCGGTGTCCCCTTGGCGGCCGAGAAAACGGAGGGTCCGGCCACGCGTCTGTCCTTCTTGGGTATTGAGCTGGATACGGTCGCGATGGTCTTCCGTTTGCCGCAGGATAAGTTGGACAGGTTGTTGGAGTTGGTTAGTGGTTTTTGTGTGGCCCGCAAGGTTTCGCTGCGGCAGTTGCAGTCCCTTTTGGGCCTGTTAGTTTTCGCTTGTCGCGTTATGCCCATGGGTCGGGTGTTTTCCAGGCGCCTGTCGCTAGCTACGAGAGGGGCATCTGCCCCGTCTCATAGGATCCGGATTACTAAGCCGTTGAGGGACGACTTGTTGGTATGGCGGCATTTCTTGCTGTCATATAATGGGCATACGTGTTGTCAGGCGGAGAGGGTTTCAAACGAGGAGGTGTCGTTGTTCAAGGATGCGGCTGGATCTGCGGGCTTTGGCGCCATTTTTGGTGGGCGTTGGTGTGTTGGTTCTTGGCCGGAGGTTTGGCGGGATAGTGGTTTGTGTCGCAACTTGACTCTCCTTGAATTGTTCCCTATTGTGGTTGCTGTTGAGCTTTGGGGGGCCTTGCTTGCGAACAGGAGGGTATGTTTTTGGTCTGACAACCTGAGCGTGGTTTGTTGCATTAACCGTTTGTCTTCTTCTTCCCTCCCTGTGCTGAGTCTACTACGTCGCCTGGTGGCCCGCTGCTTAGAGCATAATATTTGGTTTACGGCCCGACATATCCCGGGTGTGTTGAATACGGCAGCTGACGCCCTTTCTCGTTTTCAGTTTCAGACCTTCAGGGAGCTGTTGCCCCAAGCCGACCCGGCGGGTGCGAGTTGTCCGGAGGACCTATGGGAATTGGTGACGGTAACCTGATGCCATTGGTGAGGCAGTCGCTGGCCCCTGCCACCTGGTCGGCGTATGGTAAGGCTTGGGGGGAATGGTTGGAGGAGGTTGGTGATCTTCGGTCTGTGGAATCTCCAGCAGAGCGGCTTCAGGTGACGCTGCGGTACCTATCGCGCCTGCGGTCGGCGGGTGTTTCGGGCGCGGTCGCTAGGCGGCGTATTACCGGGGTGTCCTTTCATCTCCAACTGCGCGGTTGGGAGGACGTTGGTAGGCATTTTTTAGTTATTCGGATTTTGCGGGGCTGGAAGAAGGAGTCGGTCTCTTCAGATGCTCGTCGGCCGGTTACTTTTGAATTGTTGCGTTCGCTGTTGGCTGCGGCGGGGCTGGTGTGTTTATCGGATTATGAATCCTTGTTGTTTAGGGCCGCGTTTGGCTTAGCCTTTTTCGCGGCCCTTCGGATTGGGGAGCTGGTTTCGCCGTCTCGCTCGTCAGTCGGCGGTTTGTCCGCCGATGATGTTTTCCTGGGTGGCGATTTTGTTCGGCTCCGCATCTCGAGGTCCAAGACTGATCAGTTTGGTAGGGGGGAATGGGTGGTTTTGCGTTCTGTTTCAGGCGACGCTTGCCCGGTACGATTGGTGAGTGACTATGCCCGAGTTCGTGCGGGTGGGGATCGGTACCTCGTTCACGAGGATGGTTCCCCCCTTACGCGTTTCCAGTTTTCTTCTGTTTTCAAACGTTGCTTGTCCCAAGTTGGCGCCTGTTCATCCGCGTATGGTACTCATTCGTTCCGCATCGGAGCCGCTACTGAGGCGGCAAGAGCGGGGTTGGGGGAGGCGGATGTGATGCGTATTGGGCGCTGGCGCTCCAGATGCTACGCAGGGTACGTTCGTCCTAATTTGGTCGATTGACTTTGTTTCTTTTGCAGGCCGGCCATTGGTGTGGATTATTGGACATTCATATGTCTTCTGGGCTGCGCAGCGGGCGGAATGCCGACCTGGCGGAAGGTGTTTAGGATTCCAGTCTGCGGACGTTCGTTGGCGTGGCATTCGTGCGCTCCGTTGGGCACAAGTACTTCCTGAGGTGGTGGCGGTTAGCAGGGGTGTACAAGTGCCCACTGTATTGGTCTTACACGTGGGTGGTAATGACCTTTGTTTAGTGCGCATGGGTGAGTTGCTATCACTCATGAAGACGGATGTGGAGCGTTTTGCCACCTTTTTTCCGGAGTTGGTCCTGGTGTGGTCCGAGGTGGTGCCCCGTTTGGTTTGGAGGGGGGCCCGGGACGCTGGGGCGATTGAGAGGGCGAGACGCACGGTTAACACCCGGATGTCTCGTTTCGTGAGGAACAGGGGGGGAGTGGTAGTTAGACATCGGCAGTTGGAAGGGGATAATGCCAGGCTGATGCGTCCGGATGGAGTTCACCTAACGGATATTGGCCTGGATATTTTCTTATCGGGATTGCAGGATGGTGTGGAACAGGCCTTGTTTCTTTTGGGGGGGGGGGCGGAGTGCAGTGTAGGCATAACTGCACTCCTTGTGGCGTTATTTTCTGAAAATTGCCCCCACGGAGCGTCTCTGTTCCTCCGCTAGCGCGGGTTGTGGAGCTTCGACCTCGCGGGTATAAATATGGTTCGTGAAAAATTAATAAATAAAGCTATGGCCTGTTTTCTCACCATCAAAAGTTATACAGTGGTCAGTGTGTTTTATTTCACTGAATAGTGGACGGATGGGTGTTAGGTTGAATGGTCAGTCTCCGAGCAGTCTGTCAGGGGCCGCGCTGTATAAGCGGGGAGCCTCCTGACTGATCGGGCAGGGTTGGAGTTAGAGCAGAGAGAGTGGTAGGGAGGTCCACTATGGTGAGGTAGGAGTTAAGGGAAGGTGGGAGGGATCCTCCTAGGATCCTGTGTGCCAGGGGTATATAGGGCCCTAGGGTGCGGCCTCTTTTGCCTTTGGAAGCTGGTGGTAAGAGTTTGTCCCGCCCTCCCTCCCCTTTTTTGCTGTGGTTTTGGGTGGTTTTGTTCGGTTTGTAAAAAAAAAAAAAAAAAATTGAAGAACATTGAATAAACATATGAGAGGACACATTATGATTGTTAATGTTTGACACTGGTAAAGGTGGAGAGATTTGGTGGAGAAGCCGGATTATGGTTGTATAAGTCACAGCGGGCGTTATTTTCTGAAAATTGCCCCCACGGAGCGTCTCTGTTCCTCTGCTAGCGCGGGTTGTGGAGCTTCGACCTCGCGGGTATAAATATGGTTCGTGAAAAATTAATAAATAAAGCTGTGGCCTGTTTTCTCACCATCAAAAGTTATACAGTGGTCAGTGTGTTTTATTTCACGAATAGTGGACGGATGGGTGTTAGGTTGAATGGTCAGTCTCCGAGCAGTCTAATATATAAAGCTGAGTGTATGTATGTATGTGTGTATGTCCACTAAAGGAATCCGCACCATCGCATCTACAATTGCGAAATTTTCCACAGCCGCCTCTTATGACTTGGGGAACGTCATAGACTATGTTTTGAGTGGAAATTTTCACCCGGCGCTTTCCAATTATTTGACAAAAAATATGCTTAGTAATCTAACCGTCAAACTACAGCAGCCATTGTCTGTTGGCTGTTGTGGCAGTTAGCCTGGATAGTCATCAGGTTGCATATAGCAACCAATCACAGCCCAGCTTCTATTTTGTAACAGGTCATTAATATGAGCTCTGATTGGTTGCTATAGGCAACGCAGGACATTCTTAGTAGAAGACAGTTTATGTGTGGGTTAATATGATTTTGATTGCGATGCTTAGCCAATGTTGTTGTGGAGGCTGATGTAACTTACATGACCTTAAGTGTATACTAATTCTGTGTGGTTTTAGATACTGTCAATTAGGGCCCGGTCCGCACCTATTCCACGGCTCAGCAAGAAAAGATAGAACATGTCCTATACTTGTCCGTACGCACGGACAAGTATAGGCATTTTCAATGGGGCCCCCTGGCGTGTGTTCCGAGCGATGCGGAACATACGCCGGGCGGTGCCCGTACTTTTGCGGGTCTGCAGTAATGCGGACCCGCAAAAATACGGCCGTCTGAACGGGGCCTTAAGGACAATAATGCCCCACTGTGGAGGTCTTTGTTAGGGGGGCAGGTGGAGTGTTGTGGAGGTCACTGTTAAAGGAGAGGGGTGTTGTGAAGGTCAAAGTTAAGGGGGTGGGCTGCTGTGGAGGCCACATTTTAAGGAGGCAGGGCACTGTGGGGGGTAGTGTTAAGGGGTGAGGGGCTGTGGAGGTCACTGTTAAGGAGGCAGGGTTCTGTAGAGGTCACTGTTATGGGGGATACTGTCGATATCTTTTAACGACACACACAAACATTAAATTAAATACATGAAATATACCTGTGTGAAGCCGGGTACTTCTGCTAGTATCATATAAAATGCAATTCAACAGTATGAAACAGTATAAGCGTAAACACCGGCATAAATCATAGTGCAAGTTAATCCTTCAAAGTGCACTAAAGTAGTGAGCTGATGGCTTTGCATGGCAACAATAGGGGCAAATGTCTGCAAATGTCCAGACTCCAGGGCACTACAATGTCACCCTTGCTCCAGGGCACTACGATGTCACCCTTTGTAATGCAGAGGTTGAAATCTGCAACAAACTCACATAATTTACACTATGAATTTGACATAAAAATTCACACTTTTTCCACACCGACGTCTTCTTCTGTGGCAGAGGAGCCACCCCCGCACCTTCCGTACCTGCAACCCTGATTTCTAGTCCAACGAATTACATTATAGCCGGAAGACTGTGGCCCCTGACCCAGTTACAGAGGCTGCATTTATTTCACCGATACTACGGAGGCTCTCCCCGCTGAGACGTGATCTCTCCTGGTTTCTTATGTTACCGGAGAGGTACAAAAGGGAAAACGGAGCCCAATGTGTTTTATTCATGAGACAAGGGTCATGTGACGATAGCGAATGCACGGAGTGACAATGACCCTTAAAGGACCTACAAAGAACGTGAGAACATTGGCCAGGACAGGAGTGAGGTTTGTGCTTGTGGATCACAGAGGCTTCCTTGTCTGAACACACCTGCAACAAACTCTCAGCAGTGAAACATCTTAAAGGGAACGCGTCATCAGAAAATTTTTATGTTAAAGATTATTTCAAAGAATTTTTGGTGATGTTATTTTTAATTCCCATTAGGATTTAAAATGAATCCTAAAATCCTGCAAAAAGGAAGCCATATTTTTTATAAAGACCAATTTAAAAAATGATTTTTAGCTCAAAATGAGTACAATTCAATAATTTAAAAAAATTGTCCCCAAAGGTATAAATAGCCTTTAAGCTCTGGAACATTGTAGACAACATGGTTAGATATCTTGTTTAGAGATCACACAAAAATTCTACCATGACAGTGATGTCACAGCTTATCTAGCCCAGGTTTCTTTCCTGCTGTTTTTGACCCATTGACATCCATTGTTTGTTTTCTGTCCTACTTGTTAAAACAAAGTGCCAGTGTCTGTGTTTTTAAATGGTATTTTTATTTTTCCTACCAAACCATTTCCCCCCCATACTATTATACAGGGGAAGTGATATTACAGGGGAGAACATACTTTCTTATTAAAAAAAAAAAAACTGGTCATGCAAAAATGATTTAAATAAAACAACAGGTGATAAAACACACTATATGGTCAAAAAGCGGCTCAAAACACTCATCCAATCTGGATGAGGGCAATGCTTAAAGGGGTATTATCATCTCAGACAATGGGGACATATCGCTAGGATATGCCCCCGTTGTCTTATATGTGTGGGTCCTACTACTGGGACCCGCACCTATATCGCGAACAGAGCCCCGCAAAATGGTGGCTTGAAGACTCTGGTCCGGCCACCGCCAAGCGTGCTCCCCATAGAAGTGAATGGGAACACACCGCGCATGACTGGCCACTGCTCCCATTCACTTCTATGGGCCAGACGGAAATAGCCAAGCTAGTGCTCGGCTATTTTCGGCGGCCCCTTATAGAAAATGAATGGAGGGCGGCTGCGCATGCGCAGTCCAACACTTCCCGGGCTCCTTCGGCAGCGCAGGAGATATCAAGACCAATGCAGCACATGCTGGTCTTCATGAATCTCCCCGTTAACATAATCTTACACCATTAAGCCAATGTGTTCAAAAAAAGGCCACAAAAACTGAAGATGCCAAAAACTAAATTTGAAAAAGTGCTTATTCGGCCATTTTTTTTTACAGGTAATAAAAAAAGGGTAGGTTCAAACTTTAGTTCAGTTTTTTGGTGCAAGATTTTCAACCAAAGTCAGCAATGGATTCAAAAGGAATGAGAAATAGGAAGGACTTATACATCTCCTTCTTGCTGGATCCATTTCTGAATCTGGCTGAGAAACCCAAAGGGAAATCTGCATCAAAACCTCCTCCAAAAAACTCTACATGAGCCTACCCCAAGGACCTACGAGCCAAGCTGATCCCTGCTTAGAAAAGCTGCCAGCATGTGGCTCTGCACCACTATTCTCACATGTGTAGGAGCAATAAAGTTTATTTAAAAGAAAAAAAAAATCACATGTAAAGCCTGTCAATCAAACTGGAGGGGGTGTGGCCAAGGACTGGTGACTGGGGTGGAATGGCTTGGGTAAACCAAGTAGGCGTGGCTATCTTCTCATTGTTTGAATTAGGTCTGGTGTGTGGTTGTTGTGTCACCATGGCAACGTTAACAATTTGGTGGCTAATTGCTCAGATGGTCACTATGGCAACACGCAGACGCCAGATAGCTGGTTGGCAGTACATTGCTTGTAATCTCTGTCAGCCAGTGACCGTGAAAATGATGATGAGACTGCATGTCAGTCCCCAGGGACTGCAACCGATGATGTCAGTCCCCAGTGACTGTAACCGGTGATGTCACTGCCTGCCAGTGACAGTCCCCAGTGACTGTGTATATGATCTGTGCACCTGTCTAAAATAAATGCAATAAAAATAAAATCTAAAAGTGAATTCTCCATAGCCATGTTCATAGGTTTGTGCTCATTGTTTTGCTCGCAGGGATGTTGCCATCATATTCGTTGGGTGGCATGTGCATGTCAAATTTTACATGGAGCATAATTCACACATGGCTGCTTTTTACTGTCTGCAGAGAAGCCCGTGGAATTCCTCATAGCACTGGGCTAGTCAGAGATGCCCACTTTTGCCTCAGTCCTGGGTGCCCTCACACAGGTGTCGACATTTCTAAATCTGCACCAGATAATGGATCCTGAAGGAATCTTGTGATCCTCTGAGAACCAGAAGCCTCGAGCTTCCATCACTGGGATTCATTTTTACCCCATTGAACAGCCGGGGTCGTAGCTGGGGGTGCAGAGGTGGCAGTGACACTCTGACGTTAGTGACATGCGCCATCCGCGTTTTCCACACACAGCACCCAATTGATTGTGTTTATTCACATATCCTTGTTTTTCCACTGACCGTGGGTAGGATTGGCACCTTCCCATGGTCAGTGTGGTCTTGGGGCCATCGCTTAACACAAGGTCTTATTTAAGGGAGCTGATACAAAGGATGGGAGTGGTAGTGGCCCTGATGAGATGTTGTATAACGATGTACTCCCTTGGGCCACGCCTCCTGATGTTCGGTGCAGTGAAAAGATGGTTTGAAAGAATCAGGTAAATGTAGAAGAACAACAAACATTGACATCTTTATTGAGTGCGAAGGATGAGTTACAGTACATCCAGTCATCTGTACAAGGTGCAGTGTCTCTGTCCCCAGATGATGAGGTGTGGTGGCAAGGTAGCAGACAATATCACTATAGAGTAGTCCTCTCTCCTGATTTACATTTGCTACGGCTGTAAACTGGCACCTGTGGCTGAAAATGTCCACTTGAATAAATACAAGCTTTTGGGTTTGCCTGAGCTGTGCTATGATGATGGCTGTCTTAACATGTTCTCCCTAACCTGCAGCAGGATTTGTGAAGCTTTAGTTGCTGGTCACCTGGCTGACTGTAGCACCGTAGCTGCAAAGAATCTTCTTGGACTTTCAGTCTCCCTAGAGCAGTGTTCATCACAATTGAGCTGATTCTGTGGCCCTAAGACCCTTGGAACTATTTTTTTTATTGTTTACCTGTCATTTTCAATATAAAATACAGCCAAAAATGATGCATAGACCTCATGTGTGAACAGGTGTAATAAATGAGTAAATAACCATAAACCTGGAAAAATCCCTCCCCTCCACCTATTTCACTGCTGCTCTTGAACTGTGTGGTCCTATGCAGGTTATCATACTGGTTTGTTCTATAAAACTAAGATGATGGTTTATAGTGACAGTCAGGAAGAGAAAATGTCTGTTCTGATGAAAGGCTTCTGCATCTGTCAGATATCTATCAGATCTTTCTCTCTAGTGATAGTCGCCAGTACTGCAGCGTGTAACGGGTTTCAGACTACAAATCCAGTACAGACTGGAGGACATGGTAACATGGAGACTTTACTGATATCTGTGTGTTTGGTACCACTAAGCTGGGGTCAGGACGCTGGTAAATGTCTGGGTTGCGATGTCAATAAAACAGACTAATTTGGTGCAGAGGGGACTAGATGAGCAAGTGATCATCTTCTCACTCCTTTTGAGGAAAAAAAGACCCCCATATGTGACATCAGAGAGCAGGTATAGATTAGACTGTGTTCACACTTCCATTGTTCTGTTCCAATAGGCCCCTTGCAGACGAGCGTGACACACGCACATCTCTCGCATCGCGGGCCCTGTCCTGAACTCCCGGCACTGAATGGGGTCGCATAGGATTATACTGAGTTATGATGCTATGTAACCCTTACAGTTCTGGAATGTGTTGGATTACACTAACAGCATTATGTCAGTGTTATCCATCACATTCCAGAACTGTAAATCAGTATAATGCTATGTAACCCCGTTCAGTGCTGAGAGTTCAGGACGGGGCCCACGATGCGGGAGATGTGCGTGTGTCACGCTGGTCTGCAAGGGGCAAGGATTGAAATGGTTTGACAGATACAAATGGAACACTGTGTTGATAGAATTGTTTCTATCCACTATTCATTGGGGTCACTTATTATGAAGCCTACGCCAGTTTTTGGTGTAAAAAAAAAAGTAGCAAGACCCCATTTTGCAGCTTTATAACTTTTGTGACACAGGCTTTTTTACACCGTCCTTGCCTCTGCGTCTGGAAACAAGTGTCATTTTCGTTCCAGGCCTTCCGTTATCCTGCAGACAGGACTGTTTCTTTTGGAAAAAAATAACGGAAGTATGACAGAACAGAGTCAAACTGAGCAGGAATGATGCTAATATAACACCACTGAAATCACTGTTAAAGGGGTATTCCCATCTCACAAATGTAGTTTGTATAGTTAGATATAGCCATACCAATATTATTACTAATAGAATGTATTTATATAAAATGTACAGTTTAGAAGATTTTCCTATTTGTATATCCATTGTCCCACACACATCAGTCAGGCCGTTGCCCCTAGTTACGACCACCGCGGCCATGTAGTAGTGTTGTCAGCTTGCTCCTTTTCAAACCCGCTCTGAGGTAACTGCTGTATTGTGAACACACATTACATGAACATGTGGAGACACATCTTAGGGTTGTAGCATTTTTGTCTGCGCTTCCAAAACGCAGAGAAACGGATCCTGTTCCAAGATCAATTCATCTCTATGGAGCAGGATCCGTTTATAAAGTCTGCGTTTTGGACGGATCCTGACCATTGTGTTTTGGACTGCTAGTGTCCAAAACGCAAATGTGAAAGTACCCTAAGGTGTGTCTGCACATGCTCATGCCATGTGTTCACAATACAGCAGTTACCTCAGAGCGGGTTTGAACAGGAGCAAGCCGGCCACCATTACTACATGGCCATGGTGGTCGTAACTAGGGGCAACGGCCTGACTGATGTGTGTGGGACAATGGATATACAAATAGGAAAATCTTCTAAACGGTACATTTTATATAAATACATCCTATTAGTAATAATATTGGTATGGCTATATCTAACTATACAAACTACATTTGTGAGATGGGAATACCCCTTTAATTATAGCGGATTTTTTTTTTCAGGTTTTCTGTTCTGTTCTTTTCTTCAGGTTTTCTGTTCTGTTCTTTTCTGTTATTCGCACAACCATATTTATTTTGTGATCTGCAGAATACAGATGACGTCCATGTTGCATCCATTTTTTGAGGCCCATTGACCTCAAATGGTCCGTGGTCCACATTTGCGGCCAAGAATAGGATATGTTCTATCCTTTGCGTAACCGACATATGGACGCGGAAAGAAGACGTGTATTTTTTGCATCCATGTCCGTTCTGCATAAAAGATAGAACATGACCTATACCTGACTGCAAAATACATGGACATCAAAATGGAAAAATGCCATGGAAAAGTGAACCCACCCTTACCCTTCCCCTGGGGTTATGTAGCGTTAGGCCACTTTCACACAGTCAGCGTTTGGTTAGTTTTTGATCAGTGATTGTGATCCAAAACCAGGAGTGGAGCCTACACAGAAAAAAGGTATAATCTGTGGTTTACCTGCAATATAGGCAGACCAACTGACTGCTATGGGTCCCGTGGGGATGGGGGCCCCACACAGAACTTGTTGTTCTCTTCCGGATTGAAAACACTGCATTTTCACGCAGCCGCCACCAGAGGGAAATCAATGCAAAGAGATTATTACAACTTCCATTGTAGTTGTATTAATTTCTATTCACTGAGCTCCCCCTAGTGGTGGCTGCAGGCAAATAGCTAGCTTTGTAATAGAAGAGAAGCAAAGACTTATCTGTATTTTTTCCATTTTTCTGGTGTACATACATTGAGAAATATGGTGTTTAGAATGAGCGTCATATATTTAAAGCACCTGTTCCACTTAAAAAGTCGTATAAAGTGGGTGAGGCCAAAGGCAACTTTTTTTAATTGCAATTTATATTCAACTAAAATTTCTTCCACTTGATAGAAAAAAAAAACACGTAAATTTATCAGAAATCTGGGGCATTGCACATGTTCTGTATTGCCTGGGAGTAATTGACTCATGTATGTTGGGAAACTAGGTGCAGGAGGCCCATACTAAGTTTTGCTATGTGGCCCTTTGAGATTTGTGTACGCCCCTGGGTATAATGGAAATATTTGCTAGTATTTTTGACCAGCTCTTGGTTTTGATGTCCATGTGATGTCCGTGTTGCATCGTTTTTACTTTTTTCGCAGACTCATTGACTTCAGTGGGTCCATGAACTGCATTTTGTGGTCAAGTATAGGACATGCTCCATCTTTTGTGGAACGGACATACAGACCAGAGGATCTATACCTCTCCCTGCAGCACTTTCCCCACTGGTCCCCCTTCTCTTCCTCTGCTGGCCAGAGAAGGTCTTAATTAAAGGGGACAGAGCTTAGTCCCGCCCAGGCCAGTGATACTAGTCGTGACGTCACTGGCCTGCAGTAAACACAGAGAAGGCCGCGGCGCTCCTTCAGCGCCGCTGCCTTCTCAAACAGCTGATCGGCGGGGGTCCCGGGTGTCCGACCGGCGCCGATGAGAGGCTGACGATCTATCCAGAGGATAGATAATCAGTTTTAAAGAACTACAGAACTCCATTAAGAGACCTAAGCTAAAAATCTAAGCTTTAAAACAAGACCAGGATCACAGTGCTAGCCGCCATACAGCCAGAAAAGTAACTCTTAGAAATCGGGTTGGAAGTGTGATCCATAGATCTTTGGAATCTCTATCACACTGATGTAGTTTTTGGGGTCGCAGTGGTGAACAGGCCCCATCCCCCTTACCACACTAACGTTGATCAGGCATAGCCATCTCCAGGTTGATGATGAAGGGTCAGAAAAGGAGAAGGATAAAAAAAAGACTTGATGAATCTCTTTTATCCATTAATATTATCCTAAAAAAAGTGGGTGGGCTTTAATGTCTGAGTTGTACCTGATAAAGGTGCCAATCCAGCACCGTAACATGCAGTATCAATAGTTAGATTGATTTAACTGGTCCCTGCACTGTGGACTACATCCATCACTCCCGTACCTGCTATGTCCTTCACAGCTCCGGTCAGTAGAATATTTGATTTTTGAAGCCTTGAGCGGTATTGTGCTCATACTGTGCAATCCAATTAGGTGAGCGCATCATTGATTACCTGCATACAGAGCTCTTTTCATTACAGGAGCGCAGTGGAGTGACATGCCCCTTCCTTTTTCTCTTAGATTGAAAATCAGTGCCGATGCACGGACCTACAAGTGGAGAAGACAGATCTGCATGTAATAGGGCCCAGTGAACATTTGTGGGTACATGCACAAGGCAGTGTAGTTTATGCAGATTTTTTTGAATGGACTTTTGTGTGTTTTTGTTGCATTTCTGCACCAAAATCTGCATGCATTACTTGTGAATTTTTATGTGGATTGGGCCCAGGTCTCACCACTCGCAAGGGGAAATCTGAACTAAAAATCTGCACCAACAGCTGACATGGTGCAGATTTCAAAATCCACATCGCAGGTCAATTTCCACACTGAAAATTCATGCACCACGTACATCAGATTTGGAAAATCTCATCTCATCTTTTTTTGGGGGGGAGGTAGGGGAATCTGTGGAATTTTTTTTGTAGCTTAAATAGACTAGGAAATTATTTTTTTTTTGCTAGTGGCAATGTTTATTTATTTATTTATTTTATTTTATTTATTTTTATTTAATTATTTATTTTCAAACACGCTCTAAGTTTGACCTTTTTTCATGTGTTTTCCCATAGACTTCTCTTTATAGGTGCAAAAATGCATGATATAAAAAGCAAATATGGCGTTTTTGCTTAACTTTTTTTTTTGCTAATACTTTTTTACCCATACAACTCTACGGAGAGAGTGACAGCACATGGCACACATAAGCTAAAAATTGCAAGGAATACAAAAAAACGTCATTAAAAGAATAGCCAGGTACTAAAACACATTATGTGCAAAAGTTACTAAAAAACCCCCCTAAAAACTGAATGTTCAAGTCACTTGGTTTACCGTGAAGGTCCAGCTGGGTGTTACCAGTTGGGGTGTATCCCTGCATAGTTAGGCCTCATCCACATTTCCGTTTTTCACTGACAGCACACGTACCCATTGATTTAAATGTATCTGTTCACATTTCAGCATTTTTCTACTGACCGTGGGTCAGTAAAAAAATCATGGAGACACGCACTACTTTGATCCGTGATGCGGACCAAGCACGCCCAATGAAGTCTATGGGTCCGTAAAAATCACTGACACACATCCGTGTTGTGTCCGTGGTGCGTCCGTTTTTCACTGATGACTAATAGGAGATTCTTTGGAAATAATTTTTCAGCTGAGCAACGTCAGTGAAATACGGATGCCACATGGACGGTAAAAACGGACACACGGACCAACCACGGATCCTTCACAGATGAAACACGTACGCTTTTTTTCACGGATGGGTCACTGACACGGAAATGTGGACGAGGCCTTAGACAGTATCCAATCAGTGCTGCCAGTGCATAGACCCCCTTTCCCCCCAACTGGTAACACCCATCTGGACCCTAACTGCAAACTGCTAGTTATTCATTCATAACTTCTAGCAGGAATAATAAAGGAATGACACAACACAGAGTCATAAGAACAGAATTGTTTTTGCATGGGGATGCAAGTAGTTACTAAAACCAGATATGTCAGGAGAGGGGACGGGTCCTCTGTGAGTACTAATGTGTTTTGTGCTAGCTGTGGCCTTCTATCAATCTAAAGACACTTTGATTTATTTGCAGTGAATCTTACAGAGAGCTGATGGACGCCTGCATTGTCTTCAGCCCTGTGACAAGCAGGTGGTGTCTTTCTGCCGTACAGCATCCCTCTGATGTCTGTCTGTGTTATTACATCCTCCACACCGGGGGTCCCTGTCTGTCTTTTGATGTCCTCTTGGAAAGTGCATGTTGCGACCTTGCTCACATGGTGATGGCTGACATTTATTCTCTGTTCTCTATGGCAAGAACAAGTCAGTCTAAGGGCTCATGCACACAGCTGTCAGTGTATTGCGTATCTGCAAAACACGGATCTTGCCCGAGTGCATGCCGCCATTTATTTTTTCAATTCTGTAGAAATGTCTTATCCTTCCGCCAAATGGACAAGAATAGGACACGTTCTATTTTTTTGCCGCAGAAGGGACTTACGGATGCGGGCAGCACACGTGTGCTGTCCTCATCTTTTGAGGTCCCATTACTGTATAGATAATAGGCGGTACGTTTTGTACAGCAGCTCACCATACATATCTCTGATCTGTCCCTGACGAGATGCTAAGTTTTTCTACTTCTTTTCAATTTACAGTAAATGCAGTGTATTTCTGGAATAATTGGAATGTGCAGCCACGTGAGCTCCTGCCCAGCACTTTCCGAATTCTTGTAAATCACCCTAATTCCATTCATTATTAAGATAGCAGCGGCACTTATTCACGGCATATAGCAGATATTCTGAATAAACCAAAATGGAAATGTTTCCTTGATGTTTGTACAGCTAGCAGATGCAGAGGATGGGGGTGGTAGTGGCTCTGATGAAGCATTGTATCACGATGTACTCCCTCAGGCCATTGCTTCTTGGGGATTGGTGCCGTGGAAATGTAGTATTGAAGTAAATGTAAAACAGTCTATTTTACTGAGTGCAATGTAGAACTTTAGGTGCACTTTTCTGGCACCAGTACGGAATACGGAAGCAGGTTGGACGGTTTCAGTTTAGCACTTGTATTGTGCTGGCCTAGTAGTAGTTCTGGGTGATGGGTGTCTTAGTTGTAGTCCCTCACCTTACAGCAGTGTCTTTGATGCTGGTTATAGCTGTCTTCTCAAGGATTTACTTAAGGCTGTCTTTAGCTGTTATTCTCTCTGGAGAACCTCTTTAGAAGCAGGAGCTCTGCAGTTCGCTTCCTCTCTTCGTCTTCGTCTTAACAGGACCCCTCCTCCTGGTAGGGAACAGGACCAGCCCAGTCCTACCAAGAGGGGAGGAACAGGGTGATTAGCCCTGTTCCTTACCAACCTTTGCTGTCCACATCCTTAATGGTAGGAACGGTCAAACATATAAAATACATAACAATATAAGACATGACTATATACAATTTAAGTACCTCCAATTCTGGGGTACTGCACTTCCAGATATTAATAGACCCAATTCACACATGGAATTTCTGTTCCGTTTGGGTGGTCTTGTTATGGCCTCCCCTGTAGATATGTCCTGTTAGGGCATATGGTTATACCTGCCCCTTAAAGGGGTTGCTCCACAAAAAACACTTATCCCTTATCTCCTATTATCCAGGATAGAGGATATTTGTCTGACCACTGGGACCCCTGCCAATCACAAGAACGGGCTTCCTGTGTTCCCCTGAATGAAGCAGTGGTCACGCATGTCTGCTGTGACTCCACTCAACTCTATGGGGTTAGACAAGTGCAGCACATCGCTATCCTGTGGATAGGGGATGTGTTGTTTATAGTAAAATCCCTTTAAGGGTCCATTCACACAACCATGTTCATTTTGCAGACTGCAAACCGTGGATCCGCAAAACAAGGACACCAACCATCAGTAGGGTGTTGAAGACAATGGGTCCATGATCTGCTTCCATTGCGGAGCGCTCATTAGTGCAGCCTTTTCCCGCGACACCCCCCTTGTTGATTAAAAAAAAAAAAAAGCACTTACCTCCTCCATCTGCTCGCGCTGCTGACTGGAAGCTCAGGACAGGACCTGCGAGACATCATCATGCTGGAGCACAGGTCCTGTCCTGCACATTCAGTCAGCAGTGAGCATTCACCGCAGCGCAAGCAAATGGAGAAGGTGAGTTCTTTTTTCTTTTGGCAGAATCAGAGAAGGGGCACTAATAACGGGGTGTTATTCTAACTGGGGGCACTAATGGGGGGCAGTATTCTAACTGGGAGCACTAATGAGGGCAGTATTCTTCCTGGGGCACTAATGGGGGCATTATTCTTCCTGTGGGGACACTAATGGGAGCATTATTCTTCCTGGGGGGCACTAATGGGGCAGTATTCTTCCTGGAGGCACTAATGGGGGCATTATTCTTCTTGGGGCGCACTAATGGGCGCATTATTCTATTTGGGGGGCACTAATGGGGCATTATTCTAACTGGGGGCACTAATGGGGGCATTATTATAATGTGCAGTAATGGGGGCATTATTCTTACTGGGGGAAATAATAGGGGCATTATTCTTCCTGGGCGCACAAATGGGGGGCATTATTCTTACTGGGTGGTACTAATGGGGGCATTATTGTTAAGGGAGAGCACTAATGGGGGCATTATTCTTACTGGGGAACTAATGGGGGCATTATTCTTACTGGGGGAACTAATGGGGGCATTATTTTTACTGAGGGCACTAATGGGGCTATTACTCTCACCGGGGGCACTAATGGGGGCATTAATTGTGTGGTGTACTAATGGGGGCATTACTATTACTGGGGGGCACTAATGGGGAGAGTATTAATTCTGGGGACCGCTAATGGGGGCATTACTATTACTGGGGGAACTATAGTGGGCATTACTATTAATAGGGGGCATTTGCAATTATACCGAGTGTTAAACCACGCCCCCACACGGCAGGTATTTTTTGTTGGGAAAGGTGGCAACCCTAGTGGTTATTCTGGCATTGGTTGACTGGTGAAAAAAAAAAACACCATGCAAATTGACCCGTTTACCCTTACGCATATTCACACATAATTATTTTTTGTAAATGTGTAATGTAATCTTATGATTTTTCAGAAAAATGCAGATTCTGTGTTTCGTTTTTTGTTTGTTGCCCTGTCTTGCCCAAAAAACACCCCAGACAGGACGGGACTACCTATTTATTGATGGGGCTTATATAAGCCCTGTTTATTTTCCACGGTATATACATTTTAATAATAATAATAATAATAATAATAATAATAATAGCTTTAATGAGAAACTGTCTTTGTTGCCCATAGCAACCAATCACAGCGCAGCTTTCATTTTGTATTCTGTTTTTGAACAATGAAAGCTTCTCTGTGATTGGTTGCTATGGGCAACAGAAAGCGTTTCTTTCAGTCTTCATGGGAGCGCACTGCCTATAGGTGACGCTGCTCTGTTACTGCTTGTAGCTAAGGTTGAGAGGGCCTGACTAGGATTTGTGGGTGGGGCTTATGTACCCAATAATTAGCAATAGTAGTCAAAATCCCATTTGGCATGGCGTAGAAACTACCGAAGTAGAATTTTTCGGGAGTGTGGTGCCGTATTCGTTATACGACTTCTGTTTGCCATTCACAGCAATGTGTGAATAATAAAGATGTTACAAAGAAAAAAAAACAAAACCGTTGGTTGGCGTGCCACAGAGTGACTGGCAGGAGAGAAGCGGCCATAGTGGCCGCTGGGCGGGGCTCGTGCGGTCAGTGCAGAGGCGGGGGGCGTGGCTCGGGCGTGGCTTGTAGTGTCGCTGTGGGAAGCGGTGGGATCGGAGGAGAGAGGCTGAGAGTCGGGTTTCGTGGAAGTCGCTACCGGTAAGTGCTGGAAACACGGAAAACTCCGGGGAAGTAGGACGGTGCGCGGGCTCAGGGTGCGGGGACGTGACCGGAGTGAAGGAGGGGACGTGTGGGGGGAGAAAGTCTCCGAGCTGACGGTGAGGAGGGCAGGCTGCCGGGGTTACTGCTGGGGGCAGGGACCGTGGAGGCTGCTCCTGCGGGGGCAAAGTGTGTAATGAAGGGTCTACTGTCTGCCCGGTATGTACGCACACTGACCACCACCTGAGGGGCAGGTTATGGGTGGGGGGGGGGATTGGTGCTACTACTGCAGGTGATTGGCAAAAGGGGGGAGCAGCCTGTGGTGTAAGTTACTAAGGATAGGGGGAGCAGCCTGTGGTGCAGGTGATTGGGGAAAGGGGGAGCAGCTGGGCAGTTCCGAGGGGGAGCAGCCTGTGGTTGCAGGTTATTGGGGAAAGGGGGAGCAGCCTGTGGTTTGGGTAATTGGGGAAAGGGGAGCAGCCTGTGGTTGCAGGTAATTGGGGAAAGGGGGAGCAGCCTGTGGTGGCAGGGTGATTTGGGGAAAGGGGGAGCAGCCTGTGGTGCGGGTGATTGGGGAAAGGGGGAGCAGCCTGTGGTGCGGGTGATTGGGGAAAGGGGAGCAGCCTGTGGTGCGGGTGATTTGGGAAAGGGGGAGCAGCCTGTGGTGCGGGTGATTGGGGAAAGGGGGAGCAGCCTGTGGTGCGGGTGATTGGGGAAAGGGGGAGCAAGCCTGTGGTGCGGGTGATTGGGAAAGGGGGAGCAGCCTGTGGTGCGGGTGATTGGGGAAAGGGGGAGCAGCCTGTGGTGCGGGTGATATGGGGAAAGGGGGAGCAGCCTGTGGTGCGGGTGATTGGGGAAGGGGGACAGCCTGTGGTGCGGGTGATTGGGGAAGGGGGAGCAGCCTGTGGTGCGGGTGATTGGGGAAAGGGGAGCAGCCTGTGGGTGCGGGTGATTGGGGAAAGGGGGAGCAGCCTGTGGTGCGGAGTGATTGGGGAAAGGGGGAGCAGCCTGTGGTGCGGGTGATTGGGGAAAGGGGGAGCAGCCTGTGGTGCGGGTGATTGGGGAAAGGGGGAGCAGCCTGTGGTGCGGGTGATTGGGGAAAGGGGGAGCAGCCTGTGGTGCGGGTGATTGGGGAAAGGGGGAGCAGCACTGTGGTGCGGGTGATTGGGGAAAGGGGGAGCAGCCTGTGGTGCGGGTGATTGGGGAAAGGGGGAGCAGCCTGTGGTGGCGGGTGATTGGGAAAGGGGGAGCAGCCTGTGTGTGCGGGTGATTGGGGAAAGGGGGAGCAGCCTGTGGTGCGGGTGATTGGGGAAAGGGGGAGCAGCCTGTGGTGCGGGTGATTGGGGAAAGGGGAGCAGCCTGTGGTGCGGGTGATTGGGGAAAGGGGGAGCAGCCTGTGGTGCGGGTGATTGGGAAAGGGGGAGCAGCTGTGGTGCGGGGTGATTGGGAAAGGGGAGCAGCTGTGGTGCGGGTGATTGGGAAAGGGGAGCAGCCTGTGGTGCGGGTGATTGGGGAAAGGGGAGCAGCCTGTGGTGCGGGTGATTGGGGAAAGGGGAGCAGCTGTGGTGCGGGTGATTGGGGAAAGGGGGGAAAACTGTGGTGCGGGTTATCGGGGAAAGGGGGAGCAGCCTGTGGTGCGGGTTATCGGGGAAAGGGGGAGCAGTCTGTGTTTGTGTGGAGGGGCTGCAGGTTTTATGTGGGGGGGTTGTAGATGGTGCAGATTATTAGCAGGGGTAATAGTTGTGGGGGTTGATGGAGCAGGTGACATGGGGGGCTGCTGGTGGTTCAGGTCATGTGGTGTCGGTGTATTGGGGTGCAGGTCTCCTGTGTACGGCAGATTTTGGTGTAGTGCCCTTTCTGACCATAGCTTTATGGTTGGGTGGATGCAGCCATTATGAGTTCTTCTCCCGGTGACCACTACGTTGCGCCCCCCAGTGGTAGAGGCCGGTCCTAATATGTGCTTCGTCCTATCATCTCCTAAGAATCGGTGAGATGTCCCCTCCTCGGGCAGTCGTCCCATTGTACTGATTCTGGCTGTGATGGGAAAGACAATGGATGAGAATATCTGCATGTGAGATGGCCACGTAGTGGTGACCACTACAACTCTCATCTGATGTGCCCAGGACATTGTGTGGTGAGGAAGGGTAAACTGTGCACGGATAGGCTCTGTGTGCTGCACCCTCATGATGCTGTGGGTGCCGATGGGTTTGGTGGGGTTCCAGCTCCCTTCTGACTCATACTTTACATTAGGAGACCCTGAAGGGTTCATGTCTGGGTGAGACCTCCAGCGGGTTCAGATAAGGAGACCAGAGGATGCTGTTGGCAATTCACAGGGTGAGGACGAGGATTTCCTGACTTTGGATTTGTGAGAACAGCGTGTATGCGGCTGTAGCAGAGCTGTGCGCGATGTAGCAGTGCTGGGTGTTAGTGTTGTGTATGATACTGAAGAACTTGGAGGCTCAGGTAATGGGGTGATGGAGGAGATGAGCCATGACAGGTAGCATTCAGTGTCCATGACTGTGCAGGTCATGAGTCTATAGGTCTTCATGAAAGGTCCTGGTAAAGACTGACACTGCGGCGTGTACAGGGCAGGCGATGGTTGAGGTGACGCCGGCGTGTACAGGGCAGGCGATGGTTGAGGTGACGCCGGCATGTACAGGGCACGCGATGGTTTAGGTGACGCTGGCATGTACAGGGCAGGCGATGGTTTAGGTGACGCTGGCATGTTCAGGTGACGCCGGCGTGTTCAGGGCAGGCGATGATTTAGGTGACGCCGGCATGTTCAGGGCAGGCGATGGTTTAGGTGACGCCGGCATGTACAGGGCAGGTGATGGTTTAGGTGACGCCGGCCTGTACAGGGCAGGAGATGGTTTAGGTGACGCCGGCATGTACCGGGCAGGCGATGGTTTAGGTGACGCCGGCTTGTTCAGGCCAGGCGATGGTTTAGGTGACGCCGGCATGTACAGGGCAGGAGATGGTTTAGGTGAAGCTGGTGTGTACAGGGCAGGCGATGGTTTAGGTGACGCCGGCATGTTCAGGGCAGGCGATGGTTTAGGTGACGCCGGCGTGTTCAGGGCAGGCGATGGTTTAGGTGACGCCGGCGTGTTCAGGGCAGGCGATGGTTTAGGTGACGCCGGCATGTTCAGGGCAGGCGATGGTTTAGGTGACGCCGGCATGTTCAGGGCAGGCGATGGTTTAGGTGACGCCGGCATGTTCAGGGCAGGCGATGGTTTAGGTGACGCCGGCATGTTCAGGGCAGGCGATGGTTTAGGTTCCTTGCTTTCAACAAAAAAAACTTGAATTGTCTCTTCTCGTATTCTGTGGTGATCATGAAATCCAGCAAATGAGTGGAAAATTAGAAAATGTCTTTACCACTTAGGCAGCAGCCAGGCCGGTGCCCCTCACCATATTATGGTTATCTGGTAATATATGATACCAGTGATATTTACTGCTGACAGAACTCGGAGGTGAGGAGATGCACCATACACAGTGACGCTGATGTGAGACCACCACCTCAAATTGCATTAAAAAAAGTGGTTTTGGGGGGGGGGGGCGGCTGAAAATCTGCTCTGGATAAGGTGACAGGGATCACGTAGAGCTCTACGTGTTTTACATAGGACTGCCTGCAAACCTTCTGCTAAGGGCTCATGCACACGGCCGTGTTTTGCGGACTGCAAATCAGATCCCGATCCGTGCACGTGGTGCCGAGAATAGGAGATGCTCTATCTTTTTTTGCGTGGCCACGGAACGGACATACGCACGCGGACAGCCCACTGTGCTCTGTCTGCCTCCTCTGCGACCCCATTGAAATGTCCGCGTCCGATCCACCAAAATCGGGTGCGGATCAAACCTATGGCCGTATGTCCCAGCTGTATACGCTGCCATATCAGCTCAGCGCACTTGGGGCTCATTCAGACGGCCGTATGTTTTATTCCGCCTTTTTGCGGAACGGGGGCGGACTTATTCATTTCAACGGGACTGCAAAAGATGCGGGCAGCACACCATGTGCTTCACACATCCGTTGTTCTGCTCCACGGCGCCGGCTCTGTGGCCCCATTCAAGTCTATGCATTCCGTTTTTTTGCAGATCCGCATTTTTACGGACCACAAAAAACAAACAAACATGGGGCCCTCTGAATGAGCCCTTTCTCCCTCTGTGTTCGTTCACGGTGCCGTATTATAGGGGCACTGCATAAGTCCATATAATAGCTTCTGATGGAGAAGGGCACTGTATGGAATCGGAGTCAGAGGTGCGGTAGGGACACGTAGATGGCGGCTTTTACAGACCTGTAATGTGTATGAGCCTCTGTGTGTGTGTATATATATATCTACATGCACAGCTTCCCCCTCTCCCTGAATAGTCCTCCTAATGCCATCTCTGTGTGGGTGAGGATCTGCACAGTGACGTCCGTGGATCTGACTAATTGTAGGTTGTATGTGGGGCTCCATGCAGAAATAAATGACATTTCCATGCTTTTTGTTAGTTCACACAGAAGGCCGGCGCTCTGTGTAATGCTCCCACGTCACAGCTGTCCTGACATTCATTTCTATCAGTTTCCCGGCAGATAATCAGATGGTTAATTAGCGAGCATTTAATGATTGATTTTGGGGGGGGGTTATGAAGTTATCTGGTAAGAGGCGCTGATCCTGACAGCTCCGTCTGCGGGTTACATCGCCTCCTTATCCCTTCCAGACAGCTGCTCGCCCTGGTCTTGGCTTTTCTCTGGGGTGCTGTGGGAGTTGTAGTCTTGTCTACCCCCCCTATCATCTCTCCCAGCCAGCT
Source organism: Rhinella marina (assembly GCA_900303285.1). Lineage (NCBI taxonomy): Eukaryota > Metazoa > Chordata > Amphibia > Anura > Bufonidae > Rhinella > Rhinella marina. Next base: position 397,557 of record ONZH01000082.1, on the reverse strand, counting down.
GTCCTTGTCACTAATCCACTTCATTCCCTATTGTTCCCTTCGCACAATTAGTTTAGGGTACGGTGTACGCGGCGGCGCCGGATGAGGCCTCATGCGCATGGCGGTATTTTTTATTATTTTTTATCCCGGTGCTAAATCCATTTTTTGTGGATCCTTACGATTGTTCTGCAGATAATAGAATGTGTCCTATGTTGGTTCTTATTGCGGATGAGAATTGTCCTTTGTATTGATGATGTATTTTGTGGATCTGTTGTTTGCCCCCCTGAAATACGGACACTGCTGTGTGCATGAAGCCTTAGGTCGGTATTACATGTGACAGAGGTATGTCTGGGATGTGACATGTAATACACACACAGTGCACACAGGTATGTCTGGGATGTGACATGTAATACACACACACAGTGCACACAGGTATGTCTGGGATGTGACATGTAATACACACACACAGTGCACACAGGTATGTCTGGGATGTGACATGTAATACACACACACAGTGCACACAGGTATGTCTGGGATGTGACATGTAATACACACACACAGTGCACACAGGTATGTCTGGGATGTGACATGTAATACAGACACACAGTGCACACAGGTATGTCTGGGATGTGACATGTAATACACACACAGTGCACACAGGTATGTCTGGGATGTGACATGTAATACACACACAGTGCACACAGGTATGTCTGGGATGTGACATGTAATACACACACAGTGCACACAGGTATGTCTGGGATGTGACATGTAATACACACACACAGTGCACACAGGTATGTCTGGGATGTGACATGTAATACAGACACACAGTGCACACAGGTATGTCTGGGATGTGACATGTAATACAGACACACAGTGCACACAGGTATGTCTGGGATGTGACATGTAATACAGACACACAGTGCACACAGGTATGTCTGGGATGTGACATGTAATACACACACAGTGCACACAGGTATGTCTGGGATGTGACATGTAATACAGACACACAGTACACACAGGTATGTCTGGGATGTGACATGTAATACACACACACACAGTGCACACAGGTATGTCTGGGATGTGACATGTAATACAGACACAGTGCACACAGGTATGTCTGGGATGTGACATGTAATACAGACACACAGTGCACACAGGTATGTCTGGGATGTGACATGTAATACAGACACACAGTGCACACAGGTATGTCTGGGATGTGACATGTAATACAGACACAGTGCACACAGGTATGTCTGGGATGTGACATGTAATACACACACACAGTGCACACAGGTATGTCTGGGATGTGACATGTAATACAGACACACAGTGCACACAGGTATGTCTGGGATGTGACATGTAATACAGACACACAGTGCACACAGGTATGTCTGGGATGTGACATGTAATACAGACACACAGTGCACACAGGTATGTCTGGGATGTGACATGTAATACACACACAGTGCACACAGGTATGTCTGGATGTGACATGTAATACACACACACAGTGCACACAGGTATGTCTGGGATATGACATGTAATACAGACACACAGTGCACACAGGTATGTCTGGGATGTGACATGTAATACAGACACACAGTGCGCACAGGTATGTCTGGGATATGACATGTAATACAGACACACAGTGCACACAGGTATGTCTGGGATGTGACATGTAATACAGACACACAGTGCACACAGGTATGTCTGGGATGTGACATGTAATACACACACACAGTGCACACAGCTATGTCTGGGATGTGACATGTAATACACACACAGTGCACACAGGTATGTCTGGGATGTGACATGTAATACACACACACACAGTGCACACAGGTATGTCTGGGATGTGACATGTGTGCACTGTGTGTCTGTATTACATGTCACATCCCAGACATACCTGTGTGCACTGTGTGTCTGTATTACATGTCACATCCCAGACATACCTGTGTGCACTGTGTGTCTGTATTACATGTCACATCCCAGACATACCTGTGTGCACTGTGTGTCTGTATTACAGGTATGTCTGGGATGTGACATGTAATACAGACACACAGTGCACACAGGTATGTCTGGGATGTGACATGTAATACAGACACACAGTGCACACAGGTATGTCTGGGATGTGACATGTAATACAGACACACAGTGCACACAGGTATGTCTGGGATGTGACATGTAATACAGACACACAGTGCACACAGGTATGTCTGGGATGTGACATGTAATACACACACACAGTGCACACAGGTATGTCTGGGATGTGACATGTAATACAGACACACAGTGCACACAGGTATGTCTGGGATGTGACATGTAATACACACACAGTGCACACAGGTATGTCTGGGATGTGACATGTAATACACACACAGTGCACACAGGTATGTCTGGGATGTGACATGTAATACAGACACACAGTGCACACAGGTATGTCTGGGATGTGACATGTAATATAGACACCAGTGCACACAGTATGTCTGGGATGTGACATGTAATACAGACACAGTGCACACCGGTATGTCTGGGATGTGACATGTAATACAGACACAGTGCACACAGGTATGTCTGGGATGTGACATGTAATACAGACACACAGTGCACACAGGTATGTCTGGGATGTGACATGTAATACAGACACACAGTGCACACAGGTATGTCTGGGATGTGACATGTAATACACACACACAGTGCACACAGGTATGTCTGGGATGTGACATGTAATACAGACACACAGTGCACACAGGTATGTCTGGGATGTGACATGTAATACACACACAGTGCACACAGGTATGTCTGGGATGTGACATGTAATACACACACAGTGCACACAGGTATGTCTGGGATGTGACATGTAATACAGACACAGTGCACACAGGTATGTCTGGGATGTGACATGTAATACACACACACAGTGCACACAGGTATGTCTGGGATTGTGACATGTAATACAGACACACAGTGCACACAGGTATGTCTGGGATGTGACATGTAATACACACACAGTGCACACAGGTATGTCTGGGATGTGACATGTAATACACACACAGTGCACACAGGTATGTCTGGGATGTGACATGTAATACAGACACACAGTGCACACCGGTATGTCTGGGATGTGACATGTAATACAGACACAGTGCACACAGGTATGTCTGGGATGTGACATGTAATACAGACACACGGTGCACACAGGTATGTCTGGGATGTGACATGTAATACACACACACGGTGCACACAGGTATGTCTGGGATGTGACATGTAATACACACACACGGTGCACACAGGTATGTCTGGGATGTGACATGTAATACAGACACACGGCACACAGTATGTCTGGGGACACAGGTATGTCTGGGATGTGACATGTAATACAGACACAGTGCACACAGGTATGTCTGGGATGTGACATGTAATACAGACACTCAGTGCACACAGGTATGTCTGGGATGTGACATGTAATACAGACACTCAGTGCACACAGGTATGTCTGGGATGTGACATGTAATACAGACACACAGTGCACACAGGTATGTCTGGGATATGACATGTAATACAGACACACAGTGCACACAGGTATGTCTGGGATGTGACATGTAATACACACATACAGTGCACACAGGTATGTCTGGGATGTGACATGTAATACACACACACAGTGCACACAGGTATGTCTGGGATGTGACATGTAATACAGACACACAGTGCACACAGGTATGTCTGGGATGTGACATGTAATACACACACACAGTGCACACAGGTATGTCTGGGATGTGACATGTAATACACACACAATGCACACAGGTATGTCTGGGATGTGACATGTAATACAGACACACAGTGCACACAGGTATGTCTGGGATGTGTCTGCAATCTTCTGTGGGACACTGCTGTTAGTTATATAGGTGAGAATGAGGTGACAGACTCCCTTTAAGACCTTGTTTTGCAGATTTTCGTGCTAAAGAAGTCCACATCAAATTGGAATGCGGATCCGCAATGAAATGTTGCGCAGATTTTGATGCGGAGGCGCGGATTCTGTAAACCATTTTGTTTTGAGGATTTGGATGTGGCTTTCAGAACTCCATTGACTTCAATGGGAAATACCTGTGGCAAATCAGTGCATCATCTGCTGGATAATAGAAAAGCCGCAGATTTCAAAATGGAATCTGCAGTGGAAAAAAATAGCTGCATTTATGTACACATTGCAAAACTCCTGAAGAAAAACTGAAGAATAATGCAGAAAAAAAACCTGCAGCCCGCTGCAGGCTGTATGGTCATGCGCTAATTGAAAGCAATGCGTAGGAGTCACAGCTGTATCGCTGCCGCACCGTTTAGTCGTACCCTTAAAAATCCCTTTACCCATATATTTGACCGATATGTTTACACCTCAGAACAGCGTTTTTGTTTTTTTTGGTCTGTTTTTTTTTTTTCCTCCCCAGAAATTGCGCCATTTGTTACATCTGGTATTGCAGTGCTGTCCCAGTCAGATGGGCAGATCTAAGTTGCAGTACCAGATACAACCCCTGGTCATGAGTGGCGCTGTTTCTGGAGCCCTTTTGCTGATCTAATGATGCTATTTTCTAATGGAAGTTCCCTGACTAGTAGGTTGGAATCCTTAAAGGGCTTGTCCCATTAAGTCTACGTCTGATCGGTGAGGTCCGCCCGCTGGGGTCCCTGCCGATCATGAGAATTGGGACCTGTGCTCTATAGGGCTGCTGGAGACAGCCTGGGTACTGTGCTATCTCTGGCAGTCCCATACAGTTAAATGGTCCATTCACACGTCCGCAACTGTTTTGCGGTCCGCCAATTGCGGATCCGCAAAACACGGACACCAGCCATGTGCATTCTGCATTTTGCGGACCGCGCGTGGCCGGCACTATAATAGAAATGCCTTATCTTTTCCGTGTCTGCGGACAAGAATAGGACATGTTCTATTTTTTTTGCGGAACGGAAGTGCGGATGCGGACGGCACTTGGTGTGCTGTCCGCATCTTCTGCGGCCCCGTTGAAAATGAATGGGTCCGCACTTGGACCCATTTTGCGGACTTGTGAATGGACCCAAAGGCGCACACGCATTTCAGGACCCTAGGGGCCATACCCCCTCCAATGCTGGCAGTACATGTGTTGCGGCACTTAGCGCCAAATTTCCTAGTTGTCCGTGATTACCCCAATCATCGAGCGCGTTGTCCTAGTGGCCAGTGCGGCTGCTTCCTGCTGGTATGTGGCATCACCGCTAACGTGGGCACTAGCGCCCCCCAGTGTAGAGTTCTTTCCCACCCCACATTCTCTGCTCTTTCCCTCCTCCTCGCTCAGCCGCTCTGTTCTTCCTCCTCTCTCGGCGCTGTTGCTTTCCCAGTCACTTTGCACCTACACAACTTGACATCTTAAACACTTGTCATTGTCACACGTTGCAGCAACACGGGCATAAACATGAAGGCTTCAGGGGGCCACACAACCCAGCAGCACCCGGGCTCTGGCAGATGAACCTTTCACCTGCTGCCAGATACCGCCATTAGCACAAAGGTGTCATTGTCTCCAGGCTGCAGCGCCCGCTGTCCTTCTGTGCAGAGGTGGCGGTTATAACTGTGTTTCCGTATTGTTACACAGGAATAAATTTAGAATTTTCTTTCCATTTTTACTGATAAAATCTAAATGTTTCCTTTTAACCCCTTCATGACGCAGCCATTTTCCGTTTTGTTTTAACTCCCTATAACTTTATTTTTCCGTTCACGTAGCTGCATGAGGGCTGTTTTTTTTTTTTTGTTTTTTTGGGTTTTTTTTTTGCAGGACTAGTTGTCACTTTCTTATTTCACAATTTAATATTGCAAAGGATGTAGTGGGAAGCTGGAAAAAAAATTGAATGGAATCGGAGGGAAAAAAGAAACTCCCATAACTTTTTTTTTTTTTTTTTTTTTTTTTTTTTTAAGTATACAGAGCTGTGTGAGTGCTCATTGTTTGCAGGGCGATCTGTATTATTCATCAACATGAGATCGTCTCATTGTTTATACCAGGCATCCCCGAACTGCGGCCCTCCAGCTGTTGTAAAACTACAACTCCCACCATGCCCTGATGATAGCTGTAGGCTGTCCGGGAATGCTGGGAGTTGTATTTTTGCAACATCTGGAGGGCCGCAGTTTGGGGGATGCCTGGTTTATACCATAGACTTCAATGGCTTAACATGGAATCACTATGTTCCTGTTGAGCCCTGCCACAGACAGGACTTGATAGGAACTTTGCTATGGCAGACCTCCCAGCCTTCAGAAGGTCCCAGGCTGTCACAGCAACTAAACGGCTCCTGTGATCTCTTTGGTCACTAGAAGTGCAGCGCTCCTAGTAAATGACCAAATGACCACTCAGATTCTGTGCTTGCACTTGACCCCGGCATCTAAGGGGTGGACTGTGCCAGGGGTAACTATGGTGCCCACTCAGCTCCTGAGCAAGCATCATCTTCAAAGGGTTTTCCAGGATTCCGATATTGATGACTTATGCTCCATTCACACGTCCTGTTTTTCTTTCCTGATTCGATCCTGATCCGCACCTATAATCGAGAACGGAGCGGGGAAATGAACAGAGAGTGCACTGCGCATGCGCAGCCGCCCACCATTAATTTCTTTGGGGCTGAGCGCTGGCTTGGCTATTTCTGTCGGCTCCATAGGAATGAATAGGAGCTGTGGCCGCGCATGCCCAGTACGCTCCCATTAATTTCTCGGGGAGCTGGGCCTGGTGGTGGCCAGACCCCAGGAAAACCGTGGTCCCCGCTCTATTCTCAATATAGGTGCAGGTCCCAGTGGTGAGACCACCACCTATCAGACAATGGGGGCATATCCTAGCGTATCATGGGAATACCACTTTAAGCCTCCAGTGCTAGAAGGAACAGGAAGCACAGCGCCATTCAAAGCGTAGTGGCCGTGCTGGGTTACTGCAGCTCAGCTCCCACTGAAATGAATCAGATTATGCCTAAAACCAACCTTGAGCTCTGTGCACACAAGCGTACACGTCTATTCAGAAGATATATATGGACATTCATGGCCTGGGGAGGATCGGACCTCTTCCTGTGAGATCAGGAAAGCCTTTACTGCCCTTGGCTCTTAAAGAGGATGTCCCACAGGAGAGGTGATAAATATCGGGTTGCTGTGGTCTGTCTGACTGCTGGAACCCCCAGCAATTCCAGTCCCTTCTCTAAATAAAGCTAAAGTGCACATATCTGTCCACCACTCCATTGACTTCTATGGGACTTCCCATAGAAGTGAGTGGGGGGGGGGGGGGGCGACATGTGCGCTGCTTCTTCATTCAGTCAGGGGACTCTGGATCGCCCAGTCCCAGCAGTTGAACCCCTGGCGATACGTTATTTATTAATCATCATGTGGAGGGTGATTATACATTTCGTGGGGTAACATCTGTTCCTCCTGAGCTTGTCATAAGTACACGCTCGGCCAAGTGTGCATGTGTTCTCAATAGGGAGAGGAAGGTAAGCCATTGACAGTGACTTATTTATCTCGAGAACAGAAGATTGGGCATGTTGAAATTCGTCATTCCGACATTTGCTGAACAAACGGGGGCGTAGCTATAGGGGAAGCATAGGCTTTGGGGCCCCAGCTCAGAAGGGGCCCACCCAGGAGGAGGTCTAAAAGATTTTGTCAGGGCCCCCACAACAGTATTATACAGTGACATAGAAAACGGACAGACAGTGGTTGTTGAGCCTCATCAGAGAGAGTGATTTTTTGACGATTGAGTGGGGGTAGCGAACAAGTTCCTCGGGGTGGTCCCCCCCGTTCAAAAGATTTGCTGTGGGGCCCAGTCATTTCTAGTTACGCCACTCCAAACAACTCAGCCGCTAGGTAATCTAGTATAAAACTGTTTGGCGTTTTTTCCCTGAAGGACTATTATCTTCTAAATGACTTCCGGCCGGTCTCCTGTAATGTATCCTGGAAGCCGGGATTGTAGGAGGAACCTTGAAGACTGAAGCCTAGCGATTCCCCAGGACGTCCCTGACTACTTGCCCGCATCCTATATCCATTTTTTTGTAGACCTGCAAGGATTAAAATGCGGCGTAAAACGTCAGGTTTGAAGTCGTTTCGCGCTCGTCTCTCTGTGTATTTGTCTTAATGCGATGAATGGGAGCTGCCGTCCTGTTTACACAGCTGAGGTCCTATGTGCGGGGCCGCGGAGGCCGATTATGATGAAAATGGTGGAATGCACGGTTGACTTTAGGATTAGGGGCTTGAATATAGACGTTCAGTCATCAGCTTGATTGAAATACCAGTTTAAACAGTAACCAAACATACTATTATACAGGAAGCGATATCAAAGCTTGTGGGTTACTGTGCAAAACAAATATCTAAGGAAGGGGGAGGCCTAAAGACTTAAAGGAATTCTCCAGTCAGTGAATGAAAATTGGCTATGATTAAAGGCGGCCGTATAGATGAACATTGGCAGGACCGGACGACCGCCTGTGTATGGTGGCGTCCCTGCTCTGCCCTGACGAAAGGGGACTGGTAACATCCAGTCGTCAGTTTGTTTCCCGGAGGAATAATAGAGGCACCGCATGATGCAGAGGTGTGAGGCCAGGTGCACCAGGATTACTATTTTGTGGGGAATACACAAGAATTTACTAAGACAGACATGTCAGGAGAGGTGTCGGGGTACTCCATATACTCACCTTCAGTGCACTGGTGCTTGGTCTGTTTGCACTTCTGTGTGATGATGTCATGTTGAGCTGATTGAATGGGACCAGCACTATCGTAACAAGCATAGGCCGCTACACCATGGTGTGGTTCTGCTGCAAATTTCCTGTGTCAAGGCTACTGCAAAACAGCTGGGGTGCTGGGAGTCAGACCCCTACCGATCTGGTATTGATAGCCTAGCCTAAGGATAGGCCATTAATGTGAAAGTCCCAGAGAACCCCTATAAACCCTAACTGTTTTGCCAGAGAGGAGCTCCAGCAGTGGGAGGGCTGCTTTAGATGCTGCTACCTCCTGAATGGTAGCAGCTAGAAACATGATCTTGGTTGAAAGCAGACATTCCAAGCTTTCAGACAATACCAAAATGACAGCAATATGTTCGGGACAGAGAAAGATATCACTGATAGAAATCGGGATGCTGTGAATGCAGCTGAAAATGAAAAACAGGTTTTACTTGTGATTATTTCCGACTTGATTTCTCCTCTGTTGCTTGGACTTTAGCTGTCATTTTGGTCTTGCGTGAAACTGGCCTGGACTGTCAGCTTTCATACAAGACCAGTTGCATGTTTCTAGCTGCTACCATTGAGGAGATATCACCATCTAAAGCAGCCCTCCCCCCTCCAGTTAGATACTTTTCCCACTGCCAGAGCTGGACTCGGGCAAAACAGTTAGGTGGTTAAAGGAATGCTGCCATCCGGGTCATTGGCATATCGCTAGGATTTGCCATCCATGTCAGCTAGGTGCAGGTCCCACCTTTGGACTTGCTGCTAATTTTAGACAAGTGCACATGTGGCCACCTCTCTATTTACTGCGATGCAAAGTCCCATAGCGGTAAATAGAGAGCACACCGCATAAGTGTGGCCAACTCTCCATTCACTGCCGGAAATAGCTAAGCCAACGCTTGGCTATTTTCCGAACACCCACAGAGGAGAATGGGGGAGAACACACTAGTGTGACTCCCTACCTGAAGGTAACAGCTGGGACCCGCACCTATCTGAAATTGATGGCACATCATAGCCATATGGGGTTACCCCTTTAAGGGCACCATAGAATTCTCCTGACACCCTGAGGTGTGGGTACGGCAGCACTTATGCATCTTTGATAGGGCACCCAAATCATTGGCCGTCCATGCAGCTCTTGTTTGGGGGCCACCGTGTGGGTTTGATCGCATTTCTTACTTTTTAGGATTTACCTGGAAGGATATTTGAGTGACGGTTGCTTGAAATAAGACAATCCCTTTTAAGACCTGCGTGACTCCAGGTCGGTGCAGAGCCTCAACGTGATTGACAGGCTCCGTTCGCTGATGGGTTCCTTGGTCGGCTCTGTCAGTTTTTACATGTTCAGGATGATCTTCCCTCGTATAATTGACACTGAATGCTCCGGTTTCTGGCACAGATAAGGTCTCTATTATTCATTGTCTAAGCGCTGTGGTATTTGTGGTGCTGGGTGGAGAGAGTAATCCTTCAGTCTACACTTTGCTCCGAAACTGGCACACAACGGGTGCTCCACTTACCTGGCGACTTTCAGTCCAAGGTGATCTCATAGGCTACAAACAGACTTCTGTGTGCTGATGACCTCCACGTTTCATATATACGCATTATGGCGTAACGAAACCGGCGTTAGAGTTGTCATCAGGATCATCCAAGTCATGGCATGTATGCTCTAACCTTACAATGTGGAATACCCCTTTAAAAGGGCCTGGTAAACCAGGCACATTGCCTTTTAGGGCTGGCTCAGGGATTGGCAACCTTCGGGACTCCAGTTGTGGTGTAACTACGACTCCCAGCATGCACACTTGCTTGGCTGTTCTCAGAACTCCCATAGAAGTGAATAGAACATGCTGGAAGTTGTAGTTTCACAACAGCTGGGGTGCTGGAGGTTGCTGATCCCTGGGCTAGCTCATCTGAATGTAATGATAGCTTTCACGTAGTGATCCGTTGCTTCCTTCTGGAGAAAAAGTACTTTTAATTCATGAGCAGTTAAGTGCAACGAGGGCGGGTCCAAGCCACTCTGTGCATCCTTGCTCCTCTGTCAGCTCCTCCCTCTCATTGATTGACAGGGTCAGCTTCCTGCATAGTCATCTCACCTGGTCCTGTCAGAGAGGGAGGGGCTTGCAGAGGAAGCAGGTGGAGCAAGGGTGCACAGAGAGGCTTGTACCTGCCCTTGGTGCACTTAACTGTCTATTTGCATATGGGTTAAATGTACCTTTTTCTCCAGAATGAAGCAACGTATCCCTAAGTGATAGGTAGGCCTTTGGCTGATGTGAATTTCTTGGTGAGAGACCCCCTTTAGGGTGGCCAGCTTTTCTGGGAATTTCCTATAGGTTCTTACTGCTGTGGAGATGAGCGGTGCCAGCAATATTTTGACAGCCGCTTGTCTCACCCTCCATATACAGAAAACATGCACATTTGCCTGAGTTTAATGGGATTGTCCAGGCTCCTGATAATAATGATTTATCCTCAGGAGAGGTCATTAACATCTGATCAGTGGGGGCCCACCAGCCTGCACCCTCCACCGATCAGCTGTTCCCTGCAGCCTCCAGCACCAGAACAAGAAGCACAGCGCCGTTCTAAGTGTAGTGGCCGTGCTGGATTACTGCAGCTCAGCTTCCATTCACTTCATTGGGAGCTGAGCTGCAGTAACCCAGCACGGCCACTACACTTAGAACGGCGCTATGCTTCCTGCTTCATTCAAAGTGCTCATTCCAGCATCAGAGGGGGTGTGGGCTGATTGAACCTCACCAATCGGATATTACTGACCTATCCTTAGAATAGGTCATCAGTATCTGGAGCCTGGAATACCCCTTTAAGGAGGTTGTCTTTTTATTTATTTATATATTTAATTGGAAATCCCTTTTTTGGGGACCAAAAAAATCATCATGGGGTGTCCCTCCCCAGACAAGCCCAACATGAAGTGTCTGATTTCCCTGCAGCGCCACCGCAGGTAAAGTAAGGGATGACACAGCTTCATTGAAATCGGTGAGCTGTCCATGTAATAGGGGGTTCAAGAAACCTCAAGTTTCTTGGTGGTGGCACTATAAGCAGCACGACGGCCTGGCCACCTGCGGGACATGGTGGTACCTACGGGACAATGGTTGATTTTGATCTGCAGATTATTGGATTGTATCGTATTCTGACGAGAACCTAATTTTGGAACAATTTCCGCACGTGAGTCGTAAAGTCGCTCCATTGTGGGTACGTTTTGGTGCTGCAGGCGCCACCTCGTAAACCTGGTGTAACAGCTGATCTCCTTTTCATGGCCGGTCCTCACAACTGCCGTGACAAGTGTGGAAACTTCAAGCAGGTTGTATGTCCGAGGCCCGTCTGTGACCCGCCTCTGCAGACTGTCCACCCCCTCCTTGTACGTGTGCGCTGCGAACTTGGAACGGAGCTGAACCGTGATGTTTGCCTTCCCACGGCAGCGAAGGGGTTAAACGGCGTGCGCTGTGCGAGAGCCGTCTATTCGAGCGGAATGAAGGCAGATGACAGGAGGATATTAACAATTTTGGCCTGAAGGTGAGGAATGGGAGCTCGAGCAACAGCTGCTGTTTGTCTAGAGAGGGATTCTAGAGGCTAGCCTAGGAGCTGGAGATATGGAAATTATGGGTCATGGGGTCCCAGCATCTGACAACGAGCTCGTTATTACAGTCAGTGTCGTCTGTGTTAATGTTCTGCATGTTATACTGCCGAATCGGCGCCCCCCGACCCCTCCGAACACACGTCATGTAACGCTGCCTTGTGTCCTCACCCACATTTTCTGCATTTCTTCTCTTGTTTGATGTGCTGCCATTGACCAGTCTGTCTCCTCCTGTAGCTGGACAATCCTGGATCTCCACTTACCATAGACAGAACAACGCCAGGGTTAAAACTGCTCATAGATGCCCATCTGGGTCAGTAGATGTGACCCATCTCAAGGTTCTTCACCAAAATGCAAAAAAAAAAAAAAAGAGGGTTTTGAGTACATTACCGTTTTTCCCACTTTAGTAGTTTTGGTCCTTTTGACTACAAGACTTTTTATCCCTAACAAGTGCACTTAAAGGGATGTTCCAGCCAGAAGCATCTGCCACCTATCTATTGGATAGGTGATAAATACTTGATCAGGTGGGGAAGCCTGACCACCAGGACTTCCATCGATCACTGTTTTGGCCAGTATTCTAGGTATTGAATGGAAGGACCCACGCTCAGTTGGTGCCCTGCTCAGACTCCTTCTAGCATGGGCCAGGGCCCATTGTTTAGGTGACTGGTGGAGGTTGCTGTTGTTTTTGAAATCCAGCAATCTAGCACTTATCACCTCTTCATCGGATAACTGATAAATGCCTCTAGCTGAATTACCCCTTTTGGGTCATCAACTGATTGGTGGGGGTCCGAAATAGGGGACCCCTGCTGATCAACTGTTTAAGAAGCAATGTACGGCGCTGTACTTGGTAAGCACAGAGAAGGCCGTGGTGCTCACAGGAGTGTCCGGGGTGTCAGACCTGCACCAATCAGATACTGAATCCTAGAAAACCCCTTTGACCAAGAACGGACTCAATTTATTCAGATTTTTTAAAAATTTTCTGTTATTTTCTATACTTATTGTTCTATTACACTAAAGTTTAAAGGGTGCCCTTATTCATTTCTGGGTCACTTCTGGATGGACAACCTCTCTAGAACTCAGGTTGTCCTTGTTGTTTGCCATTGAAAAAAAGTTACCTGAAAGTCCTTGAGTTGTTAAAGGTCTTCTCCGAGTGTTTAATACTGATGACCCTTCCTGAGGATAGGTCATCAGTTTCTGATTGGTGGATGTCCTACTCCCGGGACCCTTGCTGATCAGTGGTTTCACCTTGAGCGCCACACCTTCTTCCTGGGCCAGTGAGATCACATTCATTGGTCACATGGCCTAGGTGCAGCTCAGTCGCATTCAAGTGAATGGTCCTGAGCTACAATACCAAGCACGGCCGCTGTACAATGGACGGTGCTGTGAGGAGACCCCGGAGCGGGGAAATGAACGGAGGGCACACTGTGCATGCGCAGCCGCCCTCCATTCTTTTCTATGGGGCAGACGAAAATAGCACGAGCACTGGCTCTGCTATTTCCGTAGGCTACATAGAAATGAATGGGAGTGGTGGCTGCGCATGCTCGGTATGCTCCCATTAATTTCTATGGGTGCAGCAGGGAGCTGCGCCTGGTAGTGGCCGGACCCCGGGAACCTGGGGTCCTCCAGGCGCTGCGCTCCCTCCTCCGATCTCGATATAGGTAGGACCACACTTATCAGACAATGGGGGCATATCCCAGTGATATGCCCCCATTGTCTAAGATGTGACTACCCCTTTACGCTCAATGGAGCACCACAACCTGTTCAAACTACTGATCGGCAGAGGTGCCGGGTGTCAGACCACCACCGATCAGATATTGATAACCTATCCTGAAGATAGACCATCAGCATTAAACACTCAGACAACCCCTTTGATGCGTTTGCTCCTCCATTTCTGGTTTCAGGAAATTCTAAATGGCAACCAATATGGCCACAAGTACAGTTCCCACTAGGGTTCCCAAATAATTTACCTTGACGTCTGACTGCCAAATTTTCCTACTTATTTAGCATGAGAAGAGGTTGTAATTCTGCCTTAGATTATAATATGCCTAAGGGCTCATGCACACGACCGGTGCCGGCCCGTGCCCGTATTGTGGCACGCATACGCCGCATCCGCAATACAGGGCACCGGCTGTGTGCAGCCTGCATCACGGATCGCTTACCCATTCACTTCAATGGGTCCGCAATCCGGGAGATGCGGAGCGGAGGCACAGATCGGAACACCACGGAAGCACTACGGTGTGCTTCCATGGTGTGTCTGGCCGTGCCTCCGCACCGCAAAAAAGTAGTGCATGCAGACCATCGGATGCGGATCGCAGACCCCATTCAAATGAGTTTGCGATCCGAATCCGGCGGCCCCACTGTCTGTGCCCGTGCATTGTGGATCGCAAATTACGGTCACAGCATGGGCACTGAACGCACACGTTCGTGTGCATGAGCCCTAAGTGACAGAATCAGACTTGAGTAGATTTGGCATAGACACTGATGGACATTTACCCAGTTTGTGGGTGTTCCAACCCCTTTTTTCTCAGAAGTCGTAAAGAATGGGGTCATCACATACACAAAATTTGCCAGGTGTCTGATTATTGGAATATCTCTCCTTTCCAAATTTCCAAAATGTGGATGTAACCCAAAAAATTGGCTTTGCACGTTAGGTTGTTCAATAGTGATGGGCCATTTTTGTTGGTGCCAATGTAGAAACCTTAGAGTAGAAGTTCCACTTGGCTCCTGATATCGTCTTTTCTTCAGCATTTGTCCCATCCCTGACTGCACCATGTGGACCCCGCCCTAAACCTATATGAACATGATGGTCGGTGTCGTTATAGGGAAGATTGCTAGAAATCTGCCACCTAATCCGTCTGAAGTAGAGGGGCGCTTGCAGGGCATTTGGTGTTATTCGGGTTGCAGACATGAAATCTGTGTAAGCTGATTAGTCCTGTCTGGCCTCAGGAAAGCTTTTGACCAACAAATGCGATCTTGATTTTAATTTTAATTAGCCAAGGGAATTAAAGTTGCCGTAATATTCTAGAGCTGCTGGTGAGAAGATTTGTGGATGTTTGAGATGGCAGAAATTCCCCCGTTGTAGAGATCACGGGACTGGGAACATGAGCATTGGCATCTGGAGATCTTGGTGTAAATATTATTTTTGCATCCAGCCTCCTGAGTCCATATTGTGTCTGCCCGAGCCTGGTACGCTGCGCGGGTGCTGAGCACATTTGGTGGGCAGCCGAGCGTGTCCATGTTTGCATTAGGAAGTGTCACAGTGACTTCTTGTCAGGCCGGTTGAGGCCTTT
This sequence comes from Rhinella marina, assembly GCA_900303285.1. Lineage (NCBI taxonomy): Eukaryota > Metazoa > Chordata > Amphibia > Anura > Bufonidae > Rhinella > Rhinella marina. The sequence goes on along the minus strand of ONZH01000082.1, from coordinate 382,023 downwards.
GTTCCATCAGGACTTCTTTGTTCTTCTAGTCACAGCCCGGCCCTTATCTTGTCCCAACAAGCTCCTGTCAAACACAACAAGTCTTCAAAGTCTCCATTGATGTCTGGGCTGTGGTGATGACACTCATCGTCATGATGACAATGACCTAGCCAGCATTTGGGGCCACGCAGAAGAGTGGAGGGGGCTCGTAATGACATTGGCTTCTTAGGGACAGGAGAATGAAAGGAGAACAACGGTTTGGTATAAAGCAATATGTTGGTTGTTACGTTGCCATGATGGACCTTCATAATTGTAAACCAATTTTTCATCATGGTGTCGAAAACTTCTGATAAGTTCTGACTGGTGGTCTTTGAGGCTATGGATCACCGCCTAGAATGAAGGGTCTCCAGCGGAGCACAATGTGCTTCCAGCTTCTGAAGTCTTCTCTCCACTTCATTCAGAAGAGGTGGAGATGTGCCATCGATGTATATTACAGTCCATGACCCATCTTCATAATCCATAATCATATTACGTGTTCATCTGTTAAAAGGTTACCTTTAATAGGTTCCGTAGACGGGTACCAAACGTGAATATAAAAACCAAGATACATACAAGGGACCGATTAGGTGGGGCCGGGATTGATAATTCTATCCCTGTTATGCCCTGGCCCTGGACTCAGCCCAGAGGTATCCCCAGATGGTAGGGATCCCCTGTCCTTGTACCTAAGGCCTAGTCAGTCTCCTAAAAAGCCCTACCAAATAATTTGTCATGGAGGGAGGGTCCAAGGGGATATAACCTGCCCACCATAACCATACAGATATTATAATTAACGCAGACTGCGTTAATTATAATATCTGTATGGTTATGGAGGGCAGGTTATATCCCCTTGGACCCTCCCTCCATGACAAATTATTTGGTAGGGCTTTTTAGGAGACTGACTAGGCCTTAGGTACAAGGACAGGGGATCCCTACCATCTGGGGATACCTCTGGGCTGAGTCCAGGGCCAGGGCATAACAGGGATAGAATTATCAATCCCGGCCCCACCTAATCGGTCCCTTGTATGTATCTTGGTTTTTATATTCACGTTTGGTACCCGTCTACGGAACCTATTAAAGGTAACCTTTTAACAGATGAACATGTAATATGATTATGGATTATGATTTTTGAGTAACGTGTATGACATCATTGTATTGTTTGAATTTTTTCCATGACCCATCTTCACCCATTGAGAGGAGATATAGGTGCCCATACATATAGAAACAAATTGGTCCAACCCAACAATTTTGGTGGGACAAGCTAACTTATGTGTATGGGGTTGTGCCTACTCTCTCCCAACAGATCATGTTGGAGAAAGGAAGGATCAGCCATGTTGAATTTTACATGTCCTATCCTTTGTTCTCATGGTAGACTAATGGCCACCAGCAGTATCCGGCAGCGGCCTAATCTCTTCTCTGCATTGAGGAATAGCTGGGCCATGTGGTCATACCCTAGAAGATATACTTCAGTAACCTAATTTAACTCCACTGCGGCAGCACATGAATGACCATTCCTTTAAGTTGGTGTGTCCGAAGCAGGAAAATTGGGTAAGCCTAAGGATCAGAGTGACTTTGTGAGGTTAAATTGTGGTGACTGGGTCATGACATCTCCGCAACAGCAGGTCTTGTGAGGTTTTCCCGGTAATGTTAGAACTTACCAAAACTGGTCCAAGGAGCGGCAACTGATGTACTGCTGACAAAGTCGTGGTCGCCCAGGACTCATTGATGCATATGGGGAGCGAAGGCTGGCCCGTCTGATCCCACAGAGCCACAAATTGTTGAAGAATCTTCTGCTGGACACCTTCAAAGGTCTTGAGATGTCCAAGCCTGGATGGCTCAGACCTGCTTTGGTGGCTTGAGGAACATCTACACAATAATAGGCATGCGGTTGATCGATTTAGGTGTGTGCAGTTCATGAACTTCATACAGAGGATAGCCAAACATGTAGCACAACATTATCAGCTTTACTGTTGACCTGACCCTCATGTTTTGGACCCCAGCTTATCTCGGTGCACTCGCTCCTGTTTTGCCTGGTTATCAGTGCATTCCCAGGAGACCAGTACATAGGGAAGTGAAATTTTACCCGGAGCGTTTACTGGACGGATTACTGCGCCACCCACTCATCATTTCATTCTTTCTGTTCTCATTCAGTAATGCATCAATTCTAGGACAGATTGTTACCGGGCCGAGGAGAGCGGACTGACCTTGGGTCTGTGAGAATCCTGTCCACGGTGTTGCCGGATTGTTTACAGATAAATACCTTCTGGCCGGATAAATTTGATTCGGAAGTGAGTTTAAATAAATTGGAATCCTGCAGTCAAATCACTTTAAGGCCTCATGTACACTACTTTAGGGCCGCATGCGAGCCGCATTTTTTGAGGATCGGTTGTGAACCCAATCATTTCAATCCGTATGCCCGATCCACGGCTCTGTTCTCCGTAATGAAGCCCCTCTGCTTTTCTTCACACCCCCTGCCTTTAGATTGACAACGCTAGACCACATTTGTGTCACCCGCGATGCTAGGGAGGCTCGTCTCCGCCTGCCATTGGCTGCCCCCACTGACACCGGATGTTTTCATCCGTGCACAGGGAGAAGCGGCGGTTTGGGGACCAGGAGCGGCGCGGGGAGCCAGGTAAGTATATTCAGCGTAGGGGGTCCGGCATATGGGGGTCAGTTTATACTCTTGGATAACCCCTTTAGAATCATGCAAAGTAACTATTTGAGCACCAGGAGGCGGGCTTATGCGGTTTGAGCACCACTCCAATGGCACTCTGGTGCTCCATTTTAGATTGACAGCGCTAGACCGCACTCGTGTGCAGGGAGCCAGGTAAGTATATTCAGTGTGGGGGGCCCGGCATATTGGGCAGCAGTTTATACTCTCGGATAACCCCTTTAAAAGTTCCTCCGCAATGATACCTGACACAAGACAGGTGTCGTTTTAATCGGCGACATCAGTCCTACCAGGCTATATGCCTGCTAGGGTAGGGTTGATCCGGGTGACAGAGCCGCTTTAAAATCTCATCCACTTGGCTGGTACTGTACAATGCTGCAGATTTACCACTCGAAAATCTGTGACTTCAAATCTGCTGTCTTCTGTCCGTTTTGCGTTTCGTTCACATGTTTCTGGCTTAGTTTGGGTTAAACTTTGCTTTGGTTGGTTATCTCCGGCCTGGAGTTTCAGTCGAGTCATTTATTAACCTGCGGTGTTAGTGATTGCTCTGCTGGCTGCGGTGGAAATTAACGGGGGCTCTGACTTGGGCAATAATTCACACGAGGTAAGCGGTTCTTCCCGATCGTCCCAGGACCAGTGTCTATTAGCTCTGTCCTGCAGAGTGATGGGACACCGATGGGTCTAGTAGTACTCCTCTGGAGAAGTAGTCAGGTTCAGCTTACACTAGGGGACGGGTGCAATGAGGACATCAGACCGTTCATGTGATTGAGAAAGGGCTTAATTAACTGTACGCTCTGAAGCGCCCAGAGATAACTGCTGGCCGACCATCTGTGGGTTTGCATACAATCGTCTTCCTCAGACTTATCTAGGGCACTTAGGATGAGAATAGATCGCAAGAAGGAGCCATTGTGTTCTCAAGAAAACTGGAAAAGATGGCCCTACCCACAGGATAGCGGATCAGTGTCTGATTGGCGGGGTCCGTCCACTGGGATGAGAATGGGGGGGCCCCCATGTTCCCTGTTTGAACCGGCTGGCAGTCACACATGAGCACTGCTGCTCCATTCACCTCAAGGGGACTGCGGAATACAAGTGCTCATCACTGGGACGCCCATAGAACTGAATGGAGCGGCTGCACATGTGCCTAACCAGCCACTCCTACTTTTTTTGGGGGGGGGGGCAGGACAACTTTTCCAACAAGTTGTGGGGTTCCCATTGATAGGACCCCCACCGATCTAATAGTTATCCCTTATCCTGTGGATAGGGAATAACTTTACATAACTGAGAGGTCTTGGTCGGTATCTGGAGGGTACTGTCTCTGCTTTTGGAAAGTGCCTAGCAGCCTAAAGGAGCCTTATCAGTATTACTGTGTTTGGTTTTTTTTTTGTTTGTTTTTGTTTTTTGTGTACAATTTTTTTTTTTAATTATTATTTTTTATTCCTCTAAGTCTAAAGGCCCTTTTACACGAGCCGATTATCGTTCAAATAATCGTTAAAACGTTCGGATTTGCACGATTATTGTTGCGTATAAACACGGGTAACGATTTAACGACGAACGAGATTTCGTTCGCTTCTCGTTGATCGCATCTTTTGTCCCGCCAATAAATTAATCGTTAATCGTTCGAAAATCTTCCAGTTTAAACGAAAATCATTTAGTCGTTGGCAGATGGTAATGGTAATGCTTATGGCAAGGAGCAAGGAACGATCGTAATAACGATTATAAAACGACCGAAAGTACGAAGATTGTGAACGACTTCTCTTTCAATGTAAACGGTATTTACATTGCATCGTTCGATCGTTCATCGTTCGTTAATATACGATTTATCTTTCCGTGTAAAAGGGCCTTAAGGCTACTTTCACACTAGCGTTTTGGGATTCCGGTATTGAGCTCTGTCATAGGGGCTCAATACCGGAATAAAACGCTTTGGTTTTGTCCCCATTCATTGTCAGTGGGGACTGTGAACGGAGCTTAGCCAGTGATACTAGTCGTGACGTCACTGGCCTGCGGGTAAACACTGAGAAGGCCGCGGCGCTCCTGCAGCGCCGCTGCCTTCTCAAACAGCTGATCGGCGGGGGCCCCGGGTGTCGGGCTGCCGCCGATCAGATACTGATGATCTATCCAGAGGATAGATCATCAGATATTAAAACCTGCAGAACCCCTTGAAGACAACGGAATGCTCCTGAAAGCATTCAGTTCCGTCTTCAGACCGGAGAACAAACCGCAACATGCTGCAGTTTGCTCTCCGTACTAGTTATCCGCACCTAAACGCATCCGGAATGACCCCCAATGCAAGTCAATGGGGACGGATCTGTTTGGTGTGACACACTTGTAAACTGATCCGTCCTCCATTGACTTTCAATAGAGGTTATTCCGGATCCGTTTAAAAGATGGTAAAGATAATACAACTGGATTCGGAATTACGGATCCACAAGGTTGTATTATTCAGTACGGATCCGGCCGGCCCCTTCACCCGCTGGATCCGTACTAAGGCTAGTGTGAAAGTAGCCTAAAATATAAATGAAGCAGTTTGGCAAAAAGTCTTCATAAAAAAAGAAATCTCTACGCAGACCTGTGCATCACCATGGTAACAGACGGCAAACAAATTCAGTGTATTGTAATCCATTTCTCCCCCTAATTGATACAAACTTACCTTTGCTAGGTTAGCCCAAAGTAGAGGACGGTCAGAAGTGAATATGACGCTGAGATCTGACTACACAGTTTGTTGTCTGTTGCCATGGTGATGCACAGCCTGTAGGAAGTTTTTATTATAAGTTCTGTTGCCAAGTTGCTTAGTTTTTTTTAAATTTTAGATATATAAAAATGATTTTTTAAAAAAGATGTACAATGCATTAAAGGGGTTGATGACCTCTTAGACCTTGGTGGCTTATGGCTAGGATATGCCACCAATTTCATATAGGTACCGTTTTCAAAAGTAGGACCCGTACCTGTCTCCAGAACAGGACCCCCAAAATGAGTGGAGAGCAGCCGCACATTTGCAGCCGCCCTCCGTTCATTTCTATGGGACTGCCAAAAAAAAAGTGCTCTCGGCTATCCCTGGCACCCCCATAGCAGTGATCGGAGCAGAGGCCTAGCAGCCTAAAGGAGTCTTGTACCACGTCAGGGATTTGTGAATTGTGAAAGCTGAGATTTTCTGCAAAAATTTTAAATGTATCCTAGGATAGTACAAAGTTAGCATTAGGCCGGGACTACACAGCGACTGCATGTCCAGTGATTCAGCACAACACTGTGACTGCCAGTAGATCCCTGAGGATGGTTGTCTAAGGTATGCGACGTATGCACTTGTGACTGCATTGTGACAGTCTTCACCGTCTTAAGACTGAGCTACGGAAAATCTGATAATGAAATTGCAATATCCTGCGACATCCTTCAGTCTTATTCTAAGGTCAGACATGAATATGTATGGTGCACACGTAACTTATTCTCGCCGTTTCTTGTCTATCCTTTATGTACAGGAGGCTGCCACGTGACCGCTTCTCCTTTTCTACATGGCCCAGTCCATTCATGTATTAGGCTACTTTCACACTACAGTCATGGCCAAAAGTTTTGAGAATGACACAAATCTTCTATTTTCACATGATCTGCTGCCCTCTGGTTTTTATGTGTGTTAGATGTTTTTATCACATACAGAAATATAATTGCAATCATATTATAAGTAACAAAAGCTTATATTGAGTTAATGCAGCAAGTCAATATTTGCAGTGTTGACCCTTCTTCTTCAGGACCTCTGCAATTCTCCCTGGCATGCTCTCAATCAACTTCTGGACCAAATCCTGACTGATAGCAGTCCATTCTTGCACAATCAATGCTTGCATTTTGTCAGAATTTGTAGGTTTTTGTTTGTCCACCCGTCTCTTGATGATTGACCACAAGTTCTCAATGGGATTAAAGGGGTATTCTCATCTTAGACAATGGGGGCATATCGCTAGGATATGCCCCCATTGTCTTATAGGTGCGGGTCCCACCGCTGGGACCCGCACCTATAGCCAGAACGGAGCGGGGAGCGCTGCGCCTGGAGGACCCCAGGTTTCCGGGGGTCCGGCCACCACCAGGCGCAGCTCCCCGCGCCGCTCATAGGAATGAATGGGAGCCGGGCCGTGCATGCGCGGTCGGCTCCCATTCATTTCTATGGAGCCGACGGAAGTAGCCGAGCCAGCGCTTGGCTATTTTCGGCGGCCCCATAGAAATGAATGGAGTGCGGCTGCGCATGCGCAGTGCGCCCTCATTCACTTCGGGGGCTCCGTTCTTGATATAGGTGCGGGTCCCAGCGGTGGGACCCGCACCTATAAGACAATGGGGGCATATCCTAGCGATATGCCCCCATTGTCTAAAATGAGAATAACCCTTTAAGATCTGGGGAGTTTCCAGGCCATGGACCCAAAATCTCTGTTTTGTTCCCTGAGCCATTTAGTTATCACCTTTGCTTTATGCCTCACCTCATCTTCTCCGAATAAGCTGTTTTCCAGATGTCCCAAACAATGGAAAAGGGGATTCATCAGAGAAAATGACTTTCCCCCAGTCCTCAGCAGTCCACTCCCTGTACCTTTTGCAGAATATCAGTCTGTCCCTGATGTTTTTTCTGGAGAGAAGTGGCTTCTTTGCTGCCCTCCTTGAGACCAGGCCTTGCTCCAAGAGTCTCCGCCTCACAGTGCGTGCAGATGCACTCACACCTGCCTGCTGCCATTCCTGAGCAAGCTCTGCACTGCTGGTAGCCCGATCCCGCAGCTGAAACACTTTTAAGAGACGGTCCTGGCGCTTGCTGGTCTTTCTTGGGCGCCCTGGAGCCTTTTTGGCAACAATGGAACCTCTCTCCTTGAAGTTCTTGATGATGCGATAGATTGTTGACTGAGGTGCAATCTTTCTAGCTGCGATACTCTTCCCTGTTAGGCCATTTTTGTGCAGTGCAATGATGACTGCACGTGTTTCTTTAGAGATAACCATGGTTAACAGAAGAGAAACAATGATGCCAAGCACCAGCCTCATTTTAAAGTGTCCAGTGGTGTCATTCTTACTTAATCATGACAGATTGATCTCCAGCCCTGTCCTCATCAACACCCACACCTGTGTTAATGGAGCAATCACTGAAACGATGTTAGCTGGTCCTTTTAAGGCAGGGCTGCAATGATGTTGAAATGTGTTTTGGGGGATAAAGTTCATTTTCTAGGCAAATATTGACTTTGCAAGTAATTGCTGTTAAGCTGATCACTATTTGTATCATTCTGGAGTATATGCAAATTGCCATTATAAAAACTGAAGCAGTAGACTTTGTAAAAAATTAATATTTGTATCATTCTCAAAACTTTTGGCCATGACTGTACACTTTCTAATATTGAGATCCGTCATAGGGTCTCAATAACGGGAAAAAAAACGCTTTGGTTTTTTCCCCATTCATTGTCAATGGGGACAAAACGTAACTGAACAGAGTGCTCCAAAATTAATTCCGTTCTCATACCGGACAGCAAAGTGCAGCATGCTTTGGTTTGCTTTCCGTCCTGGGATGCGGAGCAAGACGGATCCGTCATGACCCGCAATGCAAGTCAATGGGACGGATCTGTTTTCTTTGCCACAATCTGCCACAATAGAAAACTGATCCGTCCCCCATTGACTTCCAAGACGGATCCGTCATGATCCCCAATGCAAGTCAATGGGACGGATCCGTTTTCTCTGCCACAATCTGCCACAATAGAAAATTGATCCGTCCCCCATTGGCTTCCATCATGATCCCCAATGCAAGTCAATGGGACGGATCCATTTTTTCTGACACAATAGAAAACTGATCCGTCCCCCATCGACTTTCATTGTTGTTCATAATGGATCCGTCTTGGCTATGTTAAAGATGATACAACCGGATCTGTTCACAACGTATGCAGACAGTTGTATTATCAGTAATGGAAGCGTTTGAAAGTAGCCTAACACGTTTGGGTCCTACAGATGGTTAATGATTGTGAGGTGTTCAGGAGATCTCCAAAACCGCACTGAACTGGGAACGAGACACAAGGCCTCCAGTACTTGGCATGCCCCTTTACTTCTGCTGTGTACATGGCACAGTGCTCCTACCTTGCTGGCAGCGTGGGATTGTTCTGTGCCCGCCTGTGCGTGGGCTTCTCACAACAAGCTCTATCTCTGCTGGTTCATGGTATTCTGATCTACCAGCTGCTCTGCTGCTTAACGGCTCTCACCCGGAAAAAAGGTAGAAAGCGTCTTCCGGTGCATAAAGCTTGCAATCTATTGTATTTAGATAGAATGGAATACTTAGCCCCAGTGCTTTAAGGGGAGACTACCGTAATACAGCATCTGGTGGCTAACGTATCTAACGTGCCACAATTCTGTTGGGTTGGGAAATTCCCCTGGAATTTTTGGAAGAGACTCCTCACACCATTCCAAGTGTTCTCCATAAGGAGATGTAGTTTTCGCTAGGATATGCCCCCTATTGTCTGATAAGTGCGGGTCCCACCTCTGGGAACCGCACTTACAATGAGAACGGAGCAGGGAAATGAATGGAGGGTGCACGCTGCATGCGCAGCCGCCCTCCATTCATTTCAATGGAGCCACCGAAAATAGCCGAGCACTGGCTCTATTTCCATCTGCACCATAGAAATGAATGGGAGCGGGGGCCGCACATGCGCAGTGCACTCCCATTCACTTCTATGGGAGCAGCGGAGAGCAGCGCTTGGTAGTTGACGGGAAATCCGGGGTCCTCCAGCCACAGCTCTCCCCGCTCCGTTCTCCTTGTAGATGCGGGTCCCAGAGGTGGGACCCACACCTATCGGACAATGAGGGCATATCCTGGCGATATTTCTCTTTGTCTATGATGGGAATACCCCTCTAAAGGAATATCTACCTTTCCATCTGGCGGCATTTGCACAGGGCAGTTATCGGGAACGATCGTGTTGCCTGTATTTAAATGGATTGTGACACAGAAATATTCTACATTTTTCTAGCCACCCCTTGAATCTGAATACTTTATGATTTCATGTAATATAGTCACTGAGTTATTCACTGAAATCTCAGTATAGCGCCACTTGCTGTTTGTTCTATTCCTTATTTCTTCTCCACCTCACCAAGGTGGTCGCACGCGCTCAGTTTAAATCTTAAACTGCCACCAGCCATATCTTCTGTTAGAAGCTGTGGCAGTTACAAGGGCAGAGCTACAACAGAAAGGACACGCCCCTGAGATACATTTAGCAGAGCAGTTGGAGCAATGAATGTGGAAATCTCTGTACCCATGTGAGGTACAGGACTGGTTCTAGGTTTTTTAGGAAGCGACGGCCATGTACAGTCATGGCCAAAAGTTTTGAGAATGACACAAATATTATATTTTCACATGATCTGCTGCCCTCTGGTTTTTATGTGTGTTTGTCTGATGTTTTTATCACATACAGAAATATAATTGCAATCATATTATGAGTAACAAAAGCTTATATTGACAGTTAGAATGAGTTAATGCAGCAAGTCAATATTTGCAGTGTTGACCCTTCTTCTTCAGGACCTCTGCAATTCTCCCTGGCATGCTCTCAATCAACTTCTGGACCAAATCCTGACTGATAGCCGTCCATTCTTGCACAATCAATGCTTGCATTTTGTCAGAATTTGTAGGTTTTTGTTTGTCCACCCGTCTCTTGATGATTGACCACAAGTTCTCAATGGGATTAAGATCTGGGGAGTTTCCAGGCCATGGACCCAAAATCTCTATGTTTTGTTCCCTGAGCCATTTAGTTATCACCTTTGCTTTATGGCAAGGTGCTCCATCATGCTGGAAAAGGCATTGTTGATCGCCAAACTGCTCTTGGACGGTTGGGAGAAGTTGCTCTCGGAGGACATTCTGGTACCATTCTTTATTCATGGCTGTGTTTTTAGGCAAGACTGTGAGAGAGCCGATTCCCTTGGCTGAGAAGCAACCCCACACATGAATGGTTTCAGGATGCTTTACAGTTGGCATGAGACAAGACTGGTGGTAGCGCTCACCTCGTCTTCTCCGAATAAGCTGTTTTCCAGATGTCCCAAACAATTGAAAAGGGGATTCATCAGAGAAAATGACTTTACCCCAGTCCTCAGCAGTCCACTCCCTGTACCTTTTGCAGAATATCAGTCTGTTCCTGATGTTTTTTCTGGAGAGAAGTGGCTTCTTTGCTGCCCTCCTTGAGACCAGGCCTTGCTCCAAGAGTCTCCGCCTCACAGTGTGTGCAGATGCACTCACACCTGCCTGCTGCCATTCCTGAGCAAGCTCTGCACTGCTGGTAGCCTGATCCCACAGCTGAAACACTTTTAAGAGACGGTCCTGGCGCTTGCTGGTCTTTCTTGGGCGCCCTGGAGCCTTTTTGGCAACAATGGAACCTCTCTCCTTGAAGTTCTTGATGATGCGATAGATTGTTGACTGAGGTGCAATCTTTCTAGCTGCGATACTCTTCCCTGTTAGGCCATTTTTGTGCAGTGCAATGATGACTGCACGTGTTTCTTTAGCGATAACCGTGGTTAACAGAAGAGAAACAATGATGCCAAGCACCAGCCTCCTTTTAAAGTGTCCAGTGGTGTCATTCTTACTTAATCATGACAGATTGATCTCCAGCCCTGTCCTCATCAACACCCACACCTGTGTTAATGGAGCAATCACTGGAACGATGTTAGCTGGTCCTTTTAAGGCAGGGCTGCAATGATGTTGAAATGTGTTTTGGGGGATAAAGTTCATTTTCTAGGCAAATATTGACTTTGCAAGTAATTGCTGTTAAGCTGATCACTCTTTATAACATTCTGGAGTATATGCAAATTGCCATTATAAAAACTGAAGCAGTAGACTTTGTAAAAATTAATATTTGTATCATTCTCAAAACTTTTGGCCATGACTGTACATCAAGTTGTGGACATTTTTTTTTTATTGTTCCACTAAATCTAAAATATAAATGAAGCAGCTTGGCAATAAGTCTTCATTAAAAAAAAAATACCTACAAAGACCTGTGCATCACCATGGTAACAGACGACAAACAAATTCTGTATATTGTACAGTAATCCATTTCTCCCCCTAATTAAAGAACTCCCGACAAAAATTTTATTTCATGTCCTGCTAGAAATGTACATGATGTGATCTGTAGTGAATGTCATTTTCTTAGCAGTGTCTGAATTTTTGAATTATATCATCCTGAAGTTTCTTATCTGTGTCATGTGACCAGCAATTAGACCCACCAACTCACACAGAGACTTATGTGTGGACAGGAAGTCTAATTCTCTATGTATTCCTATGAGACTGAAAGTGAGGCTCCCATAGGAATGAATAGAGCAGTTACTGGCTTTCTGTCCTGGGTCAGTTGGAGGTCAGGGAGTTGGTCACATGACCCAGCTACAATAAGAAGAGAAGTTTTTACTGACAGAAACAGTCACTGATAAGAAAATGACATTCACTACAGATTATATCATGCACCTTTCTAACAGGTCAGAGAATAAAAATTTTTGTGGGAGTTTTTCTTTAATACAAACTTACATTTGGTAGCTTAGCCAAAAGTGGAAGACAGTCAGAAGTGAATATGACTACACAGATTGTTGTCTGTTGCCATGGTGATGCACAGCCTGTAGGAAGTTTTTATTGAAGTTCTGTTGCCAAGTTGCTTAGTTTTTTAAAAAAATGTTAGATATATAAAAATGATTTCAAAAATATTTTGCAAAGATGTACAATGCGTTAAAGGGGTTGATGACATCTTAGACCTTGGTGGCTTATCGCTAGGATATGCCACCAATTTCATATAGTTACCGTTTTCAGAGGTAGGACCAGTACCTATCTCCAGAACAGGACCCCTAAAATCAGCGGAGAGCAGCCGCACATGTGCAGCCACCCTCCGTTCATTTCTATGGGACTGCCAAAAGAAAAAAAAAAGGCTGGCTTGGCTATCCCTGGCACCCCCATAAAAGTGATCGTAGCGGAGGCCATGCTTGCGCAGTGCACTCTCCATTCATCTCTATGGGACTTCCAAAAATAGTGCGCTCGTTTGGCTATTTTGGGAACTCAATAGAAATTAATCTGCGCATGCTCGGTGCACACTCCTTCACTTTTAGGAGCTCATTCTGGAGATAGCAGCGGGTCTCGGAGGTGAGACCCGCACCTATCCTATGAGTCTGAGATGACACAACCCCTTTGAGCTGCAGGATGGGATTGAGCGGTGAGTACCTGCTTCACGAACGTCTTCTAGGGACGTAGACCTGAAGCTCCAGTCTCCACCGCGCTCCTAGAAGTGACTGATGTTTTAACCCTTTAAACAACGTCTGTCCCTTTAAGCCTCACACTATCATTAGATCACTTTCCTTCGTCCCTGTTAACCCTTTAAACTTATTGCCGTCACCCTCTTCTTCCCCCGGGACCTTATTACTTGACCCATTAAACATTGTCATTGTCAACGGTTCGCCTCTTCAATGCTCTTTCTAAGCACAGCGGTAACATGTCGAAGTCATGCATTGTCTATGATGGGAGCTGCGTGCTTGTGTGTGTGTGTGGGAGGGGGATCTAATCCCACTTAGTATTCAGTGGACGAGTATGGTAGTATTACTAGGCAGCCCACGGCTCAGCTTCCTCCTCTCATTCACCAGACTGTATATCTCCGGCCAGGGAGAGGACGGATCCCACGAAATGGGGACTGCAGATAGCAGGTGATTGTGTGTGTGTGTGTGTGTGGGATGGATGGTGCTGCAGCATTACTCCATACTGCAGCAGGCGTGCTCCGTGCATCACCCCCTTGTATGTGCTCATGAATGGGTGAATTCTGCATTAATGATTCACATTGATCTATTACGTTTCCTTTGCCACCTGCTCTAGACGTGCCGTCCTCCCCGGGCACCTTACTGGCAGAGTTTAAGTAGGGGGGAAGGGGGTAGCACTTATACCCCAGTCCTAGGTGTGTTTGCATGTTACTATTAGCCCAGTCATTTTTATATATTTTTTACGTAAAGCTCTCATTTCGAGAGGCTACCCCGGGGTATGTGTGAGCAGCAACGTGCTTATTAATGGACCACACATCACTATGTATTAAGTGCCGGGTGAAGCGGCACAGGCAGCGTCCTCTCGACGCTCCCTCAGGGCTGCTTTCCACTCGCCTATCGCACCCGCATTTAATAGCTGTTTTGGGGACGGCGTGCTGTGCCAGCTCTTTTTTTTTTCTTCAGTCTATCCGCATGCTGCTGGGGTGGAGCCTCTAAAATGATATCACCCGCCATAAAATGATGTCATGCTGAAGTTGATGCACCTCTTCTGGGCACAGCGGCTCCCTGTATAAATGGTTTATGGACTACGCAGAGCCGCGCAGGCAGGGTTTTTGGGGGAGTTCGAGACTGGGAGAAGGGGACGGCGTCTGTCTAGAAGTTCATACAGCGGCATTTAATAATTTAAGACGCCAGCGTCTGGTCCCTGCAATAAAACCACTGAACGATGCGTTTCATCGGCTCCAGAATAAGGGCTCATGAACACAACCGTATGTATTTTGCAGTCTGCAAAAAACACGGATGACGTCCGCGTGCATTCCGTATTTTGCGGAACGGAACACCTTATCCCTAATAGAACAGTCCTATCCTTGTCCATAATGCGGAAGATAATAGGACATGTTTTATATTTTTGCGGAACGGAAATACGGACATACGGGAACGGAATGCACATGGAGTAACTTCGTTTTTTTTGGGGGGGTTTTGTGGACCCATTGAAATGAATGGTTCCGTATACAGTCCGCAAAATAAGGAACGGACACGGGAAGAAAATACGTTTGTGTGCATAAGGTAAAGGATTGGTGTGACCCAGTAGGTACGTGTCACCTGCATGTGCAGGGGCGTATGTCATTCGACGTTTACGGATCCTATTCCTCCGGGAAGGCACCGACATCGGAGGGGCGAACGGTCCTGATCTCATGTATACACCGGAATTATCTAGTTATTATATTCATTTATATAGCGATTATATATACCACAGCGCTGTACAGAGATTGTAGTCACGCACGTCGGTCCTTGTCCCTATTGGGGCTCGAAATCTAACTTCGAAATTAACCTATCTGTATGGTTTTGAAGGGTGGGAGGAAACCGGTGTACCCAGAGGAAGCCCACCTCAACATGGGGAGAACATGCAAACTCCATGCAGATGGTTTCTTTTGGTCAAATTTGAACCCAGGACCTCTAACCACTGAGCCACCATCCTTGAAACGACACTTAGGGTGTTTAAAGGGGTTCTCTGGGATTTTGATATAGATGACCTATCCTCAGGATAGGCCTTCAGTATCCGATCTGTGGAGGTCAGAGGGTGGGAGGAAACTGAACTACCCAGAGGGAACCCATCCAAACATGGGGAGAACATGCAAACTCCACGCAGATGTTTTTTGGTCAAATTTGAACCTGGGACTTCTGACCACTGAGCCACCGTCCTTGAAACCACACTTAGGGTGCAGATGGAAATTGAGCCCAGGACCACTGAACCACTGTCCTTGAAACTAAAGGGGTCCTCCAAGAGATAGATGGCCTTTCCTATGGATAGGTCATCAGTATCTGATTGGCTGCATCCCCTTCCTAGGCCGGTGATGTCACGTTTAAGCCCAGATGCTCTCCATGCTTGGTAAGCTGCAAGGAGGTAGGAACGCTCACCGGAGAACTGGGGCCTGTTCAAACAGATGATCAGCGAGTTGGATCCCCATTGGTCAGATATTGATGGTCTATCCTGGGGATAGGTCATCCGTATAAAAAAAAAAAACCCCTTTAAACCCCCCCCCCCAAACCAGTGCTTATAGCTGTGATCTCCAGCTGTTATGAAACTACCACTCCCAACGTGTTGTCAGATAGAGCCACAGAATGAAGACCACTTATCTAATTACTATATGTTTTCTTTATGCTTCTACTACTGTGTTTTTTATGCTTCTGTTACGTCTGGGTGTTTTTACCCCTTTTTTAGGCATTCTTTTCAAAACGCAGACTCCCTGGAGTCCTGGATCACAGATGCTAAAGCTGGCCATATATCTAGATGGCTGTCGACTTGCTGCTCGTTCGGCCAACATCTGTTCCTTTGGACCACCCCAGTCACACGTTCACTCACAGTGGGGAGAAAGCTGCCGCCATCATTTTTACCGGCCGTCACCTATCTCCTGGAGAACAAAAGGAGTGAAATCCAACTGCCCAATCATTCCCTCCCCCCTACATCTGCCTTTGGGGGGTAGAGTCAGTAGCCCACCGTACACTAGATCAGGGATGCTCAACCTGCGGCCCTCCAGCTGTTGCAAAACTACAACTCCCAGCATGCCTGGACAGCCTACAGCTATTAGGGCATGCTGGGATTTGTAGTTTTGCAACAGCTGGAGGAGCATCCCTGCACTAGATGATTGTCCAATTTCTCTGAAAACGTCGGGTACGGCCAATGCTAAGGCAGCTTAAAGGGGTTGTCCGGTTTTCTGCTACTGTTGACCTGTCCTCAGGATCGGTCATAGATATCCGATCGGCTCACGACACCTCCGTTTAAAGAGGCCACAGCCCCCGTGCCTCTTCAGTGGTTACCTGCAAGCCGAGGACATTGTAGCCATAGGGCAGTGCTTGCCCCATTCACTTAAACCTCTTTAAGGACAGTCTAATGCCCCATGTTAAAGGGGTTTTCTGAGATTTCGATGCTGATGGTCAGTCTTCACTCTATAGGGCTGAGCGCGATACCAAGCACAGCCGCTATACAATGTACGGCGCTGCGGCGATCACAGGACCACCACTGATCAGCTGTTTGAGAAGGCGCCGCCGCTCCTGTGAGCGCTGCGGCTTTCTCTCTGCTCACCTAGCACAGCGCCATCCATTATACAGTGGTTGTTCTTGGTATTGCAGCTCAACTCCATTCACTATGGGACTGAACTGCGCCTAGGCCACGTGACTGATCGTGTCATCACTGACCTAGGAAAAGCTGCAAGAAGGCCGTGGCCCTACTGTGACTGCTGGTGCCTTCTCAAACCCCTGAATGGTGGGAGTCCCGGGTGTCAGACCCCCACCGATGAGGTATCTAAAGGATAGGTCATCAGTATCTAAATCTGGTGTGCGGACCCATTCATTTTTTAACGGGGCCGCAAAAGATGCGGACAGCACACCATGTGGTCTCTGCATCCGCACTTCCGTTCCGTGGCCCCGCAAAAAAAAAAAATAGAACATGTCCTATTCGTGTCCGCAGCCACAGACAACAAAAAGGCATTTCTATTATAGTGCCGGCCATGTGCGGTCTGCAAAATGCGGAACGCGCTTCGCCGGTGTCCGTGTTTTGTGGAGGCGTGAACGGACCCTAACACAAAGGTGTCCCAATGGAGTTTTCCAAGAGACACTCTGGGGACCTTTGTCAGGCAGTCACCACTACAAGGTGCCCCCAAACATAATTGCAGCACGAAAGGGGTTAACCGGTAGCCTTTCTGAGTGACAGATGCACTGGCATTACCCATGAGACCTTCATGAAAAATGTATGGTGCAGCAACCATAAACCTCCACCGACATGCACTGTGGTGGGGGGAGAGATTTCTACATTCAGCTTACAGGTGATCTCGAGGGAAATGCGCGGTTTTCACGTATTGTGTTCCCGTATTTTTCAGTTTCCTTTGTCAGAAGTGTATTTTAGACGTTGATCCCCGGTGTCAGGAGCGCGGCTCAGTCCTCCCTCCACCGGGCACCATGACTTATGTCCTGTCCTGAGTTGCGCTTGGCTGACGGCATCTGTCCTCCGCACAGTTGTCAGGCGCAGGCGTGGTGATAAATCAGGCGGTACGCTGCCTCGGTGATGGAGGCCTTCCTCCTGGTGTGTGCAGATTGTGTTACTGTGGATTTGTGCTCCGGCTCTGCAGAAGAATTGCTTGTACTTTACGCTGATTTTTCCGTCTTTCTTCCTGTAGGTACAGACATCCCTTTGTTGCCTTATCCGTACTTCCATACCTTGGATCCGATTTGGGGAATAATTACATTGAGGACTACACGTGGATGGCGGCTTGAGACTGCTTCCGAAAGAATCCCAATGTGAGTACAGCGTCATATCCGAAAATATAATATCAACTGCAATGAGCACTATGAAATTTCCTAAAAGGGCATCTGTCAGATTTGTACCTGGCGGACTTGTTACATGTGCACTTGGCAGCTGAAGACATCTGTGTTGGTCCCATGTTCGTATGTGCCCGCATTGCTGAGAAAAACGATGTTTTAATATATGCAAATGAGCCTCTAGGAGCAACGGGGGCGTTACCATTACACCTAGAGGCTCTGCTGTCTCTACAACTGCCACGCCCTCGACACTTTGACAGGGGCAGGCAGTGTAAACCTGATCACACCTGGCCCTGACGTCTCCTTCAGTCAATCAAAGTGGCGAGGGAGTGTGTCAGTTGCAGAGACCTCTTGGTGTAACGGCAACGCCCCCGTTGATTGACAGATGCTCTTTAAGGCAGAACCGGCACCTCTCCTGAGACGTCTGCTTTAATAAATACCAAGAAACAGCAATTCTGCAACATCACTTAAAACTCTGTTATGCAGTTTCCTCTACTATTCCCCCTAGAAATTTATGAAGAAAATTGACTACTGTGTGTTACTATTCTCCTTGTCCAAGGGGTGTGTCCCCGCACAGTCTGTTACTGACAGTGCTGATTGGACAGTGAGACTCTGCAGGGGCACACTCCCCCAACTGGTAACGTAACACCTAGTTGTCAATTTATTCATACATTGCTTGTAGTAGTAGCAGAGTAATGGCATAAAGTAGAGAAAGGAGATGCTTTTAAGTAGTCATTTTCCGACTAATATAAGTATATACTGAAACGGACATGTCAGGAGAGGTGACAGGCCCCCTTAAAAGGGGTTATCTGATTTCTGAAACGGCCCCCCGCCCCCCCCATGTGTCGGGCACCTCACAATATACTTATCCCTCTCCCTGCGCTGCTCCTGGTCTCCACACCGCCACCGCTGCTGCTTCTCTCTGTACACGGATGCAGACATATGGTGGGGGGAGGGGGAGCAGCCAATGGCAGCTGTGTTAAACCCTACACTGCCTGGTAGGGTTGATCCTGCTGATTTAAAATGATACCTGATACCTGAATATCGGTTTCAGCATTTCAAAAAATTACTTATTTATGCAAATGAGGACTTCAGTGCACCAAGGGGCGGACCCTAGTCACTGGGTGCACCTTGGCTCCTTTGCTTTTCAGTGCTGGCCACGCGCCCCTGGCATACGGAAGTCCTCGTTTACATAAGGAGTGAAAGTCTTTTATTTCGGAAATGCATTCAAGGCAGGTATCATTCATTTTATTCTGCATAATCAACCCTACCAGGCAGTGAGTATGAGCTTGTAGGGTTGGTCCTGCTGACAGGTGCTCTTTTACTGTATTTCTGTGGCAATGGATTTTCTTCCGGACACACAAATAGGGTGTAAAGTACCCTTTCGGCTTGTGTTACTGGCAGGATGTCAGCGGATTTTGTCAGGGGTTGTCTGGAATCCTAAGCATGGCCTTATAACGTTTAGTACATGTCAGTCGCTTTATGTACTGAAACCATCACGTGACGCCGCCGTGTTATTTCCGTTGGTGCCATGAATGATGGCGTGCACCAGACAAATGGAAGCAGCATATTGATCACCGATGAGGAAGGGGTTGTACAAGGAGACTGCGCCCCGATCAATAATAACATTTATCACCCATCCACAGGATAAGTAAAAAACGTACGATCGCCGGGGGTCTGACTCCCACCGATCAGAAGAACGAGATGCCCTCCGCTCCATGGGACTGACAAGTTCAGCGCACAGTTACCTCCATCAGTCCCATATGAGGGTCCTAGAGGTGGAAACCCCAGCAATCATACATTTATAACCCTTAGATATCAACACATTGTCAGATGTGTGGATTTATCCCACAGGCACATCACACTTATGCACACGACCGTGTCCACATCGCAGTCCGCAAAATACGGGTGCGTTCCGTGTGCAATCCGCATTTTTCTTGGCCGCAATCCGAACAAGAATAGGACATTCTATAATTTGTGGAAAGGACATGCCGAAGGGTGTTTTTTTTTTTTTGTTTGTTTGTTTTTTTGCGGACCCCTAGAATTGAATGCGAATTGGACCCACATGCAAAATACGGTGGCGTGCATGAGGCCTTAAAGAGGGACCTTTCATGGGATTATGGAGTACAACCTGGTATGCTTACCGTATAGTGCGGCCCCTACAGATGCAAGCACTTTTTTTTTTTTTTTCTGAAATACCCCTCTGTTACGGCACTGTGTCTCCCGCTGTTTTTGGCGCCTCATATGTTAATTTAGACGGTATCGGTACAGGGAGGAGGAGACGGACAGGTTTTACAATGGGCATCTCCTTCTCCCTGGCTGTAGTGCGGTCCAATCGCAGTGGAGAGCGCCAAAAACAGCGGGGGGCACAGCGCCGGAACGGAGGGATTTTTTTTTTTTTTTAAAGAACTCCCATAAAAATTTATATTCTTTGACCTGTTAGAAAGGTACATGATATAATCTGTAGTGATTGTCATCTTCTTATCAGTGACTGTTTCTGTGAGTAAAAACCTCTATTGTAGCTGTGTCATGTGACCAACTCCCTGACCTCCAACTGACCCAGGACAGAAAGCCAGTAACTGCTCTATTCA
Source organism: Rhinella marina (assembly GCA_900303285.1). Classification (NCBI taxonomy): domain Eukaryota; kingdom Metazoa; phylum Chordata; class Amphibia; order Anura; family Bufonidae; genus Rhinella; species Rhinella marina. The sequence continues at coordinate 361,737 of ONZH01000082.1, read as the reverse complement.
TTTCTATGGGAGCCTCACTTTCAGTCTCATAGGAATACATAGAGAATTAGACTTCCTGTCCACACATAAGTCTCTGTGTGAGTTGGTGGGTCTAATTGCTGATCACACGACACAGATAAGAAACTTCAGGATGATATAAGTCAAAAATTCAGACACTGGTAAGAAAATGACATTCACTACAGATTATATCATGTACATTTCTAGCAGGACATGGAATAAAATTTTTGTCGGGAGTTCTTTAAAGGCTGATTTCACACCAGAGGTATTTCCTTCTCCTATGACTTGGATTATAACGCTGTGTGTCTCTGCCCGACCTCAACTCTAATGAATTGTCCTCACATATCAGTACAAATCATTAGAGTTGAGGTTGGGCAGGAACACACAGCATTATATAAATCATTGTAATGCCACGGATCCATGTCATAGGAACAGCATTCAGAGGGGATACAGCATAGGTGGATGTCCCCTCTGAGGGGCATGGCCCAACTTTTCCCTTCACTGTAAATTCCAGCAAACATCGCCCCAGTATGAGACAGACCAGCAATATATATTTAATCTATGGGCAACGTTTTGACAGAAAAACCTGGAAAAAGGCTTTTCAGCCTAAACGGATTGCATATGGAATAAATATATCCCTGTCGGCATCATTTTGGGTTGCTGCCGCTCCCTTTGTTTGTTAACCCTATTCATACCACTGATCTTCACTGAGGCGAATGTATATGTTAAATGCATTGTGAAATGATACATACAGACGTGAAGCATTTAACCCCCGATCTTCCAATAGGTCTTCTAGCTTTTCCGGGGTTGCCCGTTGGCTAATTCCGTAAGCCATATGCTGTATACACATTTCCTAGATTTCGTTGTCACGTTATGGGTGATTACAGAGCTTCGACCTCTTTAATTGCCGCTTTTTCTCATTGAGAAGCAAACGGGAGAAGACTGCGGTCTCATTCTGTAAGAAATCTCAATAGACACGGAGAACGCGCATTCCTTTTGTTAAATCTCTTCTGTGTCGCTTTTTATTTATTTTTTTACATTTTTGTTTTCTCCCCGCTGACGAGCCCAAGAAAAATAATCAGTTTTACTCCTTTCGGTGAAGGCGGTGTACATGAAGCAGTATTCTGTTTGGATTGCGCTCGGCTTTAGATGGTTTATGTAATCCACAGTTTGGATTAAAGGATTGTTAGTGAGATTGGGTAGCTGCTTAGAGGAGCGAGTAGGAAGCCATCAGTGGAGGAGATTTTATATTCGGAGAAGACGTCGGACACCTCTATAGGGTCTGTTGTGCCGAGTGTAACAAACCCCTCCCCCCCCCCCCCAGGCCTCATCCTGTATGTCCGCCATATCCTCTCCTCTACATAGGTGGATGCCAGCAGATGCATTTTGCGTTTATTCGAACACCCCCCCCCCCCCCTTGACTCCATCGGCTGTGATGAGATGTACTGTATGCATGAACCAAGATGGCCCTAGACAGCGACGTGAAATATGTTGGCTCGCCAACAAGCAGCCTTTCACCAGAGACCCCCAGGGACATTTCACACTGTATTGCCAATGGAATTCAGCCTATGAAATAATGGAGTTCAACAATAAACTAATGACTTAAAAATCCCCCCGGGAAGCGCGCAGTCTCCTAATTACTAAGTCAGCGAATCCTGCTGATTTTTAAAAAATATTTTTTGGAAATATTGGAGAAAAGTGGGATGTGTATGTTGGCGTCCTTAAAGAAGAACTCCCGGCAAAAATTTTATTCCATGTCCTGCTAGAAATGTACATGATATAATCTGTAGTGAATGTCATTTTCTTACCAGTGTCTGAATTTTTGACTTATATCTTCCTGAAGTTTCTTATCTGTGTCATGTGACCAGCAATCAGACCTACCAACTCACACATAGACTTATGTGTGGACAGGAAGTCTAATTCTCTATGTATTCCTATGAGACTGAAAGTGAGGCTCCCATAGGAATGAATAGAGCAGTTACTGGCTTCCTGTCCTGGGTCAGTTGGAGGTCAGGGAGTTGGTCACATGACCCAGCTACAATAAGAAGAGAGGTTATTACTCACAGAAACAGTCACTGATAAGAAAATGACATTCACTACAGATTATATCATGCACCTTTCTAACAGGTCAGAGAATAAAAATTTTGCGGGAGTTCTTCTTTAAGTATGGCCAGATCTACAGTCATGGCCAAAAGTTTTGAGAATGACACAAATACTATATTTTCACATGATCTGCTGCCCTCTGGTTTTTATGTGTGTTTGTCAGATGTTTTTATCACATACAGAAATATAATTGCAATCATATTATGAGTAACAAAAGCTTATATTGACAGTTAGAATGAGTTAATGCAGCAAGTCAATATTTGCAGTGTTGACCCTTCTTCTTCAGGACCTCTGCAATTCTCCCTGGCATGCTCTCAATCAACTTCTGGACCAAATCCTGACTGATAGCAGTCCATTCTTGCACAATCAATACTTGCATTTTGTCAGAATTTGTAGGTTTTTGTTTGTCCACCCGTCTCTTGATGATTGACCACAAGTTCTCAATGGGATTAAGATCTGGGGAGTTTCCAGGCCATGGACCCAAAATCTCTATGTTTTGTTCCCTGAGCCATTTAGTTATCACCTTTGCTTTATGGCAAGGTGCTCCATCATGCTGGAAAAGACATTGTTGATCGCCAAACTGCTCTTGGACGGTTGGGAGAAGTTGCTCTCGGAGGACATTCTGGTACCATTCTTTATTCATGGCTGTGTTTTTAGGCAAGACTGTGAGAGAGCCGATTCCCTTGGCTGAGAAGCAACCCCACACATGAATGGTTTCAGGATGCTTTACAGTTGGCATGAGACAAGACTGGTGGTAGCGCTCACCTCGTCTTCTCCGAATAAGCTGTTTTCCAGATGTCCCAAACAATTGAAAAGGGGATTCATCAGAGAAAATGACTTTACCCCAGTCCTCAGCAGTCCACTCCCTGTACCTTTTGCAGAATATCAGTCTGTCCCTGATGTTTTTTCTGGAGAGAAGTGGCTTCTTTGCTGCCCTCCTTGAGACCAGGCCTTGCTCCAAGAGTCTCCGCCTCACAGTGCGTGCAGATGCACTCACACCTGCCTGCTGCCATTCCTGAGCAAGCTCTGCACTGCTGGTAGCCCGATCCCGCAGCTGAAACACTTTTAAGAGACGGTCCTGGCGCTTGCTGGGCTTTCTTGGGCGCCCTGGAGCCTTTTTGGCAACAATGGAACCGCTCTCCTTGAAGTTCTTGATGATGCGATAGATTGTTGACTGAGGTGCAATCTTTCTAGCTGCGATACTCTTCCCTGTTAGGCCATTTTTGTGCAGTGCAATGATGACTGCACGTGTTTCTTTAGAGATAACCATGGTTAACAGAAGAGAAACAATGATGCCAAGCACCAGCCTCCTTTTAAAGTGTCCAGTGTTGTCATTCTTACTTAATCATGACAGATTGATCTCCAGCCCTGTCCTCATCAACACCCACACCTGTGTTAATGGAGCAATCACTGAAACGATGTTAGCTGGTCCTTTTAAGGCAGGACTGCAATGATGTTGAAATGTGTTTTGGGGGATAAAGTTCATTTTCTAGGCAAATATTGACTTTGCAAGTAATTGCTGTTAAGCTGATCACTCTTTATAACATTCTGGAGTATATGCAAATTGCCATTATAAAAACTGAAGCAGTAGACTTTGTAAAAATGAATATTTGTATCATTCTCAAAACTTTTGGCCATGACTGTACTGTAAACTGGTTCCAGAGGTCTCCAGCATGTCCGCTATCGCAAACAGAGTGTCTACGGTGGGCAGGGGCGAACTGGGAAGTTAAAGTGGTCCTGGAAAAAGTCCTAAAAGTGGCCCCGTTTTGTAGTTGGGTCCAAATTGATGGAAGGCAGGGCCAGCAATACCCTTTAAATGGGTTTTCCGAGATTTATTTATTTATTTTTTTTAATGATCAGTATCTGATCGTGGGGGTCCGACACCCGGGACGTGGCCTTCTCTGTGCTTTTCCTAAGCCCAGTGACAACACATTCATCGATCACGTGGCCTAAGATCAGCTCAACCACACTGAGCACAGCAGCTGTACAATGTACGGCACTGTGCTTGGTGAAGTGAGAGAAGGTGGCGCTCACAAGAGCTCCACTGACTTCTCAAAACAGCTGATCGGCGGGGGCCCCGGGTGTCTGATCCCCACCGATCAGATACTGATGACCTATCCTGAGGATTGGTCATAGGTGTAAAAAAAAACAAGGAAAATTGCTGGCACTGTATACAACCATAACTCGAAGCATTTGGGGCTCCAAAAAGTCGCTTTGCACGTTTTTGCTCCAAAATTTTGTGACATTTGTATACTACTCACTCCAGCTTTGAAAAATTGGTGGGAATATGGACGTGGTTAGCCTGTTCAGCTGATTTAATGGGGTTGCCTGGCCTAGAAGCCGACAAAACAACCCCAGTTCACCTAACCTTTCCCCCATCGCCCCTACCAGTCCGCTTCTACCTACCAGTCCGTCAGAAGAGGCTAGCAGGGCCGCAGGCAGATGAGTCCGGACAACCCCTTTAAGACCACAATACATGTAACTCTGAAATGGCTGAGTAGTGGGTTAGGCCAGGACATGGTCCGAGGTCAGATGCTGGTCACACGACTCAAGTAATACAAGAGAATGGAAAAAACATGCATGTCCGCGTCCTTCCCCGTCACCTCTATTAGAATTTGTCAAAAATTGCGCCATTCATCAAAATACAACTTATTTGCTTCTCCGTTAACAAAGCTCCTGCATCAGGGAACAAGTCTTTGGCTTGCAAAGAAAGAAAAAAGAAGAAAATTATATATATTTCTTCACGCGGGCTACAACTTTTTTTGCATTGGTATTTTTTTTCTGTTTGCTGAAGATTACAGTCATTTCCACTGCAAGAAAAGGGTTTGTCAAACAGTCAATTATTTGACACCGATCCACTTCCTTCCCCCACAAATCCCTCACAATGAAGCTTTGTCTTGACGTTCCCGACGCTGGGCTTTCCAAGAAGGGCCTCAAATAACACGGATAGGTATGAAAGGACTGGGACGTTTTTATGACCAGCACCAGTTTCCCTCCATCCTTTTCCAGTGAATATCACGGTGACAGGGTTTCATATGCTACATTAATACGCCTTTGTCCCCTAATCCTAGTCTCTCTCTTTCAAGACAGTATTTCAAAGCACTTGTTTTTATTGCACGGAGGCGCACGGCGCTCCCTCCCTCCCTCCGGCAGCTGCGCATGAACTGACTTTTACAGTAAACTGCTCTATATGTGTCTGTACACTGCAGACTGTCTAGAAAGCTTCTCGCTGGGTGGCGGGCACCTATCATTGTGGGTATGGTCATATCCTCATGGGGAGACCTCAGGTGAATTTTCTCCGGGGGCTCCCATAGTGGAGATTGCTCTCAAATCTGGACACTGTAGGCATTTGCTGCCTACTTATAGCTTTGCAAAAATCTGATTACTAAGGCGGGCTGAGATGGAGTGGCAGGTTGTGACAGTGGCAAAGCTGCTTTTCCCCGTCTGCCAGGACAGTGCCGGTCCGGTTTGGAACTCTTTAAAGGGCTTGCGACACAAACAGGATTGGTGATAAATGTGTGATTGCTGGGGGGGCTCAACGTCTGGGGGGGGGTCTACCAATCACAGCTTAAAGCACCATGCGTGACCACCACTCTGTTCACTTCTGTGGGACTGCCAGAGATAGCCTAGCACTGTACTCCGATCAGTGGGGGTCCCTTAGGTTGGACCCTCCCCAGCATTTTTGCATTTATTACCTATCCCATAGGTAGGGAGTCATCCTAGCCCAGACAGACTCAATTATTTTGGTGGCAGCTCAACGTACATGCGTAGCTAGTTTTCCACTTCGTTGGTGGCCTTCAAGGTCTTGGGTCTGAATCCAGTACATGGCTTAAAGAGGTTATCCTATGACTAATGTAAAAAAATGAAAATGAGATATCATATAGTACATGACTCTTTCTAACAAAGCTAGAACCAGCCCTGTACCTCACATGGGTCCAGTGATCTCCACAGTCTTTGCTCTGCTAGATTTATATCAAGCTGACAGCTAAGGGGTCGTGTCTCAGTTCTGCCTATCACAGCTCAGGACGCGTGTCCATGCTCTCCCTATCACAGCTCAGGACGCGTGTCCATGCTCTCCCTATCACAGCTCAGGACGCGTGTCCATGCTCTCCCTATCACAGCTCAGGACGCGTGTCCATGCTCTCCCTATCACAGCTCAGGACGCGTGTCCATGCTCTCCCTATCACAGCTCAGGACGCGTGTCCATGCTCTCCCTATCACAGCTCAGGACGCGTGTCCATGCTCTCCCTATCACAGCTCAGGGGGCGTGTCCATGCTCTCCCTATCACAGCTCAGGGGGCGTGTCCATGCTCTCCCTATCACAGCTCAGGGGGCGTGTCCATGCTCTCCCTATCACAGCTCAGGGGGCGTGTCCATGCTCTCCCTATCACAGCTCAGGGGGCGTGTCCATGCTCTCCCTATCACAGCTCAGGGGGCGTGTCCATGCTCTCCCTATCACAGCTCAGGGGGCAGTTGACGGATGAAACTGAGCATGTGCGGCCTTCTCTGTGAGCAGGACAAAGAAATAAGAATAAAACAAACTTCAGGTGGTGCTATACAGATACAGTTTATTGAATAACTCAGTGGCTATGCTAAATTTTTAATTAAATGCAATTACAAAAGTATTCAGATCCATTAGCTGGTTTGAAAACTGTAGAATATTTTTCATGGGACAATCCCTCTAAGAGTGCAGACCGTGCCTTCATATACAGTCCAGATACTGTGCCATCTCCTTTTTGCATAATGGGCTGTTTTGGAGCAGATGCAGCCTTCAGTAGAGAACTCCGCTCCCTGGTCCATGCGCGTAGACCGGTAACATTCCTGACTACACATGACCACACTATGGAGGCCTTGTTCTCCCTGCATTCAGCAGGATGTACGTTGGGGTGTGTGACTCAGTCTGCACCTCCACCCTCTGCAGCTCGGCCACCCTTTCAATGCTAGCTGTTTCCAAGGCGGGCGGCTGACGTACCCAGGGTGCACAAAGCCGACGTGGTGACTTACTGCCAAAACCAGGGATCATCTCCTGACACAAGAGCTCTCGTAGACTGCAGTAGACATGGGGAGCTTCTTAAATCTCTTATGTCTGACTCCTCCTAGCCTGACGGACGTTTTCGGGGCAGACATGTCTTTCAGGAGTCTGGTAAATCTGGGTGAAAATCTAACTGTTGGTGGTTAAAAATTTTTAGCAAGAGGACAACTTGATGGCTTACTTTTGCTAGTGGATATTTTTGTTTTTGTGCAAGCACGTGACTCGGGGCAGGTGTAGATACCCCAGCCAGGGTGCTACCATACAGCAGACAGATGGTATCGGACTGATCCCAGCCACAAGACTCCGCAGAATTCCTGTCTCAGCTCTTCCGTAGCGTGGAGTTTTTCGCTCGCTCCTCGGCCGTCAGACAAGAGTACCACAAGCGGTGCGCTTTCCACCTGCATGGAAATGAACGTGCGGAATGTATCCGTAACCCTGAGAATATTTAAGGTATTTCAGTGTTTTTATTAAATCTCTGCCTTTAGGGACATGTTGCAAAACTCCGTCCCTCGAGAGTTATTGGCGTTGCTTACGAATAAAAGAGGTCTTATAAAGAATGTGGCATTTATATAGGTGGATAGCCAACGGGCTGATCCTCCAGAAGTTAGCGGTAGCCATAGGCGGAGCAGTTCTTTGGCCGAGTCAGCCAAGGTGACTAGTGATTAGTATTAGAAACTGATAGTCATAGACAGGAACGCACATGACGTGATTTTTTTTTTTTTTACTTGTGTCCCACCCCAAGAGACCCCCTTGTGCAGAAATGACAGAATGTTCAGCCTTTCCTCCCTGGTGGTTTTGTAGTCTGTACTTTAGAATCATTTCGCCCTTGTGGTAATAGAAATCCACTCTCTGCGCACTGACTTCCTGGCGAGCCTGTGGTGAGCTTGTGTTTATACTCTGCAGCCAATCAGAGGAGGCAGAGCTGGAAGGGGAGGGAACAGAGCAGCAGCCTGAACCAATGATAGGACAGGAGGCGTGTCTCAGACTGCCTCATACTCCCTGTAATCACTGTAGCTGACTTGTAGTCACAGATCACTGAGCAAAAAGTGAGGAAAATAAATAGCAGCTAATCAACCTTTGTTGTTACTGACACAGACATCATTTTTTAAGGTGCTGATTGGACTGGCTCTTTTAAAGGGGTTGTCTAAGATTACCCATTCAAGTGAATGGGTTGAACTGCAGTACCAGACACCTCCAGTGGACAGAAGTGGCGCTGTTGTTTGGTAGACTTGTTTCACATTTGCGTTAAACACATCCAGCGGGCACAGCCTGCCAGATCTGTCACAACTGGGTGCTGCCATGCAAATGGGGACCGAGAGAGGAGCAGCCGGACAAATACCGTTTTTTCTTAGTTTTTTTATGGCTGCCATTAAAGTTTCCACCCTGGTTTTCTAAAGTCTTGAATGGCAAATGTGAATCATTACATAGGGGAACTTCTCATGTCCCCATATAAATGCATAGTTAGACATGATTACCATTCTGAGCTCTGGGAAAGCTGGGTAATTACCCCTGTGGGAGGTGCCACGTTGGGGATTTGAATGTTCCCCTTTCGTTTTCTGAGCTGTGGTTTCTTTTCTAGGGTTAAAGGGGTTGTCTCACTTCAGTACATGGCATTTATCAGTTAGTACAAGGCACTTACTAATGTATTGTGATTCTCCATTCTGCTTCTGGATACATTTTTCCATCACATTATACACTGCTTGTTTCCATGGTTACGACCACCCTGCAATCCAGCAGCAGCGGTGGTCATACTTGAACTCTATATGAAAAAGCGTCATCCTTTGCACGCTTCCACCAGAGAGGCCGGCGCTTTTTCCTATAGTTTGCAAGCACGACCAACGCTGCTGCTGGATTGCAGGGTGGTCGTAACCCCTGTGTACGATAGAAAAATGAATCCAGCCAGCAAAGGAGGCAATATGGACAATCACAATACATTAGTAAGTGTCTTGTATTAACTTTCTCTACATAATAATAAATGCCACTTTTTGAAGTGAGACAACCCCTTTAAAGATCTCCTATAGCCTTGGCGGTGGCGGCAGGTGAGCCAGATTTAGCGAGGTGACCTTGGGACAGGAAGCGGCTGGCTGCAGGTGCTGGGAGGAGTCAGGAGCGCTACATGTGTGTATTTTTCTAACCTTCCCCTCACCTCCTCTTTCCTCCTACGGGCGACTGTTTACACTCTGAGCACCCGGATAGAAGAGCTGATATTTTGGTGTGTGCCGCCCCGCACCCGCACACTAGTTCAGCTGGTTTTTCCTCTTCTTTCCTCTCTGTGTTTAATGTGTAATCAGAAACTTGCAATTCGTGGATGGCGGTGGCTTTAACCCTTCTTGTACCTGTAGTTTAGGTTTACCTCAAAGCTATGGGATATGGGAGGGGCGATTAACCCCTTCAACGCCACAGATTACTTGCCGCATGCCAAGTGAATTCTGGAATAGCAGGGACCTGCACTTTCACGCTGATTTAACGCCGCCATACCGGTCAGTCCTGTGCCACTCAAGGGTTAACCACCCCAAAGACATGAAATAAATCCGTGTGTTCTGGCAGATTTAACCCTTCTTGTTCTGATTGGTTCAACAATGCCGAGTTTCACCCTAGTTTACGGTCTAGGAGTTCTTGATCCCCTTTCTGTCAACCAGATCCAAAATTGTATTCGCCGCCCCTTCCTGTATCTGTTTCTGGGAAAGTAGAGTAGATAATAATAATAATAATACGATCAGCCTTAAAGGGGTATTACAGTTAGAACAAGTTAACCCCTATCCACAGGATAGGGGACAACTATCTGGTCGTGGGGGTCCTACCGCTGATCACAGGAACGGGGAACCCTTAAAATGGACTGAGCTGAGCGCTGTACTCTGCTATTCCATAATGACCCTCCTAATGCCCATGCCCCTCATATAGGTTATACTTACCCCGCTCCTCGACACCCGCATCGCTTCTGATCCCTGCACGGCTGTCGATGCGTGACGCTACGGAGGCTTGTCCCTGAGATGCAGCGGCAGCCATGCGGGAATCAGAAGTGACGCAGCTGTCGGGGAGCGGGGTAAGTATAATCTATATGATGGGCCGAGGCATTGGGGGTGCGGGGGGTGTCATTATAGGGGTCGGATAACATAACCAAGTCAGCTCTCCCTACACAGATGATGTCGGGGAGAGAATTTAATTTTTTCGCCCGATCCTTTTTTTCTTCCGGGAGATTTTCCACCGCCAGAAGTTCTGCAGCAGCCTTCTCCTCTCTCCCTATAGAAAACACACACAGGCTCGGCCAAACTATATGTATATGGGGGAGTCAGGGGAGATGGGGGTCATCTGGGTGAGTTTTTAGCCGACAGCTATTGAAGGTGTAGGGGGCGCATTTACAGTTTCCACGTGGGATGCCACCCAGCTTTCCTAGGTTCTGAATAGCAGGTCTGCCTAGTCACATTGAGAGACCGGAGTTGGGAATGTCGTCTTGCTAGAAGCCAAGGAAATCTCATATGACTATTAGTATTATATTCATGAGGAGCCGGCTCCTGGGCCATCGATCATCTGTAATCCCAATAATAATAGCTCAGGCCATAGAATTATTAATTTACGTATCACTTTAATCCTTGGCCTGATCCTCCGTTCACTAGTTTTTAAATTAGTGCCAGCTGACTTGTACCTATTCAATGGGGGGACAACCCCTGTATGAATGCCCTATTAGAAAGCCCCCCACTTCACCCCTGTCTAGGGCCTCACCACTATATTTTTAATCCAGTAGCACACTGACCCATTCATTTCTATGGGGCCGGGCACACATCTGTATTTTTTTTGCGAATCCGTGTGGCCATTAAGCAAACGACAGCACGTGTCCTCTTGTAGTCCGTATTGTGGGTGAGCATAGTCCTTTCAATTGACGGGAGTGAGAAACATTCAGAATGCACATGAAAGATATTCCTATTTTGTGGGTCCATGGTCTGCGGACCAAAATACGGATACGGTTGTGTGCATTTTTTGTAAGCATGGAGATGCCCATAGGATTTTTTTTCTAGTCTTAAAGGGGGTTTCCGCTCATTAACATTCACAGGGTGGTGAGAGTCCGACCACTGGGACCACCATTTGGAGTGTCCCAAGCCGCCCACTCCCTTGGAGGTAGACATCTTCCCGGCACAATGTGAATTGATCCTGAGAATGACTCTTCAGCGTGAACAATTGACTGGTTGCCATGCAACCAGTGACTTTAATATGTGGTTGTCAGGCATCTCCTGCCTAGAAACCAGTCTGTCCCAAATTATTTATATCCTTACTTCATGTCCATATTGCAAATTGCAGAGAAAGGGGTAAAAACATAGTATTTTCTCTTTTAGGGCTCATGCACATGACACATGAATTTCGTGGTCCACAAAACACGGATCTGCGCAAAATACAGATGACGTCCGTGTGTGTTCCGTATTTTGCAAGACAGAACAGTCCTATCATTGTCCGTAATGCGGACGATAATAGGACATGTTCAATCACTTTTTCGGAACGGACATACGGAAACGGAATGTACACGGTAACTTCGGGTTTTTTTTCTTTTGCGGACCATTTGAAATGACTGGTTCCGCATACGGTTCCCTAAAAAAAACCCAGAATGGGCACGGAAAGAAAATACGTTTGTGTGCATGAGCCCTTAACCAGATATTTTAGGTGGAGAACCCTTATATTTACATTGGGCCCCGCTCTCCTGTCATTATGGGGAGATGTTTATGTGGCATTTGCTTTTCTCAGAACGCATTAGCGGTGGCGTTCTAGTGTTACAGCGCTACATTGTCTCCCGTTATACAGTATCGGATGGCTTAACCCATCGTGTGCTCGATAAGTGGTCAGCGACTGATCTTTGTGCCGCCATATACTGGGGTGTTCGGGCAGGACAGGCCGGACATTCTTGTAGGTAGATAGATTGTACAGGTAGGGTTAACTATTGGAGGGTTTCGCCCGGCCCCGTTTTCCGTACTGCGGCCAGCCGTAAAATAATAAAGGACGCGGCTCTAGGTGCCAGCAGGATATTTGAAGAGGACCTTTCACGTTTCGGTTTACTTAAGAAATACTTTCCTAACGAGTACAAGGCAAAGTTTCCAGCGTATGTTGTTGGCCAAGGGAGCGCCACATGTATTTTACGGCTTGTGGCTGCGACTAATGGGTTAATTCATCTGCGCCTAACCTGTAGTTATATGTAAGGAAGTCGAAAAGGGACAGCTCCGTTGCGGTCGACAGAGCGGCGTGGTTATAACGCAACCCTTGTGGTCGAGGGTGAGCATCTGTGCGGGGACCCTGCCGTCTTCTAATTGATGCCAGTGATAATATCCGTTAGGGAATTGTTAGATTATCAGGTGTGTAACGTGAAAGGAGAGCTAGCGCGTTTCAGTGAAATGGCCGTACGGTGGTGTGCTTCTTCACCGTGGATTCTGATGGATTTTGTGCTTTTGCTTCCTGATGCAAAAAAAAAAAAAAAGCGGTCCCAGCTATTCCCCGCCATCACCTTCTCCACCTTGAGGTTATGTTCACATTTGATGGATGTGCGCCAGATTTTCCGCCATGAAATTACGAGCAGAAAAATCTGCACGTTACAGGACAAGCAAAATGGGTGAAATGTTACAAAAACTCATCCACGTGCTATAGAATAAAATCGGCGGCGGAAACTGGTGAGGATTTTACATCCCCCAGCATTTCGTTGTATGCTGTGGATTTCACATTTTGAAGCGCGCGGGACGAAATCCGTGTCAGATCTGCGTCAAATCCGCAGGTAACACGTGAGGATGTCTCTGCGGATTGGTTTCGGATTCTGCAGCGGATTTTGCTAAATTGTGGCTAGAGGAGTGACGCAAAACGGTGGTCTGTTCCCTTGGGGCTTTTTCTGATGAATAGTCCAGATGCTCTGAGTGTAGATGCATATACCCCAACAGGAGGCACCCCCTTAATCTCCCTCACTGTATAATGAAATTGTGCAACGCCCCAATATGCTATGTGTCCTAGTTCTTTAAAGGGATTTTCTGAGACTTTTTAACTGATGATGTAGCCTCTGGATAGGTCATCAGTATCTGATTGGTGGGGGTCCGACACCTACAACCCCCGCCGATCCGCTGTTTGAGAAGGCACCGGCTTCTAGCTGCTATCACTAGGCCGCGTGACATCACATTCATCGGTCACATGAACTAAAAATTAATGGAGCTGAGCTGCAATACCAAGCACAGCCACTATACAATGTATGGCGCTGTGCTTGCTGAGCTGAGAGAAGGCCACGGCGCTACTGTGAGTGCTGGTGCCTTCTCAAACAGCTGATCAGCGGTAGTTGCGGTTGTCCCACCGATCGGATACTGACGACCTATCCAGAGGTTAAATAATCCCAGAGAACCCCTTAAATATCCTCATAGTTTCTCCTTACTCTAAATGAAAACTACTTTTATGCTTTAAGGATTTTTCCCCCCAGTATCTGGTCTCTTTTTAAGTAGGCAAGAAAAGACTCCTGCTCACCTGTTCAGGTCCAGTGCCCTAGCTCCATTCAGAGTTATTCTGGTCTCCACCTTGATTCATGTGCCACTTGGGGACATGTCATTGTTGAGGCCAGTCATTGGCTGCAGCAGCACATACACCAGCCAGAGGCTGGAAGGAGTCAGGCCAGCCTGGAGGGAAGCAGGTGAGCATGAGTACTTCCTTAGGTACCACACAATAGGGGGCTTACTTCAAGGGGTTCTCCAAGTTAAATTTATTGATGACCTATCCTCAGGATTGGTCATCAATATCAGATCGGCGAGGGTCCGACACCTGACACCCCCGCTGATCAGCTGTTTGAAGAGGAGGCGCGCGCTGTACCAGCGCTGCCTCCTCTTCATTTTTTACATCCTAGCCGTAACGGGTAGTGGTGAGTGGATGTAATTACACCTCACCACCCCATTCATTTCAACGGGAAGGATCACTCCCATAGACTTGTATGGAAGTGATTCTTCCCATAGAAATTAATAGGGCGGTGAGGTGTAATTACACATACTCACCACTACCACTGTTACGGCTAGGATGTAAAAAATGAAGAGGAGGCAGCGCTGGTACAGCGCGCGGCTCCTCTTCAAACAGCTGATCAGCGGGGGTGCCGGGCGTCGGACCCCTGCCGATCTGATATTGATGACCGATCCTGAGGAGAGGTCATCAATATATATAACTCGGAGAACCCCTTTAAGAGACCACATCCTCTGGACAGGACATCAGCATCTAATCCACACCTGGGACCCCCGCCGACCAGCTATTTGAGAAAGCCCCGGTGGTCCTGTGAGCGTGGCGACTTTCTCCAAGCTTACCCTAGGCTAGTGACATCACGGAGTTCAGGCACAGCATAGCCCGCTGAATGGCACTGTTCTTGGTAAACTGGGAGGAGGTCGAGGCGCTCACCACACCTCATTCTCTTGAATCTGCTGATCGTCGGGCATCAGACCCCTACCAATCACATTCTGATAACCTGAACTGAGGATAGGTCATCAGTAGAGATGAGCAAAGTTAGCTTCGGATGCTACACCCGAAGCCGCTTTGCTAAAAAAAAAAAAACAGGTTATAATACTGTACGGAGATTCGTCTCCGTACAGTATTAAAATGTATGGGCTCCGATGAGCCGAAATAAGTTATTTACAGAGTCGCGCAAGACTTTGTTAAATAACTTCGGTAATTGATTATTACAGTGAAAAACCACGTCAAAACTTGGAACCAAACTCCGCTTCAGTTCCAAGTAGTACCTTTCACTGTAATAATCAATTACCGAAGCTATTCAACGAAGTCGCACGTGACTTCGCGAATAACGGACTTCGCCTCATCGGAGGCAGTACTTCGTAATGCTGTACAGAGACGAATGTAGCATCCGGAGTCTCTTCACTCATCTCTAGTCATCTAAACACTTGGAAATCCCCCTTAATAAAAACCAAATCTCCTCTAGTCCTGGCAATGTGTGGGAAATGCTACGATTTAAAAAAAAAAAAAAAAAAAAAAAAAAAAAATCTTTTTGCTTTTACATTTGAAGCTTGTGAATGGAGAATATAATGGAGCCATTAATATTGTGCCTGGTGACAGGTGGTGATGGTCTCCATGAAGCGGGCACGCTGCCCAAGCGCTTATCCGAAATATATAAAATATTAGGCACATTTTTGGGTTGTGTTTAATTACAAGCCTCGCTTTACTTACTCAATGGCCTCTGTCCTGTTACATTAGCATCTGCTGCTTCCTATATTCGAGGAAGCCATAACCCACTGAGACCATTTATCACTGCGTGATGGAGCTCTTAAAACAGGCAGAGGTTTCAGCGATCGATCCCTCGTCTCTTCCCTGCTGGGACCGGCTACTCAGTCTGTGAATTCCCCCTGAAGCCATCACTTAGCGTGGTGCGTACTGACAGCACGTGTGACCCCCCCCATCTAGTCCACATATACATGGTTGAAGATGACCGAGATCTCTGAAGGTCGCAGTATTATCATAGCACCCTACTTAATGAGTAGATTAACGGATAATTAGGGGCTTCTGTGGGATGACATATCAAAGCTGAAGGTGGGAGCAATTCAACCCAGTGACAAGTAAGTCCGCTCCTCTTACAACAGTGCTTGATGTTGACTTCAAGTAATGTGTGTCAAAGAATATGTCCGCCTTTTTAGAAGGGTTCTTCAGGAGTTTAATGTGGATGATGACCTATCCTCAGGATCAGTGGGGTTCTCGACATCTGGTACCCTTGCCAATCAGCTATTTGAAGAGAAGTTGGGCGTTGCGGGCGCTTCCCAGGCCAGTGACATCACACGGCTTAGGCAAAGCTTAGTCCCATTCAAGTTAATGGACCTGAGCTGCAATACCAAGGGCAGGCCCTATAAAATGGGTGGCGCTAGTCTTGGTTAGCTGTGAGTAAGCCGTGGCCCTCACTGGAATGCCTCAACAACTTCAAGTAACATACTGGCGGGGGTGCCAGATGTTGAACCCCAACGCTTAGATATTGACGACCTATCCTCAGGATTAGGGTCCACACACACGTCCGTAAGTGTTTTACCGTCCGCAAAACACGAATTCCGGTCCATGTGTTTTCTGCATTTTGAGGGCAGCACTATGATAGACATGCTCTATCTTCTTTGCGGGGCTGCAGAATGGAACTACAGATTTGCGGCCCCATTGAAATGAATGTCTGCGCCTGTTCTGCAAAATTGCGGAGCCAGAATTAGACGTGTGAATGAACCCTAAGTCATCAATAGTAAACACCTGGAAAACCTCTTGATCCATTTTTTGGTGCTCTAATGCACTTACGAATACAAATGAAGCTTCTTTGCAAGTAAGTAGCCGTGATTAAAAAAAAAAAAAAAAAAATTGTTTTGTGTTTACAGCTCCTATGCAGAGCTTTGTGTCTCCATGGTTACAGACTACAAACAATCCCTTTGTGTAGTCTGATCTTGCAGTCACTCTCGTTCAACTGTTTTCTACTTCTTTCTAACCTACATTCTTTAGGGAAAAAGGTGGAAGAAGTATGACCACGGGATTAGACACAAAGAGGAAGACTTATCAAGACCACAGTGTGCTACGTTGGTCTTGATATTCCCTGTGACGCCTGGAGGATGAGCTCAATTTAGGACAATGTACAGCTATGACGCCAGCTTGTTGTTGATTTCAGTCAATTACGCCACGTGATGGATGTTCCTGAATATGAGCATGGCCTTTAATTCTTGTGATCCTGAAGGTTTGCTGGGTAGCTGCTTATTGAGGCCAAAATGTATAAAACTAAAGAAGTTTCTGGTCTTCGTGCCCTCGATGTCTGTCTGTAGTGCACATTGTGCTGTAGATATTCTGTCTGCTCTGTTAAAGTCTTGCTTAGAAATTGAATTATGATGAAAATGTAGATGGGAAACCGCAGTATGATCTGCAGTCATCTGTAACATCCCACTGGTCAGCGAGAAGGTGTGGGCCACGCTGGAGCCGAGCGATGGTGTACTTAGAGAATACAACATTCCTTCTTCCGGAGGATCGGGTCACCGCGGCGTCATTGTTTAGTCATGTAACCGTTAGATCTGCCGATTCCCACTCCCTGTCCTCTTGACCTCCCCGAGAGCCCGTCCTGCATTCACTTCCTGCAGAAGAATACGATGATTGTGTTTCCCACTTTCCAGTCCAGGGTTGCTGCTTAAGTCATTTGTCGCCCACTCATTGCTGAGTAATTATTCTGATCGAATGGAGATGAAATGATTAGGATTGTTACTTCTCCTCTCGGAGAATTGAGATCTGCTGATACTATTGAATTTAATAGCAGCCTGCCTTTAAAGGGGTGGACTGGGAACTTAAAGTGGCCCAAAAAAAAAAAAAAAAAAAAAGTGCACCCATGTTGTGTTGTGTGCAAAATACCATCCGATCAAAACTATATACCACAGTGCATCATGATATATTGCCCAAAAAGCTGTCCCTCTGTGGTGGCCATCAATAGCCTCCATCTTCTGTCCTCCAGCTGTCTATGGAGCAGGGGCTTAGGAGGTGAGATTAGGCCTCACCAGTTGAATTCAGGAGGACATGTGTGGTCGCTGGCTGGGTATCTGATTCTTACAGCGTTAATTACTGCTGAGAGCTCATTATGTACCCCCTCAGCAGCAGAAAGGAGGACTTGGGTGGCCCCCAGGGGCATCGGCCCACCGGGACATTTCCCTGTAAGGGAAGCAGGTGACCCCCCCCCCCCTCAGAAATGAAGCACTCTCCATGCGTTACAGGACCATTGCATACTTTGCAATTCCCCAACTTATCTGTACTGGTCTTGCATTACAGTCTGTATTATAGTCCAGAGCTGAAATCTCCCAGCAATCCTTGCAGGCTGAGAGTCATGCACTGAGCTGGTTAGGCTCGTTTATGTTCTGCAACTGATGGAGTAATTAATACCCATGAACAATTTTTCAGTCTTTCGATGACTAATTGTTGATCCTTTTTGTGCATTCATATGAGCAATTTTTTTTTAAAATATTTTTATTTGCTTTAGTGTAAATTGACCTTAGTGTGATTTCATAATACCGGTTTTAAAAAAAATGTAATTAAAAAGCACTCTAACCACTGTTTTGATTTTTATTTTTTTCTAGTGCCATGTTAAGACAGTTTCTCTGCATTTTTCTCTATCGGGTAAAAGTCAGGTGGCCGAGGCGCCGCTGTGCAGGGAAAAATTAGACGACCACTTTATTTACAGGATCTATAGAGGTTTGGACCCTCACCACCAGTCATAAAGTAATGGCACATCCTAGCGACAATATCGCAAAGGGTTGTCCTTTTACAACGACTCAGCTCCTATTCACAGGATAGTCGAAAAGGGTATGATCAGCTGGGGTCTGACCGGTGTGGCCCTACTGGTCATGAGAACCCGGTCCATGTTCCCCCATTTAATTGGAGCGGCATATACTCATTCGTGTCCGCCACTCCATTCAGCTCTATGGGACTACAGGAGATAACGGCATATGAGTGCTAGGCTGCCTCCTGTAATGTTAAATGGAACTGCAGCACGCATGCATGTCCATGGCTTTATACAAATTGGTAAAAATCCACCCCCGTTCTTATCGTTGAGGGCCCTGCCGCTCAGACAATTTGAAGTTGTTGTAATGGGGCAACCCCTTTAAAGGGGTTATCCCACGAATAATGTAAAAAATGAAAATCAGACATCATGTAGTACATGACAACCTCTTTTTAACAAAGCTAGAACCCACCTCACATGGATCCAGAGATCTCCACATTCATTGTTCTGCTAGATTTATATCAAGCTGGCAGCTCAAGGGGAGTGTCTTTTCTGCTGCAGCTCAGGAGGCGTGTCTCAGCTTGCCCTATTACAGCTCAGGAGGCGTGTCTCACCTCTCCCTATCACAGCTCAGGAGGCGTGTCTCCGCTCTCCCTATCACAGCTCAGGAGGCAGTTAAAAGTTGAAACTGAGCATATGCGGCCTGCTCAGTGAATAGGTCAAAGAAATAAGAAATTAAGTCGTCCTATACAGATACATGTTATTGAATAACTCAGTAACTATAAAAAAAAATTTAATTACATGCAATTACAAAAGTATTGAGATCCAGGTGCTTGTTTGAAAACTGTGGAATATTTTTTTGTGGGACAACCCCTTTAACCACTTAACCAAATTACTGGGACTCGGAGGAGGAACAGCCCTTTGATCATGACGTAGTCACAGACTGCAGGAATCAAAGGGTTAATAACAGTTGTAACTGTAGCTACATCCGATCCTGGCTGTAGAGCAAAAGGCTGCTCTAAGAACCGGAGCTGTTAGAGTTGGATCACAGAAGCGCTCAGTGGGTGGTCCTCAAAGTGGCGCTGTACTTTCATTAAACTTAAAATGTTTTAGGGACATATGGAAAGTGTAGATAAGTGGGGGTCTGAGCGCTGAGACCCCCAGCAATCTCTAGAACGAGTGGCGAGAAGTACTCCCTTGGCACGCTCTCTCTTTTGCTGCATGAGACGGGCTCGTAGACTTTCTGTTGAGTCTGTCTCGCTTCCTGCAGTGAGCAGAGAGAACGCTCTCGCCCCTCATTCTCAGTGGGAGTCTCAGGCAGCTCTCAGCACCTATAAGATATCACAATTTTTTTTTTTTTTTTAATCAGATCATTTTTATTAAAGTTTTTCATAAATACAAAGAAAAACATACAAAACAGTCCCAATATCAGCACATGTATGATTACATATCAAAATTCAGAATGGGCATGGCAGTATTATAGATGTACAGTAACATACCACAAACAGTACAAAAACCCACAACCCTACACCCCCCCCCCCCACTCTCCGTGTGGCTAAACACCCCAATAAAAATCCATGGATTTAACACATCATTAGCCCGTCATACCACATAATCCCCAGAATAATATGCGTCCATCTTCCCTTATAGCAAACCCCCAAGTCCCCTCAGAACCATACCATTTCAAATATGCATCAGCCTTTGAGACGTCATTCCAGGCCCGGCCAACCATGTAAGAGATCACAAGTTAATGATGTCCACGGCCTATTTGTGAATATGATCGCGTATCTGGTGGACTCCCGCACTGACATGAACAGACTTGTCAGTCGGATGTTTCGGCTCTGACTGGTCACGCATGAGATAGCGGCAGACTTTTCTCTAGTGTCTGTGGTGTTGCGGGACTGAACGTTGCGCATTTCAGACCCCGGCGTTGCAAGATTTAATACCAATATTCTGGGTTACGTGTCTCAGACCTGATAGTGTTATGAGGATGGCAGTAAACTATCTATTTAGCGCACGCAGGTGGACGATCCTGGGCACCTGTACATTTAAGCAGCCTCTGCGGCAGTGCGGTACGAGGAGCCGGCCTCTCAATGTGCTTTCACATCTAGTTATGCACGGAGTTTATTTTCTGCCTTGACAACACTTGGCGTTCGGACACCGAGCTCCATACAGATCATTCATCATCTCCTCTCGCTCTTCATTTAATAGACGTTTTGTTGTACCGCTCCAGCGTTATTAGACTGGAGAGAAATCCTCGTCGCCTGGAAGAAGCTACCTGCATCTCAAATAGGTTGTGCCTCTTGTTTCTTGGCCGCCCGGCCTAATCTCTGCATTCCTCGCCTGATCCCGGGGTTCGGAATTATCAGTGGTAAATTTATCATTTTCCCTCTTCCGCCAGGCAGGTAATGATACGACCTTTCCTTCCATCCCTGCCGCTAATAGCTTGCTGGTGTCTAGTCTGTCCGCTCGTCATATTTCATCATTTGCCAGCTAGACTTTACGTTGAAGCTTCCCTCCCGGATATGGTTTATTGCAGTTGCCAGGATGAGCAGCGAGGCTTTGGATCGAGTGTCTTCGTTTTGGGCTCGCTAGGAGATATCGCAGATATTACCGTATGGGATTGTGGCATCCGATAATCCAGATAGTCTCATTATTCATATTGCTCAGACCTGCAGTAACATGGGCAAGTAGCGAGCTGGATAAAGGGGTACTACCATGTCAGCCATTCCTGGCTCAGATGGTACTACCCATAGCCGGCGTCACGGGAATAGCCACATGGACTATGCTACTCCTTTTCCATAACTCTGGGCACTGTCTTAGATGTGTGTTCTGCTCTCAGCCATGAATACCTTTAATAGATTAGGAAACACTTCTGATAGTAGCAGAATCTGTGTAAAGATGGCTGTAGACCTTAGGTGGCTGTTGGCCAAAAGCTCTCCACTCGAACCACCCTCTCAGCCAAGTGTGCATGTGTTCTCAATGGGGAAAGGGGGGATAGTCAGCTGCCAGACACTTCTTTTAGTAGCTCATCTCTCATTCCCAAGATATCTACTCTTAAGGTAGAGTTTAGGGCACATTAGATGGTCGGGTTGGTTCCATCTTTTGAACGTGACCACAAAAGTGGTGGCCTTATGGACATCAGGTTACCAGCAGCCAAACAAAGACAGTCACGGGACTGTAGAACCTTCAGTGGTCATTTGCAAGGTGAGTATTTAACTACTGGTTATTTTTAACCCTGTGCAGCCATTACAGTGTTTTTCCAAAAAAAAATCATGCAACCCCCCCCCCCCCTTTCATAGTAAAGTGGTGGTGTGAAGCCTTGCGGTGAGGTTCCTTCCTTGCATAGAGTTGGCCAGCTGCAGACAGGATATGATCATGCTGTCCTCTCATCTGATTCACATTGAAGTCCAGTCACGTTGCCGCTCAGCAGTGAGTAACGCTTTGCTCCACGCTACAAGGGTCTCCTCATTCCCTGTGGACCTTGAGGATGAGAAACTTGCTACCAGAGCAGGAAGTGCTGATCTCTCACTGAAGAATTACTCACTTGTATGAAAAAAAAAAAAATCACAGGTTTAGGGAGAACGCCTGTTCTAGGATATAATTTAAGCATTTTAGAAATTATAAGGTTTTAAGGTTAGGTGTCGTTGGGAGGATGGAGAATGAATGAGGTTTGGATCCTCCCAAGAGAAGGAGAAGAACACTTGATATAATTTTTTTTAGACTTTTTGGAAATGAAAAGTTGACCGCTGATAGGATGAGCTCGGGGTACATTCAGGATCCAAGAGCCATGCCAACTGCAACCACCTGTGTTCATAGAAGTTATTGGATGACCATTTATGTCAGCAGCTGTCTAGGGGATCTGCATTGTATGGTCCAAAGTGGAAAGCGGTCCAGATCATCTTCAACAAACTGGTGAACGATGCTTCTTCGTGTGGAACTGGGCATGCAACCGACGTGATTTCACAGGTGGCTCAGATGCATGCTCTTCACATTATAACCAAGGGTTGGAAATGCTGGAGAAGACATTAAAGACTAGTGGGAGGACCCTATTGGTACTTGGGACACATGGGGTGAGCTTTTTTTATGGACCATTCTCTGTAAAATTATTTGCAAGTCTAGGATAATTTGCAAAAGCTGGACTGCGCTACTGAAGTCATCCACCAACCTGAAAGTGTGGTCTCATTCAAAGTAATGCAAAACATGTCTCAAGGCCTGTTTAAAAGGTCAAACATTGACTTACAGGATAGCTACCTCACATCTGCTGGCATTAGAGGCAGAGCTTACTAAGAACTGATTTGCATACGCTCTTCCCAGAATTCCAGAGGAGCGTTGCCTGGCCTATAAGACTCCTCAAGAAGAAAGGCTTTCTGACATCAGTAGTGCTAGCCCCATAAATTATGCATGAAGACCTATTAGATATTCATGTTACTCATTCCACGGATTGTTTCTGAAGCCACAGTTCCCTTTTGGTCTGCCGAATTTCTGAAGGTCCTTTCATCCAGTTACCACGAAGGGAATATGGATTTCTGTTCTCCTTGACATTTGTCCATTAGAAGACCACATTTAAACTCTCTCAGGTCTGATGATACCTCTGCCCCTCACCCAATACCTCCGGACATTTTGGTTGATGCCTGTTTTTTAGTAAATGAAACTTAAACTGGTTGCCCCGTTTTTGGAGGAAGTTGAACAACCCATGCGATCCACCTAAAGAATAGATTGTTACTTGCCTAACAGCCTCCAGACTCTCTGCGTCTCCCGACAGGGCTCTGTTTACCTGACTGCAGCAGTGATATAATGTCCACGACACGTGAGCACTGCAGCCAATCACTGGCCTCAGCAGTTCACCGAAGCGGACAGGGATTGGCTGCAGTTGACACATATTGTGGAAGTGACATCACTGCTGTAGCCGGGTAAACAGAGCCCTGCCTGGAGCACCACAGCAACAAAGCAAGGATCTGTTGGGTAAGTAATGATCTATTCTTTACTGCAGGTGGATCAAATGTGTTGTCCATTTTCTTCCTGAAGCAGAACAATCCCTTTAATTCACAAATGATGTTATGATTATTAATCATCAGACTGGGACGTTCCAAGCTATTGCAGTAGGTTGTCAGCTGGATGGAGAGAACTTGCTAACAGACTAAATATCGAGGCCACTTGTAGATGTCATAGGTGGAAAGAGACTCCTTTTAGTTAGTTCCGTTCTCCATAGATTTAAAGGCTATGGACACCATTGATCACGCTTTGCTTATTGCATTGCATGAATTATGTAATGAAAAACGTGCTTCCCATCTGGTTTTTGGCGAACATTTTGCAGCCTGCATGTCTTCCAATGCATCGAAAGCTGCAGAAGACGATGGAAGGTCATGTGGATACCAGGAGCTAGACCAGCAAGGGGATGTAGTATTACATTTCAGCCATTCAAATGAATAGCCCGCTATGCAATACATCGATGGGCCGGGCCCTCCCCTCTATGCCGTCCATATGGTGGAAAGTAGTTGTGTTGATAAAGATGCCATCTTCCCTCACCAAACAGTGCTCATTGCTGGAGGTCTACAGCTGAAACCCCAAGCGATCGGCAGCAGAAGGTACAGGAGACTCCACATTTCTCCTGCAGTGGCCACTACAGGACAAATGTGGTATTACATGGCACTCATTCAAGTGAATGGGCAACCGTGTAATACATGGCCATAATCGACCTCCAAGTAGGGAGCTGCTCTTTTTCAGTTACTTTCTGTTATGGTTAATAGATGGTGGTAGGGGTCTTCACTATTACATTTATATTTCCTAATAGAGTGTATGGGACAAGGCCTTTAACACGAACCACTAATGTAACACTGCAATGTGTATGACCAGCCTAAGTCAGCGAATTTGTAGAATTTCCATAAAATGATGGCTGAAAAGGTTTAAACCGAGCGAGAAAGTAATTAGCTGCAGCCACTCTGTAAAAGGACCTTGTGGGTTTGCTCCTTGGTGAGGAGGACATGCATTTTCTCTTTGGAGGACAGAAGGAGAATCACTCTTAAAATGCTCCGTGCATTGTCACCTTCAGCAGCCTTGTCATCTCTTCCCCGGTGCAGAGGCGTACAGTGCTTTATGACTTATGACGGGGTCCTTAGGCTGGAACACATCGTGTCCCTTGCAGTCATTGTTCCTGTACACATCCGTGACGGTGACGGCAGGACGGCGCAGCCGATTTCCACGTCTCCACATGAGAACCTTGTCATTCTCCATCTGAGTTAAGGGTCCCTTACTTCAGACTTTCATGTGTCTTCTAGTAAATTGTGTGTATTTATGTATTAACCCCCCCGCTCCATATTGTCCTAAATTCTCTGTGCGAATCCACGTCAAAAATCCGTGATACATCTACCCAGTCTGTACGTGGCATGGGTCTTTTCTAACCCCATTTACATCTCTAAAAGGGGGTTTCCAAGTATTAAAGACATTAAAACCATCACTGCTATAGCGCCATTGCTCCGGTGATTTGCTTCAGTGATGACATCACTTACATGCACATGTCCACTGCAGCCAATGCGTGGTCACAACTGAGGTCACTTTGCCTGCTGTCAGGGACGGACTGGCCATATACCCTACAGGGAAACTTCCTGGTTGGCCGATACCCAGGTGGTTGCCTGATCTCTCCTCATGGCCACCAGCCGTGGTAATGACCTGATGCTCCCGCCTTCCTGACCCCTGAATTCAACTGTATTGCCATCCGAGGCTACTGGAGTAGGAAGACAGAGCGTGGCAGCTGGTACTGGCCACCAGAGAGGGGGAGGTATTTTTTTGATGTACTGTGGTATTTGACTCTGCCGGGGTGGTATAATTTGCCCCAACCCTGCATTTTGTCAATTTGGGCCCCACTACAAAATAGGGCCACTTTTAGTTTTTTTTGCAAGGCCCCTGGCTGTACTGGTCACGTGGGTGTATGGCACGTTTAACTGAACTCGGGCATTGGTTCTGTGTGGTGTCTACTGCCATTTCGGGCCTGTTCACCAGTGTCGAGATGAACATGGTGGACCTCTTACAAGGTGTCTGAAATTTGCAAGGTTCAGAAGACCTGTTGGTCACACACATTCACAGATAATACAACGTCAAGTCGGTGTGGTCTTCTATGAAGGGCATTGGGTGCCTGCAGTTGGCGCTATATGAGGTCTTCATGGCCGGTACTGGATGTATATGACGGTCTCCTGAGCAAGCATTCGTCTGCGCATAGTCCGTATCTGGAAGGGATTCTTCCGGGGTGATACAGTCTTGTCTTTAACCCTCAGATCGACAAGCCTAAATGAAAGCTGACGCGTCCACTTAGGAGCCTCGGACGTTACAAATAGGTCATAGCTGCGTGAGCTGATGTGGCTGGAAGTATGTCATAACTAATTACCTCTACGAGAGCTCTGTCCACCCCCCACCACTAACCCTGATGGACTGATGAACCGCGCAGCTTCTGAACTGCAGCATTTCCACGGAGGCACAAAATAATTCATGGACCTTCTTCAGGAGCGGAGCATGAATGGATGTCATATTGCTGCTAAATGGGGTCACCGCAAGTGGGTGTGAATGAATATCCCCCCTGCTTTGTGCGTCTGTCAGTACAAGATGCCAGAGTCACCGAGTCCGGGCCCCTTTCATTAGATAAAAGTAGATTACAGCCGGGCCCCCGGGGGAGGTAAACACTCTCTTTGATTGGGTAGAGAGATAAATAATTCAGGCCTGAGTTTTAATCTCCGAAGAGAGCCTTTCAATAAAGCCGTGTGCATTTTGCATTGTGTCGCGCGCACGCTTACACTTCATTTGCTTTCAAGCTGTTTAATATTAATATGTGTTGACAGGAGTTTTCCATAACCTGATAATATCCAGGCCTGGGGCGTGTTGCATACATAAATGGGGTGTAAATGTGACAATGTACCGTGCGGACAGCCCTCCTTGAAAGATGTGGCTCTGTATGAAACGTGAATGTTTTCCCCTACGACTGAAAAATGTAAGTCTGTCCGTTTCTAGGGGTTTTCTAGGATGAGAATGTTTGATGGCCTGTCCTCACAATATATCAGATCAGTGGGGGGTTCCACCAGGGGCGGTCTATCTGCAAACCATACTTCTAGTAGCCGTGTTGCATGGTAAGGCGGCGTGCAGTTAGACTAGCCGAGTTAAACCGTTAAAGGGTTTGTCTCATGATGGACAATAGGGGTTTGTCGCTAGGATATGCCCCCGTTGTCTTATAGGTGCGGGCCCCACCCCTAGGACCTATATCCAGAACGGAGCCCCAAAAGTGAAGGAGGGCACACTGCGCATGCAGTTTCTATGGGGAGACGAAGCCCGACAAGGTGGTGGCTGGAGGACTCCGGTCCGGCCACCACCTTGTCAGGCTTCGTTTTGGATATAGGTGCGGGTCCCAGTGGTGGGACCCCCACCTATAAGACAATGGGGGCATAGCCTAACGATAAGTGGACGCTGATCTTTCATGAGCGCTGCGATGGGGGTGCCAAGAGTCTGACACCCACTGAAATGCCATAGGGGTGGTTACCTTGGATGGTAAATTTCATCCAGTGGAAGGTTTGGTGATATGTATAGTGCAGTCTGTCCCACTGATTTTCAGACATACTCTAGACCAGGGGTGGACAACCCGTGGTCCGGGTACTACCGCGGCCGTCGATACCATTCTGTGCGTTCCCTAACCATTTGCTGACAGACATATGTCTAGGACTTGTGACTGCTCACATGTATTTTTCATGTAATCTCCCATCAGATGGGAGTCCTGATAGTATAACCAGACATTTATGGTATATACTGGGTGTTCAATGACCCATACACACAGTAATACCCCGTTCATTTTTATTTTTGACCCTTGGGGTTAGGCTACTTTCACACTAGCGTTAGCACGGATCCGGCACCTAAAGGGTGCCGACGGATCCGTGCTAACGCTATACATGTGTGGAGCCGGAGCAGCGCTCCGGCCCCACACATGACACACAAAAACAACACACAGACATACATACAAACAAACATACAGACATACATACAAACATACAGACATACATACATACTCACATACTCCCGGGACGCCGGCAGAACGTCTTCACGCGCCTCCTGCGCGCAGTGATGACGATTCCCCACAGCGCCCTCTGCTGGGCGCAGTGGGGAAATGTCATCGCAGCGCGCAGGAGGCGCGTGAAGACGTTCTGCCGGCGTCCCGGGAGTATGTGAGTATGTATGTATGTATGTCTGTATGTTTGTATGTATGTCTGTATGTTTGTTTGTATGTCTGTGTGTATGTATGCATGTCTGTGTGTATGTATGCCGGATCCGGAATGACCCCCCATTGGAAATCAATGGAGGACAGATCCGGATTACTGGTGTGTCCACACCAAACGGATCCGTCCCCATTGACTTGCATTGGGGGTCATTCCGGATCCGTCTTGGTGCGGATGCCTGGACCGGAGAGCAAACCGCAGCATGCTGCGGTTTGTCCTCCGGTCTGAAGACGGAACGGAATGCTTTCAGGAGCATTCCGTTGTCTTCAGTTCAGTTTTGTCCCCATTGACAATGAATGGGGACAAAACTGAAGCGTTTTTTTCCGGTATTGAGCCCCTATAACGGAACTCAATACCGGAATTTAAAAACGCTAGTGTGAAAGTAGCCTTAGTTGAGTCTGACAATGTGTTCCTCGAACAGAAAAGATTGTGCACCCCTGATATAGATAGTGGTCTTCAACTCGTGGCACATCAGCTGTTGTAAAAATACAACTCCCAACATTCCCCGACAGCCATAGGCTGGGGGTTGTAGTATAGCACCAGCTGGAGAGCCAAAGGTTGGAAACCACCGCTTTAGGGCCTATTCTACTAGAGTTAACCAAGTTTCTCAATTGCAACCGATGGAGAAGACCATGCAAATGTTACCCTGGTCAGATACAACCCCAGGATCCTCAATGCTTCAGGGCGGCCATGATGACCATAGGGAGCGGAGACCATGGCATTAACTGTAGAGGAGAGCATATCTCAAATAGAAAAACTGGAGCAAGACTAGCAGGCCTTTTGAGGGTCTTCTCCAGTGGTTGGAGCTAGATTCCAGCTCCTTGAGCAGACCAGGGTTTACATCACTAAGGTACATCCACACAGTTACCTTTCCTGATGCGGTTTTGGAAGCCGATGTGAAATGGTAGCCCATTAAAGGGTCAGTCTGGGACTCAAAAACTGACCTATCCTCAGGATAGGTCTTCAATATCTCGGTCCAGGTTCTGACAGCCTGCCAGTCAGCTGTTGGAAGGGACCATGGCGCTCGGTAGATTATTGTGGCCTCTTCGTAGACCTATGACGTCATGTTCATCGGTCACATGGCCTAGGGTCTGGCGTGGCTAACCTCTGGCAGTCCAGCTGTGGTGAAACTACGACTCCCAGCATGCTCCATTCTTTTCTGTGGAGTTCCGAGAACAGCCAAGCAAGTGTGCATCTTGGGAGTCGTTGCCGGAGGGTGGCCATCACAGGCCTAGGTCTTGCTCAGTCCCATTCAAGTGAATGAGATTGAGCTGCAATACCTAGCACAGCCACTATATAATGAACGGCGCTGTTCATGGGGATGGTACCACAAGTCGGACCACCACCAATCTGATATTGATGACCTCTCCTAAATGGGTGACGTTTTAGCCGACACATGCCACCTTGAGGCCTCCGTTTAGCATATACGTTGGGAGCTTTTCCTGGTGTATACGTTAAACAGCGAGGCCAAAACCGCAGTGTGAATATAGCCGGAGCTGCACGCTCACAAATAAATCCTGGACGGCGTGATGGGGCGAGTAAATGAGCCGTGCAACAAAGGAACTAGACTTCCCAGAGTCTGGCAGCTGCTCCTGTAAGGTGACACTACACGTATAGTTCTGGGAAGGTGGATGCATGTTCCAGAAATTCTGTGGGATGGGATGGTGTGTTGTTTTTTTTTTCTTTTCGTTTTTTTCTCTTTGAACCACAGATAATCATCTTAAAGGGACAGAGTCCAACCGTCCCCACGCACGTCGGTTTCCTGGATGGAGGTTATTAGCTCATCGCACCCAACCCATCATCCAAGTGTGCTGCTGCAGACATGTCTGGCCAGGTCTTGTCATCTCGAGATGTTATTCACAAGGAAGATTGTACAGCGAGGGGGGGGGGGTACGTTTCTGCACAGCTGGCTCTTAAAGGGTTAGCTCTCCATGCTGCATCCCTCATGGAGCAGAGTCTAGGATTACACCTCCCCCTCCCTTATTACAGCTGCTAATAAAACCTCCCTTTTGATGTAATGTGAGCAGCTGGTAGTATGGGCTGGCGGCCAGTGACAATAAGGTGGAGCTAGGGCTCTATATATAATATATGGAGACTAATAATGCAGATGTGGGCCCCGTACGGGGTCCAGGTCAGTCGTACCCTGGGTGGGTGGTATCTGGTGGGCAACCTGCAGCACTCCAGTTTTTGCGAAACGACAATTCCCAGCATGCTCTATTTTTATTGCTATGAGAGCAGAGCCAGTATGCATGCTGGGAGTTGTAGTTTCCGAGGTTGCCCACTGCTGTATAAGTATAGGACCCAAAACTGAAAGTGTGCATAAGAATTATCAGAATGCATTAAAACTGCACCAGTCATCCAGCTGAAAAGGA
The DNA here is from genome assembly GCA_900303285.1 of Rhinella marina. Classification (NCBI taxonomy): domain Eukaryota; kingdom Metazoa; phylum Chordata; class Amphibia; order Anura; family Bufonidae; genus Rhinella; species Rhinella marina. The sequence continues at coordinate 331,779 of ONZH01000082.1, read as the reverse complement.
CATTTGAGAGGAGTATTGTATGTACAGATATTTTTTGGTGATATTTTTAGTTTTTTAGCCAGTTAGTTATTTCCAGCATTGTTCTCAGTAATGCTGATTGGCTGGGAAGACTGGTGCTCTCCTCACAATGCTCCTCCCAGTGTCCTTTTCAGCCGGATGCTAGGCGCTCCATACATCTGTCTAAACTCTGGATTTGAAAGCTTTGGCACTAGCCGCAGATTAACACTGTGTATCCGTCTAGCTTCTGTGCCACAACAGCTTAAGGGCTCATGCACACTAACGTATATTTTGTCCGTTTGCTTCTTTTTGGGGGCTTGTAGGCAGAACCATTCTTTTCAATGGGGCCACAAAAAAACGGAAATGACTCAGTGTGCATTCCGTGACCGTATGTGCACAAGTCCTTTACGCAGAGAAATAGAACGTCCTATTCTTGGCCGTTTTGCGGACAAGGACAGGCATTGTTACAGTGGATCCGCAAAAAAATGGGTGTCATCCGTTTTTTGTTTTTTTGAGGACCACAAAATACTTATGGTTGTGTGTGTGAGCCCTAAGGGTGTGCTTACACAAAGCAAAAATTTATAGGTCATGTGACTAATGAACATGACGCCGCTGGCCTAGGAAGATGCCGCATCGGTCACCAGAGCGCCGTCTCCTCCCAATTTCACGCTCAATGCATAATGAGTTCCGTGGCAAATCCATATCAAAATCTTCAACAAATCTACATGTAATTCATGTGGATTTTTCCCCAATTTTTTTTCCACTGACTTTCTGACCCACGCTGAGGGTGTCCTTACAGATACAACCACACGTGGCGTTAATTCTGTGCGGCAAAACTGCATGCGGAAAATCAGCAGCATATAACGGAACCAGCAAAGTGGATCGGCTTTCCGAAATCTCACCCAGCGGGTTTTCAGTTTGCAGCATGTTCATGTTTGTGTGGGTTTTACCTGCAGCTTTCATCCTCTGCAATACAAAAGTTGAAAGCGCCAGAAGATCCGCTAAAACCGGACCGGGTCGGGCGTTTTTTGCCCTGGTGGATTTCACAGAAACCCGCTGCTGAATTTCCTTTGTAACAATTAAAGAAGTTCTCCAGGATTAGTTGAAGTGAATTGAGCTGAGCTGCAATACCACATACAACCTGTCGACAAGTGTGGTGCTGTTTCTGGACGACCCCCTTTAAGCAGGATGTACCTGACGTGTGGTCCTCATTATCTGTGGGAACGTTCTCATTATATGGACCTTTAGCTATAGAGGATTAGAGTGAGCCACCATTGGGGGATGAAGGGGGGTGTCTCTGATTTTCTGGTCTTCTTCGTGATTGATGGCTCCTGTGAAGCGCGGTCTGCGTTATACTGGGTTTCCATAGTAACCGTTGCATTACTCAATGAATGTGGGCGTTGCGGTATTAAAAAAAAAAACAAAAGCAACCGACAAGATACTACCTGTACCATTGTGCCACGTGTGTATGTTTTCTGCCTGTATAGCCGCCTACGTGATCACTCCGGATGTTTTAGCTTAGTTTTTTTTTACGCTCAAGACAAACAAAGATAAACATTTTTAGCAATTTTTGAAAAAAAAAACAAAACTGTTTGTCAATGTAGCTCTCATTACAGCTCCCATAGGGGTTGTCACCTGGGCACATATGGTGAGATGCTTCGGGAATACGACTATGGCAGAAAAGAACTTTTTTTTTTTTTTTTACAGTTTTATGCTTTGTTTTTTTTTTTTAAAGAGGTTTTTAAACATAAAATAATTAGTTTTTTTTACAATTCATTGGACAGTGACTCAGGAAGGGATGTTTACCGTGTTCTTCATTTGATAATGGGACCTGGAGTCCACAGGTCACCGTCACACCTTTGGCAGAGGCTTAGTCACCAACCGGCGTCATAGGTATGAGACACTTTTGGACGTCACCCATTTTCCATGCAGAGTAAATATGGGACAAACCAAACTGCCCGCTACCTGTGTGGATAGGTAAAAGATGGACAGATAGGGTAGAGGTGGCGGTCTTCCCTCGAGCCTCAGGGTTGTTTGTGTCTGTTTTACAGTATACCTCTATTATGAGGCATTGTGTACGTTACATATTTATGTTGCTATGTGTCATGATGACATAACACGTCGGTGACATCACTGTTTTCTTCTTCTTCTTTTTTTTTTTTTTTTTGCTCTCCTTTGCTATGGTCCTGTCCGCCTCAGTTTCTGTGTGTCCCGCGTGCCAGGAAGTCGCCGTGAAAGCCTTCGAGTCTGTTTACATGCTCCTGGCAGCCGTTGGCCGTTCCCCGCCGTCCACCTGCTCTTTTTCTGCTTTTTCTGCCAGTAGCAGATTGCTCGGCTCTTCACATTTTCCATGTAAATTCGTTCTCATTAGATGAAGCGTGTGAGAAAAAGTACCGAAAATTAGGTCACCGAGATATTCCTTTTTAATGTGCCGCCAATGCGCGAGCCGAGCGAAAACGGTCATTACCGTATCCAGACCTGCCAATTTTTTTTGCCCTTTTTGTTATTGCTCCTATTGAAGGTTCGACAACACTTGGCAAAAATTTCTATGACTGTTTTTGCCAAGCCTGGACGGGAGGGGGAATATTCTAGATCAGGGATGCCCAACCTGTGGCCCTCCAGCTGTTGCAGAACGACAACTCCCAGCATTCCCTGATGGCTGAAAGCTGTCCATGCATGAGGCACCCCTGATCTAGATCATCGCAAATGATGTCTTGCCCTTCGTCACTGCAGCGTCATTTTTAGTAAATGCTCCTAGAATTGCGTCAGTGTTTTTTTTTTTTTGTTTGTTTTTTTTTTAACCTTGTCTCATTGAAAACAGGCAGTATAGAAAGTGTATGACCTCTTGCCACATGATGTGAATGCGGACCAAAAGCCTACCCTCTTCTGACCAGGAGCAAAAAGTCAGAAACAGCGTTACTATCTACAGATGGGTGTTTGAGGTCTGATTTCAGGCTTTTACTCACAAATTAAAGGGTTTTTTAGGATAGGTCATCAATATCAGATGGTGGGGGTCCGACACCCAGTACCGCCACGATCAGCGTTTTGAAGAGGCTGTGGTGCTCTGGTGAGCGGTGCATCCTCCTTGCAGCAATCCAAGCACAGCGCCGTACATTGTATAGTGGCCGTGCTTGGTATTGCAGCCCAGGAACTTTCACTTGAATGGGGCTGAGCTGCACCCAGGCCGTGTGACTGATTAACGTGACGTCACTGCCCACAGGAAGAGACTGCAGCACTTGATGGAGCGTCACAGCCTCTTCAAACAACTGATCAGTAGAGGTGCCAATAGTCAGACCCCCACCGATCAGATATAGGTCATCAATATTGTACTCCTCGAAAAACCTCTTCCCCGACCCATAGGTGGCACTAGAGAGCCAGATTTCTTCTTTTTTTTTGCGGATCCATTGTAACAATGCCAATGCTTGTCTGCAAAACGGACAAGAATAGGACATGTTCTATCTTTTTTGGGGGGCTGCAGAACGGACATACGGATGTGGACGGCAGGCTGTGTGCTGTCCGCATTTTTTACGGACCCGTTTTAATGAATGGTTCCACATCCTATCCGCAAAAAATTATCAGATCAGATGTGGACTAAACATACGGTCGTGAGAATTCGCCCTTATAAAACCACTCCGACTAGATAGAGGAATATTCAGGAACCATTGATGCAACACATGATTTGCGATACTGCCCCGAATATGGAATTCTGTTTAATAAATTTGTGATATTTGGGCTGCGAGGGGCAGATGATGGATCAGCGTTCGCGTCTTCGCACCTCCAGACGAGCCTTTTTGTTTCCATTATTGCTATCGACTTCCCAGCTTTCACGCTCATGTGGAGATCGATCTTTTAAAGGGTTTCTGTCACTAGTTTTTTCGGTATGAATCAGGCTGACATTAGAGATGTGCTAATGTCACCGGATTCCAAATATATATCTGTTTTATTTACTGGTGCCCCCATTTTTATATAAAATGAACTTTTATTTTATGCTAATAAGGCTTCTAGGTGCAAAGGGCGTTACCTCTGCTCCTAGAGGCTCTGTTGATTGACAGGACCAGGCAGAGAAAAAACATTTCATTCACCATAGCTTTTAAGGACCTTCAATTATGTCATGACCATGTGATCAGTCACATGGTTTAGGAGGAGACAGGCTGTTTGTGTGATCCTAACCATGTGACTGATCACATGGTCATGACCTAATTGAAGGTCCTTTAAAAGCTATGGTGAATGAAGTGTTTCTTCTCTGCCTGGTCCTGTCAATCAACAGAGCCTCTAGGAGCAGAGGTAACGCCCCTTGCACCTAGGAGCCTTATTAGCATAAAATAAAAGTTCATTTTATATAAAAATGGGGGCACCAGTAAATAAAACAGCTATATATTTGGAATCAGGTGACATTAGCACATCTCTAATGTCAGCCTGATTCATACCGAAAAAAATGGTGACAGAAACCCTTTAAGCTCTCGAACACGAGAAGGGTATAAGTAATACAAAGAGTCCATTACATAACTATAGCATGAGGTGCACGTGCAATTAACGCAGTGTCCTGAAGAGCTTGCAATCAAGTAGAAGAGAAGGCGGCAGGCGCATACTATGGATTCCGCTCATTTTATCCTCAGGCGGAGTTTTGCTTTAGCTGTTTAGACGACTGATGATGAAGTAGCCAACTTACAGCAGCTGCAGAGCTCTCATGCTCAGAGTACCTTAGGCTGCTTAAAAATGTACACTTACCAACATCTATAAAGTCAAAATTGGGACATTTAAAGGGCATCTGTCAGCAGTTTTGTTCTTATGACACTGTCTGACCTGTTACATGTGCTCTTTAGCTGAAGACATCTGTGTTGGTCCCATGTTCATATGTGCCTGCATTGCTGAGAAAAATGAAGATTTAATATATGCAAATGAGGCTGTAGGAGCAACGGGGGCGTTGGCTCTGCTCTCTCTGCATCTGCTGCTCCCTCTACACTTTGATAGACAGAACCAGAAGTGTAAACGTCATCACACCTGCTCCTGTCAAAGTGCAGACAGTGCGGCCGTTGCAGAGAGAGCAGAGCCTCTAGGTGTAATGGTAACGCCCCCGTTGCTCCTAGAGGCTCATTTGCATATATTAAAACTTCATTTTTCTCTGCAGTGCGGACACATATGAACATGAGACAGTCAGTCTCGATGTTTCCACATTAATGAGCCACAGGCCCTCAGTGAAGCATGCCAATGATGTATGAACAGACAATGTTTGTTCAGGTGTCGTACATGCACACAACCGTATGTATTTGGCGGTCCGTAAAAAAAAAAAAATATGGCTGACGACCTTTTGCATTCTGCACGAAACAGCTGGCTTCTAATAGAACAGTCCTATCCTTGTCCGTAATGCAGACAATATTAGGACATGTTCAATCCCTTTACGGAACGGACATACGGAAACGGAATGCACACTGAGTAACTTCCGTTTTTTTTTTTGTTTTTTTTTTTTTGTGGACCCATTGAAATGAATAAATACGAATATGGTCTGCAAAAAAAACTCGTAACGGATAGGGAAAGAAAATACGTTTTTGTGCATGAGCCCTTACTGTGTGCACGCCGCTTGTACAGCAAGTCCCCATGGGCCATAGGCAACTAGTGTGGTGAAACATGGAGACACGGTGTATGAAATTGGGGATACAGTTCCCATGTCTTCTGGTGTCAAAAAGTGGCACCTTCTGGAGGGACAGGGCCCGGCTCCGCACATCTGGCGCATGCACCCATAGAAATGTACATCAAATATAAAGAAATACATAAGTCTTGATCATTGAGGCGCGTCTCACAGCCGTTTGGCACGGATTAAGACAAACGTACAGAACTACGGTTTTAGTAAATGTCCCTCATGGTCTCCAAAACCCTCCCCAGCGAGCTGGCGTCTCCATGTCTCTGTTAATGAGGCTGTACCAGTCCTGAGAAGAATATCATGGCTCCTTGTGACTCTGCAGTAATGACCCTTTGAATGTCAGTAAAGAAAGTTTGAGAAGTTGGCCTGTGGCGGTATTGCTCTTCTGTCACAGACCTTCAGAGCTGCGCTCTTCTTCTCGACGCCAGTTTTGCTTATCTTCCTGGCTTGACAAGGGCACAGTGCCTGTTAATATCTCATCATCGCGTCATCCCCTCCCCCACCGGGCACAGTCCATAATTGTCTTTTTAGGTTAATTAGACAGTGAATTGGCCCTCAGCTTCCCTGGCGACAAACTCCGAACTGCGTTGGCAGACTGAGAACTGGAGGCCCCAAAATAGTTTCCGATGTCAAAGACGCCGATGTGTGTGCAGAAGTTTGGTGACCGGTGTCCTCGTGGTATTTTAGAAGTTTAAAGCTTGTACTCAGAAATCCATGAAGCTACAGATGTAGCAGAGCTGAATTTGCTGTTTCTCATTTGCCATGGTTTTATTTTATGCATTATTTTGTGCATGGTTTATTTTGTGCTTTGGGTGCAGACGTGAATTTGTCTGTGATCTGTATGGAGCGCTGCCTGTCCATCAACATCTCCCGTCATAGAAAACAGAGATCAGACATGTTGGCTCTGACCTTACAGACTAGTTAACAGTCTCAGAATACAGCTCTGTGCCTCATTTTCTGTGATGGAGATCTGAGGCTGACACTCTGATTTCTGCCACGTTGAAGTGCCATGGATTCACATATGGATTTGCCCCCATGGGATCCATCACGATCTGTTGGGATCTAGTTGAAAACCGATCCATCATAACTGTTATGGCTCCTTTAAAGGGGCCAGCAGTTTTGACCATGCTAAACTACTAACAGCTTTAGGTAACCAGCTGGGGAGAACAGAACATACGTACTTTTGTGTGGGCCTTTAATTATAAGGAGTGGTGAGAATATGAAGTTTTCTAATGCCATATTCTGCTCCTGTAAGTGCCCAAGAGGCGGAGCTTCGCTGTGAAGTGCTCTGTGCATTGAGCTGCTTCACAGCCCCTCCTCTCTTAACTAGGAGCAGAGGGGATGGGCTCATGGAGAAGTTCAGTGCAAAGAACACTACACAGTGAGGCTCCGCCTCCTGGGCACTTGTAGGAGCAGAATCTGGCAGAATAAAATTTCATATTAAAAAAACTCTATAAAAATTGTGCTTCTCCTGCTTTCCCCTGCCTGGTGCAATCAGCAGTTTAGCATGGACAAAACTGCTAACAGACTCTCCCCTAAAGGGCACCTTTTTGTGGGCGCTGATAACGTTGTGAAGCTTGCCCTGTGATTCACATTTACCGTAGAGAAGCCTGCAGAATTATGATTTCAGCTCTGACCTATAATGTAGAGCATCATTTTGCCCAAGCCAAGACTTTCCCCATTAAGGGCTCATGCACACGAACATATCTTCTTTCCGTGTTTTTTTTGGTGGACCGTATGCGGAACCATTCATTTCAATGGGTCCGCAAAAAAGAGGAAGTTACTCAGTGTGCGTTCTGTTTTCGTATGTCCGTTCTGCAAAAAAATAGAACGTCCTATTATTGTCCACGTTACGGACAAGGTTAAGACTGTTTTATTAGGGGCCGGCTGTTCCGTTCCACAGAATACGGAATGCACACGGACGTAGAGTTGTCATGATACCAAAATTTTGATTCGATTTCGATACCAAGAAAAAGTATTCGATACCGCGCCAAAAAAATTAAACACAAAAAATCTGTGTGCCCCATCAGACCTCAGATCAGCCCACCGTGCCCCCATCAGACCTCAGATCAGCCCGCTGTGCCCCCATCAGACCTCAGATCAGTCCACCGTGCCCCCATCAGACCTCAGATCAGCCCACTGTGCCCCATCAGACCTCAGATCAGCCCACCGTGCCCCCATCAGACCTCAGATCAGCCCACCGTGCCCCCATCAGACCTCAGATCAGCCACCGTGCCCCATCAGACCTCAGATCAGCCCACCGTGCCCCCATCAGACCTCAGATCAGCCCACCGTGCCCCCATCAGACCTCAGATCAGCCCACCGTGCCCCCATCAGACCTCAGATCAGCCCACCGTGCCCCCATCAGACCTCAGATCAGCCCACCGTGCCCCCATCAGACCTCAGATCAGTCCACCGTGCCCCCATCAGACCTCAGATCAGTCCACCGTGCCCCCATCAGACCTCAGATCAGTCCACCGTGCCCCCATCAGACCTCAGATCAGTCCACTGTGCCCCCATCAGACCTCAGATCAGTCCACTGTGCCCCCATCAGACCTCAGATCAGTCCACTGTGCCCCCATCAGACCTCAGATCAGTCCACTGTGCCCCCATCAGACCTCAGATCAGTCCACTGTGCCCCCATCAGACCTCAGATCAGTCCACTGTGCCCCCATCAGACCTCAGATCAGTCCACTGTGCCCCCATCAGACCTCAGATCAGCCCACCGTGCCCCCATCAGACCTCAGATCAGTCCACTGTGCCCCCATCAGACCTCAGATCAGTCCACTGTGCCCCCATCAGACCTCAGATCAGTCCACTGTGCCCCCATCAGACCTCAGATCAGCCCAGTGTGCCCCCATCAGACCTCAGATCAGCCCACCATGCCCCCGTCAGACCTCACATCAGCCCACCGTGCCCCCGTCAGACCTCAGATCAGCCCACCACGCCCCCATCAAAATAAAATTAAAAAAATCTCTTACCTGTCCTGCGCCGCAGCTCCGCTCCGGGTCCGGCGCTGCTCTTCTTCTCTTCCCGGCGCTGCACTATCACCTGACTGCGTGCAGCGTCAGGTCAGAGTGCGTGCACTACGTCCTTACGCTGTACGCGGTGAGGACAGTGCAGCGCGGGCCCGGAGAAGAAGAGGAGCGCGGGACCTGGAGCGGAGCCGCGGCGCAGGACAGGTGAGAGATTTTTTATTTTAGTATCGCAAAATAGGAAATTCCGGTACTGAATCGATAGCGGTATAAAAGTATCGATTCAGTATCGAAATTTCGATACCCGCGACAACCCTACACGGACGTCATCCGTATTTTTTTGCGGATCCGTGTTTTGCAAAATGCATACGGTCGTGTGCATAAGCCCTAATGCAGTGTTCTATACATACGGCAGTCGGTGTGGATGCAGGTCATGTAGAGAGAGGAATGTGACGTCACCATTTCCATTGTTAATATGAACACATGGTTTCGGTCATTAATTAACGTGTTTTTTGTTTTGTTTTTTCTTCACAGAAAACAAGTGCTTTCATCGTTCTGAAAAACCTGTGACTTCCCTGCCCCCATTGAAGAGAAGTAAGATGACGTGTAGGTAGGTGGCTCACGTACCTAAGGTCAACATTTGGAGTCTGGTAACTACTTATTGTATTCGTCCTCCAGAAGGCGCCCATACACCTTGTCAGCCGAGCAGCTGTCTCCCCCCAGTCCCCCTTACACGTGCATGCTCTGATTGGCCAAGTGTGCATGCATTTTCTCTGGTGAGAAAGAAGAAAGCTGCCGCCAGACACCTAGCAGCGGCTGATCTCACTGGATTCAACATGTCCGATCCTTCTCTCTCTGGACATAATCTTTCCGGGACAGTTGGGAGCCCCCCTTACACATGGATTGTAGGTCGACCCCCTGAAATGGAGAGTTCAACTTATAATAAGGCGTAAGACCTTCCCCCCACCCCAATGAGGAATCAAGATTGGCATGTTAGATTCCAGCATGCCTGATCCTGTATTTCCCCTGGAGTTGAGCCGTCAGAGGAGTGTGACAGTGGCTTGTCCCCCATTTCCCATTTAAAGGGGTTTTCCAGGAATTAAGAAAATTAAAATATTTAACTATTACTCTATGATAAATATATTCCCAAATATCTTTCATTACTTATAATGGCTCGTTTTGTCTGGGGAGCAATGGCCGCCGTCCTATTAGTACACACAGAACCTGTCCTAATCACACAGGAGTTACTTCACAACACTGAGGTAAAGAGCTGCCTCATCGTTCTTATCTGTATTCAGGATCAAAATCCCTGACAAGTAGAGCAGAGAGGAGGATGAGGCAGCTCTTTACCTCAGTGTTGTGAGGTAACTTGTTCTTCTGTGTGATTAGGACAGGTTCTGTGTGTACTAATAGGACGGCGGCCATTTTATTTCTCCCAATCATTGCTCCCAGGACAAAACGAGCCATTATAACTAATGAAAGGTATTTGGGAATATATTTATAATAAAGTAATATTTACGTATTTTCATTTTCTTAATTCCCGGAGAACCCCTTTAATGTAAACATGCATGCTTATCTGGTCTGAGCATGCATGTTAACAAGCAAGCTTGCTATATTTTTTGAGGTGTGTTTTCTTAACATCTCTGCTCAAGAGGGTTTTTTGGAGGCCAAGAAGTAGTTGTTAAAGGGGTTGTCCAGACATTACTACTTCAGGATAGGTCATCACTACCTGATGGGCGGGGGTCCGATGCCCCACACCCCTCTGATCAGCTGTTCTGGTGTAGCTCCATTGCAAGAAGTCTGCGCTGGAACCACACAGCTACATCAACCTTGTAGTAGAGGGAGCTCGTTACCACAGTGCTGCTCCCAATGCTGATGTACAGCGAAGGAACTGCACCCGAAAAGTTGATGGGTGGGGAGGTATGGGATGTTGAACCCCCATATATCAGCTAGTGATGGCCTATCATGAGTAAAAGCTGGTCAGCCCCCTTAAAAGTGATGTCTCATCTAAGACTTTGGTGGCATATCGCTAGGATCTCTAGAATGGAGCCCCCCGACAGGAATGAGAGTGCACAGCGCATATGCGGCCACCCTACATTCTTTTCCATGGGAGTTCCAAAAACAGCAGAGCGCTGGCTTGAGTATTTTTGACAGTCCCATAGAAGTGAATAGAGCAGTGGCTGCACTTGTGCGGTGCACTCTCCATAAGTTTCTATGGGAAAATAGCTGAGCACGCTTTTACTTAAATAGGGCTAAGGTGCAACTAGGCCGTGTGACCAATGTACAGTGACGTCACTGGCCTAGGAAGAGCCTCTTCTAACAGATGTTCGGCAGGGGTTCCAGGGTCGGACTCCGGCTGATCTGATATTGATTACCTATCCTGAGCTGAACCCGGACATATCCAGAACTTAACCCAGGCAGCCTGCCTGACAACAGCATCTGAGCATGTCATGCTCCCATGCCCTGCGCTGGATCGCGCAGGGCAGGGGCATGTTTGTTTACCTGCACACGCTGCCAGGCGGAGGCTTCCGCCCATCAGTGTCGGTGACGTCACCCGGCTCACTGCTGGGCGGAAGCCTCCACCTGGCAGAGCCGGGTTTGTCACCAGAACATCACAAAATGCCTTTGCCCTGCGCCATTCAGCGCAGGGCAAAGGAGAGCATCGGAGCATGACATGCTCCGATGCTCTTGTCAGGCAGGCTGCCTAGGTGAAATTCTGAGTATGTCCAGGTTCAGCTCTGAACCCAGACAACCCCTGTAAGTGAATAGGCCTGGGTTGCAGTACCAAGCACAGCCACTATACAATGTCTGGTGCTGTGCTTGATATGTTGTGAGAAGGCCACAGCGCTCACCAGAGCACCACATCCTTTTCAAACAACTGATCGTGGGGGTGCCGGGATTAGACTTCCCTCTCTGCCGAACAGATATTGATGACCTGAGGATAGGCCATCAATATTGAGCTCCTGGAAAAACCCCTGTAACACTATTAGCTTACACGGTGCTTACGCTGGGGTCCTGGGTTTGAACCCGACAAAGGACAACATTCCTGGTTTGGGTGGATTTCCTCCAGGTTCTCCAGTTTCCGCCCACGCTCCAGAAACCTACGATTGAGGACAATCCATGTACACCGCTGCGGAATATCTTGGCGCCATGTAAATGAGTAAACTGAAACCTCCTGTTTCTCTAGTTTTAAGTTCTTCTGCAGTCGGCTTCAACAGTGCCTTCATGTTTTGTGCCTGGTATATATAACATGGGCATAACTGATTGCAAGGGGTCATACCCACGACTTTTACTGAGCCTCCAGCTCGGACAGATTTCTGGCACGTCTGAGGTTTGCACAGGTAATCCCATTAATGTTTGCCTGGTTTGAATATTATGTCAGGTTTGATGCCCAGAAGGGGTCCTTTTAAGCCAGATAACACATAATAAGAGTGGCCGCATCCATGCTGGTGTAATATCAGGCTTTATCCTCCACCAAACATTGGCAACGTTACAACCCACATGGGGGGGTCTTTTTCAGCGTCTTTAATGTCAGACGTTTGTCAAACCTGGGCTATTTGCTTGTAAATTGCTATTGAAGGAAGCTAAGCTTTAAATAACTCAGTCCATTTCTTCTCCATGAGTCATGACAGTTCAACCCAGTGCCATTGATTGTTTTAAAGAGTCCCTTCCCAGCCTGAATTACAGTGCCGTCCCAGTCTAATTTATGGTTTCAAACGGGGAAGTCTGATAATCTAACATGTCTCTGTCATGTAATCGTCTCTGGCTCCTGTCTGCACCTGACTGCTGAGCCATCGCTCTTCATCACACCTTCTTCCCATGGAGGTATTCTGTTGAGCGACATATTTTCTGCCATAGTTATTTTCTACATACCACCAGAGCAGTAAGTCCACCGGGTATGGCTATGACATATAAGTAGGAGCCTGGGAGCCCATTCTGCCCAGGAGCCCATTGTTGATGATGAAAGAAATACTAGGACCTTTTTAAAATGTGCCCCAGTGGTGTCCTACTGATTGTCCTGGGTCCCGACATCCACAGAAAACAGCTGAATCGGCAGGGAGAAGCTGCGTCCCTCCAGTGGCCACTACAGGGCAAATGTAGTATTACATGGCGGTTCTTTAGATCAGTGTTCCTCAACTCCAGTCCTCAGGGCCCACCTGCCGGTCATGATTTGAGAAGATCCCACAGAATAAAGACCTGTGGTAAGTCCTGATGCACTGACACTAATTATATCCCCTGCTCCATACTAAAGAAAATCCCGAAAACCTGACCAGCAGGTGGGCCCTGAGGACTAGAGTTGAGGAACACCGCTTTAGATGATTCCATGTAATACAAGGATGACTCAAGTCCTCCAGAACTGGAGCTGATCTTACGATCTTCATATGACCTAGTGTGGAAAAGGACAAGGGTCGTCTTTATAAGACCCCTTTGAGGTCTGTTGGTGACCACTGGCAGCAATTTTTAATATGTTCTGGTATTGGTATATATATTGCATCCTATGGTCACCGACAGACCCCAAGGGGGTTGTCTTATATTAGGACGTATCGTAAGATCATCTCCCGTTCTGGAGGACCTTATTCTCGGCCAGCAGTAAAATACGGAAAAACAGTCACAAAAAAACCATAACTAAACAAAGATATACTGCCGGCCGAGAATAATAATAATCCTATTGTTGGTGTGTAACTTGCCTGTAGCTATATTTTATTTGTTTTGTCACTGGCTTATTTTTGCACTTTTTTTGTTTCTTGCAGATTCCTCTAGCGTGATCTGGCTTCTCTCCGGACATGCCCACAAGCACCATTGTTTTGAGACAGATTACTTCATGTAAATTTGCACAGACAAGGTCCCAATAATGGTTCTGCACTTGGGCTTAACCAAGAACTTTAATACGATTTTGCTCGATACGGATATTTATATCTGTATTGGAGCATGACAAGCTACAGACCCTACCAAAACGATGGAGTGGAGGCCAGCGGGACATCCATGAGAGCGAATGATGTCATCCGAGGAGTGGATTATTATCCACAGGGCCTGTGGGGACAGAGCAGCAATGGCATGCAGCACTCTCCTGAAGCGTCCAAGTTTAGCTCCATCACTCCGGCTATGCCAAAAATGGGAGTGCGCGCCAGGATCGCCGACTGGCCTCCTAAAAAAGAGACTCAAAAAGAGACCATGACCCCTAGCCCGTCAAGGGAGATGGAAGGACCCAAAGAGTTCTACCTGCAAAGGAGCTTTCCTAATGGACAACATTTTCAGAGTAATGGGGGCTCTCCGGGATATCGAGGCTTCCATAGACTGTCAAGAAAGCGGTCCAAAGACGTTGAGTTTTTAGATGGTTGGCCAAGGTCTCCCGGTCGGACATTTATCACTCTTCGGAACAGAAGCAATAGTGAGACGACGCTAAGTGAATGCGATGTGGATGTATCTTTGGAGCCTAGGGGTTCAAAGCTAAGCAATGGGATGCCTCTCTTCAGAGAGTATGGCAGCACATCTTCTATTAATGTGCAAGGGGTTTCGGAGCAGAGCCTGTATGATATGCTGAAAGACTTAAGAAATGAAAAGCATGACAAAGGAAGTGAGTCACCAATTAGGGGAAGTGGTCTTCTTCATGAGGATTCAAGCATCTCTTCTAATCTCCACTTGGCAGTAGGCTCCAGAACAGATTTGCGCAATGGACAATATCAGAGAGACGACGGTACGTTAAAGGACAAGCAACGAAAACGGGCCACCAAGGGCGAGACCAACGACTCCTCCATCTTTCGAAAGTTGAGGAGCAACAAAAGCGAGAATGAAATGGGAAAGTCTTTCGTGGACCAGGATGAAGGTCTTAAGCCTTGGATCTGCCCCAAATCTTTTGCCCATTATGATGTCCAGAGCATGCTCTTTGACCTTAACGAAGTAGCCGCCAACCGGAATTACGTTGCCCAAAGGCGAAACACGACGACGGGAGCCTCTGCCGCATCGGCCGTGTCCTTAGCAGTCTCCAAAGCCTTTAGTCTTGGCAACATGGACCCCAGTTTCGCCAGCACCGAAGACTTGAACTTTAAGGAGAACCTAGAACACGACATGGGAGACAATAACAGCAATGACCTTCTTCTCAGCTGTCCGCATTTCCGGAATGAGACGGGGGGGATGTCCGAGCGCAACGTCAGCTTTTCCAAGGCTTCTGCTGGCTCGCCGAATGGGACTGAGGGGGGCATCTTGGAGCCCTCTCTTTCTATATACTGTACCAATGCCAGTATATCTGTTTTGGAAGTTTCCAGGGAAATGCAGAAGACACAAGGGAGATTAAAACACTACAGTATAGAACATGTGGATTCGGGAGCCCGCTATTACCAAGACTACTTTCATGGGAAAGGTAGGATTGAAGTCTTTTTTTTCTTTTTTTTTTCTAATATTGTTTAAAGGGGTTGTCCAATTAGTATGAACAGGCAATTTTCCTTAGAAACGCTGCCACTGTTGTATCTGGTATTGCAACTCCATTTACTTAAGGGGTGGGGGGCGTCATGGAAGCTAATGTAGTTTAGGCTCTGTGCAATTCATGCCTGGCACACGTCCCCTGTGCGCTTTCACACTATAAAAAAAAATTTATCGAGATGTCTCCGCCTAGAAGACTTCAATTTTCCATATAGTTAAAGGGGTTGTGCCAGGTTTATAAGTTATCCCCTATCCACAGCTGATCTCTTGGGGTCCGACCACAGTGAACCCCCCCCCCCAGTAGAACGGGCTGCCAAGTACTGTGCTCAGCTATCTCCGACGCTCCCATAGTGAATGAATGGAGCGGCAGTGCGAATACATGATCTGGCGCTCCTTCTGAATGGGAGTAATGAACCCTCATGATCGGTGGGGGTCCCAGCAATCAGTTAGTTATCCCCTATCCTGTCGATAAGAGAGAACTTATAAAATTTACACAACCACTTTAAAGCGGCTCTGTCACCTGGATCAACCCTACCCTACCAGGCATATAGGGTTGATGAGGCTGATTAAAACAATACCAGTCTTATGTCTGTCGGTGGTATCGTTGCAGAGAAAAAATATGCAAATGAACTATTCGAGCACCATGAGGCGGGCTTATGCTGTTCGAGCACCGCTACAGCGACACCCCTAGCTCTCCATAATGACGTCGTACTGCTTTTCATCACACCCATCCCCCGCTCCCCTCCCCCCGCCTTTAAATTGACAGCGCTAGACTGCAGTCGTGTCCAGAATGGCGCATGTGCACATCTTCGGCTTCATCCCGGCGAGCGAAGATGTTGTGCTCACGCGCATTTTTGTCTGACACGTCCTCTTTAAGTTAAAGAGGTTATCCCATGATTAATGTAAAAAATGAAAATCAGACATCATATAGGACATGACAGCCTCTTTATAACAAAGCTAGAACCAGTCCTGTACCTCACATGGATCCAGAGATCTCCACATTCATTGCTCAAGCTGACAGCACAAGGGGAGTGTCCATTCTGCTGCAGCTCTCTCCCTATCACAACTCAGGAGGCGTGTCTCAGCTCTCCCTATCACAGCTCAGAAGGCGTGTCTCAGCTCTCTCTATCACAGCTCAGAAGGCGTGTCTCAGCTCTCCCTATCACAACTCAGGAGGTGTGTCTCAGCTCTCTCTATCACAGCTCAGGAGGCGTGTCTCAGCTCTCCCTATCACAGCTCAGAAGGCGTGTCTCAGCTCTCCCTATCACAGCTCAGAAGGCGTGTCTCAGCTCTCCCTATCACAACTCAGGAGGCACTCAGAATGAAACTGAGCATGTGCGGCCTTCTCGTTAAGCAGGACAAAGAAATAAGAAAAAACAAACAGCAGGTGGCGCTATACAGATACAGTTTATTCGATAAGTCAGTGGCAATATTAAATTTTTAATGACATGCAATTACAAAAGTGTTTAGAACCAGGTGCTGGTTTGAAAACTGTAAAAAAAAAATAATAATTTTCGTGGGACAACCCCTTTAAGATGCCACTTTAATGGCAATGTATTGGGATTTCTAGTGTGACATATGGGAAATAAGCATTTATGGGCAGGTTTGCAAGATGATACCTGAAAACACTAACTTCCACCCCGAAGTCTTGACCACTATCTAATTGCAAAGTCTCTCTTCTTCCTGCGGCTCCTGCTTTACTGTGCTACGGCAGAGCTCTTTAGGACACGTTACATTAAAGGGGTTTTCCAGGATTTTACTACTAATGACCTATCCTCAGGATAGATCATCAGTATCTGATTGGTGGGGGACCGACACCCGGGACCCCCGCCGATCAGCTGTTTGAGAAAACGCCGGTTCTCCCGTGAGCACCGCGGCCTTCTCTTAGCTTTTCTTAAGCCAATCACCTCACGTTCATCGGTCACGTGGCCTAG
The DNA here is from genome assembly GCA_900303285.1 of Rhinella marina. NCBI lineage: Eukaryota > Metazoa > Chordata > Amphibia > Anura > Bufonidae > Rhinella > Rhinella marina. The sequence continues at coordinate 314,818 of ONZH01000082.1, read as the reverse complement.
GAGCGGCTCAGCCCCATTCAAGTGAATGGAGCTGAGCACGATACCAAGCACAGATGGTATACAATGTACGGCATTGTGCTTGGTGAACTGAGAGAAGGTAGCGGCACTCACAGGAACTCTGGGACCTTCTCAAAACAGCTCATCGGCGGGGGTCCCGGATGTCAGACCCCCACCGATCAGATACTGATGACCTTAAATCTCGGAAATCTCGGAAAACCCCTTTAATAGTTAATATGTATGTGACCTAATTAAGAAAATTCATTTTATTATCAAACCTGCTCCCTAGTAGCTAACGAGGATATTCTTCTTGGAGTGTGTTCAAATTACGTTTGCCCCATGCACCTGGCGGATTTCCTTTTGGCATACTATCAGCCGGTGTACTTCCACGTAGACTGCCATTCCCTGCAGAGGTGTCCATAAAAAAAAAGAAAAAAACCTGCATACGTTATCTTTGCAGCGCTGTTCTATGGGTGACGTACGTCACTGTATATCTATATAGTGATCCTTCATGTATACTCCAAGAAGTCATCCTTAAAATCCTGGAAAGCTGAAACACAATGTGAACGGGGCCTTTGAATTCTGCACTCTCCACTTTTTTGGGTTTTTGTGAAGGGATGTCTTAGGCGTTGCAATACCAGACACCACCAGTGGGTAAGAGTGGCGCTGTTCCTGGAAAGTAAAAAAAAAAAAAGCATGATTTTTCTTTCTTTCTGAACCCAGAAAACCCCATGTGACACCAAAGGCAGCTTACCCCTGGACATTAGTATGCATGCCGAGATTATCATGTATGTTACCGGGGGATGAAGTGACAGCTGCCGACTGAAGAGTTTCGTATCTCGGGGCGGCATTAGTCAGTAGATTTACAGGGATCTCGTAGCGAGGCCAGTAACGTCTTAAGTCTTTAGCAATGTAATGAGACTTGAGAGCGGCGCAGGAATATTCCAGGCTCCGCGGTGTTTGCCTCCTTTCCATAAACCCTGCAGGGACGTGCCAGCAGAATAACAAGGGCTCAGGAACGTTTCCTCTCCAGAGACGCCTCGAAGGCATCACCGAGAACTACTCTATAGACAGTTCTGTCAAGATGATGAGGTTTCTAGTCGATGAATACAAAGCTACTTGTAGTGAGCTCCAGCACGTCTTGATATTTGCCCGTGCAGTAGTTTTATTAAAGAGACACCAACAGGTCTGCCATAGTAAATACTTGAGTGAAATAGCATGTCGAGACCGCCAAGTTGGCATACGCCAAGGCAGTGCCTCCTGGGAAAAAAAAGTTATGCAGATTAGCTCCTATCCTAGTCAGAAGGAAAACTGTCTCTCTAGTGCCACCTATTGGGGGTAGCTGGCCTATGACAGTTGTGGAGCGTATTTATTCTGTGTAGCTCCTCTCCTGTTATTCCTCTTGGAAAAGTATGAATAAGTTGACCAATGGGTGTTCCCTGTAAAAAGGGGTGTGTCCCTACGCTCTCTGATTTTGTCAGCGCTGATTGGTCAATGCCAGACCGGGTAGGGACACACCCTTTATGGGGGATGCAAGCGTCTCTTTAAACTTAATTAGAGAATAGCGGATAATGTGATTCTCGACTATTTCCTCCCGGCTGGAGCGTGTCCTTCATCATGTTCTGTAATGGATTGTCTCTTTTTCTGCAGACGGCTGCCTCCTAGTTGGAGATTTCTCTAGCATTTCTATTGATTTAGCATTATGCTGCTGTTTTAATACTCCAAATGAAAATGTGTGTGTTTTAGCTCAGTTATCATCATGATTACTTCTTGATGCCCTGGGCCATTACTACTCCCTGTATACTATTTCTTCTTATAATGAGCAAATAGTAGGAGTGAAGAGTCTTACAGGCCAGACAACACTTCTCTGGGTTTCTGGTAAGACTCCTCAGGGCTTCTAGGTGCTCTCCATAAGGAGAAATCGTACCCCCTGGATCCTGACCAAGGCCTCTCACCCAGGGAAGCCAGTTCTCTCTGCTCTGCACAGATCACCCTGAAACAGGTGTCTACAGATGAGGTGCTGGCTTAGCTATTATCCAAGTTGTGCTTCAAGGCCTGTGTAAAAGATTGAGCGTTGACTTATAGGACAGCTACCTTACATCTGGTGGCATCAGAGGCTCAGCTTTCTTTTCTTTTTGGAAGGGGAGCTGATTTGCATATATTTTACTCTATGCATATAACTGACTTTCCTTGTTTGGTCTGGACCAGTGCTACTCTGTATATATCTGTAGACACTTATCGTCTGCTCTGGACCAGTACTACTCTCTGTATATATCTGTAGACACTTCTTGTTTGTTCTGGACCAGTACTACTCTCTGTATATATCTGTAGATACTTCTCGCTTGTGCTGGACCAGTACTACTCTCTGTATATATCTGTAGACACTTATCATCTGCTCTGGACCAGTACTACTCTCTGTATATATCTGTAGACACTTCTTGTTTGCTCTGGACCAGTACTACTCTCTGTATATATCTGTAGACACTTCTCACTTGCTCTGGACCAGTACTACTCTCTGTATATATCTGTAGACACTTCTCACTTGCTCTGGACCAGTACTACTCTCTGTATTTATCTGTAGACACTTCTCACTTGCTCTGGACCAGTACTACTCTCTGTATATATCCGTAGACACACCTCGCTTGCTCTGGACCAGTACTACTCTCTATATATATCTGTAGACACACCTCGCTTGCTGTGGACCAGTTCTATTCTCTGTATATATCTGTAGACACTTCTCGCTTGTGCTGGACCAGTACTACTCTCTGTATATATCTGTAGATACTTCTCGTTTGCTCAGGACCAGTACTACTCTCTATATATCTGTATATACTTCTCGCTTGTGCTTGACCAGTACTACTCTCTGTATATATCTGTAGATACTTCTCGTTTGCTCAGGACCAGTACTACTCTCTGTATATCTGTATATACTTCTCGCTTGTGCTTGACCAGTACTACTCTCTGTATATATCTGTAGACACTTATCGTCTGCTCTGGACCAGTACTACTCTCTGTATATATCTGTAGACACTTCTCACTTGCTCTGGACCAGTACTACTCTCTGTATATATCTGTAGACACTTCTCACTTGCTCTGGACCAGTACTACTCTCTGTATATATCTGTAGATCTCGTTTGCTCTGGACCAGTACTACTCTCTGTATATATCTGTAGACACTTCTCGTTTGCTCAGGACCAGTACTACTCTCTGTATATATCTGTAGACACTTCTCGTTTGCTCAGGACCAGTACTACTCTCTGTATATATCTGTAGACACACCTCACTTGCTGTGGACCAGTACTACTCTCTGTATATATCTGTAGGCACTTATCGTCTGCTCTGGACCAGTACTACTCTCTGTATATATCTGTAGACACTTCTCACTTGCTCTGGACCAGTACTACTCTCTGTATTTATCTGTAGACACTTCTCACTTGCTCTGGACCAGTACTACTCTCTGTATATATCCGTAGACACACCTCGCTTGCTCTGGACCAGTACTACTCTCTATATATATCTGTAGACACACCTCGCTTGCTCTGGACCAGTTCTATTCTCTGTATATATCTGTAGACACTTCTCGCTTGTGCTGGACCAGTACTACTCTCTGTATATATCTGTAGATCTCCTTTGCTCAGGACCAGTACTACTCTCTGTATATATCTGTAGACACTTCTCGTTTGCTCAGGACCAGTACTACTCTCTGTATATATCTGTAGACACTTCTCGTTTGCTCAGGACCAGTACTACTCTGTATATATCTGTAGACACACCTCACTTGCTCTGGACCAGTACTACTCTCTGTATATATCTGTAGACACTTCTCGTTTGCTCAGGACCAGTACTACTCTCTGTATATATCTGTAGACACTTCTGGTTTGCTCAGGACCAGTACTACTCTGTATATATCTGTAGACACACCTCACTTGCTCTGGACCAGTACTACTCTCTGTATATATCTGTAGATACTTCTCGCTTGTGCTGGACCAGTACTACTCTGTATATATCTGTAGACACTTCTCGTTTGCTCAGGACCAGTACTACTCTGTATATATCTGTAGACACACCTCACTTGCTCTGGACCAGTACTACTCTCTGTAAATCTGTAGGTTTATTGCTTACTTTTACATTCTAGAAAAATAATTACAGAGATTCCTTCATTCCCAATTGTAATATCAATAATCTAGTATTCCTATGAATAATGACCCGTCCATGTTGTCAGGTTTCCCACCAGGTGACTGTTTCTGGCCACTTGTGGACAGTCTCCCTCCCTCTTACACATTGATTATTAGATGTTCGATGCTTGGCTCATTTTCTTTTTCTTTCCTTTCTAGAGCACTGTAACTACTTTGGAATAGACGAGAAGTTGGGACCTGTTGCTGTGAGTCTGAAAAGGGACAAACTGGAGGAAAGCAAGGATCACGGTCCACAGTACCAGTACAGGATTATTCTCAGGACCAGCGAGGTGAGACTGAAATGAGCTTAAAGGGGTTGTCAGAAGAAGTACACACATCCCTTTATTCAGAGGACCAGTGATTTCCAGCTGCTAGGAACCCCTACATGACCTGCCCATTCACTCTGTATAGGACCGCTAGAGATAATCGAGTAAATCGCTCTGCTACCTCTAGGAGTCCCTAGGACTCTAGATCTCTCAGCAGTTGGACCCCCACAGATCAGACACTTATCGCCTGTCCTGTGGACAACCCCTTGAAAGAGCTCTGTTGACTTTCTACTTGTGAATTAAAGGGTCACCACATACCTGCTGAGATGAGAGGCGTGCACTTGTCAGCACATTCTCCAGCTTTGTCCCATCTTGATATGTGGCGCAAAACCCGAGATAGAAGCTTTCTAAATTTATGCAAATTGGCCCCTTGGCGCGACAAGGGTGTTGCTGCTGCACCCGAGGCTCTGCTCATTTTCTTTGCCAGCCGCGCCCCGACTGCTTTGACCGATGGGGCCCAGACAGTGTAGATATAATCACGCCTGGTCCTGAAGTCTCGCGGCTGCGCAGTGCAGAGCTGGACATCGCCAGGCACATGCGCAGTACAGGTTCCATCTGCCAAGCTGCGAGACTTCAGGACCAGCCGTGATTACATTGGCCCTGTCAGTAAAATAGCTTATTGCACCAATGGGTCAATTTGCATAAAATTAACATATATTTTTTTCCGAAATAAACCACATATCAAGATGGGACAAAGATTATTAAAATCTGCTGACAAGCGCACGTCTCCCATATTAGCTGGATTTAGTTCAAGGTTCATGGCGACAGATTCCCTTTAATTTTTAATTTAATTAAAAAGTTTTAGGCAGGTGTGGGAAAAATGCTGCAACGAAAGAACGCTTTCAAACATGCAAGTGTTAATAGTTTATTTTTATCAATTAAAGAAATGCAAAGTGAATGAAGAAAATCAGATGAATATTTGGTGTGACCAGACTTTGCCTTCAGATCCGCATCAGTTCTAGGTACACGCCAATCAAAGTTTTTCAAAGGAACTTGGCAGGGATGTTGTTCCAAACATTTAGGAGAACTAACCACAGATTTTCTGTGGATGTAGGCTTGCTCAGATCCTTCTGTCTCATCATGTAATCCCATCCAGACCGGATGATGTTGATGAGATCAGGGCTCTGTGGGGGCCATTTCATAACTTCCAGGACTATTTGTTCTTCTTTACACTGAAGGTAGTTCTTAACGACATCGCCTGTATGTTTGGGCTCATTGTCCTGCTTCAGAATAGATTTTGAGCGAGACGCCTCCCTTAAAGAGGACCTTTCACCGCTCCTGACATGCCTGTTTTAATAGCTTCATGCATTCCCCCTGTAATAACAAGTCTGGAACATCTATTCTTATGTCTGTATGTTGTGCCATTCCTTTATTATTTGCACTAGAAGTTATGAATGAATTGCTATTTACCTTCAGTAAAGGAACAGAGGGGAGGTGACCAGTTGGGGGTGTGTACCTGCACAGACTGACTCTAGCCAATCAGTGCTGCCATGTTCAGACTGTGCAGGTACACACCCCCAACTGGTCACCTCCCCTCTGTTCCCTTACTGAAGACAAATAGCAATTCATTCATAACGTCTAGTGCAAATAATAAAGGAATGGCACAACATAGAGACATAAGAATAGATATTCCAGAATTGTTATTACATGGGGGATGCATGAAGCTATTAAAACAGGCCTGTCAGGAGCAGTGAAAGGTCCTCTTTAAAGGGGTTTTCCAGGGTTTTACTACTGATGACCTATCCTCAGGATAGCTCATCAGTATCTGATCGGTGGGGGTACGACACCCAGGACCCCCCGCCGATCAGCTGTTTGAGAAGGCACCGGCACTCCCGTGAGCCCTGCAGCCTTTTCTTAGCTTTACCTAGGCCAGTGACGTCATGTTCATCGGTCACGTGACCTAGCACAGCTACTATACAGTGTACAGCGCTGTGCTTGGGGGGCGGGGAGAAGGTAGCGGCTCTCACAGGAGCGCCGGTATCTTCTCAAACAGCTGATCAGCGGGGTCCTGGGTGTGTGACCCCCACCGATCACATACTGATGACCAATCCTGAGGAAACCTGGAAAACCCCTTTAAGGCATTACATGATGGATATGTATCGGCCTGTATTTCTCAGCATTGAGGACGCAATTAATTTTGACCAAATTCAAATCTTCATTTCCTGAAATACAACCCCAAACTTGCAAGGAACCTCCACCATGCTTCACGGTCTGCAGACACTCATTCATGTACCGCTCTCCAGCCCTTCGAAGAACAAACTTCCCATCTCACTTTTTGACTCCTTAGTCCAGAGCACCTGCTGCCATTTCTCTGCACCCCAGTCGCTATGTCTTCATGCATAGTTGAGTTGCTTGGCTTTCTTTCCATGTCGAAGGTATAGCTTTCTGGCCTCAATTCTTTCATGAAGACCACTTCTCCGACCAGTAGATGGTCAACCACTGCTTCTGCGACCCTCAATGTGGCCTTTATGAACGGTGTCTTTAGTGTTGAGAAATACAGGCAGATATTTATCCATTGTGCAATACATCAGGGAGGTGTTTAATTTATTCTGCAGCCAGACGCCAACCCCAAGCATACTGCCAATGTCATCAAGAACTATGTTTAGCATAAAGAGGAACAAGGAAGTGATAAGATGACCCAAACAGAGCCCTGATCTCAACATCATCTGGTCTGGCTGGGATTACATGAAGAGACAGGAGAATTTGAGCAAGCCTACATCCACAGAAGATCTACAAGATGTTTGGAACAACCTCCCTCAAAAACGGTGTAGAATAATTGTCGCTCTTTTGAATACAAAGTCTGATCACATCGAATGTTGATTGGATTTAGATTTCTCTTTTGTTCATTCACTTAGTTTATTTTTAGCAAATAACAAAATGCTATTATTATTACTATTTTTTAAAGCCTTCCGACGTTGCAGAATTTTTTCCTCACTTGTATGTGTATGTATATATCTATGTTCATGTGGTTGCAATACACACTGACGATAGCGGTGCAGTGAATTATTTTTTTTTTTTTTCTTAGTATGTCGCCATATGGTGGCAGTTCCATAGAATTGGATACATCCAACATGGGCAGCAGGAACTTTCCTGGCATGTACGTCAAGCATGCTCATGATGTCTGTGATGGCTAACCTCTGGCACTCCAGCTGTGGTAAAACTACAACTCCCGAGATGTACACTTGCTTGGCTGTTCTCAGAACTAAATAGAAATGAATGAAAGGGAACCTGTCATCAACTTTATGCTGCCCATACTAATGGCAACATGAAGTAGAGACGGGTGAGTTGATTTCAGTGGTCTGTCATTTATAAGTTAAAAGTAAGTGGTTGCCAAGAACCAACATCACAACTAGGCCTGGAAAAGAGTCACCGTCACTGAGAAGAGTCCTGGTTATTCATGAATTCCTGCTCTCCCTGCCCACCTGCTGATGACTGACAGTCTTCTTTCTAGTTTTCTCCCTTTCTCTCTAGGAGAGAACTGCCAATCATCAGCAGATGGGCGGGAGAGCAGGAGATTATGAATAACCATGTCTCTTCTCAGGTAGATTTGACTCTTTTTAAGGCCTGAGCTGCAATGATTATGATGCTGGTTCTCGGCAACCACTGACTTTTAGCTCATGAGTGAAACACCGCTGAAATCAGCATTTCTGTCCATATTTTATGCTGCCCTCAGTGAGGTCACCATAAAGTTGATGACAGGTTCCCTTTAAGCATGCTGGGAGTCGTAGTTTCACCACAGCTGGAGTGCCGGAGGTTAGCCATCTAGGCGCTATGTGGAGGGCATGGCCGTGGGCCGAATACACTGCAGTATTTGGCGCCGTTAGCACGTCTATAATTAAACATGGCTTCTAACAACCTGAAGTTTTGTTTTTACTGTTAGATCACTGATTGCTCTCTTATTTCTCAGCTCGTAACCCTGAGAGGTATGATCCACGAGGATGCTGTGCCCTCCACGGCCAAGCACGGTACGGTTCGGGGACTACCCCTCAAAGACGTCCTAGAGGCTGTGATCCCCGAGCTTAATATCCACGGTCTACGGCTGGCCATGAATTCCTCAAAAGTCACCGAGCAGCTTCTCAAGCTGGACGAACAAGGGGTGAGCTGGTGAACCTATTACTATATGACAGGGGAAATAACGTGAATGTAGAGCGGATTGATGTTTTTGATTCTTAGACGGGAGCAAGCCACTGCCGACATGCTTATCTCCCCTGAGAACAAAGGATAGGGCGTGTTCAAGTCCAAATACTCGCTCCTTCTCTCTCCTGACATCAGGGCAGAGTCTGAAAGTCTGGAGACCCTCATACACGTCAGGTTGTCATACGGTCTCAATTAATTTGGTGGGTTCGTCTGATGTGTAGGGTTAGCTTTATTTTTTGAAGGTGAGGAGCACTGACGGAAACGATGTTTACTGCTTAGCAATAGGACTGAAGCTCTGCAGGGTGACCTATTTAGGATAATGGCATGATTTCACTAAATTAGGCCACTTAGATACAAATATGATGGTAGAAAGGGAGTCTGTTGGAAAAAAAATAACATATTCGGTCAGTTCAGATAAAGTTGGTGCGTAGGAAATAGTAAGGCTACGTTCACATTGGCAGCATAGCTCTCCTGGAGGCAGTTCCGGTATAGAACGCGTACAGTGGTTTTTCTCCGCCAGAATCTTGGGATACTTGCCGAGATCTCTGACGGACACTATTATAGTCAATGGGGTCGGGGGGCACCCTGGTAACATCTGGAGGATTCCAGCAGGTTGTCAGAGAGCGGTGCCGCCAATGTGAAAGTAACCTCTGTGGTTAAAGATATAAAGAGGATGATGAACGACCATGGTCATAGACAACCCCTTTAACCTGGGAGCTGCTTTGGTGCTCTCCTGGTCCTGCTCCTGAGACCTCCAGCAAGCAGCTGGGAGAAGAAATTCAGCATGACATGGCAGCCATCAAGATGGGTCTGCAAGAGGAAAACTGGGGGCTTGGTGGTGGTTCTCATCATGGCTCACAAAAGGGATTTCTAAGCAATTGAAGCACCCCCTCCCCTTATAAAGTCCATGCTCCCTAATACCGTGCATGGAAAGAGGTTCCCCTGATGAGACTATCCATTTATTGGAATGAAGATGTCGGGGAAATACAGTATAAAAATTAAAAGCACCCATGGGTATCTCCTGACCCTTTCCAGTCAGATGGTGTTGGGGCAGAGAAGGATTGGAGAATTTGTCTGGCAGCAGCTTTCTACCACCATTGACAACCTATAGCTGCCCAGCCAAAGTGAACATGTAGGGGTGTGGAGGAATCGGGAGAGATCAGTAGAAGGGACGTTGATGAGATGTGTATAAGGTGAAGAGCAGCAATGACTATAAAAGACCCTTCTCTTTCCAGCTCTGCAGAAAGCACAAGGTTGGGATCCTGTACTGCAAAGCGGGGCAGAGCTCCGAGGAGGAGATGTACAACAACGAGAGCGCCGGACCGGCCTTCGAGGAATTCTTGTCTCTACTGGGGGAGAAGGTCTGCCTTAGAGGCTTCAGCAAGTATGCCGCTCAGCTGGACACAAAAAGTGAGTAGTCACCGAGCAGCTGAACACGCCGGATTCCACATGTACATGAGCTCCATGGTCTTGACGGTCACGGATGCTCCAATAATGCCGAGGTGTTGATTAGACTACTTGTATTTTATGACTATAGTAGTGTTGTATGTTATGACTATAGTAGTGTTGTATGGTAGTACACTCCCATACTGTGTGCACTGACCGCTCTCTTGTGTTCTCTTAGCGGACTCCACCGGGACACACTCTCTGTATACCAACTACCAGGACTATGAGATCATGTTCCACGTATCCACAATGCTGCCGTACACCCCAAACAACCGGCAACAGGTAACGAGCCGCTAATGAGAACGAAGGCATGGTAAAGAGTCACCCACTCCATCCTGCTGTTTACCGGATGAATCGAGGCATGATTCACTGTGTGTAGTGAGTTATCGCCTCAGGGGGAAGCTTCAGATTGTGAAATACCTTTACTCGCATGTAAAATAACATTTGTAGGACGTTATAAAATATATTTAATGATGCCATCCCTGAATTGTATAGAACTGAGATGCAGCACTCTTGTGGGGCTCTACGTTATACCTCCATACAGACAAATACGTTGGATGTTTTTCCCATCCATTTAAAGGGGTTATCCAACCCCAAAAATGCCCTCTTAAATGCCTTTGACCCTCACACAGATTGTACTTACCTCGCTTCCCGGCACCCGTGTCACTTGTGATGCCAGCTCGGCCGCCGCTGCATCTCCCCGTTGCGCGGATGAAAACATCTGGCGATGGGGCAGCCAATATCAGGCTGCGACGGGAATGAGCCTCCCTAGTATCACCCGGCATCAGAAACAACGCGGGTGCCAGGTAGCGGAGTAAGTACAGTCTGTGTGAGGGGCCGGGGCATTTTGGAGTGCAATACGAATGCTTCCTCTACTTTACAGTATATTGTAAAACTGGTTACTTGCAGCCACCACTAGGGGGAGCTCAGTGCATAAGAATTTATACAGTTACCCTTGAACTCAACGGAATCTGTAAAATCTTGATGCACTGAGCTTTTGCTACTGATGACTGCAGGTAAATGCTGGGAAGCATAACAAGGAGGCCCCCATAGCCACTGACTGAGGCCTTACACTGACCTTGATCATTTGTGGTTTGGCTAGCAACAGCAGATTTCAAAATGCATCATTTCTTCATTCTTTTCAGCTTCTTCGGAAGAGACACATTGGAAACGACATCGTGACCATCATCTTCCAGGAGCCTGGAGCTTTGCCTTTTACTCCCCAGAACATTCGCTCGCACTTCCAGCATGTCTTTATCATTGTCCGGGCACATGAGCCTTGCACTGACAATGTCTGCTACAGGTGGGCTCCTATTACATATTATATACCCGTATTTTTCGCTTTATAAGACGCACCCGAAGATAAGACGGACCCCAGATTTTTTTCAGAGTACGAAAATAAGAAAAAAATATTTTTCCGATCCTTATATCAGACCCCCTCATAAATATCAGGACATCACATCACACCCCCCAGATCAGCCCTTTCAGAGGTTACCTGCTTACCTCTCTTGTGCCGCAGCTCCTCTTCATCTCCAGCAAGTCGTGCTTCCCTGTCTTCTCCAGCCAACGCTGCATTGTCACCTGACTGCGTGGAGCAGGGTCAGGACAGTGCAGCGCCCGCAGGAGAAGACAAGGGAGCGCCGGCCCCAGCAAGAAGACTAGGGAGGGTAAGTATCTTCCCTGGCACCCAATGTATACTAGTGAGCGCTTCCATAATGGAAGCACTCCCTAGTGTTCGCTTTATAAGACGCATGGCCGTTTTCCCCCTACTTTTGAGGGGAAAAAAGTGCGTCTTATAAAGCAAAAAATACGGTATATATATATTTTTTTTTTCTCCACTGTAATATCCCTCTCATACTAATACTGGTTGACCTATTCCTCGCAGGGTGGCAGTGACCAGATCCAAAGATGTCCCTCCATTCGGTCCTCCAATTCCTAATGGAGTCACATTCCGTAAATCCGACGTGTTCCGCGACTTTCTCCTGGCTAAAGTGATCAATGCCGAGAACGCGGCTCACAAGTCGGACAAGTTCCACACTATGGCGACTCGTACACGACAGGAATACCTAAAGGACCTGGGCGAGAACTACGTCACCAATACTCCTATCGACACCACGGGTAAATTTAACTTGATCTCTCTGACGTCCAAGAAGAAGGAAAGGACACGGGCGCGGCTGGGTGCCGAGCTGCAGAGTTCGGGCGCCTTGTGCTGGAGAGTGATGGCTCAAGACTTTTCTCAGGCGGCTGAGACGGAGTGCGCGTTGGGCATCTCCAACGAGTTTATGGTCTTGATTGAGACCGCCACCAAGGAAGTGGTCTTTAACTGTTACTGTGCCGACGTCATAGGGTGGACTCCAGAGCCGCTGTCCCTGAAGATCTTTTATGGCCGAGGTGATCATATATTAATACGGGCAATTGACGGGAATGCAGAAGATATCCGGGAGATTGTGCAGAGACTTAAGGTCAGTAAGTCTTCAATAAAGCAGCGGTGCTGTGTAAATGCTGGGCTTGCTTTATTTGACTGATTGGCGCGTTAATCATTTTAATGCTCCTCATGCGTACAGTAAATCATATTCCGACATCACCAATAAAGAAATCCATAACCTGGATATGAAGTAGAGGTTTCGTCTATACTAGTGCTGAGCACCGCCATATTGTAGCAACACAACCGCATAGTGTAGAGCAACAGTCCAGGTCCACAGATCCTCTCCTGTGTTTTATATTGTGATGGAAATGTTCCTTGTCCTAGTATCCTGTACTTCAGCCTGGTATCATCCCCACCACTGCAGTTAAGGGCTCATTCACACGACCATGGCAGTCCCCAATGCACGAGCACCATCCATTGAATGGGTCAGTGATTTGTCCGCGATAGAACATGTTCTATTTTTTTGCGATGCGGAAGCATGGACAGAAACCCCACGGAAACACTCCGTAGTGCTTCCGTGGGGTTCCGCACCGACCTTCCGGGGTGCGGACCCATTCAAGTGAATGGGTCTGCATCCGTGATGCGGGGTGCACACGGCCGGTGCCCTCATATTGCAGACCCGCTGTTTGCGGGGTGCAATATGGGCAGGGCCGAGCAACAGCCGTGTGAATGAGCCCTAACCCCATGAGGGTCAGTAGTTGGACTTACTATGTAATGACATAGTAATGATATCTTTCTAGTACTTACTGCGAGCCCTCTTAGAAGTGTCCATAAGGTAACATTTGAAAAAAATGTTGGCGTGTCAGAAGTTTTGATTGGTCGTTGAAACAAAAGGGCTAAATGCTGCGCCCCTTTGGCTCTGTTCGGCCAATCCTCAGAGCCGGTGGTGTTAGGGTTGTGCTGCATCATTTTCTTTCTATGGATCCGTACACCACTCTCCCTGAGGGGCACAGTGCTTCTGCCTCTCGTCTCCGAAATCTGTAGGGGTCTCAGGGTCTGGACCCCACCTATCAAAACTTCTGACCTGTCACTTTTTTTTTTCCCTCTAGCCACTTATTCAAAGGTCTCTGTCTGGTATTGCAGCTCACCCCCCATCAAGTGGGGGTGTGTCCTTTTAAGTAGGGCCATTTAAATGATGCCTTGAAAGAGGTAAGCTTTCACTGAATTGCGCCCTGACCACCTGCTGCATGTCATTCCTGGTTTTGGGATGGGTCAGCGCTGTGCGCCCTCCTGCAATCTGTGATAAGCAGAGAGGACACACCTGCTACATACCAGTTCCTGATTTCTGTCCCCTGCCTGGAGGTCACTTCATGGACGCAGTCACACTAACTCACCTATAGTAACATCAGCGGGGGAACCACAGTATTAAAGGGTTATTCTCATTTTAGACAATGGGGGCATATCGCTAGGATATGCCCCCATTGTCTTATAGGTGCTGGGACCCGCACCTATATCCAGAACGGAGTCACCGAACTGAATGAGGGCTCACTGTGCATGGGCACCCGCCCTCCATTCATTTCTATGGGGCCGCCGAAAATAGCCGAGCGCTGGCTCGGCTACTTCCGTCGGCTCCATAGAAATGAATGGGAGCGGTGGCCGCGCTTGCACGCTGCGCTCCCATTAGTTTCTATGAGCGCAGCAGGGAGCTGCGCCTGGTGGTGGCCGGACCCCCAGAAACCCGGGGTCCTCCAGGCGCAGCGCTCCCTGCTCCGTTCTGGATATAGGTGCGGGTCCCTAGCGATATGCCCCCATTGTCTAAGATTGTCTATGAGCATACCCCTTTAAATGTAAAAATCACAATGCAGAACCTATATGTGTATACTTTGGGGAGAGTCAGAAGCCCCCCGTACACATTAGGCCTTATTCACACGTCAGTGATTGTGAGCCAAAACCAGGACTGGAGCCTCCACAGACATGAGGTATAAGGGAAACATCTGCACCTGTTCAGTGTTTAGAGCTGCACCTGGTTTTGGCTCAAAATCACTGATGGAAATCACTGACCGAACACGGACGTGTGAATAAGGCCTTAAACTGAGAAGAGTGGGCTTGGGCGACCATACACTAACATGTCCTGGGAATGTTTAGGCGCCCTGTACGACAGGGTGTTTGCCCCAGGTTCTTTTTTTTCTGCCATTTTCTACAAAGACATAGAACACAGGTAGTAATAATACATATTCCAAATTTCAGAGATTGATGGAAGAAAAGCAGGCGCTTTTAGATGCTTTCGTTTCAGTGCAATATTTTTCACTGACCCTTAAAGGGGTTGTCCACCTTGGAACATTTTAAGTGTGTGCTCTACCTGTTCTACCTGTTGAAAAGAAATCCTGCACACCTGCTCTCCATCGCTCCATTACGGGTCCCTAGTTCCCTTCAGTGGTCTTTTAAGCCCGGTCCTGTAAATCTGCTGAGTAAGTGCCGCTTGGGGGGACATCCTAAACTGAGGCTAATCATTGGCTACAGTGGAACACATGACCCCATCCGTCCTGACGTTTACAGGACTGGAGCAGAGGGGCGGCAGGGGAGTCTGAGGCGTTTTTTTTTTTTTTTGAACAAGTACAACACACTGCTGCCCACAGTTAAAAATGTCCCAATGGTCTACAACCCCTTTAAGGCACCTTTATGATACCTCTGAGAACGCCCCGGCCGCCCGCTGTGCAGGAAGGACAGCATTAACGCCCCCATTGAACGGAGATGAGCTGCAGTGCCATGCACAGCGGGCGGCCGGGACCAGGACCTCTCATATTTGTATTGTGACCTGTGTGTCCATCACGTAACCGGGAAGTATGTAGGAATATTATATACAAGGAATGGAATATCCCTATAATTCATACTTATTAATCCACTACTTTTAACACACAATATGCAATAAAAGCCTCGATACTTACACAAAAACTAAGTCATTCTGCACAAATGGAAACAACATCGTGTCTACCCATGTGTCTCCCGGGGGGACAAACACATTGGGGGTTCTGTGTAGGGCGCTATCATACCGTAACAGAGGAGAAGTGCGCCATTGATCTATTGGAGAGAAATATTGATGGCCTATACTTAGGATCTATGAGAGCCCAGCTCCTGGCTCCCCGCTGTTTAAAGAGGGTTTGGAGCTTCGGTGTACACCACTGCATCCTTGCAGCATGCCATGCACAGCGCCATACATTGTATAGTGGCCGTGCTTGGTATTGCAGCTTCACTTGAATGAGGCAGAGCTGCAAATAGGCCATGTGACTGATGTAGGGTGACGTCTGGCCTACAAAAAAAGGCTTCTCCTTGTAGCAGCTGATCATCGGAGGTGCAGGGAGTCGGACCCCACTGATCAGATATTGTGACTTATCCTAAGGAGAGGCCATTCAATATTGAACTCCCAGAAAACCACTTTAAAGAAGAACTCCCGACAAAAATTTTATTCCATGTCCTGCTAGAAATGTACATGATGTAATCTGTAGTGAATGTCATTTTCTTACCAGTGTCTGAATTTTTGACTTATATCATCCTGAAGTTTCTTATCTGTGTCATGTGACCAGCAATTAGACCCACCAACTCACACATAAACTTATGTGTGGACAGGAAGTCTAATTCTCTATGTATTCCTATGAGACTGAAAGTGAGGCTCCCATAGGAATGAATAGAGCAGTTCCTGGCTTCCTGTCCTGGGTCAGTTGGAGGTCAGGGAGTTGGTCACATGACCCAGCTACAATAAGAAGAGAGGTTATTACAGAAACAGTCACTGATAAGAAAATGACAATCACTACAGATTATATCATGCACCTTTCTAACAGGTCAGAGAATAACATTTTTTGAGGGAGTTCTTCTTCGTATTCGGGTAGGCTCAGGATTACAAAGTAGTGTTGATCCAATAGAAATTAATGGGATTGCAGTGCCAGTTGCTGGATTTTTTTGCATGTCAAGCTGCAGTTACATTAATTTTGATGGTAAAAACCGCTACTCTGCAACCAGTTTAGCCGGACCCATCTGGAAACAGCAGCCACTGCAGGAGAAAGGTGGTATTGCACTCAGATGTATTGATGGCCATATAAGACATGGTCACCGTGAGTCCTCCAGAATGGGAGCCACAGGTGTATAACATCTCTCTAATCTCTGACTGATAGAGGGGGAGGGTCCTGAGCAGGGCATTGCCCCCTTTATGATGTTCTAATGCGTCATCCTTTTGACTGCTTTTATTGGTCTGCACCAAGTATTAAACCTCCTTACAACTTGAAACGTTTTACATCTGGATATTGGGATCTGCAAAACGCGTGTCGGAGGATGTGCATGTCCAGTCTTTGAATGCTTTTATTGTATTTGTTGGCCTCGATCACTTGAACTTCTGGCGCTTTTTGCATAGTTTTTCCTGTTATGTCTGGTTTACTTATGTTATGTGTCCCATGGGGATAAAATGGCGGCTTTACATATGTGTGTACTTACAGTGACGTCTTGTAAACATTTTGTGCATTGACTCGCGCGTTTCAGGTTTCCGTTTGTGCATGATGACTTAATCTGTGTCGAAACTTTTCTTACTGTGATGTGGATAAAAATAAAGATGAATAAATGATTAATAAAGATGAATAAATGTTGTGCCCTCGGTGTCTTCCATGGCTCAGTGTTTTTGGATTAATAGCCGGAGCCTTGTGTATACAGTAAGTAGCTCTGATGTCATATCTTGTATAGGTTATCATGATCATCGCCCTACACTACATAAAGACATTTAACCTGAGATACAGCCTGTATTAGATCCTCCAGAGCTGCATTCGTTAATTCTGCTGCTTGTCCTAGATTACTAGAGGTCCTAGATCAGATTACTGTAAAGAGTGCTGTACACTTACCCCGAGAGTAAATCTCAAGCTCCGCACAGACGTTTAGCCAGCAGGAAATGCCGTCAGGTTTCATCTGAGCACTGCAGAATTGTGAATGCAGCTCTGGAGTACAACTCGAGATCATTAAAAGATAAGTAATGCATGTGTATGTACAAAGTTAATCAAGTTTTAGGTAAATTAATTTTACGTGAATGTGAAATTGTGTCCAAAGGTGAATGTGTGCAAAGGGAAGCTGTCAGAAGTTTTTTTTTTTTTTTTGCCGAGATCTGCTGACCGCTCCTCTCCTGTGCTTTCTGAACATGTCCTTATTAGCCAAAGCCAATACATTATTTTACGTCATCCCATCTCCTGTGTGCACCGTTGTCTTCTAGCCTCGGTTGTCTTCTAGCCTCGGTTGTCTTCTAGCCTCGGTTGTCTTCTAGCCTCGGTTGTCTTCTAGCAGGTTTGGTTGGCAATAAGCTTCCGACAGGTTCCCTTTAAGACATTTTACAGCATAGGATGTAGATGTGGCCATCATAAGCTGGCAGATGTCTTACCCACTGTGCCAAGTGTGTCTTGAGTGTATTGTATAAGTGCCTGGAGGATCAGTCAGGTTACAGGGTAGGAGAGTAACTCCTCTTATCTCCTTACCAGATTATGACCACAGGATGCGAGACGGTGGACATGACCTTACGCCGGAACGGACTAGGACAGCTCGGTTTCCACGTCAAGTATGATGGTACGGTGGCAGAAGTGGAGGACTATGGATTTGCATGGCAGGCTGGTCTGCGGCAGGGCAGCAGACTTGTCGAAATATGCAAGGTGGCCGTGGTGACCCTCACCCATGACCAGATGATCGACCTCCTCCGCACGTCAGTTACCGTGAAGGTGGTGATCATACCGCCCCATGAGGATGGAGTCCCTCGAAGGTAAGAGGATCATAAATGCAAAAAAATTAGTCTCCTCTCCTCTCTGCTTTAGGACTGTATTAGATTAAAAGATCTAGCAGACGATTGTTGGGAGGGAAGCGTTCCTTCCTGACAATCGCCTGCTCGCTAGCGGAGGAGACCACTGCTATTACATGCAAAGATCTCCTCCACAGTATGGGGAGGAGCGATCGCTAATGCCATCCCTCGTCCCCGTACTGCCTTATTGTTTGCCCGCAGCAGAGTGTGATTACATACCACGATCTGCCACCAGCAAACGACATTTAAGAATTCTGAAAGATTCCGAGCGTTTGCTTGTTTATTGGGTAATCGCCGGCAGTATTACACTGCCAGATCATCGCTAACGAGCATTCCTGCGAATGGTTGTTAACTATCAATCATGCTTTACTCTGTAGGTAGAATGCAGTCTATTGTTCCCTGTTATCAGCGGTTTCAGACACTGAATTGTGCAGTTCCTCTGTTATTCCTCCTGTAAATTATGAATAAATTGGACTATTTCCCTTCTCAATAGGCTGTGTCCCTTCTCAGGCTGACAGTGGTATACCACATTGACAAGGGGATGTGGTAACATCCAGTTGGTAATTTATTCATTCGTTTTCTAGAGGAATAACACAGTACCGGCACAACACAGAGGTTAAAGGGGTTTCCCGAGATAGGATAGGTCATCAATATCAGATGGTGGGGGGTCTCTGCTGAGCACCGCGGCCTACAGCGCCATACATTTCTATGGGACTGCCAGAGATTGCCAAACATAACGCTCAGCTATCTCAGGCAGTCCCATAGGAAATTTTTGGGATTTTTGTAAGGTATCAGTACCCCAGTGACCAGACAGAAGCCGCCATCCTCTCCCTTTTGTATTGTGGTAAACCGCCGAGAACTGTCTTTTTGTGCTAGACAGTCAGAGGCGTATTTTTCTTAGGGAGATATTTCTACAAGGTTCCTCAGAATTCCTTTTAATTCAGAAATCCCAGCAGTTACGCAACCACATACGACCATTGCTCAACCTGCTCTGCCGAATAACATAACTAGCGGTAACTTATTCTAGGACAGGGGTAAGCAACCTCCGGCGCTCCAGCTGTTGTGAAACTACAATTCCCAGCATGCTCCATTCATTTCTATGAGAGTTCTGAGAAGAGCAAAGCACGTATTAATGCTGGGAGTTGTAGTTTCACAACAGCTGGCGTGCCGGAGGTTGCCTTTCCCTGTTCTAGGCTTTATGGAGGATCTCTGCCTGTATAAATGAGTGTATTATATTTTAGGACTGTCTGATAATCTAGAAAAGTTCATAGATAGGCTGCAACTGTCAGGACTTATTGATGCCACATTAACCCCCTAACTGTTTTGCCCAAGTCCAGCTCCAGCAGTGGGAAAAGTAGCTAACTGGAGGGGAGGGAGGGCTGCTTTAGATGCTGCTACCTCCTGAATGCTAGCAGCTAGAAATATGGTCTTGGTCAACTGGTCTTGTTTAAAAGAAGACATTCCAAGCTTTCAGACAGTACGTTCAGTATAGAAATCGGGATGCAGTGAATGAAAGTGAAAGTAAAAACAAGTTTTACTCACGATTATTCACAACTTGATTTCTAACAGTGATTTCTCCTCTGTTGCTTGGACTTTAGCTGTCATTTTATGGTATGGAAGCCTGGAATATCAGCTTTCAAACAAGACCAGTTGCATGTTTCTAGCTGCAACCATTGAGGACCTATTGCCATCTAAAACAGCCCTCCCCCCCCCCTCCAGTTAGCTACTTTTCACACTGCCCAAGCTGGACTCGGGCAAAACAGTTAGGTGGTTAAAGGACTTTTTAGGACCCGTTCACACAGCATCAGCCTTGCCAAAATTCCAGCAACATTTGCATGGTGTCTGCCTCCCGTTTTTTTTCCCGGTGGGGGACCAAGCTACTGGTAGCGTGGCTGGAGGTTTAAAGCCACGACCAGGCCAAGAAGGGCTAAGTCCCATTTTTGGAGCGGTGCCTGGGCAGATGCCGATGTCTGTTCGCAGCTTAGCTCCAGATATTGCCTCTGCAAAATCCACTGTGTGAACATAGCCTTATTGCGGCTCAGTGAACAATCATAAATTGAATTTTGGGGAAATACACAGCACATGAGAGGCGGCAGGTTACAGCTGTATAAGACCCGTCTGCTTTCCATACGTGACGTGCACGCTCTGCATGTTGTTGGTACACGCTTAGACAGGTTCACATACTTGTCATATGTTTTTGCAGATTTATCACAGTCCCATGTAAATGGAGCATAACGTTACCTATGGTTACTGTTTACTCCGCACTTACGTGTTATATTAATATGTGAAGGCGTGCAGGGCGCCTCTTGCATTCGGGGTTAGATTGTTAGCTCTTCACCTAGCAGAATCGCTTATTTTCTGGAAGGTTGAGTAAACCGCACCCGTTTCTAGTCTGGCAGGACAAGTTCTGACACAGAGATAGCTGCAGAGCAGTCCCTGTAACGTTCTCCATCCGCCGTGGGGGTTGTGCTCTCATTCTGCCTGTACATGTGTAGAGACCTCTCCGCATCCAGCATTCTTTGTGTTTTTTTCCTCCATAGAGGATGGTCCGAGTCCTACGAGCTCAGCTCTATGGACAACAAGGACGGAGAGAATGCCACGTCTAGTTCCCGGCCTCCCTACCGCAGCAACACCGCCTGGCAGTGGAGTGGCTCTGCCACCCATCACGGGGCAAGTCCGTCTCAGAAGTGGGTTACCCCGACCTTTGCACACTCTCTTAACCGGCCACCCAAGCAGGGCCCGGCGGTGCCTGTCCGAGAGCCCCAGCCGCTACACAACAACAGAAGGTGAGTCTGCGCCCCTTGTGGCTGAACACAGCACTGCAACGTCCGCAGGTAGGAAGCTGCTGTGTGTTTCATGGTCAATGTAAAGCGGAGATATTCTAGTCGGGAATCACATGCAGAGCGATTCCCGAATAATCTCCTTTTATCAAGATTGCTCCTCTTTATTAGGCCTCATGCACACGGCCGTATCCGTTTTTCATCTCTATGTTGCATTTGTATTTTTTGTGGATTCATTAACTTCAGTGGATCCGTAGTCCGCAAAAGGACATGTTTTATCGCGTATGGATCATCCATGTGCTTTGGGCATCTATATGTCCATCCCATAATATATGGACCACCGTTTTCCGATAAAATGCAGGCGGCACGCGGACTGCATCTGTATTTTGCAGATTTGCAATTTGTGGACTGCAAAACGGATATGGTCCAGTGCATGACCCTTACCATGAGAGAGATGATCATTGACCAGGGCACCAGCCGGACACTGCCAGTCCCCTGAAGGACCCTTTATATACAGGCCTAGGTTAACCTTTGGATCTGTCCACACTGGGACCAAAATTCCAAATTTTTTTTCATGTATTTTTGCTGCATTTACACATTCACTTCATATCACGTCACTGCAGATAACATTTGTGTATGAACCCGAAGAGAAAAATGTGCATCATAAACCTCCGATTTAAGAGAATTATTAATTTATTAAAAAAAAAAAAAAGATTAGACTTCATGCACATGGGAGACTGTACAACATCACACAGTCCCTGTCCCCACAGGCAGTCTGCATGGCAATGTATGGTGCCTCCGGGAGAATACGGAATACATAAGGAAAAAATATTCTTGTGCCTCTGTGTAAAATCGGAAGCGTTTGAAGTATGTTGTGGGCAAATATATGGACCTGTAAAATGATCATGTCCGCAAGACCTTACACAGGTTGTCTGTGTGGTGCAGATACTAAAAGACAGGGATGGACAACTTGTGGCCCTCCAGCTGTTGCAAAGCTACAACTCTCAGCATGCCATACTGCCTACAGCTATCAGCCTACAGCTGGGCATGGTGGGAGTTGTAGTTTTACAACAGCTGGAGAGCCGCAGGTTGGCCATGCCTGCTAAAAGAGATCATACGTGACTTATCGATCCCCGCAGCAGCTGATCTGGTCCCCTGCCAGTCTCCTGATCCCTTTCAACATGTTTAATATTGAAGACCTGTCCTCAGGATAGCTCATCAATATCAGCTCCCTGGGATCAGTTGTTTGAAGAGGCTACACAGCTCTCATGATCGCCACGGACTCCTTGCAACTCACCAAGCATAGCGCCACCCATTGGATAGTGGCTGCACTTGGTATTGCAGCTCAGCCCCATTGACTTGAATGGGATTGAGCTGTACCTAGGCCATGTGACCGATGAGTGTGACATCACTGGCCTTGGAAGAGGCTGAAGCGCTTCAAACAGCTGAACGGCGGGGGCACCGGGAGTCAGATCCCACAGCGATCAGATACTAAGGCTTTTCTTACATATACATAAAAGAAGCATTTGTCATGATTTCGGGGCTGGGTTTTTACAAGAAAAGTATGGTCCGTTTTGGAGCACCTCCCCCTACATGGCGGTATGCTTACTTTGAAATGCATTTTGGAGGTGACAGGCTGCTTTAAATATGGTTTACCAAGATTTCAAAAAATGCACCAAAAGCAGGGAATGTGGCGGCCTCTGCCAGTCTTAGTTTACTTATTCTGTAGTGACGATGTGCCGTGCCTCCATGTCACCCCGTATGTGCCGTGCGTCCATGTTACTAGCAGGTAACCAGTGATTGGCTGCAGCAGTCATATGTGTACAGCACATCATCACTGCAGCAATGTGATCGATGTTCGGAGCGACGACAGTGACGCATTCACCAGGTGACTACTCAGCAGGGAATATGATAAAGAGGTTTTCCAAAATGTTGTAAAATTAGGCAGAGGGCAGTATAGAATTAAGAAAACCAAAAACAGCAAGAAAAAAAAAATCCAAACCTTTCTTCCCTTTAGGGCTCATTCACACGGCCGTTGCCCTGCTGTGCCCATGTTGTGGACCGCAAACAGCAGGTCCACGATATGCGGCCACCGGCCATGTGCACCCCGCATCACGGATGCGGATCCATTGACTTGAATGCGTGCGCAATCCGGAAGGTCGGTGCGGAACGGAGGCATGGAATCCCACAGAAGCACTATGGAGTCTGTCCGTGCCGCCGCACCGCAAAACAGTAGTTGTATATATTTTTTTATTTTATATACTTTAATTTAGAAAGAGGAGAGGCAATCCAGCGCTTGTTAAAATCTTCACGCGCTTTATTGGTATCCTAGCAAATAATTCACAAGCAAAAAAACCTTCGCCCCAAAACGCATTTGCAGTTGACGCGTTTCGACGCTTAGTGGTGTTTGAAACGCGTCAACTGCAACTGCATTTTGGGTGAAGGTTTTTTTGCTTGTGAATTAGTTGCTAGGATACCAATAAAGCGCGTGAAGATTTTAACAAGCGCTGGATTGCCTCTCCTCTTTCTACTGTTACATTGGATTTACCTGGTTCGGATCCGTGCACCGAGACATTGAAGTGGAGGTGAGCTGGATGTTTTTCCAAATACGTTTCTTTAATTTACACTACTTCCTGCCTAATTTTGCAAAAAAATCTTCGAGAACCTCTTTATTATTTGGAGTATATAGCATGGCAGCATTATTTGTATATTGTATGGCAGTGTTAGACACTATATGGCGGTGTGATTAGACCATTGAATGGAATAAGTGTATAAAACTGGTGAGCAGAGAGGTCTTACTTTGCATTTTGCCCAAGCCCCTGTTTTATACAAGATGGTTTAAAGCAGTGCTGCCCAACCTGCGGCCCTCCAGCTGTTGTGAAACTACAACTCCCACCATGCCCTGCTGTAGGCTGTCCGGGAATGATGGGAGTTGTAGATTTGCAACAGCTGGAGGGTTGCAGGTCGGGCATGCCTGGTTTAAAGCAAGGTGGTTGTCTAGTTTAACAGAGTTGAGTCTGCTACATAGCGCAGTGACACGTTGTTACCACATGTGCCGTGGCCTTTCATCCATTATACATGGCACCCATCCTTGGAACATGTAGAGATTAGATCCCTTTTTAGCCTCACTGTAAGCCCCGCTGACAGGGTGAAGATTCATCACATGGTATGTAAGGAAATATTAATTATACAGGATGACCTACTCTTGAAAAACTGGCACAGCGTGTGCCAGGGAGTCAGCTGAGGCAGGTGTGACGAGGGAGGAGATGCCCACAGGGCCCCGAGAGACTTTCACCTGTGTCTGCAGTTTTTCATATGAGCTAATTTCATGCATACAGGCCGGTGAGTTATCCGGAGACGCCGCATGTCGCCACATCCCCAACGGCCGTCGACAAAGTGCAGCCGTACAGACAGCAGTCTGGGAGCTTCTCTACACCAGCGTCTACTGGGGCCGGATACAACCGCTATAAACCCACTGCGGACAGGTGAGGGCCGCGCCGCTGTGCACAATGCAATGTGACCTCAATATGTCATGTAATTAAGGTGTGCAGAAGTCTACCTGGGTTTCATTCTGCAGGTTCACAGGTTAGAAGGGTTGGAACAGTATAGCTAGCTGCAGGTAGAGATGTAGCAGTGACGAGTTTGTCTTGCCTCAGTTTTCCATAGGGCTGCAACAGGTAATCCTATTGAATTATTTTATAGAGGTTTTCCTACAGTAGAATATTGATGGCCTATGCTCAGGGTGCATCTCCCAGCACCCCCACCGATCAACTGTTTAAAGAGGCCGTGGTGCTCTAAGTGCTGCAGCCTCTTCCCATTGATCACACAGCCTAGGTACAGCTCAGTCCCGTTCAAGTGAATGGGCCTGGGCCGCAATACCATGTCGATATCAAAGCCCCTTTAAAGGCTATAGACACCTTTGAGAAGGACAAATTGAATTTTATATATCTGAGTGATAATCTTCAGTTAAGAAAATAAAAAGTTGGACTGAGTTTCAGGCTGTAATCTTCCTTCATTCCTAACATGCTGGATGTGAGGTCTGTGCGCTGCCTTGCTTCTGCAAACTGCCTTGTGTGTGCTTTCCTCCTAGTCTGCAGCCTGCATGGGCCGCCTTCATTACTCTTTCCTCTCTCTTTACACTCTGATTACAACCTCCTCCCCCTCCCTGCTGCTTTCTCTTAGGCCTCTTTCAGACTAGCGGCAGCACGGATCCGGCAGGTAAAGGGTGCCACTGGATCCGTGCTGCCGCATGGACATGTGTGGGGCCGGAACCACGCTCTGGCCCCACACATGTCACACAGTACATACACACATACAAATACAAATACATACTTACATGCTCCCGGCAGGTCTCCACAGCGCAGGAGGAGCAGGACCGCGCACATAGGACGATTCCCCACAGCGCCCTCTGCTGGGCGCCGGGTGGAATCGTCCTATCAGCATGTAAGTATGTATTTGTATGTGTATATGTCTGTGTATGTTTGTGTATGTATGTCTGTATGTTTGCAGGTGACGGATCCGTCATGAACTCCATTGAAAGTCATTGTGGCACACCAAACGGATCCATCCCCATTGACTTTCATTGGGGGTCATGACGGATCCGTCTTGGTGCGGATGCCTGGGCCGGAGAGCAAAACACAGCATGTTGCGGTTTGTTCTCCGGTCTGAAGACGGAACGGAATGCTTTTAGGAGCATTCCGTTCTCTTCCGTTCAGTTTTGTCCCCATTGACAATGAATGGGGACAAAACTGAAGCGTTTTATTCCGGTATTGAGCCCCTATGACGGAACTCAATACCGGAATTATAAAACGCTAGTGTGAAAGTAGCCTAACACTCGAAGAGAAGATGGGACGTGGGGGGAGCTCTGACGGATTTATGCCAGATTCAGCTGCTAAATGGAGGATTTACACGCAGTTTACAGAAGCAAAGTGGTAGAAAATCTTTTATAAAGACTATTTTGTAAGTTGCGTCAGTTTCTGTTTAGGAAGAAAATGAATAATAAAAAAAAAATCAGTGCAAAGATATCTCAGTGGGTGACCATAGGGCACAGAAGTGAAAATCACCATATTCTCCTGCTACATCTACAGTTTAGGCGTGGACGTTCTCCAGTACAGTTTTTTTGGTACAGGATAAGCCTTGTGTTGTATCTGCACCAGTTTTTCAAATGCATTTAGTGCTGATGTATATGATGCTGCTATGAGCAGAGTACTGGATTTTGCTTTTGCACTACATGGTTGTATGTATGAATTTTGCACACAAAAAAAAAAAAAAGTATGTATATACAGTACAGACCAAAAGTTTGGACACACCTTCTCATTCAAAGGGTTTTCTGTATTTTCATGACTATGAAAATTGTAGATTCACACTGAAGGCATCAAAACTATGAATTAACACATGTGGAATTATATACTTAACAAAAAAGTGTGAAACAACTGAAAATATGTCTTCTATTCTAGGTTCTTCAAAGTAGCCACCTTTTGCTTTGATTACTGCTTTGCACACTCTTGGCATTCTCTTGATGAGCTTCAAGAGGTAGTCACCTGAAATGGTTTTCACTTCACAGGTGTGCCCTGTCAGGTTTAATAAGTGGGATTTCTTGCCTTATAAATGGGGTTGGGACCATGAGTTGTCTTGGGCAGAAGTCAGGTGGATACACAGCTGATAGTCCTACTGAATAGACTGTTAGAATTTGTATTATGGCAAGAAAAAAGCAGCTAAGTATAGAAAAACGAGTGGCCAAAATTGGGAAGACTTTGAAAGTGTCCCCAAGTGCAGTCACAAAAACCATCAAGTGCTACAAATAAACTGGCTGACATGAGGACCGCCCCAGGAAAGGAAGACCAAGAGTCACCTCTGCTGCGGAGGATAAGTTCATCCGAGTCACCAGCCTCAGAAATCGCAGGTTAACAGCAGCTCAGATTAGAGACCAGGTCAATGCCACACAGAGTTCTAGTAGCAGACACATCTCTACAACAACTGTTAAGAGGAGACTGTGTGCAGCAGGCCTTCATGGTAAAATAGCTGCTAGGAAACCACTGCTAAGGACAGGCAACAAGCAGAAGAGACTTGTTTGGGCTAAAGAACACAAGGAATGGACATTAGACCAGTGGAAATCTGTGCTTTGGTCTGATGAGTCCAAATTTAAGATCTTTGGTTCCAACCACCGTGTCTTTGTGCGACGCAGAAAAGGTGAACGGATGGACTCTACATGTCTGGTTCCCACCGTGAAGCATGGAGGAGGAGGTGTGATGGTGTGGGGGTGCTTTGCTGGTGACACTGTTGGGGATTTATTAAAAATTGAAGGCATACTGAACCAGCATGGCTACCACAGCATCTTGCAGCGGCATGCTATTCCATCCAGTCTGTGTTTAGTTGGACCATCATTTATTTATCAACAGGACAATGACCCCAAACACACCTCCAGGCTGTGTAAGGGCTATTTGACCAAGAAGGAGAGTGATGGGGTGCTACGCCAGATGACCTGGCCTCCACAGTCACCAGACCTGAACCCAATCGAGATGGTTTGGGGTGAGCTGGACCGCAGAGTGAAAGCAAAAGGGCCAACAAGTGCTAAGCATCTCTGGGAACTCCTTCAAGACTGTTGGAATACCATTTCAGGTGACTACCTCTTGAAGCGAGAAGAGAATGCCAAGAGTGTGCAAAGCAGTAATCAAAGCAAAAGGTGGCTACTTTGAAGAACCTAGAATATAAGACATATTTTCAGTTGTTTCACACTTTTTTGTTAAGTATATAATTCCACATGTGTTAATTCATAGTTTTGATGCCTTCAGTGTGAATCTACAATTTTTATAGTCATGAAAATACAGAAAACTCTTTGAATGAGAAGGTGTGTCCAAACTTTTGGTCTGTACTGTATATATATATATATAATTTATTTATTTATATATAGGTTTTCAGGTGTATACATCGGAAGGTCACAATGTTAAAAATAATAAAAAACAAACAAAAAAAAAAAAAAACCTTTTTTGCTAAATGAAAAAAGTTTTGGTTTGGGGACCTTCCGAGGTATAACAGTATACATCTGGAAAACCTCCCAATAAACATCTCCGATGGACACTGAAAAAGTAGAACACAGCAAGATTTGATGCACTTTCCCCAATAGAACTGGTACCACGACCACTGTTTCTGGGCCATTAGACAAGTGTCTGGAGACTGTTTTTCAGCCATGGAAATGAATGTATACAGCTATTGGAGCAATTATAATTTTACCACTCATCCGATCTCTTCCAGGTTTGGCACCCCCCAGCGTACCGCTCTACAAGCAGAGTCCTATGGTGCACAGGATGGCTTGTCCAATCAGGAGATGACTGTAGATAGACATAAACCAGGTGAGAGTAATGTCCATTGCTTTCCCTGCCTAGGTGCAGAATCCACGTCTGTGTGCTTCGTCCTTTGTCAAGGTGTCTTGGGTAATGGACAGATTTGGGCTTTCTAAAACTAAACATGCTCACAGTCACTAAAGTCACACTCTGTTAGGCTTGGGCTACATGGTGACATGTGGTGCATGACTTCTTGTCACTCAAAAGTCTCGCGGTGGTTTTTGTTATGATAGTCAATAGTGTCGGAATGGGAATCGGAAGCTTGTGGATGGATTTTTTTTGTGGCTGTCGCATCACAGCATGTTGCATTGCGACATTATTGACTATCATTACAAAAATTGGTGAACTACACATAGCCTTAGGTCTCATTCACTTCTCCATTTAGGAGATCCGGCTACCTGGTCCAGTGCAAGTGATGGCTGTTGGCCGGACCAAAAAAGTTCCATGCAACGGTTGTCGTCTGGCCGAAACCCTGCCTGACCTCATTGCAGTCAATGGGGATCCAGCAGTGAATTAGGGGATCCGGCAGGCTGCGCTGTGCCGGAACAGCCTGCTGGATCTCCTAACGGAGATGTGAACAAGGCCTTACTGTCTTCTATGTTTGGTCAGAACTCCCACACCTGTCCATGTCCTGGAGGTCTTTTACGCTGCATTGAGTACTAGTAGAGATTTTGCCAGAAAACAGCAGAATTTTGTATTTTCAGCGCCATCTAGTGGTACGTTTAGGTAGGGCAGTAGAAGGCCTTGTCTCTTCCAAATGTGATGGTAGGGTTACTTGTTCTGTACCCTTGTGTTGCTAATTTAATGACTGCAACCAATTAGAAATCTTCCTCCAAAAGAAACTGAGATGGACTTAAAATTTAAATTTTTATGGTACGTCCAAGCGTTAATTCAGGAAAAAGCGGGACAGTCCTGTGGCCGAAACGTAAAGTTTAAAAGGGACATGGTGTGAATATTTGCTCTGCTGATTGTCCGAAACTGCCGTAGGGATTCTGTAAAAGACTGTGTGTATAGTAGAATTCATAAAAGGACGTGACCGATCATGTGAGTTGCCTTCTTTGCATCATGTGATGAATGTTCCCTGTACGTCCGGCTGCTGCTTCTACATGCTATTATAGACCAGTAAAGGAGCGAGCATCGTGTGCGACTTCGAGGTAAGGAATGTAGTTGAAGGTTCTTTCTGATGGTTGTGAGGGAAGCACGGTCGGCCATTTATAACAGAAGATGTAGGTGAGAGGACCTGTGGTGTGCATGGATGGATTATTAGGGCTGTCTCACACGAGCGTGTCCAGCGCTGGAGTCGCGCTCTGTGTATGAGCGTGATCCTCTATTCTGGACACTGCTCGTGTTTATACTGATTTATAATGTCCTCCGTTCTGGACACTGCTCGTCTTGTAGGAGCGCACGGCATTACACTGATTTATAATGCTGTGTGTCTCTGCATGACCTTACTGCTACAGCATCATAGTGACATAAAGCTGTCAGTAGAATTCTGTATCAGTAAGGTCGTGCAGAGACACACAGCATTATAAATCAGTGTAATGCCGTGCGCTCCTACAAGACGAGCAGTGTCCAGAACGGAGGATCGCGCTCATGATTCCCGCACTGGACACGCTCGTGTGAAACCGCTTTTATGGATTCCAGACAGCTACTGCGATAGTTGCAAATCTGACCAAAAATGCTGACTGGTGACGTGGGTTTTATATTCATATTGCCACTTGTGACTGCCTGCACAGATGAGATTGTACAGATGCACAAGCAATGGGTTTCCGATGAGATTTTAGGCATTGGATGACAAAATTTGGCTTAAATGTTCTTGCAAGATTTCCAAGGTCCTTGCAAGACCGCTTGCTTTATTTTACCAGTATGTATGGAGAAGTAATGGTGGGAGAACGGGAGGATCAGACATGGGAGCCTATCCTAGATATCTGGTTCAGGTGTGTGCCCTCATTTCAGGACAGGACTCTCAATAAATTCAGCAGGTGTCTGTTTGGAGGGAATGTTTTTTATATGTATACACCAGGCCTGTACTTTGATTTTGTCTGCAATAGCAAGTATGTGTTCACATTTGTGTGTCCCTGTGTTTGATGCTTGAAAGGGTTTCTAGAATTTTAGGAAATGAGGCTTAAAGGAGCTGTCCCCTCCCCTGACATGTCCATTTAGTAACTGCTTGCATTCCCCATGTGTTAACCATCCAGGAGCGTCTATTCCAAGAACTTTGTGTTATGCCATTCCTCTGTTATTCCTACTACAAACTTACCACGCTGGAAAACCGCACATAATCGGCAACCTGTGCAGGTAGCCTTAAATTAGTCCCTTAAGTTATTCCCATCATAGACATATTGCTAGTATATGCACCTATTTTCTAATAGGTGCGGGTCCCACCGCTGGGACCCACACCTACGTGGAGAACGAAGCGGGGAAAGTTGCATGCACAGCCGCCCTCCATTCATTTCTATGGGGCCGACGAAAGTAGCTGAGCACTGGCGGGTCCCGCACCTATCAGACAATAGGGCATATCCTAGCGATATGCCACCATTGTCTGTGATGAGAATAACCCTTTAACTGGGTACCAGTTTCCTGCACAGCTGGAAAAAGCAGTGAATGGAGGGGGGAGGTCACAGAGGTGGACCCCTCTCATTCATAATTCATAAAGTTAGTGGCAAAAGCTGGAAACCCACTTTAAGACCCCTCTGGCATTTTCTTTGCACAGTGCCAGACAGAAAACGGCTTAATTTTAGTTTGTGGGGGCTCAGCATTCAGACACCACACACCCCCCCCCCCCCTAATAAAATATCCCTTTTAATGATTTTCTTCAATGAAAAATTCTTTCTCATATCTCATCTTGCATCTGAAATCCTTGTCGCTTTTAAATGGGTTTTCCGGGACTTAACAACTGATGACCTACCGTCAGGATGGGTCATCAGTATCTGATCAATGGGGGTCCGACACCCGGGACCCCCGTCGATCAGCTGTTTGAGAAAACACCGGTTCTCCATCTCCTGTGAGCACCGCCGCCTTCTCTTAGCTTTTCCTAGACCAGTGACGTCACGTTCATCGATCACGTGGCCTAGGAGCGGCTGAGCCCCATTCAAGTGAATAGTGCTGAGCACGATACCAAGCACAGATGGTATACAATGTATGGCGCTGTGCTTGGTGAGCAGGGAGAAGGTAGCAGCGCTTACAGGAGCTCTGGTGCCTTCTCAAACAGCTGATGGGTGGGGGTCCCGGGTGTCGGACCCCCACCGATCAGATACTGGTGATCAGTAGTTAAATCCTGGAAAGCCCCTTTAAGTTCTCCGCCTGCTGCCAGTGGGGAGAAAAATGACTAATAAACCCGAAAAGCTGTACAGAACAAAGACGTCTCCCGTCTGAGGGTTTTCTGCAGCGTCACCTGTCTATCCAGTCTCCTGTTTTTCGGAATCCATGATTTTGTCGAGACGCCTGGATGACATCTCCCCAGCAGCTTACTGAGTACTTTGCATGAAGGTCTAGGTGCGTTGAGAAGAGAGGATGTTGGATCCTGTTATTGCAGTGCTGACTTGGGCTGTCATTATCTTTTCACGCTGGCAGGCACATCGGTAATGACAGCAGTACACTAGTTCACGTGTCGTCTCTGTCTCGGTGGAGAAGGTGAACATCAGACTCGGCTGCTATGTAGAACCTCAATACAAATCACGTCACGATATCACAGTCTCCAGCACCCAGCCCCCATCACCATCCTCTTTAATTAACACTCAGCTTCTAATTATTCGCTGACGTTCATGCTGCAAGGTGCATGTGACGACATTATGTCTCTTTACAGAACCTCTGTGGCACATCCCATCGCAGCCCCGAGTCAGTGTGAACAAGAGACCTAACAGACAGGAGCTGGCTGGCAAGAGTTCTCCTCACCGCCATTCACGGGTAAGTACCCAGGTACGTGATCCCGCTGTTCATACGCGTAGACGGTGCGAGTAACCTGTTCGCTGTGCCTACAGGGAGAGGCCCAGTACTCCAGCCACTCCAGCAGTAACACCTTGTCCAGTACTGCCTCCAGTAACCAGAGTGACGAGCGGTGGTTCGATCCCCAAGAGCAGCCGGATATAGACCTGGAGCCCCTTTCTAAGGGCACGTCAAACGACAGTGGCATCGACACGTCCCTCTCCAATTTTGCGCACTCTAAGCCAGCCAGGCCAACTCCCCGTCGAGAGAAAGTGCAGAAGCCCATGGCATGCTCCACCTACCCCGGCATGCATGACAGCAGCTCTCGGGACAAGAGGAAAGATCAGATGTCTTCTGGAAAAGGTTACAGACCCAAAATGTTTCCGCCTGGTAACGGTGCAGCTGAAGCCTTCAATGACTCAAGGTAAAAAGCCAACTGTGGATATAAAGTCCATCGCAATATGTGCCTCCCCCTCCTCAGGTCTCTTTAACGACTGATGTGAACCTTCTCCGTCTTATGGCTTTGTAAAACAGGGATGCCTCATAGTCCTCCTGCTCTTGCAAAACTACAACTTCCATCGTGCCCAGACAGCCTACAGCTATTAGGACATGCTGGGAGTTGTAGTTTTGCAACAGCTAGAGGATTGCACATGAATAATGTCCGTGGGCCGCCCGTTTTCCTCACACAACCATTAATTTGAATGAGTGAGTCATGCGGGAGATCTGAGCTGGATGGTGCATGCTGGTGAAAATTGCATGTGTGCATTGCCCCGTTGTCTTTGTGGGTCAGTCTTCAGCTCGTCATTCATCTTAATGAGCACTTACACTTCATAGCAAGTTTTCACTGTGTGTTTACTCACTGAAAAGTTGATGCATGGAACTCACATGAGTTACTGGGGGCTATTACATTGTACTGTCGACTGTGGAGGCGATCAGATCCTGTACTGTACAATGTGGAGGAGATCAGATCCTGTAGTGTACAATGTGGAGGAGATCAGATCCTGTTATGTACAATGTGGAGGAGATCAGATCCTGTACTGTACAATGTGGAGGAGATCGGATCCTGTACTGTACAATGTGGAGGAGATCAGATCCCGTATTGTACAATGTGGAGGAGATCAGATCCTGTACTGTACAGTGTGGAGGAGATCAGATCCTGTACTGTACAGTGTGGAGGAGATCAGATCCTGTATTGTACAGTGTGGAGGAGATCAGATCCTGTATTGTATTGTAGAGTGTGGAGGAGATCAGATCCTGTATTGTATTGTAGAGTGTGCAGGAGATCACATCCTGCATTGTACAGTGTGGAGCAGATCACATCCTGCATTGTACAGTGTGGAGCAGATCACATCCTGCATTGTACAGTGTGGAGGAGATCACATCCTGCATTGTACAGTGTGGCGGAGATCACATCCTGCATTGTACAGTGTGGAGGAGATCAGATCCTTTATTGTATTGTAGAGTGTGGAGGAGATCAGATCCTGTATTGTATTGTAGAGTGTGCAGGAGATCACATCCTGCATTGTACAGTGTGGAGCAGATCACATCCTGCATTGTACAGTGTGGAGGAGATCACATCCTGCATTGTACAGTGTGGAGGAGATCACATCCTGCATTGTACAGTGTGGAGGCGATCATATCCTGCTTTGTACAGTGTGGAGGCGATCAGATCCCGTATTGTACAGTGTGGAGGCGATCAGATCCTGTATTGTACAGTGTGGAGGAGATCAGATCCTGTATTGTACAGTGTGGAGGCGATAAGATCCCGTATTGTACAGTGTGGAGGCGATCAGATCCCGTATTGTACAGTCATGGCCAAAAGTTTTGAGAATGATACAAATATTAATTTTTACAAAGTCTACTGCTTCAGTTTTTATAATGGCAATTTGCATATACTCCAGAATGTTATAAAGAGTGATCAGCTTAACAGCAATTACTTGCAGAGTCAATATTTGCCTAGAAAATGAACTTTATCCCCCAAAACACATTTCAACATCATTGCAGCCCTGCCTTAAAAGGACCAGCTAACATCGTTTCAGTGATTGCTCCATTAACACAGGTGTGGGTGTTGATGAGGACAGGGCTGGAGATCAATCTGTCATGATTAAGTAAGAATGACACCACTGGACACTTTAAAAGGAGGCTGGTGCTTGGCATCATTGTTTCTCTTCTGTTAACCATGGTTATCTCTAAAGAAACACTTGCAGTCATCATTGCACTGCACAAAAATGGCCTAACGGAAGAGTATCGCAGCTAGAAAGATTGCACCTCAGTCAACAATCTATCGCATCATCAAGAACTTCAAGGAGAGAGGTTCCATTGTTGCCAAAAAGGCTCCAGGGCGCCCAAGAAAGACCAGCAAGCGCCAGGACCGTCTCTTAAAAGTGTTTCAGCTGCAGGATCGGGCTACCAGCAGTGCAGAGCTTGCTCAGGAATGGCAGCAGGCAGGTGTGAGTGCATCTGCACGCACTGTGAGGCGGAGACTCTTGGAGCAAGGCCTGGTCTCAAGGAGGGCAGCAAAGAAGCCACTTCTCTCCAGAAAAAACATCAGGGAC
Source organism: Rhinella marina (assembly GCA_900303285.1). Classification (NCBI taxonomy): domain Eukaryota; kingdom Metazoa; phylum Chordata; class Amphibia; order Anura; family Bufonidae; genus Rhinella; species Rhinella marina. The sequence continues at coordinate 279,958 of ONZH01000082.1, read as the reverse complement.
AGACTGATATTCTGCAAAAGGTACAGGGAGTGGACTGCTGAGGACTGGGGTAAAGTCATTTTCTCTGATGAATCCCCTTTTCGATTGTTTGGGACATCTGGAAAACAGCTTATTCGGGGAAGACGAGGTGAGCGCTACCACCAGTCTTGTCTCATGCCAACTGTAAAGCATCCTGAAACCATTCATGTGTGGGGTTGCTTCTCAGCCAAGGGAATCGGCTCTCTCACAGTCTTGCCTAAAAACACAGCCATGAATAAAGAATGGTACCAGAATGTCCTCCGAGAGCAACTTCTCCCAACCGTCCAAGAGCAGTTTGGCGATCAACAATGCCTTTTCCAGCATGATGGAGCACCTTGCCATAAAGCAAAGGTGATAACTAAATGGCTCAGGGAACAAAACATAGAGATTTTGGGTCCATGGCCTGGAAACTCCCCAGATCTTAATCCCATTGAGAACTTGTGGTCAATCATCAAGAGACGGGTGGACAAACAAAAACCTACAAATTCTGACAAAATGCAAGCATTGATTGTGCAAGAATGGACTGCTATCAGTCAGGATTTGGTCCAGAAGTTGATTGAGAGCATGCCAGGGAGAATTGCAGAGGTCCTGAAGAAGAAGGGTCAACACTGCAAATATTGACTTGCTGCATTAACTCATTCTAACTGTCAATATAAGCTTTTGTTACTCATAATATGATTGCAATTATATTTCTGTATGTGATAAAAACATCTGACAAACACACATAAAAACCAGAGGGCAGCAGATCATGTGAAAATAGAATATTTGTGTCATTCTCAAAACTTTTGGCCATGACTGTACCGTGTAGAGGAGATCAGATCCTGTATTGTACAGTGTGGAGGAGATCAGATCCTGTATTGTACAGTGTGGAGGAGATCGGATCCTGTATTGTACAGTGTGGAGGAGATCAGATCCTGTATTGTACAGTGTGGAGGAGATCAGATCCTGTATTGTACAGTGTGGAGGAGATCAGATCATGTATTGTACAGTGCGGAGGAGATCAGATCCTGTATTGTATTGTAGAGTGTGGAGGAGATCAGATCCTGTATTGTATTGTAGAGTGTGCAGAAGATCACATCCTGCATTGTACAGTGTGGAGCAGATCACATCCTGCATTGTACAGTGTGGAGGAGATCAGATCATGTATTGTACAGTGCGGAGGAGATCAGATCCTGTATTGTACAGTGCGGAGGAGATCAGATCCTGTATTGTACAGTGCGGAGGAGATCAGATCCTGTATTGTACAGTGTGGAGGAGATCAGATCATGTATTGTACAGTGCGGAGGAGATCAGATCCTGTATTGTACAGTGCGGAGGAGATCAGATCCTGTATTGTACAGTGCGGAGGAGATCAGATCCTGTATTGTACAGTGTGGAGGAGATCAGATCCTGTATTGTACAGTGCGGAGGAGATCAGATCCTGTATTGTACAGTGCGGAGGAGATCAGATCCTGTATTGTACAGTGTGGAGGAGATCAGATCATGTATTGTACAGTGCGGAGGAGATCAGATCCCATATTGTACAGTGTGGAGGAGATCAGATCCCGTATTGTACAGTGTGGAGGAGATCAGATCTTGTATTGTACAGTGTGGAGGAGATCAGATCCTGTATTGTACAGTGCGGAGGAGATCAGATCCTGTATTGTACAGCGCGGAGGAGATCAGATCCTGTATTGTACAGTGCGGAGGAGATCAGATCCTGTATTGTACAGTGCGGAGGAGATCAGATCCTGTATTGTACAGTGCGGAGGAGATCAGATCCTGTATTGTACAGTGCGGAGGAGATCAGATCCTGTATTGTACAGTGTGGAGGAGATCAGATCCTGTATTGTACAGTGCGGAGGAGATCAGATCCTGTATTGTACAGTGTGGAGGAGATCAGATCATGTATTGTACCGTGTGGAGGAGATCAGATCCTTTATTGTACAGTGTGGAGGAGATCGGATCCTTTATTGTACAGTTTTCTTGTTGGCGATGTGGAGGATCAGGTCCTCTGCTGTATGTCCGTGTCTGAAGGGTTGTTATACCACCATCATTACAGACAGGTTACATGTAGATTGTTTCTCCCATTGCATCCAAAGCTTTCACCTGGTCCACGTTCTGCAGTGTTTGGAGGACATCACCTCATGTCCCACATAGCAGCTGATCACATTGTACTCAAAGAAAGCCCCCTTTTATGTTATCATGTCTGAGCCCCCATCTCGTATAGTCTGTATGTCCAGTAGAGGGGAATTTAGCTCTTTTTTGCTAGCTATGCAGAAATAAAAATGCAAAAATATCTCACCATGTAATCTACGGAGACTAATAATAATAATGATGGAATATATGTATTCTTTGCGCAAGCAGATCCAACACGTATAAATCCCCCGACGGTTCCAGGAACCAGCAGATGTCACAGTCGAGCTCCTTCCAGCTGTCCAGCTCTGTGCCCAAATCTTTTTTCTCTCGTCAGAACGTGAGGAATAAGATCCCAGCTGGCTGGAAAAAGCCAGAGGAAACGCCACAAAGGCCAACCACATTTACAGACCCCAAAAAGTAAGTGCACCACAGCGTATGCTGCGTTTGGGGCTTCCCATCTTAAAATATTAATCCTTTCCTCCTCCGCTTCCATTCCCAGCAGTAGCTCCGGTCTCCTGTGCTGTTTGCACTGCAATCACAGCAAGCGCACATACACTAGTCACAATCGAGGGCCCACTCACCTTCCAGTAGTGATCCAAACAGGGCCCCTACCTCCTCAGCAGGCAAGCCCCCAACTAGTCACAGCAAGTGCCACTGATCAGTCCACAGACTAATGTAATAGCTGCTTCCACTGATCAGTCCACAGTCCAGTGTAATAGCTGACGCCACTGATCAGTCCACAGTCTAATGTAATAGCGCCCCCCGATCAGTCCACAGTCTAATGTAATAGCTGCCGCCACTGATCAGTCCACAGTCCAGTGTAATAGCTGCTGCCACTGATCAGTCCACAGACTAATGTAATAGCTGCTTCCACTGATCAGTCCACAGTCTAGTGTAATAGCTGCCACATCCGATCAGTCCACAGTCTAGTGTAATAGCTGCTGCCACTGATCAGTCCACAGTCTAGTGTAATAGCTGCCGCCACCGATCAGTCCACAGTCTAGTGTAATAGCTGCTGCCACTGATCAGTCCACAGTCTAGTGTAATAGCTGCCACATCCGATCAGTCCACAGTCCAGTGCAATAGCTGCCGCCTCTGATCAGTCCACAGTCTAATGTAATAGCTGCCCCCTCCGATCAGTCCACAGTCTAATGTAATAGCTGCCCCCTCCGATCAGTCCACAGACTAATGTAATAGCTGCCGCCACCGATCAGTCCACAGTCTAATGTAATAGCTGCCCCCTCCGATCAGTCCACAGACTAATGTAATAGCTGCCGCCACTGATCAGTCCACAGTCCAGTGTAATAGCTGCCCCCTCTGATCAGTCCACAGTCTAGTGTAATAGCTGCTGCCACTGATCAGTCCACAGTCTAATGTAATAGCTGCTGCCACTGATCAGTCCACAGTCTAGTGTAATAGCTGCCACATCCGATCAGTCCACAGTCTAATGTAATAGCTGCCGCCTCTGATCAGTCCACAGTCTAATGTAATAGCTGCCACATCCGATCAGTCCACAGTCTAATGTAATAGCTGCCACAAGCAATCAGTCCACAGTCCAGTGTAATAGCTGCCACCGATCAGTCCACAGTCTAATGTAATAGCTGCCACATCCGATCAGTCCACAGTCTAATGTAATAGCTGCCACAACCGAACAGTCCAGTGTAATAGCTGCCACCGATCAGTCCACAGTCTAATGTAATAGCTGCCACATCCGATCAGTCCACAGTCTAATGTAATAGCTGCCGCAAACGATCAGTCCACAGTCCAGTGTAATAGATGCCACCGATCAGTCCACAGTCCAGTGTAATAGCTGCCACCGATCAGTCCACAGTCTAATGTAAATAATTTTTCCCATGTAAAAAAGTGTTTTTGGGATTTTAACTTACCAGACAAAAGTAAGTTCTAGACTTTAAAATCCAAAGTCACCAAGTGATTTTTTTGCGTGAAACAGTGCATGTTCTATCTGCTCTGAGGTCAGTTCTTGTTATGTGAATGGAACATGTGAAGAGAATAGCATAAGATTCCCATTATCGCCAGCGTTACCCTTCACTTCTGGTAGTGTAAAAGCATCGGCAGTCGATTTCATGCTTGCTGATGGTGTTCACATTTTTTCCCTCCTCTCGGCACCTGGAGGCCGACAACAACATGAAGGCCTATAAGTCATAGACATACATTAGCATCTTGGTCTGCACTACTGCACCGAATGCCCCAAAAGTGTAACGTCACTTTAAATTGCCCACCACTTGGCGGAGTAGTACTAGCAGCGTCACGTGATGAGACGGTTTGGAGCCCGGGGTTCTCCCAGTTGTCTGAAGTATTTAGGTCAGCGGTAAGAGAGAGAGAGGATTACAGGAACATCTGTCGTGTGTGTGCTGAAGCGCAGCAGCCTGTATATAGTATATACGTGTCTGTGCTGTGGACGTGACGTGGTCTCTGGGAGTTTTAACTCTTCCTCTTCTTTCCTTCCTTAGACAAGTAGATGTGAACACAAAGAACGTGTTTGGCCAGCCCCGGCTGCGGGCCTCGCTGCGAGACCTCCGATCACCTCGCAAGAATTACAAGTCCACCATCGAGGATGATCTGAAGAGGCTGATTATTATGGACAATCTGGGGCCGGAGCAGGAGCACGACTGCATGGTGAGACGACAGATGTCCCTGTCCTGCCCTCTGGTTTTAGGTTCCCTGGCGTTTTTGTGACACCTTTTTTCTTCTCTGTTCACGTCCGCTCTAGCAGGCAGTCATTTCTTTGACTCCGCTACCTTTCATTGCCCTCTTGGCTACCTCTTCAAGGCCTGAGCTCGACTTCACGTACTTCCCTGGTGACCTTTCCTTTCTCACTTTTAAGACTAGATTTACATCACCGTTTCGTTTTCCATTCTTTTGATCCAGCAGAGGAATGGAAAACAATGGATAACTGGATCCTTTATTTGGAGCATCCGTTAAAGGGGTATTCCCATCATATCCATCGCTAGGATATGCCCCCATTGTCTTATAGGTGCGGGTCCCACCGCTGGGACCCACACCTATATCGAGAATGAAGCCCGGAGGACCCCAGGTTTTCCGGGGTCCGGCCACCACCAGGCGCAGCTCCCCGCTGCTTCAATAGACATGAATGGGAGCGCACCGCGCATATGCGGCCACCACTCCCTTTCATTTCTATGTAGCCGACGGAAATAGCCGGGCCAGCGCTTGGCTATTTTCGGCGGCCCCATAGAAATAAATGGAGGGCGGCTGCGCATGAGCAGTGCGCCCTCTTTTCATTTCCCCGCTCCGTTCTCGATATAGGTGCGGATCCCAGAGGTGGGACCTACACCTATCAGACAATGGGGCCATATCCTAGCGATATGCCCCCATTGTCTGAGATGGGAATAACGCTTTAAGCTGCATCAGTTTTAGTATCTAAACAGATGTTAGATGGGAATGGCTAAAATGGATGCAAAATTAGCTTAACTGAGCATAGCGGATGCTCAAACTAAAGGATCCTTTTTTTTTTCGTATTCTGTTCTGACGGATCAGAAGAACAGAAAACGAAATGGTGATGTGAACCCGGCCTTAGCAGTATCCTTCATAATGTGTCAGGTACTTCTCGGACTTAAGACACAACCTCAAACAAGACACACAAAGCATTGACGGGTGGTATATATTTGGCCTCTTTCACACAAATGATTTTTCCGTGTGGGTGCGATGCTTAAAGTGAATGCATAGCACCCGTACTGAATCCTGAACTGTTCATTTCAATGGGTCTGTGTAGATCAGTGTTTTTTTTTTCACGCATCAGTTCTGCGTTGCATGAGATTCGCAGCATGTTCGATAGTCTGAGTTTTTCACTCAGCCCTGGCCCCATAGAAGAAACACATTGCACCCGGATGTAATCTGTATGCAGTCCGGGTGCAATACGTTTTTCGTTGATGGTTTCTAGGAGATGTTTTTTTTTTTTTGTAAATCTTCAGGTTTTTTTCACGCGCGTGAAAAACGCATTGCACCCGCGCGGAAAAAACTGAATGCAATCGCAGATAAAACTGACTGAACCTGCTTGCAAAATGGTGCAAGTTTCACTGAACGCATCCTGAGCCAATCCGTATCGTTCGTGTGAAAGAGGCCTTAGGTTACGTCCAGAAAACAAGGTGATTTTGCAGAACCGTGGCTACTCTGCCAGGTCTGGAACAAACCTTACGTCAGCCCTCTTTGTAGAGTATGGATTATGTTAGATAATGGACACTATTTTTGCAGGACATATGCCCCCTGCTGTGAGTGACGCCAGGTGCTTTGGCTATGTATGAGGTGTGCAACCAATTGAGAGGGTTTTCTCAGATCAGCAATGGCTTTCTATATATGCTGTTAGGATACATGTATGTCACAGAGGGGGCCCCTGCTTGGGACTCCTCCTAGTCCCATAAGCTATGGCTGTGTGTAATACTACATTTGACCGGCTCTTAAAGGCGAAGTTAGATGATTGGTGGGGGTCTTAACCTCCTTAAAGGGATCACGTCACCTGCACTATGCTACTGAGGGCAGCATAGTATAGTGACTGACCCAACGGCCTGCCAATTCTCTCATGGCATTCCTTCCTTTTTACAGCGTTGACATTGCCGGCACAGCGAGGGAGATGAGTCTGATGAAACTTGCTAACCCTGCCCTCCCCGCCTCCTGACCATGACCGACAGGTGTCTCTCCTATGAGAAAACAATGAATCCTTGTTTCGATATTATATTTTACATACGAGTGCTGTGTCCTCCAAGTGAAGTGGGTCTGGATCCAGATATAAGGATGATGGGTGATTCACAACCTATTCTCCTGAGCTCCTTCCAAACGCAATCAATCACTGCAGATCATTGCTAAACTCCACTCCACTTTCCAGTCCTTCTCTAAACCCCCAGATGTAGGAAAAACGAACGGGACACCCGACAGTGAAGCGCCGCTGAATAGCAGCCTTGCTGCCCAAAAATTTATTTTACCTACAAAAAAACAAGCATTTAAAATAAACAATTGGATCTTGATAATGAAGCACCAGCGGCTTCATAGCTGGCGCTCATTATGTTCTTATAAATCCACCCTATCCCCTCCCTCTGCTTTCATCATATCAAATTTAAAATCTTTAACACTAAAATGAAAATGGAAAAAAAAAATTCATAAAAAACATATTTTAAAATGATGATGATTTTTTTTTTGGTAATCTTAAGTTTCTTTCCTAAGCATAAAAAACTTGGTCAAGAAGCGAGGGAGAGCGAGGTTAGAGAGTCTCCTCTCCCTTGCACGCTGGTGCTTGCTGCAAGCTTCGGCATGTCAGTACTATAAAAGAGAGAAGTGACAGATCTGAAATCAGCGGGTCTGTCACCTCAGTGAGGACGGCATAGTACAGGTGACAGGTTCCCTTTAAAGGGGTTCTCAGATAATCCCTTTAAATTTTACTCTGATCTCTTCCTGTGCGTTCATTCTGTGCACCTGACTTAATTTGTGTAGAGGATAACACTGGTAATGGTGCTGTGATGAGAATCCTGTATTTTAATGCTCTCACTTTACTCCCTCAGTCGCCTCAGAAAGCCTTTCAGAGAACACTTTCCGATGAGAGTCTGTGCAGCGGACGCAGAGATGCAGGATTCGCCTGCTCCCCGTCAGTGGACTCTGCCCGGGGCAGTGACGTCTTCTATAGCAACCCATATCCATCCAGTACTCTCCCTGTCCGCCGCCAGCACCAACCGGGAATGCCCGAGAAATCTGGTAAGAAGTAGAAAGATTTTTATATGTAGACTTGTGTCTTTCTCCATGATACATTGTGTTCAGTGCGTCTTGGTTACATTATGCAGTCACATGTAGCAGGGATATTATCTTTGTGCTCTTACTGTTCAATACACTCTGGGACAGTCTGGTCTCTGCCGGTGACAATCACTCGCTGTGTATTAATGTTCTACACAGGCATTGATTGAAGAAATGTAAGGGTACGTCCACATGTGCTGCTGAAAATAATCAACGGGAAAACCTTCAGTGGCAGATCTGCACCAAATTGGGCGGATTTTGGTGCAGATTGTTTTGTGGCAGCAGAAAAACAAACGTATACTCCCCTCCCATGGCATTTCCCTGGCTCCCATGCTGGTCTCTGCAGAACCTTTCCTCCTGCGAGGACATCTCATCCTATGTGACCGCTGCAGCCTGGGATTGTCTGCTGCTGGCACTTGGGACGACGTATTCACTAGAGGTCGGGTTCTGTAGAGACCGACAAGGGAAGTGTTGGGTTGATGAGACTTTTTTTTTGTTTTTATTGTTATTATGCTTGTTTAAAATGTAGGACCTGTAGATTTTGCTGCAGGTCCACAGAAAATCCACACAGCTAGGGGAGGGTCTATTGCGAATTTTGATTTCCCCATTAAACTAAAAGTTGAAAAACCAGCAACAAGCCAACAACAACTTCGTGTTTGAAATTATCATGCTGCCGATTAAAAAATCTGCACAACAGATTGTTTTCCACACAGAAAATGTATGCAGCTTGTGGATGAGATGTGTACCGCTCTCATTTACTTCATTGGTACTATACATCACCACGGGTTTTCTGTCCACAAATCCAGACGTCCGCAATTCCTCGTGGATGAGCCCCAAGAGGAATAATAAACGATAAGGAACATTTTAGTGCACGTTCATTGAGTAACCTTCCTGTAACATTATTGCTTTTCATTTTCTGCAGCCGCCATCTTGTCTTCTGAGCTTTCACTTACAGAGATTCGGGATTCCAACTCCAGGCATGTAGACCCAGGGATGATGCCGCTGCCAGACACAGCCTCAGGCCTAGAGTGGTCCAGTCTTGTTAGTGCAGCCAAAGCCTTCGAAGGTAAGGATGGATGTGAAGGTGCCACAGGAGAAACTGTTGTCACGTGCGCGCATAGATTTTTCTTTGGCTGAGCCAAACAGGACATCATTATGGTGGACTGGCTCTATTGCTTGTCTATGGCCAGTTGTATGTGTAAAAAGCGTAAAATAACCCGGTCTTTTCTTCCTTTACAGTGCAAAGAGCCACCTCCCTCTTCTCTCTGAATGAAGCTGTACTGAGTCCTGTGCAAAGTGGCGGCACAGCACACCTCAGCCTGGAGAGGCAGCACACGCCGCGCACCACACCCACCTCGAGGTATCGACGCACTACTATTACAGTCAGCCATTTTTTGTATGATAGGGTGAAACTCTAATTAAAAGTCCATAAAACCCTGATGAAAAGTAAATTGGTCTCAGCCTGAGATCGGATGTTCTCAACCGGGGAAAGTATTAGGGTATGGCCGCTCATTCAGGTTTTTAATGCAGTTTTTGAATCAGATGTGAACCATAAAAGGAAAGTATTAAGAGCAGGTACTACTTCGTTTTTTTTTTTCTTCCACTTCTGGTTGTGACTTTAAAAACTGCATAAAAAAACCTGACCGTGTGGCCGTACCCTTACATTCAGTAGAATGAACGGGCATGTGATAAATGGGCTAGCTGAGACCACCAAAATGAAAGCTGCTCTTTGTGACTGTCCACTCTCATAGAGGGGGATGAGGCAAATGGGGTAACCTTCTATGTTCTAATAGGGTTGGCCGCATGTGACAATATATTAGTGTATTTCCCAAAATTAAAGAGTACTGGTAGACAGAGTTGGCCAAATAATTTTTTTAAAGGGGTTGTCCGGGTTCAGAGCCTGCCTGATGTTGGCATCAGAGCATCTCATGCTCCGATGCCCTCCCTTTCCCTGTGCTGGATCGCGCAGGGCAAGGGCTCTTCTGTTTACATAGTACACTGCCGGGCGGAAGCTTCTGCCCGGCAGTGTGTTCGGTGACGTCACCGGCTGTAATGGGCAGGCTTTAGCACTGCCCTAGCTGTTTTACTGGCTAGGGCAGCGCTAAAGCCCACCCATCTGCGCTGGTGACGTCACCGGGCAAAGGAGGGCATCGTAGCATGCCTGGGTGAAATTAAGGGTATGTCCGGGTTCAGCTCTGAACCCAGACAACCCCTTTAAGGATAAATCAAGGACTGTGAGATTTTTAAAGTTATGGTCAGCCATTGAATGGGTTGAGAGGACATCTTGTAAAAGGCGGTCTAATAAATGGTCAGCCATTAAATGGGTTGTCTCAACAGAGGGGGCTTCTTGTAAAAGGTAGTCCAATAACTGGACAGCCATTGAATGGGTTGTCTCAACAGAGAGGACCTCTTGTAAAAGGTGGTCCAATAAATGGTCAGCCATTGAATGGGTTGTCTCAACAGAGAGGACCTCTTGTAAAAGGTGGTCCAATAAATGGTCAGCCAATGAAAGGGTTGTCTCAACAGAGAGGACCTCTTGTAAAAGGTGGTCCAATAACTGGTCAGCCATTGAATGGGTTGTCTCAACAGAGAGGACCTCTTGTGGTTCTGGAAGCCTCCTAACAATCAGCTGATTTTTCTGGGGGAAATAAAGTATTACATAGTGGCCATTTATATAAATGGTTGTCCATGTAATACAAGGATTGCTCAAGTCTGCCCTTAGATGAGGGTCCCGAGCGGCGCACGCCCATCAGTGATGTCCATACACCCTTCACCTTCGTTACAAATAAAACCCAGTATTCCTAATCTTAGAACAAATCATTAAGGGTTGGCCTGATACATTTTCTGTTTTGACTCCTTTCGGGAATACACCATATGTAGGTCAGTACACTGAACAGTCCGGCCTTTCCTCCACGGCTTTCACTTAATTCTACGTTGTGTTCTTTCTAGTGATGAAGTGGCTCCTGACCTCACCGGAAAAGTTCTGCAGCTTGAGGTCATGTTGAAACAGCTTCACACAGATCTTCAAAAGGTAATGACGAGGCAGGACGCTGCGTCAGCCTCCCTTTAATGACAGTATCCCCCAGTATCAATCAGCAGGGTCATTATCTGCCTCCTTTGGTAATTACCTGCTATAAAGCCTCACTTTTCACCATCAGCTTAGGGTTGCATTCATCCTCACATAGGCGGAGTAATGTCAACCTTAATATTAGTTCGGCCAGTGTATACCTTTTGTGGTATGGAATAGCATGGTAGACGATATTATACTGTAAAATAAAAACGTATACTGTACGAGGCCTCATGCACATGACCATATTTTGTATGCGTGTCCAATCCGCATTTGAGTGGATTGCACATGGATCCATTCATTTCTATGGGTCCACAAAAAAAGAGGTCATCACTCAGATGTCTTCCGTATTATAGAGCATGTCCTTTTCTTGTCCATATTGCGGATAGGAATAGTCATCTCTAGTGATGGGAGTGAGGAAAATGCAGGTTGCACATAGGAGGTATCCATATTTTGCAGATCCGTGGTTTGCAGGTTGCAATACGGACACAGTCCGTAAAGAGAACAGTGGGGACTTCCAAGATGTCGGTTTTCATGCATGTGAAACATTAGGGATGCAATAGTGTCATTACTTTATACAGAAGCTGAATTTTTAGGTTTATCACTCTTCATCCATACTTTTTTTTTGCTGCAGGAGAAACTAGACAAAGAGGCGCTGCAGGCAGAAGTGGCGAATCTCCGACAGAACAATCAGCGACTGCAGGCAGAATCGCACTCGGCCAGCGAGCAGCTGAGGAAATTTGCAGAGATCATTAATAATACTGTGGAGAAAAAGGATCCTTGAGGATCCGTGGAGGTGACTGAGCCTTCCATGGGGGTGGGGGAGGGGCGTACACAGAGCTCACGATATGGTACATCCCACCGCAGGAGGTGGTCTCTCCTCTTCAAGTGCCCTGCACTATAGGACTGGAATTTTTTTTAATTTTTTTTTAATGATGATGGATGCACGTTTTCTCAGTTGTCACTTTTTTTCATTAATGTTATTTTTTTTGTTTTTCTTCATGTACAGAAACATTTTCCTCCTTTGTAGATTTGTATAAATTAGAAAGCCGAGGAGCGAGGGGGGGGGGTTGTATTTTCGACCGTATCGCCTGCACAAGTTTCCGTCAGGAATTATGCAAAAATGGAAAGACTCGCAGGCAGGAGCAGGGCCAGATACCTTCTGGAAAGTAATGTTATATATATAAATATATTTAAATTGTATAGCAAAAAAAAGTTCTATATGGGGAAAAGGTCTTTGGATGAACCCATAAGTAATGTTAAAGTTTCATACAGATTTATTTTAATATGACGCCAGTCTGACTGGAAACAGGATCTTTCCGTGTATATTTTGTTAATATGACCTGTATATAAATCATCTCTTTTGTTAATGGGAACAACTGACATCATTATAATTTACTAGTAATACCTTAAAGTCATCCCGTCATGGCACAGGGGCATCTATAGAATGACAATAAAGGGGTTGTCCAGGACTGGAAAAAGTTGCTGCTTTCTTCCAAAAATCAGCAACACCCCTGTCCACAGGTTGTGTGTGGTGTTACAGCTCAGCCCCATGTATTGTGCTTCATGTGAACCTAACAGTTAACATTGGCCAAATGTTTGGGTTAATAGGGTGATGGGCCAGGTCTGCCCCTGGCTACTGTAGTAAGTCTATTCTGCGCAGAACTTCAGGAAGTTCCTACAGACCAGGCCAAATCCAGAGAACATCTGCCTTTGAGACTACAGCCACCAAAGAGGCAACTCTTCTACCAGAGTCCCCCCACCCCCCTGAAAGAAAAGGACCAGACATCTTGGAAGGTCCAGAACCAACAAGGCTGCGCAAGAATCTGTCAGTAAGGTATTTGCTCGTTTATGACGTAAGATACTTTACTGCTATGGCATCCACCACACTTTGAGATGGGCTGGCCATCCGTACTTAACATCTGCATAAAGATTTAACTGAATCAGGATAGGACTTCAGTGGAGCTGAGCTGCAATACCAGGCACAACCCATAGACCGGCTTCAGAATAAAGCAGCCATGTTTTTCTAATCCTGGACAACCCTTTTAACCACAGTATACTCGCCCGGAGTTCAGGGCGCTGAACTGGACTGCAGGGCTGTTCTTGCCAGTCCTATTTGAAATAGGCTATCCTCACATAGCGCCGCCCTGCTGTCCTGTTTATCTATAGGAAATGCAGCCCTGAATCCTGGTTTGGGAAGGCACTATATAGCGGGTGCTCTTATACGTGTCCCGGTTCATAGTTCTTCTGTTTCGCGACGGGTACACGTGAATCAACTTGCAGAAATCTGCAAGCTTTGCAAGTTTACATGCAGATACCTTCTACACAATGTACATGCGTAATGTAAGAGTAAAGGAGATTATTTATACTTGAACTTTAGGATTTGCTTTTGCCATTGATTTTTCTATGTGTGATATCACAGGAAGCCTGAACACATTCTATTTTTAAGGTGATTTAATATATATATACATATACAACTGACCGATCAGCCTGGAGTACGATGCACTTTCTCCTTCCAGTCGTCTTGATCTTTTCCCCCAGTGTTTCATTCATCTAAGGCCCCAACCCTGTAGATAGTCGTCTCCATCACCAGCCATCTTCCCAACAGTCAGGTCTCAAGAACTGTTCATCACACTTGAGCAGCCATTTTGAACCTTTCACGGAGCTGCCATGTTGAACCTTAACTGTCTGCTCATCCTGAGAAGATAGGATGACCTTCGCTACTGGACCTCACCGACCTTCATGCCTTCTTGCCATGCACAGCTGTACGATATACTGTAATGTCGTGTGAACCGCATGATGGTTTGGACTCAAATGAACTCAAATTATTTTCTAAATGAGGGCTGCCAGACTGAGAAGTTGTATACGGTTTTATTTGTATAAACTGATCTACGCTTTCCATGGTGTCATCATTGAGTCCTGTCTTGGTTGATGGGGAAACAGGTTTTCAAATTTCTGGAGCGAGTCACCATGATTGTCACGGTGCAGGGTGCGTCATTGTCAGTAGGACGTAGCGTCAGATAGCTGAACTAAAGGCATCTGATAAAGAGGTATGATAGGGAATCGGCTTCACGTGGGAAGAAAATCAGGTTAGTCCAGGGGTGGATTGGCCATAGACCTTACAGGGAAATTTCCCGGTGGGCCGATACTTAGGGGGCCACCTGAGCTCTCCTCACATCCGGCCAGTGTAAGTTTTTGGGGATGTATTTTGTGATTGACTGTGGTATTTGTCTCTGTTGGGGTGGTATAATGTACCACAATATGGTATTGCTGCCCCTACCTTCCATTAATTTGGACCCGACCACAAAACGGGGCCACTTTTAGTATTTTTTCCAGGGCCACTTTAAGTTCCCAGTCCGCCCCTGGGTTAGTCTTCTAGTTAATGCAGGGATGGACATCCTTGAAGAGAAGTCTTGATCTTCTGTAATTCCATTTCACTCTTCAGTTCGGCCTGTTTTCCTACAAGTTGATCCAGAGGAAGGCAAAAAAAAACCTGTGAGGTAGAAGCCAATTTTTCCCACTTTAGGGAAAAAAAATTCCTTCCCTTCCTACGTCATCTATCACTTGCTAGATATGATTAGTTTGGCCGGTGTATGTTGGTATACTTTTTTTGTGGTATGGAATAGCATGGTAAACAACATTATTTCATAAAAAGTTATACAGTAAAATAAAAATGTATACTGTATAAGGCCTCATGCACATGACCATATTTTGTATCCGTGTCTAATCTGCATTTTTTGTAGATTGCACATGGACCCATTCATTTCTGTGGCCACAAAAAAAAAAAAAAAAGCAGTCACCCCTCAGATGTCTTCCATGTTCTGCCTTCCTCTGAAGAACCAGAGGTGTAGACTGGAACCATATCAGGGGTGCAGAAGGAGTTGAGATGGCAGACTACCCATGAATGTCTCATCAACTATAACAGGCATCCACAACAGCCTCTGCGGTATTCATTAGGATAGTAGCCTGTTTGCTCTTAAGCACAGGGTCCTTCATCTAGAAATGAAATTGGAAGTTGCAGCAATAGAAAGCTAGAACAGGGTGAGGTACCAGAGAAATCCAGTGGTGACGCCACCCCTTGCTTGTGCGTCTGGGTGCTGGAGCGGAGTCTGATGATGCAGCATCCATCCAAGCACCAAATACAGAAGCACTGGTTTGCTGGATGGGTTCCAGAAAACTTGATAACTCTTCCCGGAGGTCTCCCTCCTTTTCCACAAGAGTTTACACGTATGGTGTAAGACCATCAGAAGCACACATACGCAGCTTGGTGTTTAGCTTTCTACACAAACTCATCAATTCACAGATCTACATGTCAAAGCCAGAAATCCTGGGGTGAAGAACCTAAGAATGAAGCAGTTACACTGACATTATGTAACTTAAAGGGTTTCTGTCACCAGATATTTCGCTATCAAACAGGCTGACATTGCACATGTGCCAATGTCACCTGATTTTAAACTATGGTATTTATTTCTTCCTTAGAGGCCCCGGTTTTCTATAATTATGACTTTTATTTTATGCTAATTACCCTCTAGGAGCAAGGGGGGCGTTACCCCAGCTCCTAGTGGCTCTGTTCGCCCACCTTTAGTAACGCCCTCTTTGTCTTGAGTGACAGGGCCAGGCAGTGTTGGTCTTCTCCTTCCGGCCCTGTCCTCCGTTTATATCGCGCGCCTGTACTCGGCATAGTGAGTGAAGGGCGCTCGCCGACTTCCGGCTTCCTCACTGCGCCTGCGCTGTGCTTGACTGTGACGTATTCGGCGCAGTGAGGAAGCCAGCGAGCGCCCTTGATCATCGTTTTTTTGTTGGAAAAATTATTCATTTATCTGAAAAGTTATTCTTTTAGCAAAAACATTAGTGCCCATAAGACACACTTCGGTTTTAGAAGAGGACAATAAGAAAAAAATATTTTTCATTAGATCTCAGGTCAGACCACCAATCAGACCCCAATGTTAATCAGACCTCAGCTCACAGCCCCAATTAGACCCCCAATGTTAATAAAACCCTCAATGTTAATAAGACCCCTTGACCTCAGACCAGACCCACAATCAGACCTCAGATAAGAGCCCCACTATAAATAAGACCCTCATTCAGACCTCAGATGAGACCCACACACCTCCGATCAGACCACCACACCTCAGATTAGACCTCTATGCCTCAGAGAAAATTAAAAAAAATCAATATACCTCTCCTGCTCTGGATGCCGTGGGCTCCCAGGATCCAGCTCTCGCTCTTCTTCCTGCCGCGCTGTACTGTGAACAGACGCACACAGTGTCACAGAGTCTCCTCATGCTGTGCGCAGTCACAGCACAGCCGATGGCAGAAGACCAGGTAGTGGTGAGTACAGAAACAGGGGAGCACTGCATCCACCGCTTCCCGATCCTCCGGTACTAATGAGTGCTTCAATTCACACCATATGATGCAGTGACATTTTCCCCCTACTTTGGGAAGAAAAAAGGTGTTTCTTATGGGGCAGAAAAGACGGTAGTCTTTTACCAAATAAATGAATCTGCTCCAGTATTACAATCCCTGATCCCAACGTTGAGTGGGTAACCCGTACCTGTCAGTAAAGACACATGGTAATCCCTTCAGTGTAGAGCGTGTGCAGCCCTGGACATGTAAGGGCATCAAAGAATAGTTAGTGCTGAACACCTCTTGGCCCTCCAGGAAGTTGGAGGCTGAACGCCTGGAGTCAAATAACTCCTTGTATTAGGTTAAAACTAGATGGGCCGAACTTGATGGATCAAACATGGCAGCTGAATTATTGCCATATGAGAGGAGTATCATTGGTAATAGGAATGAAGCACACAAATCACTCCACCAACTGACCTAAATTGATCGTAGCTAATACGTTCTTTTAGTCTGTTTGGTCAGTGTTTTGCATCAGTATTTGATCAGAATTTGATCAGAAGTTGTAAGCCAAAAGCAGGAGTGGGTCCAACACACAGATGAGATACAAATAATTCTATTACATTTTATCTCTGTTTTGGACCCACTCCTGTTTTTGGCTTACAATTACTAATCAAATAGTGATGCAAAATACTGACCGTCTGAAAGAAAGAATCGAATTTCTTGGAGAACTTAGGCTAATTGTCCGAATCAAATTTTTCCAAACTTCGCTCATCTCTAACCTTTGAATTCCTAAAATAACGCCGTCTTCAATTTATTGGATCTGTTTTTGCTGAGTATGAACAGTCCATAATCATCTTTCCATCCACCAGCCTGGCCCTGCCAGATATCGAACAGTCTCATCCTAATCCTGGCATCTGTGTGGCTTGAATTGCTAAAATTGAACTCTCATACCAGTAATCCATTCATCTATAGTGACAAAAAAATAATTCCCTACCTATCGAAATCCACTCGTTGTGAATGGACCAAAGAAGTTTTTGCCAAATACTGTAAATTTCAACCTTATTCACTGAAACAAATGACAGATCCTGGTTCTTCATGTTGTCCATACAGGTACATGCACATCCTCAGCTTCCTACCTGCAGATAGTTTTCCAGATCATGGCCTCTTAGATCATTATAGAACTTTAAGTCTGGTTCACTCTAACTGCAGAGGGTGTTGTAGATGTGTCCGAGTAAGGCCTACATGAAGCAACACGTGAGGTATCCCATCAATATATAAGGGTAGAAGATCAATCTGTTGTCTTGAATCATCTGTGTTCAATAAAGAAACAGAAGTTAATGAGTTTTGGATTGAGTTACTTCTCTCTAAAAACAATCACAATCTTGAAATAGAATATATGGCCAAAAGTTTGTGGACATCTGACCAGGAAACCTATGGGAGCTTGTTGAACATCGCGTTCTTTACCTCCACTCTTCTGAGGAGGCTTTTCACAAGATCCTTGACTGTGTTTGTGGGATTTCATGGTCAGCACGGTGGCTCAGTGGTTGCTGAGCTGGAGTCCTAGGTCTGAATCCAACCAAAGACAACATCTGCATGGAGGTAGTGATGTTGGTCTGGCTTGCAACTGATAATCCAGTTAATT
This sequence comes from Rhinella marina, assembly GCA_900303285.1. Taxonomy (NCBI): domain Eukaryota; kingdom Metazoa; phylum Chordata; class Amphibia; order Anura; family Bufonidae; genus Rhinella; species Rhinella marina. The sequence continues at coordinate 262,013 of ONZH01000082.1, read as the reverse complement.
TCAAAGCTGTTTGTCGGGGTTGAGATCAGGACTCTTTAGGTCACTCGAGTTCCTCCACACCAAACTGGACACGCCATCTCACCTTACAGACTATAGCTCAGATTTGAACGTTGGTCTTCAAAACTTCTCCTTTCAGTATTTGTGCTATTTCTTGTAAGACCACGCTAGATATTTACTAGTTGTCTACATCTTGAATTTACAAAAGTTGCCTCATGTGACTCAACCCCTTACTGCAGAGATCAAAGAGTAAAGGTCTCTGTAATATCTCTATGTACCCTTTGTCTTATCAGATCCTAAATTTTTGAAATTCACATTATAAGTATTGACCTTTAGTGGCAGAAACCTAAACTCAACCGAACGCTAATAAGATCCCATTATTTTCCTTACATTTCATTGCCTTTAATGCAACAGACAACAATTAACATGTCTACCGTTTATTCTAACCAACCTTTCCAATAACTCACTTATCTGCCATTAATATTTTAATACCTGCAATTCCTGTTCTTAGCCACAGGGTGGCACAATTTGCAGGATTTCCATAAGGAACCCTCACCTTAAATGACTCCTGTAATTCATTCACTGCCTATAGGGATCTGTGTCTTATCTGAACAGCAGGACCTTAACTCCTGGGCTGCTAGGAGTGAGGCCATTGTTGTGGAGTAGAAGCTTCACATTCCTTGCTGCCCGTGACCCTGGTTTGTTCTCTTAGCAGTAATTTTCCGATTTCTATCATAGATCATCCCCAGCCTGCAATCTATACACCAATACGGATTATGGAGGAACGAAACGTTGCTGTCTAGCCACGAATTGTCGAAAATAAAATGTTTGACCGCACATCTCCTGGGCGTAGTGTATCCAGTCCTGCTGTACGGATAAAGTGAGCTTAGCCGCAGGCATGTTCTCCTAGGCGGTATATGATTTCACAGTCTAACTAGATGAAAATGCTCACGCCATTTATTTTGCTGCGTAATGGCGGGAGAGTAACTGGTCATTATTATCCGCATCAATAATGCATTTCTCCATTCATATGATGAATGACACACACTTTTTTAGTCTCAGCTGTGCCCTTATTATTAAAATATTCAACCTCAGGATAATATGTTACCCCCCTCCCCCGTCAATGGCTGTGGATAATCCTGACAATACCCGTATTCTGGGGTCTCTTACATTTATAATTGGACTGGACAGAGGCCCAAGTGTCTCCCCCCGCTGACTGTCCACTGTGAGCAGATTTCCCTAAGGAGAAAAATCCAACATCTTGGAGAATAATGAATGCTATATCCATTGTTCACGGCACTCTCCGCTTCTCATCTATTTCTAGAAGCACATTCGTAATTAGCTCCTGTTCCTCCCGTTGCCCAGACCGCAGGTTTGTACGCCATTCTGGTCCCTTTAGTCCTGATCAATCAGTGACTTCTCTTGGCTTTGATAAAGGATTTTAAGGGTCTTCTGGTTTTTGGCACTTTATTTCTGGGCATGCAGTGAATTCTGGTACCCAAATGTTCTGATCAGCAGTTGCCTGACCCATTCATCCTCATCACAGTAGCTGTAAGCTCTATTTGGTTTTAAAGCACATTTTCAAATACAAAAAATGATAAAATTATGAGTTAATAGCAGGGCGTTGAATGCCTATCAGTAAAGATCCTCATCTATTGACTAGAGAAGCTACAGAGAGCATCTCTGAGGAGGATGCATAACACGTGTATTACAAAAACATAAAGGTATCATGTAATGCTTCATTTTCCCTGTGGGGGCGCTGCAGGAGAACTGAACATTTACTGCCAGGGTTTCCTGCAGATTTCAGATGATCCTTGATGGTCAAAGCTTTAGTAACCCATGAAAGAATTTTTTTTTTCTGGAGAACCCACTAAAAGCAAAAGGGATTGTCAAAAGCAGACAGCTCCTTTACTCATCCCAGCTTTCCCAGGCTCCAGAATGTATCATTATAAGGCCTCATGCACACAACTGTATTTTTGGTCCTCATCCAATCCGCATTTTTTTGCGGGTCGGATGCGGACTCGTTAATTTCAATTTGGACAGTGTGCTGTCCGCGTCCCTATGTCTGTTCTGTCGTATTGCAAAATGATAGAACGTGTCCGTTTTGCAGCATTTTTAACATAGGGCAGGAAGTGTGGAACGGGAAAACATGCGACCAGTATCTGTGTTTGGCGGATCCGTAATATGTGGACTGCAAAACGGATACGGTTGTGTGCATGGGGCCTAAGGTTAAACATGCAGAACATTCACCATTCAGTTGGATGTCAGAATAAAACAGGATGTCCAGGATTAGGGAAATATGGCTGCCCATAAATGGCACCACTCCTGCCCACAGGTTATGTGTGGCATAGCTCCCAACTTTGTAAATGAACAAAGAGGGCCACATTGTGCAGCGCACTTTGCTCGCCGCTGCAACTTTTTTTTTTTAGCACTAGGCCACACCTCTCACCTAATCCCACCCTGTCCCCTTACTGCCCCACGTAGTAATTATTCCCCAGTTATGTGCCCTCATTAATATGCCCAACTGTGCCCCCAGTAATATCCCCAGTTATGTGCCCCTAGTAATATGCTCAGCTGTGCCCCCAGTAATGTGCCCACATTGTGCCCCCCAGTAATATGCCCACATTGTGCCGCCAGCCCAGTAATATGCTCACATTGTGCTCCCAGTAATATGCCCACATTGTGCCCCCCAGTAATATGCCCATATTGTGCCACCCAGTAATATGCCCACAATACTTACCTTCTTCCTAGTAGCAGCAGGACATCGGCTGCTCTAGTCTGTGGAGGGCCAGAGCCGAGGCTGACTGCCGGCCGGCCGGCCCCACCCCCCACACAGACCAGAGGTAAGAGCTGAGCAGTAATGCCTGACACCTCCTATAGACAGGTGCGGTGCTGTTCCTGGAGGAAAGCAGCCATGTTTTTCTAATCCTGGACAAACCCTTTAATAAGAACAGCACATATAACTCACTTTCCGATCAATCAGTACTTTCCAAGGGAGGACTGATCATAGACCCTGCAGGGAATTTTTCCAGTGGACTGATGCCTGGGGGACCGCGTGAGATATCCTCATGTCTGTTGGCCAGGTATATAACAATCTGATCATCTCAGCATTAATTCATTTAGGAGCATCAGATACTTATCCACCTGAACGGTGGCACTGTACAGTCATGGCCAAAAGTTTTGAGAATGATACAAATATTAATTTTTACAAAGTCTACTGCTTCAGATTTTATAATGGCAATTTGCATATACTCCAGAATGTTATAAAGAGTGATCAGCTTAACAGCAATTACTTGCAAAGTCAATATTTGGCTAGAAAATGAACTTTATCCCCCAAAACACATTTCAATATCATTGCAGCCCTGCCTTAAAAGAACCAGCTAACATTGTTTCAGTGATTGCTCCATTAACACAGGTGTGGGTGTTGATGAGGACAGGGCTGGAGATCAATCTGTTATGATTAAGTAAGAATGACACCACTGGACACTTTAAAAGGAGGCTGGTGGTTGGCATCATTGTTTCTCTTCTGTTAACCATGGTTATCTCTAAAGAAACACGTGCAGTCATCATTGCACTGCACAAAAATGGCCTAAAAGGGAAGAGTATCGCACCTAGAAAGATTGCACCTCAGTCAACAATCTATCGCATCATCAAGAACTTCAAGGAGAGAGGTTCCATTGTTGCCAAAAAGGCTCCAGGGCGCCCAAGAAAGACCAGCAAGCGCCAGGACCGTCTCTTAAAAGTGTTTCAGCTGCGGGATCGGGCTACCAGCAGTGCAGAGCTTGCTCAGGAATGGCAGCAGGTAGGTGTGAGTGCATCTGCACGCACTGTGAGGCGGAGACTCTTGGAGCAAGGCCTGGTCTCAAGGAGGGCAGCAAAGAAGCCACTTCTCTCCAGAAAAAACATCAGGGACAGACTGATATTCTGCAAAAGGTACAGGGAGTGGACTGCTGAGGACTGGGGTAAAGTCATTTTCTCTGATGAATCCCCTTTTCGATTGTTTGGGACATCTGGAAAACAGCTTATTCGGAGAAGACGAGGTGAGCGCTACCACCAGTCTTGTCTCATGCCAACTGTAAAGCATCCTGAAACCATTCATGTGTGGGGTTGCTTCTCAGCCAAGGGAATCGGCTCTCTCACAGTCTTGCCTAAAAACACGGCCATGAATAAAGAATGGTACCAGAATGTCCTCCGAGAGCAACGTCTCCCAACCGTCCAAGAGCAGTTTGGCGATCAACAATGCCTTTTCCAGCATGATGGAGCACCTTGCCATAAAGCAAATGTGATAACTAAATGGCTCAGGGAACAAAACATAGAGATTTTGAGTCCATGGCCTGGAAACTCCCCAGATCTTAATCCCATTGAGAACTTGTGGTCAATCATCAAGAGACGGGTGGACAAACAAAAACCTACAAATTCTGACAAAATGCAAGCATTGATTGTGCAAGAATGGACTGCTATCAGTCAGGATTTGGTCCAGAAGTTGATTGAGAGCATGCCAGGGAGAATTGCAGAGGTCCTGAAGAAGAAGGGTCAACACTGCAAATATTGACTTGCTGCATTAACTCATTCTAACTGTCAATATAAGCTTTTGTTACTCATAATATGATTGCAATTATATTTCTGTATGTGATAAAAACATCTGACAAACACACATAAAAACCAGAGGGCAGCAGATCATGTGAACATATAATATTTGTGTCATTCTCAAAACTTTGACCATGACTGTATTACTTGGTTCTGCTGAGGCAGTATTATGTGCTGCACTGTGGTATTTGGTTCTGCTGAGGCAGTATTATGTGCTGCACTGTGGTATTTGGTTCTGCTGAGGCAGTATTTTGTGCTGCACTGTGGTATTTGTTTCTGCGAGGCGGTATTTTGTGCTGCAGTACGGTATTTTCGGCCCCGTCTACTTGTGTTGCCCCGCCTTCTGTCAATTTGTACCCACCTGGGGCCACTTTTAGTTTTTTTTTTTTTTTCCCAGGGATGCTTTAAGTTCCCAGTCTGATAACGGTGAAGCTTTTTGGTGATAATCCAGTATAATGAAGCATGCTGGATCTTAGTAACAGGTAAAGTAGAGAATTACTAGGCAAAATGTAAGAGGATGGGGAATCATATCCATTGGGACGTATGTGGAAGCAAAATACTGATTAGAAAAGTCGAACGTCTGATCTGACTAACGTCCAATGGAAGAAGCCATCATTTTGAAAATCATATTATAGCATCTATTTTTAGCCTCACAAACGGGACTGCATCCATTTTTTTCCCCAAAAAAAGGGGCTAAATATGATTGTTCAGGTTTCAAAGAGAATATCTAGTTTTTATTCAAAACTCTCCAGCCAGAGACTCCACTGGTAAAAGTAATGGCCAACATGCTGTCAGATTCTGAGGTCACTACTTCATACCACGCCGACATAGATATTCGCAGTTTGCTTGGAATTTTCACATTTTTGTGCAATAATCCTTAATCTCAGAATGTAACACCTAAATCATCACTGAAACGGATCTGGATTCCTATGAGCATAACATAGGCACATCTTTGTGTCTGTATTAAAGGTACAACATTCTGACCTTCCCAGTCAACCACCAGACTGCAGCGATGATGATGGAAAATCTGCTGTAGTCCACAAGATCTGTAAATTGACCGTGAACCCATGGAGGTGACCAGTATAACCAGAGGTGGACTAGGAGACCTCCCGAGCAACTAAATACCACAGTGCATCACCAAATACTGCCACCTACGTCACAGTCTTCAACTGTATCCCTGTCCTGAGGACATCAATACAGTTGAATTCATGAGGGCACCTGCGGCAGATCATTAGGAACCCAGTAGGTGGCCGTGAAGAAGGCTTGAGTGGCCCTCCTATGCATTGGCCCACCAGAAAATTTCCCTGTAGGGTCTTTGGTCAATCCACCCCTCACTGAAATATCAGTAGACTCTGAATCAAAGACTAAGGCCCATTGCATGTTATAGGGGAGAGGTGGTGAACGCCCTAGGAAGCATTTGGATAACTTGCATTACAAATTTCCAAGTAGGACTAATAGGTCCAAGTAGGACTTCTAAGACCCAGAGGTGTCAGTTACAGGACCTCCATCTCCCATGTATCTGGTGCCTTATGAATCAGCCTTTGTAGCCCCTAAATTATCCCCTCAGCTAAGACCCATGATCCTCTTTACTTACTGGATGATGATGATGCCCTACATATTATGTGGAGTTAGAGGAGTGGAGAACATCTGTGGTGAGGATCTCCAAACCCTTTGTGACTACCTACAATCGATATGTTTTTGTCAGATTTTAGTTAGAATGGATTTTTTATTTTTCAGATTGTCCTGTTGCTGAACCCATACCTAACAAGCGTCGATAAATGGTATGGCAGGTTGATTGATGCTGGTTTTCCTTTTACTGTTGCATTATCATGAAGGCTTTGTACAAACGATGGTCTGTGCTATCGGTCATTAACCGACTCCTCTGATTTATCAGTTATGTGAACCCATGGAGGTTGTCAGCGCACATACCCTGTTTTCATATGAGCTGCCCATACATTATACCGGAAGTCCCCAACCTTTTGTATGTTGTGAGCCACATTCAGTGATGGTTGGGAGCAACAGGCAATTCAAAAATAGAGAAGAGAAATTTCGAAAACGAAAAATATGAAATTGCTAAATTTGCTAATAAATATTTGAATTTGAACTTTAACACTAGTATTCTACCACTCAAATTGTCAGTGTTTGGCGGAAAATGTAGAATAGGTCTGCAACAATGTCAATTGCTAGTACATATGGTCATAACTCAGGACTCCAATGGCGAGCCACACAGCAGGGGTTTGTGAGCCATATGTGGCTTTCGAGCCAATGGTTGGGGACTGCTGCATTATACAATATAGTTGTGACCAGTGGCGTACATAGAAAAGTAAGGGTCCCATTGCAAGGATCAAACCAGGCCCCCCACATAGGACAGAAGATTTTCCGTCTTAACCCCTTTCAATGATCCTTGGGTCATTTTTTCCACTGCCTCATTTGCTAAAAGATGTTCCTTTAGAAGGTAGCGTCCTGACCAAATTCTCACCTCCAGTAGAAGAGGGATGATGAATCCAAATGGGGCTCCTCTTGCCCTGGGCCCCATAGCAGTCGCATGTTCTGCCACTATGGTAGTTACGCTCCTGGTTGTGACTGGGGCGGATTAGCTACAACCCCTACAGGAAAACTTCCTAGTGAGCCGATGTCCAGGGGGCCCACCAAAGCCTCCTCATTGCCGCTAGCCAAGTGTGCCTTTCTTTCAATAGGAAGAAGGAAATACGGTATGTTGCTGACAGACCCTCTTATCTTCCACAGGAACAAATGATCACATTAGGGGAGATTTATCAAAACTGGTGTAAAGAAAAACTGGCTTAGGCCTCTTTCACACTAGCAGCAGCACGGATCCAGCAGGTGAAGGGTGCCGCCGGATCCGTGCTGCCGCAGGTACAGGTGTGGGGCCGGAACCGCGCTTACATGCTCCCGGCAGCTCCGCGCAGCACAGTACAGAAGGAGGACGGCGCGCACATAGGACGATTCCCCACAGCGGCCTCTGCTGGGCGCTGTGGGGAATTGTCCTATGTGCGCGCCGTCCTGCTCCTCCTGCGCTGTGGAGACCTGCCGGGAGCATGTAAGTATGTATGTGTATTGTATGTATATGTCTGTGTATGTTGATGTGTATGTCTGTATGTGTGTATGTATGTGAGCATGCTGCGGTTTGCTCTCCGGTCTGAAGACGGAACGGAATGCTTTCAGGAGCATTCCGTTTTCTTCAGTTCAGTTTTGTCCCCATTGACAACGAATAGGGACAAAACTGAAGCGTTTTATTCCGGTATTGAGCCCCTATGATGGAACTCAATACCGTAATTAACAAAACCTAGTGTGAAAGTAGCCTAAGTTTAGTTGCCCAAAGCAACCAATCATATTCCTCCTTTCATTTTTCAGAACTCCTTTGGAAAATGAAAAGCGGAATCTGATTGGTTACTATGGGCAGCTAAACTAAGCCAGTTTTCCTTATACCAGTTTTAATAAATCTCCCCCTATGGATTTCATTCTTCTTTCCCCTGACCTCTTCTGCTAGTAGAGAGTTGGATGACCCTCTGCTCATAAGATGGTCGACCAACCTCATCAAATTAGCATTTTGTCGGCCAAGACCAGCCACATGTGAATAGGGACCTGGCATCAAGCTTTAATTATACACACACCACCGTCACTGAAGGAGTATCGCTTCTGCCTACGTTGTCCCAGTCACATTATTACACTGCAGAACATTTCATGTCTACAGGATACCACGGTGGAAAATGGAGGGGCAGACAATTCATTCTGTGTGAATATATGAATCTGTCGGCCATGAATAGCGTAAAAAATCTATGAAAACCAATAATTTTTTGTCACATAAAAACGTGAGCGGAGGTGGAAGAAACCATTCCTTATAGAGGGTTTCTCAAGGAAAGTCATGGAGAGAGACCTTTGAGAAGAATGAGTTTTGTCGGCACATTGCCATGAAGACTATAAAAATACAAATTCTACGTCTGTAAAAATGTCATCGAATTTCACCTTTTAGCTGTATTCATTTCATTAGCATTATCTCTAATCCGAGGGATTTATGTTTCATTTAAAAAAAAAAACCTGCTCGTTCTTCTGGATCCTAAAGAGTTAAATCTAGAATCAATTCCCTCACCTCCCCCCACACCCCTCTCTCCATTCACCCATCTCCCTCTGACACTTTCTGCTCATTAAGTGTAACTCCGCGCTTCAGACCAACACTGAATTTCAACAAATATCAGCAAAAATACCAATGAATATTTAATGGGATTTTTTATCCATCAAATCTTACCTTCCCTCCCTTCACTGGGTTCCTGAAATTTGCAATTTGAGGCCATGTTACTGGGCAGAAAGGGAGGGAGCTGGCATTGTGCAGACAGAAAAGGCCGTGAGTTTTTGGCCTATTTTAATGGCGACGCCTGAAAATATGGATCGTAGAAGTATAAATTCCCTATAATATAATCATAGGGAATAAAAAGGTTGACCTGTCCTGGTTCAAATGAGGAGACACCAGATCATACTAAAGGATGCCTTCATACACAGCAAAATTTCTGCGAATGAAAATTAGGGCTCGTTCACATCACCGTTTGGATTTCCGTTATATTTTAGATCCGTTTCTAATAACGGATCTAAATATAATAACGGAAGGTAAACGGATACAAACGGACAACATATTGTCCGTTATTTTAACGGATAGACCTAACGGATCCGTTATAATAACGGACATAATGCGTCCGTTTCATGTCCGTTGTGTTCCGTTAATCCCGTTTTCTAACGGATCCTTTTTTTTTTTTTTTTTTTTTTTTTTTTTTTTTTTCTCCCCCTCCCACTTTCTGCAAGTATATATAGATGGATATGTGATGTGTGCTAGTAGTGTGGCTGTGTTGGAAGCTGAAAATGCTGCGTGCTGATCACATGTTTTCATTGGATTATTTTATTCTAAGGATGAAATGGAAACAAAGGCAAAGACAAGCCAGTCGAAGAAGATATTGGGTTCATCCCATTACCTCAGCAAGATGCACAAGAGGAGTATTCTCTACTTTATACCAAGAACTTCGCCATCACCCGGATAAATTTATAGATTATCTACGAGTGAGTGTGGCAAGCTTTGACCACCTTGTGCAGAGACTTCAACATCGTATACGTAAACGGAATACAAAATTCAGACGCAGCGTGTCACCAGAAGAACGCCTAATGGTAACCCTAAGGTAAGTGTTGATATGATGTACCAAATGTGTTTTGTTGATACCTTGTGAAAGCGTATTGAACCTAAAATTTTTCTCCCTTTATTGTAGGTTTCTTGCCACGGGGGAAAGTCTATCCAGTCTTCACTTTCAGTTTCGCCTGGGTAAATCTACAATTTCTTATATTGTTCAAGACACCTGTAAAGCCATATGGGATCTGCTTCATGAGGAATATATTCCACACCCGACAACAGAACAGTGGACTGAAATTGCAACCAAATTTTATGAGATCACACAGTTTCCTAACTGTCTAGGAGCCGTTGACGGTAAACATATTCGTATTTTGAAACCTCCAGGAAGTGGTTCATTGTACTTTAACTATAAAAAATATTTCTCTGTAATATTGATGGCAATTGCAGATGCACAGTACAAATTTGTTGCGGTAGATATAGGGGCCTATGGAAAGACAAATGACTCTAAAGTCTTCAAAAACTCTAATATGGGACGTAGAGTATACTCTGGTAACTTTGGTTTCCCCAATCCATGTCCTTTACCTGGAACAACGGAACCTGATATGCCATTTGTGCTTGTAGGCGATGAGGCCTTCCAAATGTCGGCTAATTTGATGAAGCCATATGCAAATCGGGGACTAAATGATTGTAAAAGAATCTTTAATTACAGACTCACAAGGGCAAGACGTATGGTCGAATGTGCATTTGGCATACTGACGAACCGATGGAGAATATTCACCAGACCAATTCAATTGAAAACAGACTGTATTGATGATGTAATTAAAGCCTGTGTGATTCTTCATAATTATTGTCTAACACATGATCCTTTGAGTTTGGAATCTGTGCCCTCTGTCTCACATAATGTAGAAGAAATTGCTACTGGCCCACGTTCAACCACGGCAGTTAACCGTTTGCGTGATAGCTATGCCCAATATTTTATGTCCCCAGCTGGTTCAGTTCCTTGGCAGGAACAAATGATCTAATATTTTCTGTTCTAAATGTACCTTATTGATAATGGGTGATGTATCAAACTGGTGTACAGTACTGTTTGCTTGTCCATTGACACCAATCTGATGCCACCTTTTTGTCCTTAGTTTAAAATAAATAATTGAATGTTCAGATTTTTTTGGTTGCTACGGTCAAATTAAATTTTTTTTGTAGATTGATGGTTCACCAATAATGTATATATTTTTGTTATTGTTTGTATTTTGTAAAAATATTTATGGTTGTGATTATGAACATGCAGTGTGTGTTTGTTTCTGCATCACCTGACTCCTATAGATATGACAAGATTATGGTTTTATAGTTTTTATGTGTAGGCTACCTATATATTGATGTTAATAAATTTATACATTTGTTTTTTGTAAACTTATGTAAACACATACACACAGTTTTAACAAAAATGTTTTTACTTTTAGACCTCAATAAAAAAATAAGTTTTTTAAAACGTTTTTGAAATAAATATTTTAACATAAAACTTAAAATCTTTCAACATTTTGTGCAAACATTGCATAGAACTGGCCAACATTGGCCCAAAACATTTGTGGGAAGGGCTTTGGTGGTCTACCTAGTGTCCTGGTTCACTGCTGGACCCTCTGTCAGTGTCGTGGTATTCCATTAGGGCACTCATGAAAGTATCACCCGATGTTGAATATTGTGCAGGAGTAGGGACGCGAGGAGTGTGTAGAGACTGAGATTCAGACGCTGGAGATAGAAGTGGTGAATGGGAAGTAGAAGGAGTAGAAAAAGTGTGAGGAGCAGGAAAGAAAGATGAATGCACACTCCCTGCAGAATAGGATGGGGTACTGGAACGGGATGGGGGATTGGATTGGGAAGTGGAAAAAGAAGTGGATGGAGGATTAGGTAGTGGAGGGTTTGAATATGTGCCATACGATTGTGGCTGGGGAAAGGAAGGGTATGAAGGTTGGTAGTATTGGGATGGGGGGTAGGGTTGTGGTGGGGGAAAGGAGGGTGGTGGGGGATAGGTCTGGGAGGGGGGGCGGTGCACAATATTGAACATTGTTTGAGTCAATGCCATCCGACATTGATAATTCTGTTCCATAGACAATTGATCCATCCACGGAGCGAGAGTTAATAGAAAACTCTGATTAGGAGTAAGGGGATCCGGACGCCCCGCCCCCTCCAGCGTACGGATATGAGTAAGAACCTCCTCCTTATTCCTACTCATAGTTTCCTCAACTGTCTTCAAATTATTGCGAACTATTTTTGCTAGCTCCTCTAACTCCGCGAATATTCTCCTACCTGTTCCCCGCCTCCTACGTACTCCAGCAAAATCTCGTTCAAAATTAGAAGTTGCAGTTTCCGTAGGGGCAGACGGACCAGGTAGGGGATCCTCTGTCTCTGGAACAGGATTATCCCTGACAGAAGGTCCAGCAGCCTGTTCACCTTGCTCTTCCGTTGGCTGAAGAGTACTGGAATGGGTCCTAAAAAAAAAAAAAGAAAAAAAAAGGTATATTTTTACAATTTCAAAAAGTGATCCAAAGAGATTGAATAATGGAATACTTACTGCCTCATTTCCGCAGACCGTCTCAAAAACTGTAGCAGGGGAGCGTACCGGTAAGTACGGACATTCCTTGCTCCGGACCCGCTAGGAACTGTTCTTTCCACGTTGAGGTCACGAATGAACCGGTCCCTCATCGACCTCCACCGGATTATTATGATCTCCCCTGTTGAAATTAAACGATAATATAATAAACTTGCCAATAATTTCATACTATATTTATATCCTGTAAGTATTGGGTCACTGTCACTAGTGGGGTACCACAGGGGGACGTATTGAAACACAGAGAAGAACAGTATACTGTATATGTACTTCAGATAATATATATTACAGAGGACAGTGCACTGCCACAGCAGGATCTGGATTGACTGGAGGCTTGTTCAGAAAAGTGGCAGATGAGGTTAAACACTGACCTATGTAAGGTTATGCATATGGGAAGGAAGCAAGTCAACAGTACATACTAATGGTAATAGAACTCAGACATGTAAGGACCAAGGAATTTTAGTGAACATATGAAACCAGTGCCAGACCGCTACTGACAAGGTCAATGGGCTGCATCAAAAAAGGGGCATAGATGGCGGTGATGAGAACATAGTCCTGCCACTTTACAAATCACTAGTCGGACCACACATGGAGGACTGTGTACAGTTCTGGACTCCTGTGAACAAGGCAGAAACAGCAGAGCTGAAGAGGGTTCGGAGGAAGGCAACTCAAGTAATAAAATGGGTGGACTACAGGACCCAGAAAGATAGTCAACTTTCAGACTATAGACTCTTTACGGTAAGAGCAGTGAGACTATGGAACTCTCTGCCTGAGGAGGTGGTGATGGTAAGTTCATTATAAGAGATCAGGAGGGGCCTGGATGTATTAGAGAGGGGTCGTTGATCCTTGGAGTTATCAGGTGTCTGATTGGAGCAAATGTTTCACTAAATTGTGGAAAATATGCTTCTACCACACAGGGTTTTTTTGTCTTCCTATGGATCGACTTGTAGGATAACAGGCCAAACTGGATGGATATATATCTTATTTTGGCCTCGGTGCATATACTATGTAGTAATGTCAACTCACCACAAGCTTGTTTCTCCCGGTCGTTCATATCTTCCCAGTTTTCGATGAGGGCTCTGAATATCTCGGTCCACATTCGCCTTGTTGCTATGTGGTCAGCGTGGAGCCGATGGGACTGGTCCCACAGTGGTGGTCTCTCCTCCACTAGATGTATTAGGAGTTCCTGATCAAATTGTATGTTTGTAGGAACCTCATCATCCGACATGCTCCTGGAACCCTGTTAAAGACAGCAAAGACTAATGAAGTTTGATGCGTAATTGCAAACACTCCAGTTGTGGTGACCCAAGACTTCCAACATGCTCCATTCTTTCACTGTTCTTGGATATAATGGACAGAATGGAACAGGTAGGAGTCTTGGTTTCATCAGTACCGGAGCTTTGCAAAATCAAACATTTTATAGCGGCACAAAATATATTCACTCACAGTCCCACGGCGACCACGGCCTTGACCACCTCGCACACATCTTCTTTTGCGACCCCTTGCAGCTGGGCCACGCGGTCGGGTGGCAGGAGGAGAAACAGTTGGCTCTTCCTAAAGCGAATCGAAATGGTTATAAAATAATATGATGTAACATAAAGTTGTATTTTTATTTATGCATACCTGGATTGACGCCGGGGAGGAGTACCTTCTAGTTCTGCACCTAGTGCAGATCTTGGGTTAGAATCCTAAACAAAACAAAACAAAAACATTTGGCTATTGAAGGGTTAAAAATTGGCGTATACTATGGCACTTTCTGGCAATACATACTGTCTCCATTAGGTTTCCGGACCTCTCTGTAGCATCTTGTGAGCCGCTAGATGACGATGGCTCCTGAAATATACCCAAAAAAAATGTATATATATATATATATATATATATATATATATATATATATACATATATATTGAGTGAGAGAGAGAGAAAGTTTGTGAGAGTTTCAGTGAGAGAGACAGGCATATAGACAGAGAGAGAGAGAAAAACCATGAGACAAATATAAATATTTGTGCTTACCGCTATCACCAACGGTGGGGTGCCACTGTCACTGGTGTTGTTTGACATGTCTGTAAAACAAAGTTCTGATATTATTCTGAGTTCCCCCATAAATTCCGAGACTGGTACAGTCCCATAACTAAAGCATTAACAAATACCATTGCAACACAGTCAATGCTTATATACTGACCCATTCTGGACTGGTCACTATATGGGCATAGAGCCATTACTTTATATATTTTTGATGGCTTTTATGGTTAAAAACAAGGACAAGCATAGTGGCTATGTCCATGTCATTGTATGGATAGATGGATAGATGTGTATGTGGAGATATATGGATGACAATACTAAATGCAAATATTTCATGCTCTCCTGCAACAGACTTTGTATAGGGACATGTTTTTGCAGTTTAGAACTTTAATTAAACTTTTTACTTACTTTTTTTGGCTACACACACTTGCAGCAGTTTCAGTGCTGTAAAAATGGCCGCTGGGAGGGTCAGGTGATGGTCATGTGACCTTTTTTCCATCACTAGAGAACTTTTGAAGACAGAAGACATTTTCATTTGAGCATGCTCAGAAAATAAAACGGATCTTCAAAACGTACGGAATAACGGATCATATTTTAAGCACTCCGTTTCTATCCGTTACTCATTGACTTCAATGCAAATAGTAACGGATCCGTTACTTCTCCGTTATTTTAGACGGGAACAAAAGTCCTGCATGTAGGATTTTTTTCTCCGTCTGAAATAGCGGAAATCGGACGGAATGGAGCCAAACGGAGTACAACTGACACTTTATCAGTTCAATACAAGTGAATGGGATTTTAAACGGATACGTTTCTTTACGTTCAAATCATCCTCTGAACGGAGGAATCAAACGGAAATCCAAACGGTGATGTGAACGAGCCCTTAGTTCCATTCACCTGAAATCAGTATGTTTGCCACCAAAACAACCTCATGCAGTTTACATCTCTAAAGGTGTCCACACACATAGGGGGAGATTTAGCAAAACTAAAGGTGTAAAGGAAAACTGGCTTAGTTTAGTGGTCCATAGCAGCCAATCAGACTCCACCTTTGATTTTCCAAAGGAGCTCTGAAAAATGAAAGGTGGAATCTGATTGGTTGCTATGGGCAACTAAACCAAGCCACTTATCCTTTACACCAGTTTTGGTAAATATTCCCTTATAGTCTAAAGTTGATCAAAACAGACAATTTCAACCAGAGTGATAAATGAAATTTTACAGCAAGTTTTAGTCAACCGATGACACAGCGTCATCATTAGAGTTGAGCGAACGTGCTCGTAACGAGCACTGTAGCGCTCGGATCCCCTGCGCTCACATGCAAGCGCAGGGGATCCGAGCAGTACAGTGCTCGTTACGGGCACGTTCACTCAACTCTAGTCATCATCTTTAAAGAAGTTGGCCATGATTTCAATACAGTATTTGTCTGGCAGCTGCTAGCCCACAGTTTGTCATTGAACATAAATGGCCAGGATGAACATCTATAACGGCCAATATGTACTAAAATGTGTATGGATTTGAGAGCATAATGATGGTTCACCAGACCATAGTTTAATCTACAGTTGGTCAACCATCAACCCACATCTATCCAATGTGTAAGGCTGTCTTTAGGTAATAATGGGGGACTGCTCATATACTTCATGCCAGATCACAATAACTGCTCTTCTGGAAGATGAAGCTTTGTAGATGGTTCTTTTAGGGTAGGTTCACAGAGACTTTTTTGGAAGAGGTTTTGAGGCCAGAAGTGGATCCAGCAGGAAGGAGAAGTATAAGTTCTTCCTTTATATTTCTGATTCCTTTCGAGTCCACTTCTGTTTTTTGGTGAAAATCCTACTTCAAAATCTCCTCCAAAAACAATTTGTGAACCTATCCTTACTATCCTCTCATTCTTCTTGGTAGTTCAAAGAAACTTGTGGCAGAAAGGTGGACTATAATATTGCCAAAAATTAAAAGAACCACTCTACACCCAATATTGAATTTCCAGAAATACTATGGAAATCATGAGACATGTCCATCAGTGCAAATACTACAAAAAATCTGGATGTTATCCTTTAAACTTCAAAATTCTAAAGCCCTAATGCAATGCTTTCTTCTGCAACATGGAACCATGTACCTATATGAACATGATCACCGGTGAAGGGGGTGCTGGGATTCTGTACCATTGCCCTTTATTCCTGGAGAGAAGATCTGGAACCAGCACACCACCCATCTACTGCAGGATAAAAGGGTGGTGTGACCCTCAGGCTTGTTCTTCACTATGCTTGTGGAAAGAATAGAGCTATGGTATGTAGGTTCACACTGCCATGGACAGAGGAGATGGTGCCAGTCTGACTTTTGCCCCAAGGACACATTAAATTAATGGGTTTTCCTAGCTTAGAAAGTGATAGCAAATCACAAGGATATGAAATCACTTTCTGATTGTGGGGTCTGACTGCCATGATCCTGACAATTACTTGAATGGGGTCATGATGCAGTTTCCAACACTGTTGGAGTGCTGATGTATATCTATGAAAGGGTCCCAGCGCTAAACCAGCACTGCTTTCTCAGGATCAGTGGAGGCCACCACAGTTGGATCCCCTGCAATCAGAATTGGGTGGAATTTTTAGATGACCTTCTCATAGACTTAGTTTCGAACTTACAGTTAGACATTTCATTGACAGCATGCAGAGATCTTGAAAATATTTAGGGATTAAAGGGGTATTCCCATCTCAGACAATGGGAGCATATCGTCGCCCCATAGAAGTGGGCAATGCTCCCTCCGTTCATTTTCCTGCTCCGTTCTCGTTGTAGGTGCGGGTCCCAGAGGTGAGACCCGCACCTATCAGACAATGGGGGCATATACTAGTGATATGCCCCCCATTGTCTGAGATAGGAAACCGCCTTTAAAAAAGAAAACATATTAGAAAGTTGCAAGATTTTTCATTATGCAACAACGGCCCTTGCATCAGCCCGAGGTTCACCGATGGTCATAGGCCCTGGAGCTTCTCACACATGAACGCCATGGAAATAAAGACTCCAAGTACTTCAATCCAATGGTTTATTAACACACAATAACAACTGTTACTAATGCAAGCGACAGAAAGAAACCACAACAACGTTACAAACAGCCGGATAGCGGCAAAATATCAAATGCTTGGCAGTTCAAACCCCGCCACAAACGTTCTTTTTTAATTACAGTTTTTGTCATATTTTTTTTTAAAGTTTGCTATTCTTTTTTTTTTATTATTTTTTTTACATCAGGTTTTGCAGCACCTTTGAAGTAACAAGTACATCTGTGCAAAGTTCTTGTCTGCCATCTTTATTTTTTATTTTTTTTTTAGTTATTTTACAGAAACACAAACACGTGTGACGGTTGTTAGAGGCAGGGCATTAAAGCGAAAATAGGATTTCGTCTCCTCGGGTAGAATAAAGAAAGCTCTTTCCTGCAAAAGAGAGACGGTTTTGGCAAAGTTTATCACTAAGTGGAAAAAAAAAAAAACGGGTTCTTTCTGGGTGATTTGGAGGCCATTTTATAATTCAGAGGACTTTCTGCAAAATGGATGCCTCCTATTGCCTCGACAAAGTGCTATCTGCAAAGTGCTGACCACACCCTTCCCTTTGGTTATTATACAAAATAGCTCCCCCAGGGATTTGACTGCAAAACAGGCAGAAATCATAATTTGCAGCAGAAGTAAAGAAAGTGACCGGTAGTATCGAAAAACAGGCAGCCATTATTTTGCGTCAAAGCAGCAGAGCTCCAGGTTACGCGCGTTTTATCACTGACAAAAAACCTTGATGAAAAATCGATTTTGCGTTTAAGGAACGGAGGAGCGCTAGGGATATAGCTTATCTCTGGTCATGCACTCAGTATGGCATCTCTAAGATATATTTACAACACAGCAAAGAGACTAATGACCCCCCACAAAGACAGAGTCTTATCTTTGCCGTTATTCTAGTCACACGTGCCAAAGCCTTAAAGGGACACTACCAGTGAAATGAGCCATTAGAAATACTTTAGGAAAACGGAATTCCCACTAGTCTAAAATTTTACACTGTTTAATTAATATACCTTTACAATTCTATGATGGTTTTCACTGATACAGAGCTCCAAATCCTCTGCATAGACATAGAGTTGAAAGATAGCAAACTGGCTGCCTACAGTCACCACTAGAGGGAGCTCAGGAGCTTACTGCATACTGTAATATCAGTGAGTTCAATGAAGACCAGCATGCAGTCGGCACTTGAGCTCCACCTGGTGGTGGTTAGCGGACGCTAGTATACCATGTTTTAAGGGCAGGGGTTTGGGCTGTGTATCTGAAAAATAGAGGTCTAAACGCTACACCGAAATAATAATACTGAGCAGAGAATTTTGCAGTGGTTTAAATGAAAAAAACCCAAAAGGGTGGATGTTCACTTTAATACTTGGGCTTCGCGCAAGGAGCCTCAACATGAATCTGCATAGCACAGATCTGTGACACCCATACTGGATTGATTTGAGAGACTCTCAAGACTAAGACTGGAACATAATCCATCGCATGGCATATTACACTGGGGGTCCATGGTGCCTCACAGAGGCATCAGGTGGTGGCACACAGAGTGTCCACCCATCCAAAACCCCTGAGGACAACGTGTGCTTCTAGTCAGTCCATGTATGGAACAATGACCCCTATGGGTGAGAAAACATTTTAGGTGCTGTCCTAACAGCAAATCAGGTCATTCCATCCATTTTTCCAACTTTAATGTAAACTGACAAGGTGCTAAGGTGCAACAACACTGAGCAACGGACATTTGTCCACAGTCTATGATGGGAGTATTGATTTGCTTATTATTCTCTTGCGTTCACCAGAAGTGGGCCTTAAAGGGGTTATGCCATGATTATGTAAAAAATGAAAATCAGACATCATATAGCACCTAACACGGATCCAGAGATCTCCCCACTCAATGTTCTAATTGATCTGTTAAATGTATTTCAGGCTCAGGGGCATGTCCTTTCTGCTGCAGCTCTTAGTCTGTAACTGCCACAAAAAATATGGCTGGTGGCAATTGAAGATTTAAACTGAGCACCTTTTAATCGCCTCAGTGAGGTGGATGGAGAAATAAGAAAAAGAACAAACAGCAGGTGGCGCTCTACATATACATTTTATTCAATAGCTCGGAGACGACGCTAAATTTTTAATTACAAGTAATTACAAAAGTATTCAGATCCAGGTGCTGGTTTAAAAAACGTAGAATCATTTTCATGGCACAACCCCTTTAAACCTGGAAAATCAATATACCCAATATATCCTAATGCGGGGGACTCTATTACAGATAATCGTGTCTGTGGCAGACTCCTATAAATACCACCGGATTGCTGATTTCTTTCCTCAAAAGCCCAATTACTCATATTTTAGGGGCCTTGCTTTTATTTTATTTTTATGTTTGGACCAATATTTGTAATAAAGGGTAGACTGGCTAATGCAATTGCATTTTGCAGGGAACGTGATCTGCCCCCTATATCATACCTGTTGCCAATAGCAGCCAAAACGTCTCCCTTTTAATTTTTTAACCTGCATTGCAAAAAATTAAATTTGGAGCCTGGGTCGTCCTTAAGCTCATTGCCACCAGAATCCATTTTTTTTCTAGTGCACCTAAAGAAACAAAGGCTCGATCTGGCTGGATGATATGTCCAGGAACTCATGCATAAAAACCAAAGCACGGAAGAGTTGCTGTCCTTAGCAAACCAATCAGGTCACGAAAATAAAACCTTGCACTGGATTGGTTGCTGTTATTTCTTTTCAGCTCCTCAGGGGCGTGGCATTATGGTTTACATAAATATTTTGTACTTGGCACAGCTTTTACACCAGGGCCCCCCAAAGCCCAAAACACTGGCAATAATAATGACACTTTAAATACTGAAAATCTATAAATATAGCTAAAATCATACGTAATATGATTGCTCTTCATGGAAGTGTCCCTTTAAATCAGCTGCAATCTACGCACTCACAGCACCATAAAAAAATAAAAAATAATGAGAGCTCTTCAGAGGAACAAGTCACAAGCATCATCCTTCTACCAATAGTAGGAGCCATGGAAGAATGAGGAGCAAATAAAAAATGGTTAAGTGCCTGCAAGAAGATGAAATAACTACGGTTTTATTTACCGTATCACATTGTTTTACAGCAACCAATCAGCACGTAGCTTTCATCTGCTTGGTGGAGTTTCCCCAAATAAGAGCAGACACCTGATTGGTTGTTGTAGTTTTAATGTAAATGAGTAAGGGAATATTCACACTTCTGTTTAACTGATCTGGCAGAGAGCAACCTGCCGGAGCTGACCAGAGACAGCCTAGCCGGATACTGCCGTGCACCGCCAGACCCCATTGACTATAACGAAATATAACTGCTCTCTCCGGTTTGTGTCCAGCCGAAACCAAGTACTCAAGCCAAAAAAGTGGCCGGATCCCCATGTGAGCCCATTATGGTCAATGGGGTCCGGCGGTGAACGGCAGTCTCCGACTACGCAGGTTCCTGTGAGCTCCAACAAGCTGTTTTCTGCCAGATCAAGAACCTACCCTAACCGTGACTGGAATATTTTAAAGTGCCTACAGACACTGGATCCGATGGATAAAATACAATTAAAAAATATTAAAAGCTGAAGAATATTTTTCATAATTTTATACTTATACTTAAAATCTAAAAAGTTGACTCCCTAGGATGCTGTTAGGTCAGGTGGAAGTTAGGGGCCATTCAGATGGGATCCGCAATACCATGGATGCCCAACGGTGTGTGTTCCGAGGTTTGTCTCCTAGGTCTTGTTAATGATATCCTTCCTTCCAAATATGGTAGACATCTTTATAGACTATTGATGTTTTATGCTAGGAAAACTTTGCTCCTTACCTGGAAGCCTCCCAAAAATCCCTCCCTGTCTCACTGGATTCAACTCATTAACACAGCTTTACCAATGTATAAACTGACCTTTGAAGCAAGAGGTATGCCGGATAGATTTGACAAAATTTGGAATCTTTGGTTGAATGCTAATTCACTACCAGTCTGATTTCATGTAATACCGTAGTTGTCTGGGAGTCGCTGCCTGTATGAATGGTTGTGTGAATGTCGACAGTTCTATATCCTTATAGTCCATTTCGGGGAACATTGTAAGCCATGGCTGGGAAATGAAGTTATGTTAATATGACTTGCTTTGCCGATACTATTGTTAAATATCCTCACCAGACTGTCTGGAGTGTCAAATGGATGTCATCTAGTTCTTGTTGGTTTGTATGTCTTTAATACGAAAATTCAAAAATAAAAGACTATTAAAAAAAAAAGAGTAGGACGGGTTCTATATTTTCTTACGGAGCTGCGGCTCGGCAAGATCGCACGCCGCCCATTGAAGTGAATGGGGCCGCATCTATTCCGGAAAATTGTGGAATAGATGCGGACCCATTCACACAGTTGTGTGAATGGGCCCTTAAAGGGTTTCTGTCACCAGTTTTTTCGGTATGAATCAGGCTGACATTAGAGATGTGCTAATGTCACCTGATTCCAAATATATATCTGTTTTGTTTACTGGTGTCCCCATTTTTATATAAAATGAACTTTTATTTTATGCTAATAAGGCTTCTAGGTGCAAGGGGCGTTACCCCTGCTCCTAGAGGCTCTGTTGATTGACAGGACCAGGCAGAGAAGAAACACTCCATTCACCATAGCTTGAAAGGACCTTCAATGATGTCATGACCATGTGATCAGTCACATGGTTTAGGAGGAGACAGGCTGTTTGTTTGATCCTAACCATGTGACTGATCACATGGTCATGACATCATTGAAGGTCCTTTCAAGCTATGGTGAATGGAGTGTTTCTTCTCTGCCTGGGCCTGTCAAACATAAGTTCATTTTATATATAAATAGGGGGCACCAGTAAATAAAACAGATATATATTTGGAATCAGGTGACATTAGCACAACTCTAATGTCAGCCTGATTCATACCGAAAAAACTGGTGACAGAAACCCTTTAAGGCCATAATACACATCGAAAAACGGACCCATAATAGGCTGTGGGAGACTGGCCTAAGGCCTTGCTCACACGTCCGTGATGACATCTGTGACAAGATGGGCAGTGGTCCATCCGTGAAGAATACGCGTTTGGTCCGTTTGTCTGTTTTCCACGGACACTGATAGACTAAAAATTTGTTTCCAGAGCATATTCTAGCAATGGTCTGTGGAAAACCATGGTCCAAACATGGACAGCATCCATACTGTGCCTGTGGTTTTCAGGAACCCATAGACTATAATGTGGGTGAGGGATCTGTAACAGGGGATCTGTCATGGACAAAATAGGGCATGCTTCCCTGGTCATGCCATGGTCCGTGGAAAACCACTGATGTGTGAATGGTCAATGGGTGTGTGTGCTGTCCGTGGAGACCTGTCCATTACTCACTGACGTGCGAGAGGCCTGACTTTGTAAATATTTTCCGTTTTTGTACTGCTTTTGATCTATATTATGCACCAAAATTGACATCTCTATTGAATGGTGCTAAACCACAGGTGTCCGCCCGGTAACCATACCAAGAATGGAACTGTACATTTGTGGCGTCATCTGGAAAACCGCACGTGAAAAATCCTCGGGTGCACGAACTGTGGTGCAGACCCCCATTGAAAACAATAGGAGGTGGTTTCTGAACAGATTCGGAGCAGGCTTTCCCCATTGAATCGACGCTGAAACCATTGTGTGAACCCACCCTGAAGGAGCAATCCTAGCTTATTTTATTTCATTGGGAACTCCATGTTACTGGGACTGTATGACTTATATAAGGGCAGTCTCTATTCCCTGCCCCCCACAAAAATTAAAGGATAGGATAAAAAAAACAAAAAACAAACATGACATGCCCTAAAAATCACGAGGCTCTGTTGGGTCACTAGCATTTTTAAAATCCCCTTTTACGGCATCCAACCACAGTGCACAGCACCGTAACAAAGGTTATAAATGGACAGTATGTTCTTGGGAGGTTTTCACCTCCATTGACTTTACTGGTACTTGAATAAAATTTTCTCCTACACTTGACAAATAGCACATAGCGTGGGCCTAACAAATACATATAAAATGTGCAGTAAACAGCTATGGACTATTCATCTTTGCAGCATCCAAAAGTGTCACGTCATGTACAGAAACATAATGGCTTCCACAATATTATGAAAAGAGTGCAGGGAAGGGGGGCACAAACTTTCTCTGGACAGACATGTTCCTCATTCAGGCTCTCAGTAAGTGCTTTGTGTTTTCGGTAGTACATCGCGACACACACATGCTCAGCAATCGCTCACTCCAAGACCAGGAACCAGACGCCATGATCCCCAGTGAGTCAAGAATTCCTGTAGACCCCAGTTACAGTTCACAATCGTGTGCAAATCTGGGGTGCGGGCGGCTAAAAAGAGGCATTGTGCGTTGTATAACCGGGTTATCAGGGATTCTGAAATCACCATGGAGGGACGCTCAAGGCATGAATGCATGATCATTAAATTACAAGCAGCCATTGTAAAAAAAAAAAAAAAAAAAAAAAAAGCGATAAGAGGCAGAATTGAAGTGATACCTTTCACCGGCTAATGGAATACATTTGCGTTGCGAGCTTTGGAGACAACATAGCCTCTTCTTCAATAGAAACAATGAAAGTGGAAAATTGTGCCTCGGATATTCAAGGACGGCTAATGTCCTATATTTCAGGCTGTGTCTCCGTCTCCCCAGTACTGCATAACAATAGGTCAATGGCCAGGGAATGAGATAGAGGAAGGGAGACCTATGTTAAGGATGGGGGCTACAGACAAAGGAGAGTGTATTTACAGGTGATGAACTCCACATAGGAGTCCACGCTTGTCTGCAGATTAAAATGTATGCAGGTATTTCATATAAAACGGATAACGGACTGAGATACTGGAGAAGTGTTGAGGGATCGTTCACACTAATCATAAAAATAATCAGGTCTAGAGTCCATTATGGACCTGTCCGCTGTGTTGGGAGAAGGATGAGCAAATCACATCACCACCCATGCCAACATAATACTCGCCCCCTACTAGTAATATCCCAAAAGGGTCGTAACTATAGGTGGTGTAGAAGAGGCAATTGCACCCAGGTCCTGGTGTCTGAACATCTGCTATAGGAAGAGACAGTACTACTATAAAGGGGCCTATTGAAAACTTTTCATTTCCTGACCCCAACCAAGCCTTGCCAGACACAAGAGGGCACGGGTATCAACACAGTCCCACGTTTTCTCCTAGTAAATGACACTGTAGGTACATCGGGATATATTACCACTAATATGGATGTGGAAAATGTATGCCATGCTGAGTTTAGAAGTGGGCACAGCACGTGCAACATGATACCTCCACAAAAATGTTGGGGCATGTGCAATTGTAAATTTGATATGTCGACATGTTAATATATGCGCTCCAATATACCTGTTGTGAAGTCAGCAATGTCCTGGCAGGTTGACATACAAGAAGGACAGTATTTTTAACCATCTCTATAACTAGAATCACAGGCATATACTCTCATAAGAATCTATATTCCCAATCCTGAATGTTAATACATAATACACCATAAACAGTAGAATTCCTTTAATCTGGCATCTGAAATTCTGATAATTTGGCACTCGTTCCTGGTTCATAACTACAAGGTAATCTGGAAGTACCAGAAATGGAACTATGAGATAGCAGCAGATTTTGCAGGAACTGATATAACGGATGACAGCTTCTGTACGGAGCTTCAGAATATGTTGGTGCTATGTAAGCAACAGGAAATAAAGCAGTCCTCCTGTTGTAAATGTAATATACTTTTCTATGACATCTGGTAATCCAGAATCAGGACGGTGCCGTTAATGCCGGATTAAAGGAATTTTACCCTATTAATAATGCAGTCAGATGTGAATTGCAGATGTGAACGGGTCAGCCAAGCATCTCGTAGAAAATCTGAAGGATCCATAAAGTAAAGAACATAAAAAAAACCCTCAAGATCGCATCCATATCATAGAGTGAATATGTCAGGACAAGTCGATGGTGGATCTCTCTGGGCCTGCCTCCCAGGTCAGGAGGGAACGGACTATGGTCAGAGAAGTATCAGAGAAATAAATAGTACTTCATAGTATTAATACACAGCCGAACCAATGAAACTACTTTACACTGCTCAGGGCGTTGAGCAGGGGAAGGACCATAGTGCTGAAATGAGAGAAGCAGAGGATTCTGGGAATAAGCAAGACCAGTCTGAGGGCATCAGTGATCTTCGTCCTCCAGGGGCTCTAGGTCAATGTAATGTAGGCCGAAGCTTTCTCCTTCAGTTGTCTCAGGCACAAGTGACAACTCCAGCTGCCTGCAAAAATGAAAATCACGTTCTCAGGAGCAGCTCAGGGCTTTTTTTTTTTATAAACCGTGATGTGTAAAAGTATTTGCCCCCTTCAGATATCATAGTCTCTGTTATGCACATGGCACTAGCATAAACGTAGCCTTAAAAGGGTTTTCTGAGATCTTTATATCTAATCGGTGGGGGTCCAATTGGGTGTTACCAGTTGGGGGGGTGTCCCTGCACACTATGCCTCTGGCAGCACTGACTGAATAATGTCAGACCGTGCAGGGGAACACTCCCAACTAGAAACACCCAGTTGGAACTTTTATTTATAAACTTCTAGCAGGAATAATAAAGGAATGGCTCAACAATGAGTCATAAGTATAGATGCTCCAGAATTGTTATTACATAGGAAATACAAGTAGTTACTAAAACAGACAGGAGAGGTGACAGGTCCTCTTTAAAGAGAAATTCCAGTATGTACAAAGATCTCAGTTATCTTTATCCAATGATTTCCAAGAGAGACTCCCAGACTGATGATTCATGTATGTCTCCAGCAGGAAAAGCCACTCACCTTCAGGGGGCTCCGACATTGGTGGGCTCAGACAATACATATGATAACCTCGGTCACAGTCATCACAGAACAGCAGCTGGTCCTGTGGTAAAAGAAGGGTTAGAGGTTTCTAAGGGTTAGAGGTGACTACCAGGCAAAGACATGACAGAAACCCGAACAAAAAAATAAAAAACGCCAAAAAGCAGCAATAGATTCTGAGAACAGAATACACCATTTACCCTACCTACACACAAAAGTAACGGCTCATGAGCTGATTGCTTTTTTATATCATATGTGTGCCATATTTTTCACTCCATAAGACGCACTTTTAAATGTCAGTGCCACTTATGGAGTGAATACTAATGAGCAATTCTATTATGGAAGTGCTCATTAGTACACAGTAGGAGCGGGGAGCAGTGAATCTAGCGCTCCTGGTGCTGGCTTTACTCACCGCTCCCTGGTCTTCTGTCCGGCACCCACTGTGCTGTTTCCTGATTTCATACAGTGTCAGGACGTAGTGCACTATGACCTGACATTGTGTGACGCCAGGTCACGGTGCAGCGCTAGGCCACCAGAAGACCAGGGAGTGGTGAGTGCAGGAAGAGAACGCTGGATCTGCAGAGCGGTGCAGTGTCCGGAGCAGAAAAGTTCATTCATTTAATATATGATCTGAGGTCTGATGAGGAATGGGGATCTGATTTGGGGGTCTGATCTGAGGTCTGATGAGGAACGGGGGTCTGATTTGGGGTCTGATCTAAGGTCTGATGAAGATTGGGGTCTGATGAGGATTGGAGTTCTGATTTGGGGGTCTGATCTGAGGTCTGATGATTAGGGGTCTGATGAAGATTTGGGGACCTGATCTGAGGTCTGATAAAGATTGGAGGTCTGACTTGGGGGTCTGATCTGAGGTCTGGTAAAGATTGGAGGTCTGACTTGGGGGTCTGATCTGAGGTCTGGTAAAGATTGGAGGTCTGACTTGGGGGTCTGATCTGAGGACTGGTAAAGATTGGAGGTCTGACTTGGGGGTCTGATGAAGATTGGGGGTCTGATTTGAGGTCTGATAAAGATTGTAGATCTGATTTGCTGGTCTGATCTGAGGTCTGATGAGGACTGGGGGCCTGATGATGATCAGGGGTATGATTTAGGGGTCTGATAAAAATTGGGGGCCTGATGTAAGGTCTAATGAAGATTGGGGTCTGACCTGAGGTCTGGTGAAAAACATTTTTTTTTCCTTCTCTAAATGCTAGGTGCGTCTGATAAAGTGAAAATACGTTGATAACTGTCCTACATCAGGCATCCATTACAAAAATAATACATGTATATATAAAACAACAGTATCCTATAATACACTCACATCATTTTCCGAAGTTCCACAAAGAATACATGACTTGCACTCAATGCACTGCCAGCGGTAAGTCCGAACTGCAGCTGTCATATTGACGGTGAACTGTAGACATGAGGGGTGACCTACAAGAGAAGAGAATTATAGTAACGGTACAATGAAATGAGAAGTATGGGGATTGTACACCGTTATAGAGTCAAGGCTAGGCTTTCCTTCACCATAGCAAATATTCGGTTTGATGCATAACACCAGGCACACATGCCCAATCAGCCCCCCCCCAACTAGCAACACCCAATAGGTCAACCTCTACATCTGATCGTACTGTAACCTGAAATTGTGGACCAGAGGTTCAGTTAGTGTTCAGACCTGATACCAAATGGGGAAGAAAAGTAATTCCAATGACTTCGACTATGAAATCATTGTCAGTGCCAGACTTTTAGGTACCTTGAAAATGAAGGCACGAGGGGCCAGAGGCTTAAAGGGGTTTTTTGAGTGTTAAATACTGATGATCTGTCCTCAGGATAGTTCATCAATATCAGATTGATGCTGTCCATTGGATAACGGCTGTGCTTGGGATTGAAGCTCAGCCCCATTCACAAGAATGGGCCTGATCTGTGCCTAGGACGTGACATCGCTGGTCTAGGAAGAAGTCTTCTTGGTGCAGTTTTTATTCAAAAAGTATGGTAGCTTAGCCCTACTAAATGGGGCAAATTCACTTGCGAACCCACAATAAATCTTTCCACAGAAACTTGGAGATCTAGGACAGGAATGGCCAACCTGCGGCCCTCCAGCTGTTGTAAAACTACAATTCCCACCATGCCCTGCTGTAGACTGATAGCTGTAGGCAGTCTCGTTATGCTTGAAGTTGTAGTTTTGCAACAGCTGGAGGGCGGCAGGTTGGACATCCCTGATCTAGAGGAAAAATCTGCAGCGTGAACAGACCCCAACCACTCTGGACAGCTATAGATTGCAAAAGATGTTGCCTGGTCTCACACCTGGAAAGAGGTTGGTCTAAATCAGATAAATCCATAGATCCACTATAACTGGTACCAGAGGTCTATGCCATGGTGTAGGGAATGTAGATATAAGGCCTCATGCACACAACCGTATGTATTTTGGGATCTGCAAAATACTGATGATTGTTGGATCCACAATTGTTGGTCTGCGATTAGTGGCCAAGTATAGGACATGTTCTATCTTTTTGTGGAATGGACATTCAGATGTGATTTTCGCATCTGTATGTCCATTCCACAAAAAGATAGAACATGTCCACAAAATGGAGACCCAGTGAGGTCAATGGGTCTACAAAAAAATGCGTACGGCATATGAGATAGATATGGTCGTGTGCATGAGGCCTAATGGTGTACAGATGGTTTTATTTGTCCACGTTACACTCAGGTCCACTCATAGACAAGGAACTTTTCACCTGAGGCTGGCTTCATGAATGTTCAAAGACCTTCAAACTCCCCAGATTCCAAGTCCATGGGGCACCTTGGGGACGTAGTTCAAAAGGAGATTCACAGCATAAATATATAGCTGACCTATAGCAGCTGTGTGATGATATGGACCCATCCAAAGAATTCACCCAACCCAAAATTATACTCTGAAAGGCCTCTTACACAACAGAGTATTGTAATCCGTCCGTATTCCGGCTCTGGAACACGGACAGATTCTGGATGATATACCATCAGTACTGTCATCAGTATTGCTTCAGTATTCCTTCCTTATTGCATTTCTGATGCACTCCCATAGACTCTAATGGGCATATTTGGGAGGAAATATGCACAAAACTTCAACATGGTGTGGATTTCAAATACTGACGGAAATTACCATATACCCCCATGTCAAGTACCCTATTCATTAACGTTAGCAGCGGATTCCAGTACACATATACAGATTGAGTAAAGGAGGCTAAAGAAGGAAGTCTACTCCGCCCTCGTCTTACCAGAACGACCACAGTCAGCACAGGAGATCAGGTCCTCTGGACACCCTGTCTTCTTGGCTCCTCCTAGACAGAAGTCACAATAGCCATTGGCAATGACGGAGCCATCAGGAGCTTTCTTTACTGTAATACAGCAAAGAGAGGATGAGTTTTATGACCTGGATGACGTGTTCAGCCCAACATTCTGGGTGTCATGGTTAGTGCTAATTGTTTTTTTTTTAATTGCTTTTACTTATAGCTTTACAATTTCTTTATCTGGTGCACACTACGTGGCACATTATATGCATTCACACATGGCAGTATCAGTAGCACTCCATTGTTACGACGCCTCAGTGACTTGTCCCTGAGCCCAAGCACCTTGTGTAGACCTCAGCGTTGTTTTCCCATGCCCCCCAGTGTGCCCTGGCAGCGGCTCGCGGCCTGGAGATCCCCTATGGCTTGTATTATGTCTGTCTGGTTTTATTCTGGCTCGCTTCCTGGATTTGCTGCTTTGGCCTCAGCTGTCATTATTGATACCTGTGACAGCTGCGCCCGCTGGATTTACCGACTGGTTTCTCACCCAAACGCGGGTTCACTTTAAGAGTGTAAATGGGGATGCATAATGAAATGCGAAGTTTGCGGTCTAATGCATGTATTGTACCAAGAAACCCCCTGCGTGTATACAACGTATAGATTTCACTATATCCTCTTTTTACTACTTCCTACTCCTTTCAATAAGGGCGCCTTCACACATTGCGGATTTTCTTCCAGAATTTTCTGCGACTGGAGATCAGTTCCATCCACTTGAACGGGGCAGCAAGAGCATGGATTTCTGCAAGCGCCATTCAGGTGACTGGAACTGATTTTCAATTGCAGGAAATTCTGCAAGAAAAATCTGAAGAGTGGGAACGTCCCCTAATCTTACCAGCCGTCACAAAATATTCTGCAACAGAGGGAGTGACCACCCATGCCTTACAGGGTTTATCCAGTAATTAATATGGATGATCAATATCAGATTGGGGTGGGGGTCCAACACCCGGGACCCCGGCCGATCAGCTGTTAGGCCAAGTGACGGCACATTCATTGGTCAAATGACCTAGGCGCAACTCAGCCCCATTGAAGTGAATGGGGCTGAACCGCGATACCAAGCACAGCCACTATACAACGTATGGCACTGTTCTTGGTTAGCAGAGAGAAGGCCGCAGCGCTCAATGGAGCACCGATGCCTTCTCAAACAGCTGATCGGCGGGGGTCCCGGGTGTCGGACCCCCACAATCAGATACTGATAACCTCTCCAGAGGACAGGTCATCAGTATATAAGTCTCGGAAAATCTTTTTAAAGGGGTTATACAACAGAAATTCACCCAGGTAGGAATTGTCATAGAACAGGGATGCCCAACCTGCGGCCCTCCAGCTGTTGCAAGACTACAACTCCCAGCATGCCCAGAAAGCCTACAGCTATGAAGGCATGTTAGTAGTTGTAGCAACAGCTAGAGGCCTGCAGGTTGGGCATCCCTGTCATAGAATAATACATGCTCACCTATTTCACCCCTTTCTAGCTCCGCCGCTCTGTGATTATATACTCTGCGTGACCACTGCAGCCAATCACTGTCCTCAGCGGTCATGCATAGCATACTGCTGAGGGCAGGGAAGGGCTGCAGCAGTGTTCGGGGTTACTGCAGGGTCTATCCCATTCATTTTAATGACAGCAGTGCTGTAGTAACCAGCCCAGTCCCATGACATGATGGAGGTGTCGTTGTGGCACCTGAACTACTTCAGAAGCGCTGATGGGCGGGGGTGCGAAGTGCCGGACTCCTCTAATCAGAAATTGATAGGTCATTCATATAAAAATCCATACAAATATAAAAATCCACAATAATAATTCTAACTGATAGAAAGAAGTCAAACTTTTTAGTCTGTTCTCACCTGTATGTCGCGGCTGCATCTCTGGTACCCAGTTCAGCTCTCTGTAGAAGTCTGCAGGGGGGAAAAGGGGTTGAAATCAGAACTGTGCAGAAATGCCACAGCTGTTCGAGAGGCAAGCACAGAAGGGGTTAAGTGGGCGGTAAGATTATTTTAGGGAAGCAGGGAGGGAGGGAGCATTGCCATCACCCAAACTGATAACCTACCCCTGTCACTCCTCTGTTTCCATAGCAACTGTCTGCATCCGAGGGACCGCCAAAAAACATGCAGCATGGATTTAATATATCTCTCCCTGATTTACTGTTTCAATTAGAGAAACAGACGTAGAAATGGGGGATGGAAGAATCTGCGCTTATAGAAAGCCAGAAACCATCTCTGCAATACCACAGAAACTTCTACGGCAAAGCAGAGGGAAACGGGGCTGTGTCGAGTCCTACAGGCTGCCCATGAGCCACCGTTCTAGATAGGTCCATGGAAATGCATCTGCCCCCAATACATAAACCGTACAGGATAATAAATCAAATCCATACATCAGACGGGACAATAAATCCGAGCCAATCACGATGGGTGCATTCGGGCATCCTTAAGGGAGGGTTCACATCACGTTTTATGCCTCCGTTTGACGTATACATTAGAAAAAAAGGATACAAAAACGTTCACACCACGTTCTTGTATCCTGCATAGTCCTGCATAATAACGTATACGTTTTTTTTTTTACAATGGAACTCTGTAGTGAACTGACACCACTGTATAGCATCAGTCTGAGGCATTCGTTTAACATATACGTTTTTTGTATACGTTAAACGGTTGGGAAAAATGTGATGGGAACCCACCCGAAACGATAATCCGACGTAAGGCTGGGTTCACATTGCAGTCAGAGGCACCATCACATAGCATGGGAAGAATGGCGCAATGAACAGGGCTATTCTTCCCATCCAAGCAAATTCAATGGACTCTATTATAAACCAGTGGGGCCCGCTGACTGCTGCTGGTTCCTTTGTGTGATGGATTCAGCACTGCCGTCATGGTTTCTGTTACATGACAGCAATGTGAACTGAGTCTACGCCACATGCCAAGGGGTTTTTCATGATTTTAATAGAATCCTTAGGATAAGCCATTAATCTATACAATAGGTAAGACTCTCACCCCGGGACCTCCACCGTTTACCAGAAGGGCCCTTTCATTTTTCATCCAGACGCAATGATGTACACACCACGGTGGCTGTGCCTGGTACTGCAGCTTAGCTCCGTTTACTAGAGCTGCAGTACCATGTGCAGCCACAATCTTATGGATGGTGTTGTTTCTGGATAAGTAATGAATGGGCTGGAGAGCTGTGGCCCCTCTGCTGATTGGTAGAAGGCCCCAGGTGCTCTACAGTCACCTGATATAGGAAAAACTATCTGTCCCACTCTATGATATGAGCACTGCTAGGGACATGTCTGTCAGTAAGCTTGTTGACAGTTTTCAATTACAACCAGCTGAATTATAAATACAAGATAAGAAACATAATGGGGGACATTTATCAAGAGTGGTGTACCCATAGGCCAGTCAAACCCCTGTAGCGCTGGAGATAGATACACCTAATTTATTAAGAAGCAGATGCTCCTTAAAATTTAAAATGTTAATAAAAAAGACCTAATTCAAAAAAAAAAAAAAAAGAAGCAGATGCTTCTTGGTATATTAGGTGCATCTTTGGCCCTCCGTGCACAGGAATCTCAAATCCAGGACTTGTGGTATAACTTATGCCAGTTTCATAAATCATAGTAAATCCAGTGGGCCGTGATATGCTCTGTCCCTCCTAAGGATAGATCATCAATATCTGATTGGTGGGGGTCCAACACCCGGACCCCCGCCGATCAGCTGTTTGAAGGGGCCGTGACATCCTAGTGAGCACTGTGGCCTCCTCGCAGCATACCATACATTAGATGGTGGTTGTCCCTGGTATCGCAGCTCCCCCTTTTCACTTGAATCGGACTGAGCTACGCCTAGGCCATGTGACCGACGAAGATGACATCACTGGCCTAGGAAGAGGCTGCAGAGTTCACTGGAGCACCACAGCCTCTTCCAACAGATGATCGGCGGGGTGCTGGGTGTCGGACCCTCACCAATCAGACACTGATGACCTATCCTGAGAATAGGTCATCAGTATAAAAAACTCAGAAAACTCCTGTAAGAGGTACTACCACTTAAAAGGTTTGTCTGAGTAAAGTACAAATGTAAATGTGGTAAAATAACAAAAGCCATACTTCTCACAGGTCACCACTGCAGCCAGTGACTTGGCTGCAAAGTGACGTCTCTTATACTGCTGAGGCCAGTGACTGGCTGCACAGTGACATCTCTTATACCGCTGAGGCCAGTGACTGGCTGCACAGTGATGTCCGATATACTGCTGAGGCCAGTGACTGGCTGCACAGTGACATCTCTTATACCGCTGAGGCCAGTCACTGGCCTCAGCAGTATATGAGACGTCACTCTGCAGCCAGTCACTGGCCTCAGCAGTATATGTCAATTCACTGTGCAGCCAGTCACTGGCTGCAGAGTGACGTCTCTTATACTGCTAAGGCCAGTGACTGGCTGCACAGTGACATCTCTTATACCGCTGAAGCCAGTGACGTCTCACATACTGCTGAGGCCAGTGACTGGCTGCACAGTGACGTCTCTTATACCGCTGAGGCCAGTCACTGGCCTCAGCAGTATGTGAGACGTCACTCTGCAGCCAGTCACTGGCCTCAGCAGTATATGGCAATTCACTGTGCAGCCAGTCACTGGCTGCAGAGTGACGGCTCATATACTGCTGAGGCCAGTGACTGGCTGCAGAGTGACGTTGCATATACTGCTGAGGCTGCACATTGAATTGCCATATACTGCTGAGGCCAGTGACTGGCTGCAGAGTGAAGTCCCATATACTGCTATATACTGCTGAGGCCAGTGACTGACTGCAGAGTGATGTCCCATATACTGCTGAGGCCAGTGACTGGCTGCACATTGAATTGCCATATACTGCTGAGGCCAGTGACTGACTGCAGAGTGATGTCCCATATACTGCTGAGGCCAGTGACTGGCTGCACATTGAATTGCCATATACTGCTGAGGCCAGTGACTAGCTGCACAGTGACGTCCCATATACTGCTGAGGCCAGTGACTGGCTGCATAGTGACGTCCCATTTACTGCTGAGGCCAGTGACTGGCTGCAGAGTGACGTTCCATATACTGCTGAGGCCAGTGACTGGCTGCAGAGTGACGTTCCATATACTGCTGAGGCCAGTAACTGGCTGCATAGTGACGTCCCATATACTGCTGAGGCTAGTGACTGGCTGCAGAGTGGCGTCCCATATACTGCTGAGGCCAGTGACTGGCTGAACAGTGACCTGTGTGCATGAGACACCACTGCAGCCAGGAAGAGGACATCAGGAGATCAGAACCAAAGCACGACGCTGGAAGCAGCAGGGGAGAAAAATGGTAGGTGTCACTTCTTTTGTTATTTTAGCACATTTACAGCTGCTGCCCAAGTTTTTCTGTAACTCGGACTACCCCTTTAACGTCCTTGACTTGTTCTCCGGTCTCTTGCTGACTGTGTTCTTCAGCCTTTTCTTAGTTCTACCTCTTTCTTTTCTTGTGGTTTTCCCAAAAGTAGCAAATAATATGTGCACAGCATTACCAAACCACAGCCTGCCCTACCTCTGCTAGTGTCACAATGTTATTTTCTGCACTGAGTTCAAAGAAAATGTGAAAACATCAACGAAAACCGCACGTCAGAAATGTGGTTTTCCATAGAATCAACACCTAGAACCTTTTCTTAAAAACAAAAGAAGAACGAAAAAAACAACTTAAATCAACTTTAAAACGGTTGTGCAAGAATGGGAAGGAGGGGGGGGGTTGGCAACACCCTGCCCCCCACTTGACCAGACCTGTACAGTGAAGCTTACTTACCTGCTTTCCGGCTCCTTCTCCTCCCGGCCTGTAATACTCAGTTGGACTTCCTCGCTGTAAACATCCACTTTCACATCGCCGCAGCCATTCACTGGCCGCAGAGGTGACCGGATCCCCTTTTGTCATGACAGACGGTCACATGATGCAAGGGGGATCTGGTCTCTGGCACGGAGATGTCAAACCAAATCTTTACGGCGAGGGAGCCCAGCAGAGTATTGCAGACCTGGAGGAGATGAAGTGGGGAAGCGGGTAAGTAAGCTACATTTTACAGGTTCAGCCAAGTGGGGGGAGGGGTTTTTTTTCACGACCGTATCCCAAATGAACAACTGTTGCTCTAGCACGTAGTCTTCTAGTGTCGCGCAGACCATCCCTGACCCACTTCTTTCAAGTACAGGGCTTTGGTTCTGTGAGGTTGCCACATCGCTGGATTTTTGGTCACAGATCAAGTAACTTTTCCTGCAAAGTGCGTGAGCGATTTGCACCATGTCAGCAAATTTTTATTTAGTGTCTAATGGCTGCAGATAGTAAATTGCACACGACTTGTACCCGAATTGCACCCTAAAACTCCAACGAGTGAGCAGGTCACAGACAAACTGCACACATATTCTGCTCGTTCAACTTTAAGTCCCACAACCAGTGGTTTGTAGCCCTAGGCTTGTGAATCAGAATTACACCCAGTGTGAGAGATCCAGATAAGGGACTCCGGGCTATATTCCCTTTAAATCTTCCAAACTGTGCAATAATATTTCTCAATTTCTTTATGTCAACTCGCAAACTAGGGGGCGCTATGACGCACCACCGACCGGACAGTTCATGTTCACTGTATTTCGGTAGAACTGCCAATAGGTGCTATATGGTGGTCAGGTTGGTCCTAGCCAATCCATGTTCAATATACAACCACTTTTCGATTATAGATCTCTATAGTACCTAATGGACCTGAATAGTATCTGGATCCATAAGTAATGGATGCAAACAATGCCACTTGCCGGCCTCATACACAACATAACATTCTGCAGATTTCTACTGTATCCCCATTTTACTTTTGGAGCAGGGTAGATTCATGGGATACCATTAGCATTGTGTCTTATGAAATGCACGGTACTCACGTTTATGGTTATTTTTCCTATGGAAAGGGATTAGGTATCGCTCAGCGTTCTCCTCTCCCTCTTCCTCGGCCAGGTGAGTATGGGTGTAATGGTAGCTGAGACCGGGCCGATTCTTGTATCTCTTTCCGCAGACTGGAGAGGAAAAAGCGGGTCACCATATCATAAGCACCACATATCAAACACATGTATACAACTTACGGGCCCAGTATACATCAATATTGATCCATCTCCATTATACTATATTCATACCCTCCATGTTTATACACTACTGCAGGTATACATCGCCCATGCTTATACATGTACATGCCCCACGGCTCATTACAATACACAGCTCTCGTAACCTTTCTCTAAGGGTATATGCACACAGTGCAGAAAATACGCACTATTGTGTTTTTTGGGGTCCGGCATTGATGTGGAAACACATCAAGATCCTCACCAAATTTTCTATCCACAGATTTTCTTATGTATTTTAACAACCCCATTGAAGTCTACGGAGGAAAAAAACGCAACATACAGCATGCTGCAGATTTTAAAAGCCGCACTGCAATCAATTTCTGCTCATACAAAAGACGCAAAGTGTACGTGAGATTTGTAAAATCTCATTAACATAGCTGGCACTGTATTATGTTGCAGATTCTCTGCACGAAAATCTGAGTGGAATGAAACGCGTCGTGTGCATATACTGTAAAAAGGCGTGCACCCGTGTCCAAGTCCATCATATGACTATTCACTAGAAGTAAAAAATGTAGGCTCCCACTGAATGACAGCAAGCAGAGATACAGAAAGTA
Source organism: Rhinella marina (assembly GCA_900303285.1). Taxonomy (NCBI): domain Eukaryota; kingdom Metazoa; phylum Chordata; class Amphibia; order Anura; family Bufonidae; genus Rhinella; species Rhinella marina. The sequence continues at coordinate 224,839 of ONZH01000082.1, read as the reverse complement.
CATTGGACAATATACAACTTTTCATTTGTTTTTTACAAAGAATAGTCATTTTCCGAAAATGGAATATTCCCTTCGACAAATGAACGTTCCATGTGCCATGCAAATTAAAGGGATTGTTCGGTTTCAGCAAGAAACTGGACGATGCTGGAGAACAGACTCACCAATGAGGCCAGGTGAGGCAATCGCTTCAGGTAGCAACAGGTAGGGGCAAGAGGGGGGCAGCAGAAGAGCCATGGGCAATGAGTGCTTTTATTGTCGGGGTTAGGTTAAGAAATTGGCGTTGGGGGGGGAAGTGCCGTTTCAGTTTTCGCCTCAGGCAGCAGAAAGGCTATGTGCACCCCTGGGTCCAGCACTGCAGCTCATGTGATCACTGCAGCCATTCACTGGCCTATTGGATAATTGATGGCAGAGGCGGATTGGCTATAGACCTTACAGGGAAATTTCCCAGTGGGCCGATGCCCAGGGGGCCATCTGGGCCCTCCTAACTGCCAGCAAGTGGAAGTTTTTGGGGATGTATTTTGTACTGCTGGCAGTATTGTGTGATGGACTGTGGTATTTGGCTCTGTTGGGGCGGTATAATGTGCCACAATATGGTATTGCTGGCTCTGCCTTCCATGAATTTGGACCCAATTACAAACTGGGGCCACTTTTAGTATTTTTTTTTAGGGCCACTTTAAGTTCCCAGTCCGCCCCTAATTGATGGGGTCAGTGAATTACTGCAGTGGTCACATGTTGTCACCACTGTTGTCACCACTGCGACCGGGTGAACAAAGGGCAGCTGGGAAAAACAGAGCTGCGGTGCTGGATCTATTAGGTGCTGCTCAATTTATTGTAGGCCAGAGGTCAGCAACCTTCAGCGCTCCAGCTGTTGTGAAACTACAATTCCCAACATGCTCCATTCATTTCTATGTGAGTTCTTAGAAGAGCAGAGAAAGTATGCATGCTGGGAGTTGTAGTTTCACAACAGCTGGAGTGGTGGAGGTTGCCTACCCCTGTTGCAGGCTATTCAGCCTTGGTTTCTTGCTGAAACAGAACAACCTTTTTCATAGGGAGCTGTTTGATTCTTAAAGTAGGGAATACGGACGTCGTCGAGCGGCTAAACCACTCGTAACCCCCTCTATGATCCAGAGCGGAGTGCCACTCCATAAGAACAGCTCCAGCTCTGGCCTCTGCACTACATGGTCAGCAATTCATTTGAACGGTCAGCTTGTAATGCTATGTTTCCCCTGTAGTGGCCACTCTATGTAATAAGTATGTGCTACAGGGTGGCCACTCTATGGTCTGCAAAAGGCATTGACCTCATCAGCACACAAGTACTCAATCACACACAACACATCCGGTTATAGTTTTATATGACAGATGTAATATATAATTTTGGGGTGCCACTTACTGTCACACACATAGGGTTTATCTCGATCTTCTAATGTTGAAGGATCCTGTCTCTTTTTCATGCCCCCAATCCCACAGGCCTAAGGAAAAGGAAAAGCTATGAGAGGACATCCCATCTTTGTTTTTGTCCATGCTAATTGGCCCAACATGTCTCTGACCTTTAGACCGCCATTATACAAATAGGATGCTGGACTTGCAAACTTATGGCTACAGATTACTAATCGAGTACAGCAGCCCACGAATCAGAAACACTTGGGATGCAAAATATGAACGAAGGCAGAGAAGAAGCTGGGGTCCAATGCAGGAGTGGTGGCCAGTCACCCACAAATCCAAAAATGTAATCTGAAGAATTGTATTTTGTTTGACTACTCGTCTTGGAGTTGCACTGACTATAGTTACCAGCATAGGACAGGCCCACCAGAGTACCAGAGGATCCTCCAGTGGGCCCAGGTTCTGATCCCATAGCAGGCCCCAAAGGTCCAAAAAAAAAATACTTTTGAGGCTGCCTTTGGACGTAATATCTGGCCAGTAGGGTCTGTTTCTTTGAATGAAGACTGAAGACTTTATAGATGATGTAGGGGTTGGGCTTCAAGAATAATTTCTTCTGGTGGGCGCAAGGAACCCAAGGCCGAACCTGTAGTTGCAGTGACCTGATGAAGGAGTCAATACGACTCCGAAATGCATACTCAAACAAAATACAATTCTTCAAATGACTACTGGGGTCATTTTCGGATTAGTGAGTGACTGGACAGCACCGTATCTGTTCATTTGATGGCAGGACCTGGAAGGTAGCAAAAGGGAAAAGAGCTGCATACCCTTGAGACTCTCTAAAGCAGGGATGCCCAATGTGCGGCCCTCCAGCTGCTGCAAAGTTACAACTCCCAGAATGCTCGGACAGCCTACAGCTATCAGACTCCAACAGGGCATGATGGGAGTTGTAGTTTTACAACAGCTGGAGGGCCACAGGTTGGGCATCACTGCTCTAAAGAGTCCATAGAGTTGAGGCTATGTTTGCACAATGTGCTTTTCCCCTGTTTCACCTGTTCTCATGGCTTTACTCTATGGCGCGCTATGTTTCCCTCCCTTCCTGGTTAAAAAATAAAACTAGTCCATATTATGTCAGCCGTGTTCAATAATTTCATATTTCAAGTGTCCCACGAATGATTATAGGCACACTTTATCATCTACGGAAACTACTCAGCTGCCAGGTTCAGTGCGCTTCACGGTGATCTACTGTTCTCAGTTGTCAGATTGATAAATACATGTGCACGTCACTACCATGATCGATGACGAATAAAAATATTACAACATTAATTATTTTAGGTTCACACACTTAGGCTTAAATTTGCTGTTTTCTTCAGATCGCTTTTCAGCTTTGCTGTATAGACTGGGACACCTTCAGCACAGTCATCTCAAAATCATTAAAAGGTAGACGAGTTAATGACAGTTCTACTACACCACTAAAAGCCTAGATAATACAGTAAAGCAACACTATACACACAGGTTTTGTATGCGGTTCCCCTGCCACCCTTTGGTCTCAATAGGAGAAGTAGTACTCCATCTCATCCTGGAGACTGTGAGGACAGCTTTCTGTCCATTAGCTTTAATTCACAAAGCACACACAGAGGCTCCCTAATGGTCATACTGTGGAAAAAAAATCTAAGGTCACCAGATGGGCACAGATGGTGTCCAGTCACATTTTCTGCAGGTCTCGACAAGGTAGAACTAGTTGATAATTACGGGTGGAATCATAAATGTATTTATTGTGTCCAGTACTACATGTACATATGTCTTACAACTGCCCATTAGAGGTTACCAACGAATCCAACAAACAAATCCAAGTTTCTTTAGGCCCCATATAAATGACTTTTCTGACCTGCCGGTACATCACCAACGTCTTCCAAGTGTCTTCATGATATGCCTTCTACCCTTTTGCTTTACGCAACGTAATTTAAAGGAAACCAGTCACACTGAATATTCAGTTCAATCTGCCAGCATCATGGAGGAGCTGAGCTGATTGATGTATAAATTTGTGTTAGAAGATTCCGTATAACCTGTAATTTTTTTATTTTTAATTCTTGCTCAATCTGGGCTTCAGAGTCCAGTGGGCGGTTCTGCTCCATGAACCTGCTATGCAGTGAGTGGGCTTATGCCTTTTGATCAAAATGCACACTAATGCCTCTAGTTTAGGGGGCAGTGCGCTAAAAATACGCTGAGAAGCGAGTTGAATTTTTCTGAGAAGCAGAGAAGCCTGCCACTTTACAAATCACTAGTCAGACCACATATGGACATGTGTACAGTTCTGGGCTCCTGTGAACAAGGCAGACATAGCAACTAAAGTAATAACTGGAATGGGTGGACTACAGTACCCAGAAAGATTATCAGAATTAGGGTTATTTACTTTAGAAAAAAGACGACTGAGGGAGATCTAATAACTATGTATAAATATATCAGGGGTCAGTACAGAGATCTCTCCCGTCATCTATTTATCCCCAGGACTGTGACTGTGACGAGGGGACATCCTCTGTGTCTGGAGGAAAGAAGGTTTCTACACAAACATAGAAGAGGATTCTTTACGGTAAGAGCAGTGAGACTATGGAACTCTCTGCCTGAGGAGGTGGTGATGGTAAGTTCACTAAAAGAGTTCAAGAGGGGCCTGGATGTATTTCTGGAGGTAATAATATTACAGGTTATAGTTACTAGAGAGGGGTCGTTGATCCAGGAAGTTATTCTGATTGCCTGATTGGAGTCGGGAAGGAATTTTTTCCCCTAAAGTGAGGAAAATTGTCTTCTACCTCACAGGGTTTTTTTTTTGCCTTCCTCTGGATCAACTTGTAGGATAACAGGCCGAACTGGATGGACAGATGTCTTTTTTCGGCCTTATAAACTATGTTACTATGACACACTAATAAAAGAAAGGCTGCCAATCACTGGTAAGACCACCCACTGGACTCCTAAGCCAATACTGAACAGGAATTTAAATGAATAAAATTCAATTTATACTGAATGTTTTCCCACAAAATGATATACAAATTTGCTCAGCTTCTCCTGCTGCCTATAGATCACGGTCAACTTAACAAGTTCCCTTTATATTTCATATATTTATCTCATGTTCACAGTTTTCTTACCTTTCCTTTTGCTCTGTTCTTGCGTTTTGGGGTATCATCCTCCAGGTCTTCACCCTCCAGTTCGTGTGGGATGTCTCCCACCTGTGTCTTCTGGAAACATGGGAACCAAACTTAAAATTTCCCTCCCCTACAATTCACTGTACATGTCCATAGATGGAGAAAGATTGGTGTTGGACAAGTGGATGGAAAAAGAACCAAGATTGAGGACAGTTTAGATGTTGAATACCAGAAGAACGCCATACTATGTCTGGAAGTTTCCATATTTCTATAGGTCATTATTTTACATTGGCGTGAACATACAAAGGACCGATGTTGGGGTTGAGGTAAGGGAGAAAGGAGAAACCATGTCAAAAGTTATGTAGAATGGATGGATAAATGGACAACTAATGAAAATACATTACATGGCTTTATGAGATGATGACTATCATGATAGAAGACCTACGTCCAGACAATGGTCACCTCAACATGCTGATCTCACCTGGCAGTCACTAATTATCTCCTCCTCTTTCAGTTCCAGCTTCTTGTCCACTGTCTCTGCGCACAGTAAGGCTTCTAAGACGGGTCCCTCTGGTAAACTGCTTTCTTTTTTCATAGGGACCTCATAGTCTAAGATAAAAATAAAATATGATTGAGCGCCAAAGTGGAAAGTGTTGATTTGGTTCACAAGTGTAATCTTCAGCAGTCCTAGACAAGACACTAGTGATGACCAGACAGCTGTAGGCAATCGGAGCAGATTTAATAATGTTCCATCACTTATATAGATCTAACATATGTTCCACAACATTGTACATAGAAGGTATTCATCCACATTAGTCCCTGCCCCTAGTAGAGTTCACCATCTAGTTTAACTACTACACACACTCCGGCCTGTTTCATGGGAATCCAGTATGTTTTTGGGTTGTGAGAAGAAAGTAGAGAATCTGAAGGAAACCCAAGCAAACATAGAGAGAACTTAGAAAATCCATGCATATATTAATCTGTTTATGTTTTGAACTTAGATCCATCCTTCTGCAATATTGATGTGCTATAGGCAGTGATTGGCTGAGGTGGTCACATGTAACTGTGTTGGGACGTCATTGCTGCAACTGAAAGTTAAAGGGAACCTGTCATCAACTTTATGCTGCTCATACTAATGGCAACATGAAGTAGGGACGGGTGAATTGATTTCAGTGGTCTGTCATTTATAAGTTAAAAGTAAGTGGTTGCCAAGACCCAACATCACAACTAGGCCTGGAAAAGAGTCACCATCACTGAGAAGAGTCATGGTTATTCATGAATTCCTGCTCTCCCTGTCCACCTGCAGATGATTGACAGTCTTCTTTCTAGTTTTCTCCCTTTCTCTCTAGGAGAGAACTGCCAATCATCAGCAGATGGGTGGGGAGAGCAGGAGATTATGAATAACCATGTCTCTTCTCAGGTAGATTTGACCCTTTTTAAGGCCTGAACTGCAATGATTATGATGCTGGTTCTCAGCAACTGCTTACATTTAGCTCATGAGTGACACACCGCTGAAATCAGCATTTCTGTCCATATTTTATGCTGCCCTCAGTGAGGTCACCATAAAGTTGATGACAGGTTCCCTTTAAAAAACGCTGGGTAACCAGGCATTCTTGGAATGGGAGAGGTGGGGGATCATTAAAGGGGTTATGACATGAATAATGTAAAAAATTAAAATCAGACATCATATAGTTCATTACAATCTCTTTCAAACAAACTCAGAACCAACCCTGTACCTCACGTGGATCCAGAGATCTCCTGCAATTCCTCTGCTAGATTTATTTCAAGCTGGCAGCTCAGTAGGTGTGTCCTTTCAACTGCAGCTGGTGGCAGTTGAAGGATGGAACTGAGCATGTGCGTCCATCCCAGTGAGCAGGACAGAGAAATTAGAAAAAGAGCAAACAGCAAGTGGCGCTATACTGATTTACATGCAATTACAAACATATGCAGACCCCGGTGCTGGTTTAACAAGAGTTGAATATTTTTCATGGGACAACCCCTTAAATTAATTCCCCCTAGGACAATTTATATATTCCCCCCCCCCCCCCTTGAAAATTTTATACATACCCCTGCTTGTCAACATTCGGATGTACGGGGTCATATGCACCGCTGCAGACAATGAGTGGCCTCAGCAGTGACGTGCCCCCAAACGGCATGTGACCTACCAGTGACATGCCACTTGGGGACATATCACCCAAGGCCAGTCAATTGCTGCAGCGTGGGTGACCACATCCATGCAGAAGTTGACAGTCGGAGACTGGAAGAGCTACGAAGACACTGAGCAGGAAATAACAGGTGAGCGTAGATTTCTTCAAAGGTACTGCTGGAGATGGGAGAGCAATTAAAAGAATTGTGGACAACTCCTTTAAGCTCCAACTACTATGAAGACATATTAAGAAACACCAGTGTATTCAACATATTTTTAACGGGAAAAAAAAAGGGAAGGATTGGTTAATTTCTGTGAATGTTGTAAAATCTTGGATTTTTTTCAGCAATCTCTTCATATTAAGCCTGCTTGAATCCAATTTATTTGCTGCCTTGACACATAGAAAATAATAGATTTCAGAAATTTTAAATGACTGAAAATATAAATGTTTCAACTTTCTGTTATAGTTATAGAAATATTTTTTTTAAACATCTGATTTTAATCAGTTTAATAAGCTTAATTACATTTGTTTTCAAATTATACAACAAAAACTGGACGTCCACCAAATGGGGAAGGAGATGTGAGAAATCCTCTCACTTGTGCCCCGATACAATACAGGACCTGTCTCCCTCCCTCGGTATTATACACCGTTGAGCTTGGAGATCCATTAACTGTCATTAGCACAGTTAAAGCCATAAAAAGACACTTCTGTACTGCAATTAGCCATAAAAAGCCAATCAGGGTGTAGGCGGCAAGTAATCAGTGCAGGAGGAGGGAGTATGGGGCTCCTTCTGAGGCTTGCAGGGGATCTGCAGTATTAAGTGACAGCAGCTGACCCCAGACACAGCAGAAGGAGTTGGGAAAAAAAAAAAAAACTTCAGCTTTTTTTTGGTTTAACCAAGTGATGTTATTCGGGGTTCTCGGTCTGACCTTGAGACAATTCTACACAGTCGACTAAAAGGATTTGATTGCCAATCAGCTAAAAAAAATGTGGTCCAAGCTTGTGCAACTTTTACAACCAATTTTTATTGTTCCAACACATCTAAAATGGAAAAAAATAAGCAACTCTGCAAATAATAATAATAATAATAATAATAATTAAAATGTTCTGTTTTGTGTCCACAGCAGAGCTGTCTCCATGGTAACAGACTACAAACAAACTTATGTAGTCTGATCCTGCAGTCACTGTGACCTATTTTTTACTAGGTTGTAAGAAGTAAGTGACATATTAATGGCAATACAATGCCGACTTTAACAAAAGTGTATACTGATGTCAGTGTATTCTAATATCTGGCAAATCACAAAATGATGCACAAAATGGCAATACAGGAGTGACCATAATAAATCTGCTAATCTAGTCACCACAAAGCTCCCAAGACCCAGTTGGTTCAGTAACATTAGTCCTAGTTCCTGGGCTTATCCTCTCCCATGATCCAGTTACAATGTTCTAATACCAATCTTGTAATTACTAGCACCGGTTCTCACATACCTTCCAATCTTTAATTTTTTCCTGAAATGGACCTCAAATTGGAAAAGCTTAAAGGGGTTGTCTCACTTCAGCAAGAGGCATTTATCATGTAGAGAAAGTTAATACAAGACACTTACTAATGTATTGTTATTATCCATATTGCTTCCATTGCTGGCTGGATTCATTTTTTCACATTATACACTGCTCGTTTCCATGGTTACATACCACCATGAAATCCACCAGTGGTGGTCGTGCTTGCACACTATAGGAAAAAGCACTAGGCTATGTGCGCTCCCATGTTCCCGGCCACCAGAGAGGCTGATGCTTTTTCCTATAGTGTACAAGCACAACCATGGATTGCAGGGTGGTCTGTAACCATGGAATTGAGCAGTGTATAATGTGATGAAAAAATGAATCCAGCCAGCAAAGGAGGCAATATGGACAATCACAATACATTAGTAAGTGCCTTGTATTAACTTTCTCTACATGATAAATGCAACTTACTGAAGCGAGACAACCCCTTTAAGGAAATAGACCAAACTGGCGTTTCTAGGATGGATTGGGGGCATTCCTGGGTGGACCTGCAGCAGGGCTTAAAACTGTCCTACAAATGGAGGTTCAAAGTATTGGAGATATGACCTCTCCTGGCTCATATTTTAGTCCATTGACACCCTAATTTTTTTAAGCCCTGGTAATGGAATACCAATACCAGTAACACCAGCCTGGACCAAGTACCAGACCTTCCAAATCTGGAAAATGAACTTGTAGATCAAAGTACGGCCAAAAATTAGATGTGAGAGTTGATGTCTAGTCATGGGGCTCTATGATCACACAGTCTAACCTAGATTTCAGGGCTTCCTAGTATCTGTAAATTTTTAAATAAAAAATAAAAAATATATATTGCGCTATAGTCTAAATTATTTTCGTGGAGCAAGCGATTATATATATATATTTTGTTTATTCTGTATTATATATTACATATACTTTTTTTCTGATCAGTAGTGCTGGATTTTTTCATATGAGAAGTGAAATTGCATTTTCTTTCCAGACAAGTATACAAAAAAAAGAGCATTAATACGTCTGGTCATGTGGTTTGATAGTTTCCATGGCAACTGCTTTTTTCATTTACCGAATAGCTGAATTAAAAAAAAACTGAAAAAAATGTGAGAGAGAAAAAAACGGGGGAAGGGAGAAAGAGAAAGGGAGGAGGGAAGAGGAAGAGTGAGGAAGGCATGAAATAAAGGGAGAAATAGACAGGAGGAGATGGGATATAAAGAGAATAGTAAAGAAAAAAAATAGAGGGGAAGAAATGGATAATGAGCAAGCGACCGAGGGAGACCGAGCAACTGGAATGAGATGGAAACTGGAAAGAAAGGGCGGCGGGGGGGGGGGGGTTGAGTTTGGAAATAAATTAGGCAATTGGAATATTCTAAGAAAAGAGCAAGGATCATACTACTGAGAGGACGGCATGGTGGGTTCATTTTCATATATTCGGGGTCTTGTTTCCTGAGGGTGCTCCATTATACCCTATGCTCTTACCTGATTAAAGTGTCAGACTGAAGTATTACAAACTATACTCACGCTAATCGCCGAGACCGGTGCTAGCAATATCAGAATTAGTCATGTTGCAATTAGTACTCTCTTTTAATTACTGGCAATTAATAGTCATTAGGAATGATCTGACGACATCGACAAAAATAAACTCCGGATGTGATGTCTGACAGCCGCTCTAGTAATACCCTGTAGGCTAGTAGTGATATTCTAGCATTACCCTTGTATCAACCGGAAGACTTAAAGGGGTTGTCTTGAGTGTTTACTACTGACAACTTGTCCTGAGTATATGACCAGTGGGACCCACTGCCAATTAGCTGTTTGAAGCTCTTGCAGCTTACCAAGCACAGCGCCGTCCATTGTACCGCATTTTTGTCCAAGTAACTGGTGCAATTTATACCACTGTATTTCGGCATGGACCCTCAGAGCAGGTCCTATCTGGTGCTTTGTCTCACATGCAGTGGCGTAACTATAAATGACTGGGCCCCACAGCAAATTTTTGAAAAGTGCCCCGACCCACAAGTAACTTCTTTGCAACCCCCTCCTCCAGTGCATCCCCCACTCTTCCATCTGGTCTAGATCGCTCTCACACACCAGCCCGGGCAGGTGCTTCATCCATTTCCTACAGTGTCACTGTATATAACATCATTATATAATATGGTTGAGGGGGCCCTGACAATAAAATCTTTTAGTCCTCCTCCTGGGTGGGCCCCTTCTGAGTTTGGGCCCCAAAGCAGCCGCTTCCCCTATAGCTACGCCCCTACTCACATGGATGGACATTTAGACCACTGAAGTTAAATGTCTCCAGCGGTTTCCAGATCCGCGAATGGCACAGATATATGGCCCTCAGTGCCGTAGTAAAAATCATCTGTGTTTGGTGGCCGCATGTGGCCAGACGTGTGAATGAGACCTGAGACTGTATTTAGAAGCTTCAGTAGTACCCCAATTACTCACCTGGTAATAATCACAGAAAAAGGGTTTTGGTAAGTAGAAAAAAATAAAATTATTCTATGTGACATGTGAATAAATAAAAATTTTAAATAAAATAAAAAAAATCTACACAGAATGGCTAGTACCACCCTATGATCGACTACAGTAATAATAATTTGTAACCAACATAGGGGCTCATTTATTAAGACCATCGATTTACATGCCGGTCTTAATTGTCTCTGTGCTGCTGGGGGAAGCGCCAAAGTTATGTGGCAGTGCAGGCCTATACAAAACTTTGGTGCTTCCTCCAGCAGGACGTGCGATAAACCTAAATCTACACCAGCTCTCTTGCTGGCTCAGATTTAAGTCATTTTTTACGCCAAAAACTGGCTTAGAAAATGATGAATGAGACATGCTCGATGAGAGAGTTATACTTTCTGGATAGGTCATCAATATGAGATTGTGGGGGTCCAACTCTTGGCAACCCCATCGATCAGTTGTTTCAAGGAAGCGGCGGGGCTCACTGGAGCTCTGGTGAGCGCAGAGGCCTCCTCACAGTTCACCAAGCACAGCGCCATCCATTGTATAGTGGCAGTGCTTCATATCGCAGTTCAGTCCCATTCACTTGAACGGGACTGTAATGTGCCTAGGCCATGTGACCGAAGAACATGTCCTCACATGGCCTAGGAAGAGGACTGAGTGCTCAAGGAAAGCCACAGCCTCTTCATATACCTCATCGGTGGGGGTGCCAGGAATCAGACCCCCACCGATCAACTATTGATGACCTATCCTAAGGACAGGCCATCAATATCAAAATCTCAGAGAATCCCTTTAATGCAACATTTCTTACCAGAAATGTGCCAAATTTAGGTGCATTTTACGTCACATTCTAGGTATAATCACAATAGTAAATCTGGGTCATTATATCAGCATACATTCTAAGATAAAGATTCCATAAAAGGGAATAAAAAATGTAATAAAAAATAAACAGTCTGCAGAAAAATCATATATTCTACCCGATAAACATTTGTTATAGTTGAAATCATCCATTTTCAGAATCTTTAGGCCAGCCATACACATTCGATAGCTCATTCAGCCGACCACTCTCTCTCCACGATCTCTTCTCCCATAAACATACACGCTTGGCTAGTCCGAGCATGCATGTGTCCTGGATGGGGAAAGGGGAGAACAAGGGGTGATATATCTAGCAACCATCTATTGATACTCCATAGGATTCAACTTGCAGTTGGTGTTAAAATAAACCTTGGATAAAAGGGTTAAAAAATATCACAATGAAAACTGAGAAGGACATCAATGTAACATGGCGAAAAAATACATCTGAACCCCCCGAAAACATAGAACTTACCACAGTGTTCCCCTATAAATGGCCTTGGTGTTAAAAGGATTTGCACCCAGAGAGACCTGCAAGGCATTGTACTACTCTAGTATGAAGGCTCTCACGAGGCAACTGGTTGAAGACATTAGAATAAGTACAAATTAAAAAAATATAAATAAAAAATAATACTATACGCATGGGTTTAATTATTCTGCAGTGCCATCACAGGGCAAGTGAAACAACTACACACTGCCCATTGGAATCAATGAGCAGCCACTGTAACGTATGGACATATTGGGTCCTCCAGACAGACTTTCTTTGCAGCTGGTCCTGAAAGGGGGGACTTCTCTCTATTTACCCAAAGATCCATAGGACTGTATATGAAATGGTTTTTCTAAGTCCTCATCGACACAGAACCCTTTGTCCACAAAATTTGGCTGCCATACAGACATTTGGGCAGAAACCAACCCCCACTGATTTCAATGGAAGTCAGTGCTGCCGTTCATGCCCGTTTTCTCTTTTCTGGTGTGACGTCCACATGGACGCTGTTGGAAACCACAGTTGCTGTCTCCTTGCTGTTTACACCATTCAATGGGGCTAAACGTTGAGGGGGTCCACCGTATTTAAAAAACGTCAAAAAACTGACAAAGGCAAAATCTGCCATGTGAACTAGCCCTAAACTAGGCAAAATCGCAGTGCCCCACAGAAGATTGCAGACACATCCCAGACATACCTGTGTGCACTGTGTGTGTATTACATGTCACATCCCAGACATACCTGTGTGCACTGTGTGTGTGTATTACATGTCACATCCCAGACATACCTGTGTGCACTGTGTGTATTACATGTCACATCCCAGACATACCTATGTGCACTGTGTGTGTATTACATGTCACATCCCAGACATACCTGTGTGCACTGTGTGTCTGTATTACATGTCACATCTCAGACATACCTGTGTGCACTGTGTGTCTGTATTACATGTCACATCCCAGACATACCTGTGTGCACTGTGTGTGTATTACATGTCACATCCCAGACCTACCTGTGTGCACTGTGTGTCTGTATTACATGTCACATCCCAGACATACCTGTGTGCACTGTGTGTATTACATGTCACATCCCAGACATACCTGTGTGCACTGTGTCTGTATTACATGTCACATCCCAGACATACCTGTGTGCACTGTGTGTCTGTATTACATGTCACATCCCAGACATACCTGTGTGCACTGTGTGTCTGTATTACATGTCACATCCCAGACATACCTGTGTGCACTGTGTGTATTACATGTCACATCCCAGACATACCTGTGTGCACTGTGTGTGTATTACATGTCACATCCCAGACATACCAGTGTGCACTGTGTGTCTGTATTACATGTCACATCCCAGACATACCTGTGTGCACTGTGTGTGTGTATTACATGTCACATCCCAGACATACCTGTGTGCACTGTGTGTCTGTATTACATGTCCAGAAAAAGCACTTTTACTTTGCATGAAAACAGCTCCCAAGTGCCCCGCTGAAAGTGAAACTAAAAACAGCTTTCTCTCCCGACTCGACTTCTAACAGCTATATCTTCTGATATCCTATGATTTTAGTATCATTTTAAAGCTTGGAATGCCAGCTTTCAAAGAATGTCAGAACCATTTTTCTATCTGCTACCAATCCCAAGATATGAGCAGCTAAAGCAGCCCTCCGCTCTTCAGTCTGGTTTGCAGCAGCAGCAGAGCCGGGCACTTGGGAGCTGTTTTCCTGCAGAATAAAAGTGCTTTTCCTGGACATGTAATACAGACACACAGTGCACACAGGTATGTCTGGGATGTGACATGTAATACACACACAGTGCACACAGGTATGTCTGGGATGTGTATGCAATCTTCTGTGGGGCACTGCTCTTAGTTATATTGGTGAAAATGAGGTGATAGACTCCCTTTAAAGACATGCTACGTGAATAGTAACGCATTAATAAGACTTTCTTTAAGCTGCATAAAATATAATCTGTACATTTTTCTGTCCCTATGATTCCATATAGACAACAGCTGTGCCCATCACAGGCTGCTAACAAACCATCTCAAGCCTTTGTAGCGTGTCCTCCCATTGACTCTAAAATTGGCTGCTCCCCAGCTGGCATGCTCCCTGACCGGCCTCAATTCACACTGACCATGCTTCAAGCAGGCATCTTCATTGACTTATCTCAAGGCTGACACTGACAATGATCACCCTACAAGCTTAAAGCTCCTCCTTACCGACCACCAACCGACCGTGCAAATTTGCAATGACACTGGCAGGTCTTCAAGCTAAATCTGCATCCTCCAACTGAGCAGTCAAGCACAAGCCTAAACTAACACCAGTGTCTCTAAAACCCAATATTATTTTCATTGACTAGCCTCTAAGCTGTTTCATACCTTCCAGCAGACATGGAAGACACCTACCCATTGTAGTCTGCACACTCCTTGCTGAGCCTCTACCAAACTTCCTCCATATATCTCACCACCAACATGCATCCTCTCATATTCTGGCACTTAGCATCCAGATTTTACCTCAAATAAATCTTATAAGAACCTTCTAAAGTCCCCTAAAACTGATTCATCTTCTGCCTGGTCTCTATCATACTCCTGGGCAAACTTCTAGTAGACTTCCTTATGGTTCTCCCATTGTTCCATGTCATGCTTCATCTTCTTGGCCTTCAAATCCTCAACGTTTCCATATAACCAAATGTACCTCCCTCTGTAACCTAGAGTCATAGACATTATTGACATTAGTCGTAATCATAATTTTGTCCGGCTGCACTACAATACAGACATAGTACATTATTTTTGGGTGCTCTACCGTACATAATAACTTATGAACTCATATCTGCTCTTTATCCTCTTCTCATACCTGATGCCCAATGTGTTGCAGGTCCCACGATGGCAGAACATGATAACACCTGGGCCCCCCAAACTAACTTCTTACCAAGCTTAAACTCACAGGGCCTCAGACGAGGATCCTCTAATATGTCCAACCGCCTTTTCTTCCTCCAGCAACGAGCAGGATACGTGTAAATCTGTCCCGGTGACAATCCTACATATTAGAGAGAAGAAGTTCAGGGTATTAATATCATAGCCGAAAGAAAGAAGAGAAGCTCAGGGAAATTACCTAAGTAACATTTGGAAAATCCAATGATGGAATTGGAAGAAGACAAGATCTGAGGCGATGTCTTGTTGGTCCTTTTTGCTAACAAATAGGATCTGTTCATGTGTTCATATCTCCCAAGGAAGAGAACCGTCTCTCTAGTGCCACCTCTTGGAAGTGGCTCCCTAGCGAGATGGTTCTCTTCCTTGGGAGATACCTTTTTTGCATATTTGTATCCCATGGAATATTGCCAATAAGTGTCCATACCATGGAGTACTTCCAGGAAGTTTCCATATAGGACTGGTCTCTTTAAGGAGATAAGGCACCTTGCCTAAGATGCATAATAAAAAATAATTGACCTGCACCCTAAGTAGAATAGTACAGCTAAAAAAATGGCTGACTAAATAGAGAGAGTATGAAGACTTACTGAGTCAGGCAAACAATCTATAAACTGCTCTGGAAAAATGAAATCTGTGCTGTGATTAGTTGCTATAGGCAACAAAGACAGTTTTGATTAATGATGCCCTTGAACTGTTATGTCCAGAGCCTGAGGCGTTAGTGCAAGATACATAGGGGAGGATTTAATAAGGCTTGTGTAATGGAAAACTAGTTACCCATAGCAACCAATCAGATTCCATCTTTCATTTTTCAGAGCTCCAATGGAAAATAAAAGGTGGAATCTGATTGGTTGCTAGGGCAACTAAGCCAGTTTTCCTCTACACCAGTATAGCCTGCAGTCTTTCTTTCATACATGCGTACTCTGACATACAGACTCCAAATATTAATTTTTATTTTCTAAATTTTATATAAAAATAATCGGGTTGGTTGCTGTGGATTAATGAGAGACTCTATGTCTTAGTACTGTGTAGCTTAAAGGGGTATTCCCATCTCAGAAAATGGAGGCATTTCGCTAGGATATGCCCCCATTGTCTGATTGGTGCGGGCTGACACCTATATCGACAACAGAGCCCCGAAAGTTGTGAAGAGTGCCCTCTATTAATTTTTATGGGGCCACCGAAAATAGTCAAGTGCTGGCTCGGCTACTTCCGTCGGCCTCATAGAAATGAATGGGAGCGGTGGCTGCACAAGTGCATTGCGCTCCCATTCACTACTATGGGGAGAGCGTTTAGTGGTGGCCGGACCCCGGGAAACCCAGGGTCCTCCAGCCACCACCTTCCATGCTTTGTTCTCGATATAGGTGCGGGTCCCTATGGTGGATATGCCCCCACTGTCTGAGATGGGAATACCCCTTTAATTCCAGCTTTCAGTCATTTTAGGCTAGGGACAAGCTGATCATATCGTTTGACGTGATGTCTAGAAAGTGACTACCTCTATGTCATTAGTTTATTGCATATTTAAAACCCCTTAAAGTTTCCAGTCTGCCTTATATCAGCAGTTCTCTTACAAAGCTCACGTTTTTAGGGTTAGGGATCCTATCGTCATTTCATACGTGTTTCATTGTGTTCTTACCTGGCCCTCTGTGTGTCTTCTCCATCCAGATATAGCAATTATTCTGAGCCACACCAGTCTGGGAGTCCAAGAATGGCAGCCTCATACTTCTCTCTGCACACAGACGGGCGTTATAACTGCGGCAATGTTCTATGGCCTCCCGGTAGAAGTCCTCTCCCAGCCTGCAAGGACAGAAGACCCTCCGAGTTAGTGAAGGTTCAATACCTCACCCTAACAACGTACCCACCGAGTGACCCATATTTCAGGAGGCATTATTACACACTTTACACAATGAGGCTTTTCTATTGGATATGATGATATATACCGGTAGTTTTTATTAAAGTATTGATTCATGATGAATACCCAAGTGTCTACAGGAGAGGATTCGGAAAGGTTGTCCAGTTTTCAGAGATCAGAAGAAAAATAGCTCTCCTATCTGTGCTACGTGCATTTTTAGCCTCTAAGATCCATTTGTCCTAATTAGATTAGGTCCCACTACCCTCCAACCCTGAAGGACTCCCAGGAATCTGGAATCATGTAGAACCTACTATACATAGAGACGCCACCATTAAGCCAGATATTGCACACTGTGCTACCTACCTACCTGTGCTTTAGTACTCTATAATACAGCATCTCTTCCATGGTCCTTCAGTACTTTCCATTCCACTAAAAGGACCTTACATTTTTGAGCATTACCTATGTAGGTAGGAAAAAATCTACTGTTCAGGAGACTCAGTCCTGGGAGCATAGAAGCCCTCATCAATGCAATTTTTTCAATGCAGGATGTGTCCACACTAGGTGGATTCTTTGGATGCAAATCCAAATCTATGAGATGGATGGAGTTCAGCTTCTACTGAATCTACTGTACCTAAGCTTCGCTATGGAACACATGAACCATGGTTCTCTGACTCCAAAATTATAGCAAGCTTAGGGTACAAGTGAAGAGGAGACTCCTTATGCCAACCTTCTCCACTAAAAGGGGTGGAAGAGAGTTGCAACAAGCTCATGGCCTTCCAGTACCAAGACACATAATCCCATGTGCCAGGCCCCTCACACAGAATATATTTACCCCGCTACCCGCACCGCCGCTTCTCCCTGTACACAGATGAAAACATCCAGTGTCGGGGGAGGAGCCTCCCTAGTGTCACCCGCAATGCTAGGGAGGCTTGTCCCCGCCGGCCATTGGCTGCTCACCCGACACCGGATGTTTTAATCCGTGTACAGGGAGAAGCAGCAGCGGCGGTGCGGGGAGCGGGGTAAGTATATTCCGTGTGAGGAGCCCGGCACATGGAGGGGCTGTTTATGATATTGGATAACCCCTTTAAGGGAACTTCTTATCAAACGGATAAAGACTGAGCAGTTCTTTGACGGATTCAATGTGAAGTAGAGATTGCACTGAAACTGAAAGCTGTAGAAGAAAAACTGTTGAAAATTTTTAATAAAGACTAAATGAAAAAAATATTTTACCCCAAAATGAGTAGAATGCAACAAAAAAATGACCCCCCAAGAAGGTGTCCATGGCCTTTAAACATAATTGCGTATTCCCTGTAATATAACGTTTCACTACTTTGATATCATTACTGTCTGAATTTTCTGATTTTGCCCACTTTTGATTTATACTGCTGAGGACAAGAACAGATTATTCTCCTCGCTTATAATCTGAAGACTTTATCCAGAGTACAATTGTAAAGCCTCTACTACAGAGCTCTTGTCACATCTGCTGGTGTGAACATTTCGGTTTACCCAGTCCAGGTGCAGATTATGGAGTGATAAAATATTCGGGCGTGAAATATTTCCTGAATAATTATCATTCCAATTAACAGCTTCTAAACAGGGAAATAAATGGCTTTCAATGAGTCCTATGAGCGCTGATACTGTAAAACATATCCCCAGAGACGTGTCAGACGGCATACAGCACACTTCCATGCATGGTTTTAAAGCCCCTCTTTTATCGTTGTATCACGCTCTGTGTCACCCACACACATTGATATTTCTATAAAGTACAACTTCAATGTGATCGCATCTGCTTTACCTTGTTCTACACTCACCCTTAGGGTATGGCCACACAGCTCGTACAGACGGGTGCTACTGAGCCACAAGGCGGCTGCGTCACAACCACAGCACAGTCACGCCATGTGGCTGTACCCTTAGGTGACTTTCACACAATCAGAATTTGATCAGTATTTTCCATCAGTATTGGTAAGCCAGAACCAGGAGTGGATCCAAAACACTGAAAAGGTACAAATATTGTACATTTTATCCGTAAGATCCACTACTGGTTTAGTCTAACAAATACTGATGCAAGATACTGACCAAAATACGGACCATGTGAAAATGGCCATAGGAATACGTCTGCATCTCTCCGATTGTATTAGTTTCACCTCACCCAATGTACAAGTACATCTATTCATCTTTCCTAGTGTAGTCACCTCTTCATCTTTCCTAAACCCTTGGTGTCAAATCTTTAGTTCTCCTAGACCACTGGTGTCACCTTTTCATCTCTCCTTGACACTTGGTCTCATCTATTCACCTCTTCTAGATCACTAGTGTTGGCTTTTCATCTCTTCTAGACCACTGGTGTCACAGATTCATCTCTCCTAGACACCTGGTGTCACCTTTTATCTTACCTAGATCACTGGTGTCACTTTACATCCCTCCTAGACAGCTAGTGTCACTCTCTTAGATCACTGTTATCTTTTCATCTCTCCTAGACCACTGGTGTCACATCTTCATCTCTCCTAGACATCTGGTGTCACCTATTCATCTCTCCTGGATCACTGGTATTACCTCTTCATCTTTATTACACCACCGGCTTTACCTCTTTATCTCTTCTAGACCAGTTGCCTCATCTCTTCACTTCTCCTAGACCACTCATGTCACCGTTTCATCTCTCCTAGACAATTGATGCCACCTGTTCTTTTCCTCTAGACCACTGGTGTCACCTCTTCATCTCAACTAGCCAACTGGTGTAACTTTTTCATCTCTACTAGACCACTGGTGTCACCTCTCCATCTCTCCTAGACCACTTGTGTTGCCTCTTCATCTCTTCTGGACCACAAGTATCACTTCGTCATCTCTCCTAGACAACTGGTGTCACCTCTTCATAGACCAATGGTGCTACCTTTTTTGGTAGAAAACTGATTTCATCAATACACTTCTCCCAATGCATTAATGCCATCACTTTATTTCTCCAAGAGCTCTAGAGACATCACTTCATCTTTTGTAGACCACTCGTGTCACCTCCTGATCACTGGTTTCACTGATTAACCTATCTCAATGCCTTTGTTCTCTTCTTTTCATCCCACACAATGCATATGTATTGCCTATTCAACTCCGAGTGCAGTCAAGTTACTTCACCTCTACTAGACTACCTGTGTATCCTCATCTATATAAGAGCACTAGCGTCACTTCTTCACCTCAACTAATGCATAAGTGTCACCTACCCTTCTTTCGCTGTGCCATAGAGGCACCTCTTCATTTTTATACACCATTTTTTTTACACTACACCACTCCCGATAGTTTAGTGCCACCACTTCATCTATCCTAGGCCACCTTCATCCTACACAATGCAATTGTATCACCTTATTCATCTCTCCTAGTGTATTAGAGCCACTGGGTGTCATCTTGTAAAGGTGTTCTTTATTTTGGGCAATCCCTACTTTTTACAATGATCCCTTGACCACAAGCTGATCACTGAGTGTTCCCCTGCGATCATCTGTAACCTGTGAGGCAACCTGGTAGTACGTGTCCAATTTTCCTGCAGTATCACCCCAGGGGAAATGCAGCATTACACGGCGTCTATTCAAATCAATTGGTTGTCTGTGTAATGCAGGACAGGACAGGTTCTCCAGAGAGAAACACCCTTTGTAACCGCTCTCCATTCTAAGAAATGAGGATCCTAAACAGAGGCCCCCATCTGTTAATCCAGAATTCCCTTAGAGGGTATATGACAACAGATTTTCTAAATTCCCCTACATCACTAGGTTCACGTCTTTATCTCCACCAGTGCACTACTGTAAACATTTCATCTCTCCTAATGCACAAGTGATGGCCCTTAGGGGCCTTTTACAGGGACTGATGATTAAGAATGAACAATCCTCATTCCTGACCATTGTCCCGTGTAAACATGCTGCCTATCACTCGACAAATGAGCACATGCATCTTTCATACGGCACCAAAAATAATTTGTTTGTCAGCAGAGTAATTAGAGGATATAAAAACTGTATGTGGAAGAACAGTCGTATTACTGATCATTTGTGTCCATACTCTGGACACTCATTAAGGGGCAGCAATCCGCCTTCATTAAAGGACCCTTAGTATTCCCTAATGAACCACTGTCATCATTTCCTACCTCACTACTGTAGATTTACCCGTATCTACTCTTCATCTCTTCAAGTGCATTAGAGATACTTCTTCATGTCCTGTAGACTACAAATGTCACCATTTCAATTCTTCCAATGCTCTGCCATTAGCGTTTCATGTCTTGCACTGAATTATCATCACCCCTGTATCTAATCTTGCACTAGCCCCACACCCATATTTCCTCTTGCACTAGTGTCCCACCTTTATTTTACTGCACTGGTATCATATCTGTATCTCTTATTGCACCACTGTCACCCCTAAATCTCTTATTGCACAAGGTAACAGCTGTATCTCTTATTGCACTAGTGTCACACTTACATCTCTTACTGCACTAGTGCAACACCTGTATCTCTTAGTGCACTATCACACCTACATCTCTTACTGCGCTAGTGTAACACTAGTGTCACACCTGTATTTCTTACTTCACTAGTGTAACACCTGTATCTCTTAAGGCACTAGTGTCACACCTGTATTTCTTACTGCATTAGTGTAACACCTGTATCTCTTACTGCACTAATGTCACACTTACATCTCTTACTGCACTAGTGTAACACTAGTGTTACACCTGTATTTCTTACTGTATTAGTGTCACACCTGTATGTCTTACTGCACTAATGTCACACATCTCTTACTGCACTACTGTAACACTAGTGTCACACCTGTATTTCTTACTTCACTAGTGTAACACCTGTATCTCTTAAGGCACTAGTGTCACACCTGTATCTCTTACTGCACTAATGTCACACTTACATCTCTTACTGCACTAGTGTAACACTAGTGTCACACCTGTATTTCTTACTGTATTAGTGTAACACCTGTATGTCTTACTGCACTAATGTCACACTTACATCTCTTACAGCACTACTGTAACACTAGTGTCACACCTGTATTTCTTACTGTATTAGTGTAACACCTGTATCTCTTACTACATTAATATCACACTTACATCTCTTACTGCAGTAGTGTAACACTAGTGTCACACCTGTATTTTTTACTGCACTAATGTCACACTTACATCTCTTACTGCACTAGTGTCACACTGGTATCTCTTATTGCACTAGTACGACAAAAGTATGTCTTGTTGCACTAGTGTCACACCTGTACCTTATTGCACTGTCAGACCTTTATCTCTTATTGTACCGGTGTCCCACTTGTATCTTATTACACTACTGTCAAACCCATATCTGTTATTGCACTTGTGTCAAATCTGTATCCCTTATTGCACTCTTACTGAACCTATAGTGCCACACCTGTATCTCTGCCACACCTGCACTAGTGTCAGACCATTATCTCTTATTGCACTTGTATTGTTTACTGCACTAGCATCATAACAGTATCTATTATTGCACTTTTGTCACATCTGTATCTCTTATTGTACTAGTGTAACACCTGTATGTTATTGCATTTGTGTCACACCTGTATCTTGTATTGTACTAGTGTCACACCTGTATCTATTACTGCACTAGTATTACATGTGTATCTTATTACACTAGCTTCACACTTGTATATCTTATTGCACTAGTATCAGACCTGTATCTCTTATTGCACTAGTTTCACACCTGTATCTCTTATGGCACAAGTGTCACATCTGTATCTATTATGGCACCAGTGTCATACCTCTATCTATTATTGCACTAGTGTCACAACAATACCTCATTTCACTGTCAGACCTTTATCTCTTATTGCACATATCACATTTGTATCTTATTACACTACTGTCACACCTGTATCACTTATTGCTCTTGTATCATATCTGTATCCCTTATTGCAGGGATGCCCAACCTGTGGCCCTCCAGCTGTTGAAAAACTACAACTCCCAGCATGCCTGGACAGCCTACAGCTATTAGGGCATGCTGGGAGTTGTAGTTTTGAAACAGCTGGAGGGCCACAGGTTGAGCATCCCTGCCTTATTGCACTAGTGTCACACCTGTATCTGTTATGGCACTTGTGTTACATCTGTATCCCTTATTACACTAGTGTCACGCCTGCATCTCCTACTGCACTCGTGTCACACTTGTATCTCTTATTGGACCAGTATCACACCTGTATATTTTATTGCACTAGTGTCACACTTGTATCTCTTACTGCACTGGCGTCACATCTGTATCTCGTACTGCACCAGTGTAACAATTGTGTCTCATACTGCACTAGTGTCACACCTGTATCTCATATTGCACCAGTGTCACACCTGTATCTCATACTGCACTAGTGTCACACCTGTATCTCATATTGCACCAGTGTCACACCTGTATCTCATATTGCACTAGTGTCACACCTGTATCTCATATTGCACCAGTGTCACACCTGTATCTCATATTGCACTAGTGTCACACCTGTATCTCATATTGCACCAGTGTCACACCTGTATCTCATATTGCACTAGTGTCACACCTGTATCTCATATTGCACCAGTCTAACACCTGTATCTCTTTTGCAGTAATGTCACCCTAGCATCTCTTATTGCATCCCCTACTGCATTAGCGTCTCCTCTTAACCACCCTGCATCTCTTCTTATCTATTAGTTTACTCCAGTACTTTACTAGTATCCAGTCACCTCTTCTAATGCACTGCTGTCACACAAGCATCTTTCCTAGTGCAATACTACTGTCTCTTCTGCATCTTTCACTACCACAGACTTCCAAGGACAAATCTTTGGAATCTCAACCGTGATCCAGGAGTCAATTTGAAAATCACATCTGACATCCTTTATGGGAAATGCAAAGTAGGAGTGTGCATACAAACCTATGCAATTTGAATGCATGTACAGCTATGTCTGCAGATGCCAGCTCTGTTATATAAGCTTGCGCTTTACGTTCTCAATGAATTCCTCTGGGAGGACTGATTGGAGCTTTGAGGGAACATAAAATTGCATTTGCTGCATAAAGAGATTCAGGTATGAAATGAATTATTCATTGTGTAAAGCCCTTAAAATTCACCATTAACTGCTCCCATCCCTATCCGGGGAAGAAATGCACCCAGGACTCAGGAGAGTTAAATAAAGTCAAATATGTTGCCCCTGAACAGAATGCAGGCCAATGCATAGACACTGTACACTCTATTAGATATTTTATATCTACTCTGATTCCTATACAATGTGTGTTTGTATTGGAGTATATATGGCATTTAGTGGGCCATAATACTGCTATCAGCATATACCCTTTCCTTTTTTGTGGCTCAATGAAAATGAGTGTCTTAAAGGGAACCTGTCATGTTGAACATGGTGTTTGAGATGCAGGTGGCATGGTATAGAGCAGGAGGAGCTGAGCAGATCGATATATAGTTTTATGGGTAAAAGACTCCGTATAACTTGTATTCCATTCATTTAAATCTTTGTTTATTTTGGGCTTTAAAGTTAAGGAGGCGGTCCTATCAGTGACCACAGTCCTTGTCAATCACCGATAGGACCGCCTCCTGGACTTCAAAGCCAGGAATGAGCAGGGATATAAATGAATAAAATACAAGTTATACTGAATATTTTCCAACAAAACTATATATCAATCTGCTCAGCTCCTCCTGCTCTATAACATGCTGCCAATAGATTACCTCCCATTTTCATAGTGATGAGGTCACTTTAAAATGGTTTTCCAAGATTTCTCTTCTGGATAGGTCATCAGTATCTGATCAGTGGGGGTCCGACACCTGGGACCCTCAGCTGTTTGAGAAGGCACCAGCGCTCACAGTGCCTTCTTGCAAGCACAGCGCCGTACATTGTATAGTGGCTGTGCTTGGTATCGCAGCTCAGCCCCATTCACTTCTAGGGGGCTGAGCTGCACCTAGGCTATATGAACGATCAACGTGATATCACGTGACCTCACGCCTAGGCAAAGCTACGCGAAGGCTGTGGCGCTACTGCCTTCTCAAACAGCTGGGTTACAGGTGTTGGACCCCCACCAATCAGATACTGATGACCTATCCAGACAAATTGTTCACTTGGGCCCACACAGCACAATACATTGGCCATGTTTACACCTTACAATACAGAAATCAGAATACATATAATTGTGTACACTTTTACATATTTTATTACAGTTTTGTGTGTCGTGTATATACCACAAATTTGACCTTTTTGTTTATTATAGTTTATTGCACATTTTACAATAACTAGTCTTTATTTGTGGCCTGTAAACTATTTCAGATGGATGAATATTCCTTTTTTTAATACAATATGTTGTGTCTGTTGCTCATTTGCAATGTCTGATTTTTTTTTCTTTTATATATATATATTTTTTATATGTCAGTATCAGCTTCTATAGGTTTCTCAGCGAGCAGCCAGCATCCTCCGACCCTCCCCATCAACCCCCACCTTTATCAATCAGAACCTGGATGCCCCCCTTCCTCCCCTACACCCCCCCCCCCTTTCCTTCCCGCCTGTGTGCTCTTGAGCAGCCAGGCCTGAAGCCTGGGGTGGCTGTAATTCCCCAATCTGAGTCTGCCACCATCCAGTGATCTGTCTCCATGGAGAACAGTTGTAATATCCAAATAATACTGTATAACACTAGGTGTATGGGGGGAGGGCGGTGGGGGTGGTATGTGTCAGGATTTGTACGGTATTAAAGCACACTCCTCCCCCTCACCCCATCTCACCCTTCCTTCCCAGGGCTGCATGTTCTCTTATACAGCTATCTCTTCACATCCTCTCTGTGTTCTTGACCTCCGTTATTTGTCCTTGCGTCCTGAACCTAGCAGGCCTCGCCTTTCATGCTGAGATATTACAATATAGGAAATTATAATGCGTGAATATACAGCCGATCGTACAGTTTTAATAAATCAGAGTTGACGTGTTATTATATTTGTAATAAAATAATTTTTTATGAATTCAATGTTAAGAATGCATCGAGAAAGCACATAAACATAGATGCCCCAAGACTATTATGTGTATGAACTTCTTAAGAACCATTCAAATTTCAGAAAAACTGGTCCTCTCAAGAAGTAATTATCATTATTCCTAAAGGGTCCTTTACATGGGGCGAGAATCCACCAGGTAACTGCTAACGAACGCTCGTTAGCGATTATCTGGCAGTGTACAGGTGCCACTGATTACACGAAGAACGAGTGAAATGCTTGTTTGTCAGGTAATTAGATCGTTTGTGTAGACACCTAAATCATCGTTTGCATTCGGAAGATCATGCTGTCTAATCACGATCTACTGCCAGCAAACAACAAGTCTGTATGAGGTAGAGCATGGAAATGTGGCAGTCTCCTCCACTGACGAGGAGCTGAATTGTAATAGGAGCTAAATACCCCTTTTTACTAACTCAAAAAAAAAAAATCACATGATAGTACCCCCAAGGCTATGAATATGCATTGTGTAGCACTTACAAAAACACAGCCAGGAGAGTGCAAATACCCCGGAGAGACATGGTATGTACTCCCTGGTATACAGAAACCATAGGTTGAGAACTTGGACTCTAGATGGGTGATCAATTCAGGGAAGAGGGCCATTATACAAAATCTGTGACCAAAAAAGTTTAAGTCTAAATCAGGGATTGTGTTGTTAAAGAGGAGCTCATCCAAAGCACCACTTCTATGAGAAGATCACACCAGATCTACACACCATGATCTACACCAGATCTAGTGTGCTACTTTGAGAGGATCACCTGTAGAAGACAATTTTGACAATAGTCTTGAGTGATCATCTTTGACTATATATATACATGGTGATGTACACCAATTTCCTAACTATTTTTAACCTGGATAGAAATCAGTATAGCTGTCATGGAATCATGAAAGAAAATCTGCTGATTACGGGCCTCTAATTTTTTGTTATAAAAAATCCAACGTAAATGGTTGCTAAGCAATAGCATCTAAGCAATCACTGAGCTCTTTCCTTACATTATGATGAATGATCACATGACGCAAGGTGATCCAGTCTCTACCGCGATCAATGATTGGCTGCGGCAATGTCAAACAGGATGTTGACAGCAAGGGAGCCCAGAGGAGCATCACAGGCCGGGAGAAGAAGGAGTAGGGGGTAAGCGCCAGGAAGCAGATAAGTAATCTTCCCATTAAAGATCCGGTAATTCCCCCCTTTAAAAGCAACCACTCAGAGTATGGCCCATGACTTTGTCTACACTACCAGTGTGAGCCTCAATAGGTGGTTCCATCTTTTTTGAAATCAAGAATATTCTTTTCATCAAAAGATAGAAACCTCAACAGAACCTTGGCAGATCCCAATATAAGTAAATGGTGTCTGTTGGTAGCCATCTGGATCCGTTGCACAATGGATCAGGCATACCGCCAGGAATTCTGTTATATGGGTATTCACATCTCAGACAATGGGTGCATATTTCTAATGTAAAAAATAAAATTCAGACATCATATAGTACTTGACAGTCTCTTTCTACCAAAGCTAGAACCAGCTCTGTACCTCACATGGATCCAGAGATCTCCCCATTCATTACTCTGCTAGATTTATATCAAGCTGACAGCTCAAGGGGAGTGTCTTTTCTGTTGCAGCTCAGGAGGCGTGTCTATTCTACTGCAGCCCTCTCCCTATCACAGCTCAGGAGGCGTGTCTCAGCTCTCCCTATCACAGCTCAGGAGGCAGCTTAAGGATGAAACTGAGCATGTGCGGCCTTCTCAGTGAGCAGGACAAAGAAATAAGGAAAAAACAAACAGCAGATACATTTTATTGAGTAACTCAGTGGCTATGCAAAATTTTTAATTACATGCAATTACAAAAGTATTCAGATCCAGGTGCTGGTTTGTAAACTGTAGAATATTTTTCATGGGACAACCCCTTTAAAGTAAGACAGCGTAAAGAAAGTCTTCAACTGTTCCAGAAGCTGATGCTGGATGATAAATCCGATTTATCCTTAGACTGTCTAGTCTAACTTTACACCACCTATTTGTTAGCTTGGTTTACCACAAAAGTTTGCCAAATGTTGCATCTAAACCATACCCCACCCTGCTAAGCCACACCCCTTGTTGGACGAAACACAAAAAGTGTAGATATATTTAAAAAACAGTTAATAAATGTGGTGCAAAACATGTATGCCAGGTTTATTTTTTACATAAACTGCACCAGAATTCTGGCGCATTACGAATAGTAAATCTTCCCAAATCTCTTCAAATGTTATTGAAAAAATATTAAAAAGTTTACTGAGATATGACAAAATATCAAAAAGGAATCAACCAATAACGCATATTTTCTTCAAAGCCTCGGCAGGTACATTTATCACCAGATAGGACAATAGCATGAAATTAAGAACCAAAAAATACAACATACAACTTGGAACCACTCCCTACACAGCTCCATCTTCTCATTAGTAAGGTTCAAGTGCCCAGCTTAGCCATCTTTCCCCCGTGCATTTCCATGGTAACAGACAACAAACAAGGCCTGTGTAGTCTGATCCTGTATAAAACATATTTCGTCCCACACTGACGACTAATAAAGTTGAGGATATGTACAGTTGTTGTAGAGGGTAAAATTGCTTTCCACGGAAAGTCACTATTAAAGTTACTTTAACATGTATAGGTGCCAGTTGTAGCGGAAAGCATCAAGACAGGGTGGAACCCCTAGCATTTTAGAACATATCTTCTGATGACTGTAAATCAATGTCATTTTGCATCAGTTTCTCAAAAAATCTCCCAAGGAAGAGAACCATCTTGCTAGCACCACCTCTTGGAAGTGGCTCCCTATGAGTTGAATGTGCCTTGATTATACTAATGGGTAACATTCAGGTGCACCTGTGCAGCCTGGGTCACATGACGTCAGGGCAATGTGGGAAATACAGCCTCCGCCCCCCCCTCCCATTGTATGTGTGATTTCACGCTGGAGGTAACTGGGAGCTGGTCGCTGTGTCTCGAACCTCATGCACCTATCTGTCATTACCTATACCATAGTAGGGATAGCGTTAGGTCCCGTGCCACTTGAGATACCTTGACGTGGTGCTCGGGCTCCGGTATGTCTTTGATATAAGGATATATTGGCGAAAGGGATTACGTTCGGCAGCGGGCCACATGTGCGGGATTTGCTCCCCCGGTTATAAATGCGCTACAGCATCGGGGTTTTTGAGCATGTTCTGCCATTTGAGACCACTTTTTTTTCTGTCAGTTTGGCTCCCTATGAGACAAAATCCAACTCTTGAAAAGGGAATATAGCCAAGCCAGATATCCATATCAAATATTCTTGATATCCTTGTCAAATCCCAAGGTTTATTGGAAAGAGAGATTTTGACTCATACAGAACTGGTCTATTTAAGGATATTCATCACCCTACCTAAGACACTTCCAAGGCATCGCACCCAGCCAGCCAGAATCCTACTCCATACTGACAAGAAGCAAGCACCCTGAAACAGGTGTCTTCGATGGATATCTGGCTTGGCTATATTCCCTTGTCAAGTCCCAAGGCTTGTTGGAAAGTCAGATTTTGACTCATATGGAGCCATTTCCAAGAGGTGGTGCTAGCGAGATGGTTCTCTTCCTTGGGAGAAACCTTTTCGCATATTCTTTTCCCATGGAGGATTGTTAATAAGTTTCCATACCATGGAGTACAGTACTTCCAGTAAGTCTCCATACTGGACCATAGATTCAGCACCCTGCCTAAGAGGTTATAAGTAATAGGATCCCATTTCCAGCCCAGTAGGAGGTGCACAGTGCTGCAAAGATCTGGATTCTCCTTGATGATCATCTCATGACTTTCTGACCAACTAAAAAAAATAGCAATTTTTACGCAAAATGAAACTTGTGTAAAAAATTGTGACTTTTGTATGCCAGGCGTGCAGTCTTTGATACATTCCTCCCAATGGGTTTTCAGAAATCAGTACAACACCTTCAGTCAACCTCATTTATTAGTGGCCAGGCAATAAAGACGTTCATAGACATAAACAGAAATCATCCCAAAGAAGTGAGCACCAACAGAAAATTTGTAGGAGCTGGCTACTGGGAATTGTTCACTTTTGGCTTCAAAATAAAAAAGGGGGGGCACATTTTGATGTCCTTTTTAAATGAGCTTTCCGGTACCCAGAGGGTCCCCCAAACCCACCTTCATTACACATAACACATATGTAGGAGATAGTTTGTAATATACTTACCTTTCTTGGTTGTGTGACTTTTCCCTTCTGAAGATACAGCTTTTGCCATGTCATGTTCTTTACCAGGTTTCTGGCCTGGGCTATTGAAGGACGTCACTTCCGATGTGTATGAGGCCAGAACTATTTCTCTCCCTGGCACATGTGCAAATGAGGCAAATGTGCCCGGGAGAGGAATAGTTCTGACCCTGTCTACAGAGGAAGCGTCCCATTCATAGCCAAGGCCGGAAACCTGGTAAAGGAAGTAACACTGGCAGAAGAAAAGTGTCATGTAACCAGGGCCGATTCTAGATCTTCTGCTGCCTGAGGCAAAAATTTAAATGGTGCCCCCTTCCCATTAAAAGGTTTGTCTCATCATGGACAATGGGGGCATATCGCTAGTATATGCCCCCATTGTCTTATAGGTGCGGTTCCCACCGCTGGGACCCACACCTATATAGAGAACAGAGCTCCAAAAGTGAAGGAGGGCGCACTGCACATGCGCAGCCGCCCTCCATTCGTTTCTATGTGGCCGCCGAAAATAGCTGGGCGCTGGCTCGGCTATTTCCGTCAGCTCCATAGGAATAAATGGGAGCGGGGGCCGCGCATGCCCGGTACACTCCCATTCATTTCTATGGGGACCCGGCTGGAGGACTCCGGTCCAGCCACCACCTTGTGGGGCTCCTTTCTGGATATATGCGCAACTTAAAGTTGAACACTGGCGGCATCCACCAGCAGGGGCATAGCTATAGGGGGTGCAGAGGTAGCAGTCGCTACCGGGCCCAAGAGCCTGAGGGGGCCCAAAGACCCTTGTGAATCATAAGAAGACACATAGAGCACTAAGGGAAGGGAGCCCAAGCTGAACTCTTGCACCAGGGCCCATGAGCCTTTAGCTACGCCACTGTCCACCAGCAGTGTTGCTGTGTGGATGCCGCCCCTCAAAAATACAGAAAACTGCCGCCTGAGGCAAGATTCTCATCTCGCCTCATGGCAGAAGCGGCCCTGCATGTAACTTCCAAGCATTGAGGGACAAATGGACAATATATTTGGTGAATACAATCTAGTGATATTATGTTCACACTCCCGTCATGGCTTCAATTAAATTATACATATATCACCGGTATGTCCTGTTTTTAAAGGATCCCACCAAGTAGACTACTGACTCAAAGCAACAGGCACTGGAAGGAAAAGAAATCCTTATGTCCATCTCGCTTAGGCCGTTCGCTTTCTGCCCGCAAAACATGGGTGGATCTGGATGTCCATATGGTGTCCATTTCTGTCCATTTTTTTCTGGAACCATTTATTTGAATGAATGAATGAATGAATCTAGGGCAGAAAATGGTGCATGCTGCAAGGTTTTCACCATGGACCAGTAGGGCCATGCCAAGAAACTGAGGTGTGAATAGAACCATTTGATTGAATGGGACCCCGAGTGCTATGTAGGTGCAGTCTGGACAGCACACGGACAGATATCACTGCCGTCTGAATAAGGCTGAGTGGTAGAGACGCTTACAAGGTTAGCCCGGATGACGAAACACAGACAGATCGCCGCAGTCATCTGAACTGATTTTTTTAAGCCAATATGTGACAGGTTTAAGAGACCCTGTACTTGTCCTTTACAACTCTTTAGCCATAAATTCATCTAATTGTGCAGTAGATCACGGGATACAAGCAGCAAAGTAACATACAAAAATCACCAGTAAATAAGATTTATTCAGTCTTCTACTTCTCTCAAACAGTTAAGAACCTGTTTCAGCTATTTCTGGGTGCCAACCAATATGGGCTTTATCACTGCTCTTACGCTGGTCATCACCCAATCTTCCAAGAACCCCTGTAACCTAAGAACCTATACAACCATTTATCTTCTGTTCTGGATGACCTCTATAGGATCTGCCACTCGAATTGCTGTCACCTAGCTTTCCCAGAAAGAGATTCAACCTAGAAACTGGAGTATCGACAAAGACACTGCATGGACAAAAGTATAGGGACACCTACATGATACACCTAGAGGAGCTTTTATGACATCCCCCTTTAAATCTATAGGCATTGATATGGAGTTGTTCCCCCGTTGCAGCTAAGGCATGTTTCACACTGGTGTTACTCGTTCCAGCAGGCTGTTCCGGAAGGGGAACAGCTTGCCAGATCCACATACAGCCGTTCGCTGCCTGAAGTCCACCTGGACCCATTGCACGCAACTGTTTTTGTCACCGCAGCCTCTCGGCAAATTTGCCAAGCTGCGTCAGGTTCTCCACCAGTTCCCATTAGAGTGAATGGGGCCGGGCGGACTTCAGGCTGCGCATGGCTGTACACGGTAGTTACGGATCCAGCAGGCCGTTCCCCTGCCGGAACGAGTACCGCTAGCGTGAAACATGCCTAAAACAGCTTCCATTCTTCTGGGAAGGCCTTCAACAAGATTTTGCATTTTGCCTGTGGGAATTTTTGCCCATTCATCCAGAAGAGAATTTGTGAGGTCAGACACTGATGTTGGATGAGAAGGCCTTGCTCACAATCTCCATTCTAGTTCATCCCACAAATGTTTGATGGGGTTGTGGTGAGGGCTCTGTGCAGTCAAGTTCTTTTACACCAAATTCACCCAACCATGGAGCTTGCTTTGAGTACTGGAACACAGTCATGATGGGACAGCAAAGGGCCTTCCCCAAATTATTTCCACAAAGCCTTAAAGCATAAAATTGCCCAAAATGTCTTGGTATCCTGAAGCATTAAGTTTTCCCTTCACTGGAACTAAGGTTCCTAGGCCAAACCCTAAAAAAACAACCCCATATCATTATTCCTCCTTATACACTGCAGTCAGACTGATAACATTCTCCTGGCATTCACCAAACCCAGACTTGTCCATCAGACCGGCAGACAGAGAAGCGTGATTCATCAACCCACAGAACACGTTTCCACTGCTCCAGAGTCCAGTGGTGTCGTTGCACCACTCCACCCAACGCTTGGCATTGTGCTTGGTGATATAAGGCTTGTATGTGGCCATGGAATCCCATGCCATGAAGCTCCCAGTCAGGGAGCTCTTAACAACAAGCAATTGTTTTGCAAATGTTTGTACAGTCTTCTGCATGGCCAGGGTGGATTTTATACACCTGTGAAAATAGGACTGAATGAAACACAAGAATTCAATGATTAAAGGGTTTGTCTCATCATGGACAATGGGGGCATATCGCAAGGATATGCCACCATTGTCTATGGTGTAGTTTCTATATATAGGTGTTCACCTATATCGAGAACGGAGCCCAGAAAGTGAAGGGGGGCGCACGGCGCATGGCAGCCGCCCTCCATTCATTTTCTATGGGGCTGGCAAAAATAGCCGAGCCAGCGCATTTCCGTCGGCCCCATAGAAATTAATGGGAGTGGGGGCCGCGCATGCTCGGTACACTCCCATTCACTTCTATGGGGAGCTTGGTGGTGGCCAGACCGGAGTCCTCCAGCCACCACCTTGCGGGGCTCCATTCTCGATATAAGTGCGGGTCCCAGCGTTGGGACCCGCACCTATAAGACAATGGGGGCATATCCTAGTGATATGCCCCCATTGTCTATGATGAGACAACCGCTTTAAGAGCTGTGTCTCAATATTTTTTTCCATGTAGCGTACATTTAGGGTACGGCCCTATGGTCAGGTTTCCTGATACTGTTTTGGAAGCCTAACAGGATAGATAAGGTAAGATATGACCTTTTTTATTTACTTTTTGAATTTATTTGAACTTCTTTCTTTTATTTCCTCTGCTTTTGAATTTACTCCTGATCTTGGCTTCCAAAACTGCCTCAGGAAACCTGACCGTGTGGCCGCACCCTTACTAAGGCCACATGGGATTTTATGATATTAGGAGCTTTTTTTTAAGGAAAGTCACAAATTTGTGCTGAAATTCTTCATATAATGTCTTCGAAAAGCAAGATTTGGGGTCTGGTCTCCAAGGGGACACAGTCTATGAATACTAATAGAAATGGCTAAGTCTATATCTAAATAGTTAATAAATCATTTCCGTACAACCATGAAGTATTTATATGACCCGAGTCTCATCAGCTCTTATATTTCATTTCCCTAACCCTCCACTCGCACATGTACTTACCCCCCTTTCTTTACGCTCCCCTCACCCACGTATTCCCCCAGACAGCCAACCTGCAGAACAGACAGAAGACTCTGGCGTATCGCTGTGTGGGTGTGAGGGGGGCAGGGCGCTGACACATTAATACTTGCACACCCTGCTGCATCAAATCCCAATATATATGTATATATTCAGCAGTACAAGAGCATTAACATTTCAAAGGCCCCGGCATCAGGAAGAGAAGCCGCAGATTGACACCTAACCAAAAATACAATTATTTGCAGCAGAGATAAATGTGGGGACAGGTGTATAATAAGGGGCTGGTGAGAAGTGCACCTCGAATGAATACGGTAAGACAATAAGAGAAATTACAAGGAGAGGTCACAAAGAGAAGAAGGGATAAATTATAGGGAGACGAGTGCAGGCTGATATTGCAGTATTGCAGTAGTTATAGACTTCTACGGATTTTGTGGATTATTAGAATTGATGTCAGAAGGACAATGAAGGTTATATCTAATAGCAAGTATTAATATGAGGGCCATAATGGAATAATAGTGGGGATATATGGAATATCATATATATCAGTTTTATACTGATGATTTATCTTCACGAAAGGTCATCAGAATGTAATCAATGGGGGTCCAACACTCGCTTATCAGCAGTTTAAAGAAGCAGCAGCACTCCAGTGAGCGCCGCGGCCTCTTCCTAGGCCAGTGACGTCAATTTCATCTGTCACATGGCCTAGACGCAAATGGATGAAGGCTATTAAATGAATGGTGCTGTGCTTGGTAACCTGTGAGGAGGGAGCAGTGTTCCGGCCTCTCCATCAGCTGATCAGCAGTGGTGTTCTGGCCTCTCCATCAGCTGATCAGCAGTGGTGTTTTGGCCTCTCCATCAGCTGATCAGCAGGGGTGTCAAGAGTTGGACCCCCACCCATCCTATCCTGAGGATAGATCATCAGTATGAAACACTAGGAGAAACCCCTTTAAAAGGAAAGATGCCAAAAGGGGGATATAAAGAATGGAAGTAAGTTATTGTATGGAGTTAGGTGGATTAAAGTGGAAGCCAATTGAAGAGACAGGCCCCTAGTGGCTGGGCTGGGAGGAGCAGTAAGCAGCCGAGGCTGCT
This sequence comes from Rhinella marina, assembly GCA_900303285.1. Taxonomy (NCBI): domain Eukaryota; kingdom Metazoa; phylum Chordata; class Amphibia; order Anura; family Bufonidae; genus Rhinella; species Rhinella marina. Next base: position 189,762 of record ONZH01000082.1, on the reverse strand, counting down.
GCCTAGGTACTGAGTCATCTATGCCACACTAGAAGAAAAAAAATGAACATGAGTAATAATGTTGAAAGAATATACATATATATATATATATATATATATATATATATATATATACATATATATAAATTATTATTTTTTATTTTTATTATATGACATTTTGAGTGGTATAATCCTCTTCAGGTACAGAGCGCCCATACTGAATCTAGGAGTATGCAAACAGCAAAATGAGCCCCGGCATAAACAGAGATGATTTTTATAATTTTTATGTAAAAAGTTGTCATTTGGTCAAAGTTGTTTTGGTCAAAAAAATATGACACAAAATTTACCAGGTAAACGCACAAACTGAATGCATGAGAATTGGGCACCAGTTCTACACGCTGGAGCATGCTCACCAAAAACGGAAATGTCTCACAAACGTCCAATAGTGAATAAAATGTTGAACCTACATGTAGTCTGACCTGGTGTAGGTGCTCTACATTTTTTTGGTTGTGGATTTCACTGCATTTCAGATCCATTTAACAAGTCAAAGGAGATGTCACTAAATTTCTGGATGATTTCTAGCTGTTTTGTTCTCAAAGATGATGCAAGGGAACACCATGAAACTCCATCACCTCTATTCCAAAAAGTTTTCTACAAAAAAAAGTCCTAAAAAATGTTGGCTCAAACATTATCAATAGGGTGGAGATGAACCCCCAATATTGGGACCCTAACTTAGGGATTAATACTGGGATGACCTGTCGCCTCTCCTGTTTCAGTAAACACTTGCATTTACAATAATATAACAATTTGGGATCATATTTTTCTAAATTTCTGCGTTATACTATTCTTCAGTTATTTCTACTGGAAGTTTATTAATAAATTGACAACTGGGTGTTACTAGTTGGAGGTGTGCCTCTGAACACACCGACACTATCCAAGCATTGCTGCCAGTGTCAGGCTGTGTAAGGACACACCCCTTTGGACAGTTGTCAATTTATCATGTTTGTAGCAGGAATAACAAACGAATGGCAGAAAAAAAATACCCCAGAATTGTTATTTTTTTCAAAAAATAAAAGCATTAACTAAATCAGATATGTGAAGATAGCAGGCAGGACCTCCTTAAAGGGGTTGTCTACTTTAGAAAAACTCATTTACCAGGAGTTAATAGATACAGTGGGGGGAAAAAAAGTATTTAGGCCCCTTTCACACGAGCGGGAGACTCGCATGTCTCCCGCAACGGATCTACAGGGCTGGACTCCGCACTGACAGGGATCGCATAGCATTATATGCGATCCCTGTCCGTGCGGAGTCCAGCCCTGTAGATGCGTTGCGGGAGACATGCGAGTCTCCCGCTCGTGTGAAAGGGGCCTTAGTCAGCCACCAATTGTGCAAGTTCTCCCACTTAAAAAGATGAGGTCGGCCTGTAATTGACATCATAGGTAGACCTCAACTATGAGAGAAGAAATCAGAAAACAAAACCAGAAAATCACATTGTCTGATTTTTAAAGAATTTATTTGCAAATTATGGTGGAAAATAAGTATTTGGTTTCTTACATTATTTCACCAGCATAAAGTGAAGAATACATTTGAAGAACTAATTGTGAGTATCCCAGGAGCAGAACCCCATGCAATTATATCATCATTAAAGGGGTTGTCCGGGTTCAGAGAAGAACCCGGACATACCTGCAATTTCACCCAGGCAACCCGCCTGAAGAGGGCATCGGAGCATCCTATGCTCCGATGCCCTCCTTTGCCCTGTGCTAATTAGCGCAGGGCAAAGGAATTTAGCCAGTTCCGGTGACGTACCGGTCCCTGCCGGGCAGAGGCTTCCGCCCGGCAGTGAGTCGGTGACGTCATCGGCGCTGATGGACAGGCTTCAGCGCTGCCCTAGCCAGTAAAACGGCTAGGGCAGCGCTAAAGCCGGCCCATTAAGGCCGGTGACGTCACCGAACTCACTGCCGGGCGGAAGTACCCGCCCGGCAGCGAGTATTTACAAAACAAGAGACCTTGCCCTGCGCGATCTAGCGCAGGGCAAGGGGGGGGGCATCGGAGCATGAGATGCTCCGATGTCCTCTTCAGGCAGGCTGCCTGGGTGAAATTGCAGGTATGTCCGGGTTCTTCTCTGAACCCGGACAACCCCTTTAAGTAAGACAGAAGTCTTTAAAGAAGCACTCCCAAAAAAAGGTTTATTCTTTGACCTGTTAGAGAGGCACATGATATAAACTGTAGTGAAGGTAATTTTAGGTGACTCTCTGACTCTGTAAATAATACAGCATTTTATGTGTAGACAGTGCTGGTCACATGACACAGCTGAGGATCAGAAGGGAAGTTATACGTCACAAATACAGTCATTGGTAAGAAGATTAACCTTCATTACAGTTTACATCATGTACCTTCCCAACAGGTCAGTTTTGTGGGCGTGCTTCTTCAACTTTCTAGGCTGTGTTTTAGGCTACTTTGACACTTGCGTTTGCAGTATCCGTTTGTGAGATCCGTCATGATAATACAACCGTCTGCATCCGTTCTGAACGGATCCGTTTGTATTATCTTTTACATAGCAAAGATGGATCCGTCTTGAACTCCACTGAAAGTCAATGGAGGACGGATCCGTTTTCTATTGAGTCAGACAAAACGGATCCGTCCCCATTGACTTACATTGTGAGTCATGACGGATCTGTTTGCATCAGTTTCTTCATGCGGACACCAAAATGCAGCAAGCAGCGTTTTAGTGTCCGCCTCCAAAACGGAATGGAGACTGAACTGAAGCAAAACTGATGCATTCTGAACGGATCCTTCTCCATTCAGAATGCATGAGGACAAAACTGATCAGTTCTGGACCGTTTGTGAGAGCCTGTGATGGATCTCACAAACGGATCCTGCAAACGCAAGTGTGAAAGTAGCCTTAGGCTACTTTCACATTTGCGCTGTTGCTCCGGCAACAATACTGGAAAAAAACATTTCCTTTTAGTCCCCATACATTCTGAATGGAAAGAGATCCGTTCAGAATGCATCAGGATGTCTTCCGTTCCGGCAGAATTCTGTTTTGTGACTGGACACAAAACCACTGCAAGCTGCGGTTTTGTGTCTGGTGATAAAAAAGGGAAAAAAATACGTATCCGGCACTAAAAACATTGTAAGTCAATGGTGACGGATCCGGATCATTTTAGGAGCCTAAAAAAAACAGATCAGTCACTCATTGACTTTCAATTTTTTGTAGTGATGGATCCATTTTTTTCCGTTTAGATTTCACACTACCGCATCCTAACGGAACGTATGCATCCTGATGTGCAAAATCAAAACGGATCCATTAAATTCCGGTATTGAGATTCTCTAAAGGATCTCAATATCGGAATTAACAAAGCAAGTGTGAAAGTAGCCTTAGTCATGTCAATGAAAGTAGCAAGATCACACAAAAAAGATCAAAATTGACATAAGGGGCTCGAAAGGAAAAAAAAAACTATTAATTTTGTCACGGAATAACAGTTTGTTGATCCTAATAGCACTGACAGAGATACATTCACACTACAGAAAATACTGAATTTACTGTAATTTTGGATGTTACAAGTAAACCAAAAGACTACCGTAAATACAGGAATCTGATATGATTTAATCTGCATTATGCTTATTTCGCTCTACCGTGCAAAAATCAAACAGGGTTAAATTTTGTATCACAAATGGAAAATCAGATCTAATATTACGTAATCTGTAGATAGTGGTGACAGATTGTACACAGTCCGAAGAGATTAGGACCCTGCGTTATGTAGGACGATGTTCCGCATGTACAGTATGTTTGTAACTAGGCAGAATTGTACGCGAGTTTGCTTCCAAGACTATTTTTATAAACCTGCTACTGGGTGTACTGAAAATAAAGGGGAAAGATCACATCTGTAGGGGAGGGGGGGTCAAAGAAAATTTGATTTCTAATTTTGTAGATACACCTGTTGGATCCATTTATCATACAGATTTTCATTGTAAATGTGATTGGAACATATCCTGTATTGTACAGTGTGGAGGAGATCAGATCCTGTATTGTACAGTGTAGAGGAGATCAGATCCTGTATTGTACAGTGTAGAGGAGATCAGATCCTGTATTGTTCAGTGTGGAGGAGATCAGATCCTGTATTGTACAGTGTGGAGGAGATTAGATTCTGTATTGTACAATGTGGAGGAGATCAGTTCCTGTATGGTACAGTGTGGAGGAGATCAGATCCTGTATTGTACAGTGTGGAGGTGATCAGATCCTGTATTGCACAGTGTGGACAAGATCAAATCATGTAATGTACAGTGTGGAGATCATATCCTGTATTGTACAGTGTGGAGAAGATCATATCCTGTATTGTACAGTGTGGAGGAGATCAGATCTTGTATTGTACAGTGTGGAGAAGATCATATCCTGTATTGTACAGTGTAGAGGAGATCAGATCCTGTATTGTACAGTGTGGAGGAGATCGTATCCTGTATTGTACAGTGTGGAGGAGATCAGATCCTGTTTTGTACAGTGTGGAAGAGATCAGATCCTGTATTGTACATTGTAGAGGAGATCATATCCTGTATTGTACAGTGTGGAGAAGATCAGATCCTGTATTGTACAGTGTGGAGGAGATCAGATTCTGTATTGTACAATGTGGAGGAGATCAGTTCCTGTATGGTACAGTGTGGACGTGATCAGATCCTGTATTGTACAGTGTGGAGGAGATCGGATCCTGTATTGTACAGTGTGGAGGAGATCGGATCCTGTATTGTACAGCGTGGAGGAGATCAGTTCCTGTATGGTACAGTGTGGAGGTGATCAGATCCTGTATTGTACAGTGTGGAGGAGATCAGATTCTGTATTGTACAATGTGGAGGAGATCAGTCCCTGTATGGTACAGTGTGGAGGTGATCAGATCCTGTATTGTACAGTGTGGAGGAGATCAGATCCTGTATTGTACAGTGTGGAGGAGATCAGATCCTGTATTGTACAGTGTGGAGGAGATCGGATCATGTATTGTACAGTGTGGAGGAGATCAGATCTTGTATTGTACAGTGTAGAGGAGATCAGATGCTGTATTGTACAGTGTAGAGGAGATCAGATGCTGTATTGTACAGTGTAGAGATCAGATACTGTAGTGTACAGTGTGGAGGAGATCAGGTCGTATGTTGTACAGTGTGGAAGATATCAGATCTTCTTTTGTACAGTGTAGAGATCACATCATGTATTGTACAGTGCGGAGAAAATAAGATCCTGTATTGTACAGTGCGGAGGAGATCATATTCTGTATTGTACAGTGTGGATATCAGATCCTGATTGTAAAGTGTGGAGGAGATCAGATCCTGTATTGTATGGTGTGGAGGAGATCAGATCCTGTACTTTACATTGTGGAGATAAGATGCTGTATTGTATAGTGTGAAGGAGATTTGATCATGTATTGTAGGCTGTGGAGAAGATCAGATACAGTACTGTAAAGTGTGGAGGAGATCAGATCCTGTATTGCACAGTGTGGACAAGATCAAATCATGTAATGTACAGTGTGGAGATCATATCCTGTATTGTACAGTGTGGAGGAGATCAGATCTTGTATTGTACAGTGTGGAGAAGATCATATCCTGTATTGTACAGTGTAGAGGAGATCAGATCCTGTATTGTACAGTGTGGAGGAGATCATATCCTGTATTGTACAGTGTGGAGGAGATCAGATCCTGTTTTGTACATTGTAGAGGAGATCATATCCTGTATTGTACAGTGTGGAGAAGATCATATCCTGTATTGTACAGTGTGGAGGAGATCAGATCCTGTATTGTACAGTGTGGAGGAGATCAGATCCTGTATTGTACAGTGCAGAGGAGATCAGATACTGTATTGTACAGTTGGGGGGGGGATCAGATACTCTATTGTACAGTGTGGAGGAGATCAGATCCTGTATTGTACAGTGCAGAGGAGATCAGATACTGTATTGTACAGTTGGGGGGGGGGGGGATCAGATACTCTATTGTACAGTGAGGAGATCAGATCCTGTATTGTACAGTGCAGAGGAGATCAGATCCTGTAGTGTACAGTGTGGAGATCATCAGATCCTGTATTGTACAGTGTGGAGGAGATCGGATCCTGTATTGTACAGTTGGGGGGGGATCAGATACTCTATTGTACAGTGAGGAGATAAGATCCTGTATTGTACAGTGTGGAGGAGATCAGATTCTGTATTGTACAGTGTGGAGGAGATCAGATCCTGTATTGTACAGTGTGGAGGAGATCAGATCCTGTATTGTACAGTGTGGAGGAGATCACATCCTGTATTGTACAGTTGGGGGGGGGATCAGATACTCTATTGTACAGTGAGGAGATAAGATCCTGTATTGTACAGTGTGGAGGAGATCAGATCCTGTATTGTACAGTTGGGGGGGGGGGGAATCAGATCCTGTATTGTACAGTGTGGAGGAGATCAGATCCTGTATTGTACAGTGTGGAGGAGATCAGATCCTGTATTGTACAGTGCAGAGGAGATCAGATACTGTATTGTACAGTTGGGGGGGGATCAGATACTCTATTGTACAGTGTGGAGGAGATCAGATCCTGTATTGTACAGTGTGGAGGAGATCAGATCCTGTATTGTACAGTGCAGAGGAGATCAGATACTGTATTGTACAGTTGGGGGGGGGATCAGATACTCTATTGTACAGTGTGGAGGAGATCAGATCCTGTATTGTACAGTGTGGAGGAGATCAGATCCTGTATTGTACAGTGTGGAGGAGATCAGATCCTGTATTGTACAGTGTGGAGGAGATCAGATCCTGTATTGTACAGTGCAGAGGAGATCAGATACTGTATTGTACAGTTGGGGGGGGATCAGATACTCTATTGTACAGTGTGGAGGAGATCAGATCCTGTATTGTACAGTTGGGGGGGGGATCAGATACTCTATTGTACAGTGTGGAGGAGATCAGATCCTGTATTGTACAGTGTGGAGGAGATCACATCCTGTATTGTACAGTTGGGGGGGGGGGATCAGATACTCTATTTATTGTACAGTGAGGAGATAAGATCCTGTATTGTACAGTGTGGAGGAGATCAGATCCTGTATTGTACAGTTGGGGGGGGGGGATCAGATACTCTATTGTACAGTGTGGAGGAGATCAGATCCTGTATTGTACAGTGTGGAGGAGATCAGATCCTGTATTGTACAGTGCAGAGGAGATCAGATACTGTATTGTACAGTTGGGGGGGGGATCAGATACTCTATTGTACAGTGTGGAGGAGATCAGATCCTGTATTGTACAGTGTGGAGGAGATCAGATCCTGTATTGTACAGTGCAGAGGAGATCAGATACTGTATTGTACAGTTGGGGGGGGGGATCAGATACTCTATTGTACAGTGTGGAGGAGATCAGATCCTGTATTGTACAGTTGGGGGGGGATCAGATACTCTATTGTACAGTGTGGAGGAGATCAGATCCTGTATTGTACAGTGTGGAGGAGATCAGATCCTGTATTGTACAGTGTAGAGGAGATCAGATCCTGTATTGTACAGTGTGGAGGAGATCAGATCCTGTATTGTACAGTGTGGAGGAGATCAGATCCTGTATTGTACAGTGTGGAGGAGATCAGATCCTGTATTGCACACTATAGAGAAAATAGTGACCCCAGACATAAAGCCAGGATACATGGTAGATGGAGCTGTAACTGTACAATTTAGACAGATTGCAATTGGCTCTTACAAAAAAATAAAAAAATTCAAGGTTGCTGCCTTTTTGGTTATTACTGATCGACTACAAGTGAGGACAACTCTGCAGTTCGATTCTTGGCTGGTGTGAATGGATGGGTCACAGTGCTAATAAAATTTGTCAGTGTGTGTGTGTGCAATGTGGAAAAATATACTGGAAACCATCAGCAAGCAGGCTAGTAAACTTAAATTTTGATTCTAATGATGTCTTTTTTTACCTTTATACACCAAGTAGTTCAGGATATTGATACATGAACACTCGAAATAGTTTTAAGACTATCTAACATGTGGGAATCAGCAGGACGTCAGTGGATGATGAAGGTCCAAACAATCACAAGCATTTGTAACAATTATTTTGACGCTATAAATGTGCAGACGACCATAAAGATCATGAACTGGTCACTCATACTTAAAATACAAGAGGTTGAATGTTTGCACTACGTGAGTATCACTTGACCCTCAGTCCATTCACAGCAAGACACCATTATATCCTGAAAGTACTCCATAGAGACACAGTACAAACAGGTCAGTCAACACAGCTTGTTGACAACCGCCAAGAACTAACAGGCGATTCTTACTTCAGCTAAATAAATAAATAAAAATAAATAAATAAAAATACTAAAAAAGGTAATAAAGAAATCTCACAAACGAAAGATTTTACCTAAATAAAACGGCGAATAAATTCGAAATTCCTATCCGCCAGTTATCGAACAAGCTTTATCGTTATGTCATAAATTGACATAAATTTAGCGACCACGACCCAAGAATCCTTAAAAAAAACCCATACAACCTACAGTACGCCATCCTATATCTACACGCCGGCACATGTAACAGCCGTGTACATGGAAATCCAATGACGACGTGACGGCAGAAGTACTCCTGCAGTCGCAGACAGGTCACAGACGGCTTTGCTGTTAGATACATGGATCACAGCGTTGAATAACAAAAAAAAAAAAAAAGATTGCGGCAAGAGAAATCACATACGGTATTGAATGCGACCGCCATATGGCAACAAAAATTTCCAGACAATTTCACTTGTGCCACTTTTTTACCGTTGCATTCCCCGACACTAACAAGTCCCCCTAAAAAATTATTATAACACGGACAACAAATAAAAAAAATAAAAAAACTGCTGACGTAGGAGGACAGGGACAACAAATTCACAATGCAAAAGTCTTCACGCCCTAGGGAACATAGTGCCATCAGGCAATGGAATGAACTAAGTCTGTAGCGCTCAGCAGGGGGGTTGCCAGTCTATGTTATATTATCCGTGCATATAGAATACTTAGGGAAGACGCAGGATCCAGGGGAATGTCACGGATTCTGAGCCCGGCTGAGGGAGCAGCTTGCAGTCCAGCAGTGAAAGGGTGCGTAGCGGACAGTCACATGGGGTTCAGTGTCTCCAGATGTGCAGAAGGGAATTAAGGGCACTGTGTGTTTCCAGGGCAGTAGATGGACGATTCCTTTAAGTGCAGTCTGGTTCCTATTCTATACATAGGCTCGTCACATCTGTATACAGACTGCTGTGCAGATGCCAGAGCTGCCTCACATGTGACCTTCCTATAGAGACCCCCTAATGTACACACACAGAACTGCTGACTAACGGCAGCCAGGTGTCTGTGCGCTACATGTATGTGCCTATAGCTACATGCATGTGCACTTGTCTCCTGCATAGCTAGACATGGATGACATGCACATGTATGATGCACTGCACAGATTACAGACATGCAATCAGCTATCCATGCAGCATGCACATACAGACCAATGCACTCCCTGCCTATCACCTATACATTCTACAGGATGAGAGCTTGCCCTGCATACACAGACATTACTCATGCATGCATGCATGCCTGCACTCACACGCATGCAGGACACAGGCTCCGGCCGTGCCACCACACATTTACTCACGATTTGAGGGGGTTGTGCAGGGCTGTGTTCATGGTGCTGCTGGGTATTAAGCAGGAACACTGCAGCCCCTCTAATATCACAATACTGTACAATTTCATTCATTCTGCACACAGCAGCCAATCACAGGCCAAGCTGAGGGAAGCCGGCCGCGGGGTAGGTCGGGATTTGTAGTTCCCAAGCCGAGCGAGGCGCGCGGCGTGGAGACGGGAAGGAACTACGCTTCCCAGGGTTCCGTGCGATAGACAGGTCTGGGAGGCTGAGGAGGGCGCTGATTGGTGGAGAGGGTTAGGGTACTGTAAGAGGGGGAGGTGGGTGACAAAGAGAGGGGGGAAAAGACAGGAAGGAGGGAGGGGGGGACGTGAAGGGGTACAAGCAGTGGGGAGGAGGGAGATACTTCAAGAATGGAGGAAGGGGAGTGATTAGAGAAGCCAGGAGGTGTGCTGGGGAGACAGACTGAGGGAGGGGGGTGTCTGGGCACACAGGTACAGAATGAGACAGACATGGTATGTGAGGGAATGAGACAGACAGGTGGGAAAGGAATGAGACATACATACTGATTACCAGGAGGGAAGTGGCGCTGATTACATATATATATATATTTATATATATTTATATATATACACCCTGGCAGTCATATTGCTTATAGTAATATATAGGTTATATATCTATACACACACACCTCAATGCTGTGTTTATGGCAGTTGTATCGCGTATAGTAATATATATATATAGCTATATTACAGAAAATTGGGGTATCCATGGTGAAAAATGATTGACAGCTCAGCCTGTAAACTTGACCAGTCATATAAAGATTTATATTCCAATTGGATATAGTGAATATATATAGAAACAATTGGCAAATTCCTTGCGCCTGTGAATAGCTGTCGCTATAAGGATTCAATCCCCTCCCTCTCTTTACAAGAGAAACATGTCCAGTGGTTTCCTACACGTCTCAGATCCCAGGAAATGGGACTTGGGCAGATTCTTTGTCCAGTTACCTCACGGCCGCTTACCATTGATAACTTTTCAAAGTCCAAGTTAAAGGGGATTCGCTGTAATACTGGACGCAGCCGTGGACAAAGGTGGCGCTATTTCTTGCGAGAAAAAAAAAGACCAATTTACTTTAAAGGGGTTGTCCAGGTGTTTAATACTATCCTCGGGATAGGCCATCAGCATTTGATCGGTAGGGGCCCCACGATCAGCTGGTTGAAGAGGCGGTGAGCACAGCGGTCTGTTCCTAGACTAGTGGCGTCACATTCATCTGTCACATGACCTAGGCCAGTGATGGCTAAGCTCCGGCACTCCCGCTGTGGTGAAACTACAACTCCCAGCATGCTCCATTCATTTCTATGGAGTTCTGAGAACAGACAAGCACGTGTGCATCTTGGGAGTTGTAGTTTTACCACAGCTGGAGTGCTGGAGGTTAGCCATCACAGGTCAGTGGATGACGCTGTGAGGAGGCAGCGCCCCATACTACGGCCTCTTTAAACAGCTGATCGATGGGGGTGCCGGTCATCAGACCCCCACCGATCAGATACTGATGACCTATATGGAGGATAGGTCATCAGTATTAAACACTAGGACAAATCTCCGTCTAGGACAAGTCTCCGTCAGGGTGAATTCAGACATGGCAGATTTGTTGCAGGTGCTCGCTGCTAAAATCACCCCATTCAGATGAACTAAACTGATTTGCAGTCACAAGAACTTCTGCGCCGAAATCTGCCGCGTGTGAACATAGCAGTTTTGTTACCCTTAAGGCTCATGCACATAAACCTATTTTATTTCCGTGTCCATTCCTTTGCAGACCGTATGTGGAACCATTCATTTCAATGGGTCTGCAAAAAAACGGAAGTTACTCCGTGTGCATTCCATTTCCGTATGTCCGTTCCCCAAAGGAATAGAACACGTCCTATCATTGTCTGCATTACGGACCAGGATAGGACTGTTCTGTTAGGGGCCAGCTGTTCCGTTCGGCAAAATATGGAATGCACACGGACGTCATCAGTATTTTTTGCGGATCTGATTTTGTGGACCACAAATTCATAGGATCGTGTGCATGAGCCCTTAGGTAAATGTTTTTAATGGGACGCTCCAGTCTGTGGATCCACGTGAGGGAAATTGCTTAACTAACAATCCTATGATGGAAGTTTTTCATTGGATTCGTTCCATTTGCAAGCAGCAGTATACAGCGACACATGGTGGCCAGCGCACGGTGCAGACACGGCAGCAGGAGACCGCCTGGCATCACAACCACGTCTCCAGATTTTCGTGCAGTTTTCGCTGCATTTCCGCACCAAATCTGCATCAGTTACTTGCGGATTTTGACACAGGTTTGCCCCAGTTCTCACGCTTTGCATTGCAAAAGGTGAAATCTGCACAAAAATTTACGAAATGCGCTGAAAATCTCCTCGCCATGTACATACCGTAATCATTAGATTTTGAAAATCTCCTTTGCTTTGCTGTATTACGCTGTGGATTTTCCGCAGTGTGTGCATGTGGCCTTATAGGAGGGCTATGCTCATAGGCGCATATTTTGGAGTTGCTAGCCATGGGACTTCTTTGGCCATCATTAAAGTGGGCCCCAATCAGACCTACTTCCAGGCGGGAGACTATAGTGCAGTTCCTTTTGTGAACTGGTCAGGTCGGGAATGGTTTTGGCATTAGGCCAGCAGTAATAGTCCTGGCTCCCCTGGAGGCATACGTTTGCTGCACATGGAAACATTTTAGCCTGCAGTATGCTATCCAGGTGTCCCTGTGATCCTTAATCTTAACCGTTTTTGGATCAGAATACCAGATTTACCGCCGACCCCTCTACGTAACGGTATGGGTGTATATGTACATCTATAGTATATATGTACAGTACATATATACTATAGGTAGGGAGGTTACCAGTTAGCTTGGATGACTGCTGGCGCCCATGATTTCACGGGTGCTCATTGATTTCACCGGGGACTTTCCAACCAGCAGTTCCCCTGGTGATGATAGCTGATAATGGGGTCCCAGTCGCGCAGATTTTTGAGATCCAGTCCTTATAGTTCTTGTATTCTTCCAAGATTATTTTAACTTTTTGTCGTGCGATTTATTATAGCAGTGGTTTACCCTATAGAAAAATGTCCTGACATGTATATAGATTAGATATTATAGGAGCGGAAGGGTTAACGGCTAGCCCTGTGATTTGATCCTCTTACAGGATAAAACTGACCCACATGGCAGTGCAGGGGCAATACTGGGGCCACAGCGACATCTAGTGGCTGCACATGGGAAGTGGTTGTAACTGTCATAGATCTCTTTTCATGATACAGTCCAGGTTTATTATCCCAGAATAATTACAGCCATGGAAATTCTTTTCCATTCTTAATTCTTGCCCATAGGGGGCAGTATTATAGTTCGTGTTGGTTTAGTAAAGATTGAATTGACTGTAGTTTCTCGTGTCAGTAGGCTTGAAGTGTGTGACAACCACTTTCCTGAGCTTGAATTGGGTTAAGAATAGCTGTCACAACGCCTCTTAACGTTTCAAGGGGTTCTCCAAGGTTTATTTAAATTAGGCAAAAAAAACCCAAACATCCCCACGTCCTGTGTCGTCACACCGGTTCCCGCTATTCCGATCTCCGCCAAGTCAGCAGCGGTCAAGTTCCTTTCATCATTCATGTTCATGACTAGTGATTGGCAGTGGCGGTAACAGGAGCTATGAACAAGAGAAGTGGGATATTTTAACAGTGAGAGTTTTTTAATTTGACATAAGCTCCATTCCCTATCGAATTTTAATAATTCCTGGAGTACCCCTTTAAAGATTTAACTATGCAACTGCCCAGTGAGATATCAGATGTTCTTAAAGGGTTTCTGTCACCAGAAATCACCCTATTAAACCAAGTGTCATTTGCAATGAGCAAATGACACTTGATGACAGTAATGTTAGTCTCCTATTTCTCTGTCCAGCAGTTTAGCCAAAAAATAAGTTTTTATAATATGCAAATGACCTCCCCTAGGTGCAGTAGGCGTGAACCTGCACCTAGGAGAGGCCGTAATAACGCCTCTTACCACGCCTCCGTAGCGCTTATTGACAGGGCCGGGCAGCCAGCTCTTTCGGCTCCCGGCCCTGTACGATCCCGAAATCCCGCGCCTGCGCACTGCGGTAGTACATCCGCGCACGAAGGAGCCGGGACCCGGGCGGCCGCCGGCTCTCAACGCGCGTGCGCGGATGTACTACCGCAGTGCGCAGGCGCGGGATTTCGGGATCGTACAGGGCCGGGAGCCGAAAGAGCTGGCTGCCCGGCCCTGTCAATAAGCACTACGGAGGCGTGGTAAGAGGCGTTATTACGGCCTCTCCTAGGTGCAGGTTCACGCCTACTGCACCTAGGGGAGGTCATTTGCATATTATAAAAACCTATTTTTGGGCTAAACTGCTGGACAGAGAAATAGGAGACTAACATTACTGTCATCAAGTGTCATTTGCTCATTGCAAATGAGACTTGGTTTAATAGGGTGATTTCTGGTGACAGAAACCCTTTAATATTATCATGATTATTTCATGATTATTTTCACACGAGCGTGTCCGGATTTGGTCCGGATGCGTTCAGGAAAATCTGCACGCATCCGCACCAATCCGCACGCAATCGCAGTCAGTTTTGACTGCGATTGCGTACGTTCGTTCAGTTTTTTCCGCACGGGTGCAAAGCGTTTCAATGAAAAAAAACTGAATGTTTACAAACAACATCTCTTAGCAACCATCAGTGAATCACTTGTGTGCGGATGCAATGCGTTATTCACGCATCCCCATTCACTTGAATGGGGCCAGGGCTGCGTGAAAAACGCAGATTATAGAACATGCTGCGATTTTCATGCAACGGCGAACTGCTGCGTGAAAAACATCGCTCATGTGAAAAGCCCCATTGAAATGAATGGGTCAGGATTCAGTGCGGGTGCAATGCGTTCGCATCACGCATTGCACCCGCACTGAAACATCGCCCGTGTGAAAGGGGCCTTAGGGTTACATAGCATCATAAATCAATATAATACTATGTGATCCTGGCAGTACTGGGAGTTCAGGCCGGGTGCCTCTCTGCCGGTCCACAGCGTGACACTCGCTGGTCTGAAAAAGGCCTTAGGGAGCTTTGTTCTAGAGATCTATCTCAGATTGTCCTAGCAATATAACACCAATGTTCCAGGTGAGACAACCCCTTTAAGCCCCGTTCCCACGACATTTGGGTTATACATCAGGGCCAAAAAAATATGTCATACATGGTTGAGCCATAACAGGTGATAATCTTCTGTCAGTTGCTCCTGTAAGATATTTTAGGCAGCAAGTGAACTGTCAGCTCTTGAGGTTCATGTGTTGGAAGCAGGAAAAATGGCAAAGGGTAAGGATTAGAGATGAGCGAGCATGCTCGAGTGCCATTCTTGCGTATTTGCGTACGCATTTTCAAATCGGTACGCTAATACATACGCATATTTTAATCTGTACACTAATGCGTTTGCATTTTAACAATTTGTACGTTATGCGTACGCATTTGTGTACAGATTAAAATATGCGTATGTATTAGCGTACCAATTTGAAAATGCGTACGCAAAAATGGCACTCGAGCATGCTCGCTCATCTCTAGTAAGGATCTGATCAACTTTCACATGGACCAATAGTGATGGAAAGATGACTGGATCTGAGGATCTGGGATGTCAGTGATTTTCACGGACTATTGGTAGGAGATGCTCTGGACGGTAATTTTCAGCTGAGCAGTGTATGTGGAATACGGATGACACATGGAGAGCGGAAAACTGGCACATGGACCAAACACGGATCCTTCACAGATGAACAACTGACCATCTTGTCATGGATGTCATCGGGGACATGGACGTGTTAAAGAGGCCTTATGCTACTTTCAGACTAGCAGCAGCCTTCTCCGGCAGGCTGTTCCAGCTGGTGAACACATCCGTGCTGACGCTAGTGCACGCGTGCTGCCGGATCTACGCTCCGGCCTCATTCACTATCATGGGGGTGGGCCGGAGTTCCGGCCGCAGCATGGCAAACATCTCGATAGGCAGCCAGAATAAAACTACAACATGTCGTAGTTTTATTCCGCCCACCTCTCAGCATGCGTGCACTAGCGGAAGCACGGATCTGGCAGGCTGTTCATCCGCCGGAGAAGGCTGCTGCTAGTCTGAAAGTAGCCTCAGGCCCCATTCACACGACCGTATGTATTCCGTGTCTGTATAAAAACGGAACGGAAGACATACGAAAAGTCTTCCGTAGTGTTTCGTAATTTTTGCGGACCCATTGACTTTTAATGGGGCTACGGACGTGTTTTGCAGCCAAGTATAGGACATGTTTCATGTTTTTTGCGGAAGAACTTGGAGGAATGCACACGGTGTGCATTTTTTTTTCTCCTATGGAAAAATGAATGGGTCCGTATGGTTCCGCATCTTATCCGCAAAAATGCGGATAAGATACGGAAATGAACATACGGTCGTGTGAATGGGGCCTCAGTGTTGGTGATTTTTTTGGCACGATCCATCTAATTGTCATCACATCTAGCACTATGTAAAATTCAACTGCATTTGGCCTCATGCACACGACCGTATTTTCGGTCCATGTGAGATCTGCATTTTTTCGGATCGCACATGGGTCGGCAAAACCAAAAAAAAAGGACAGCACATGGATGTCATGCGTGTGCCGTCTGCATCCGTGCGGCTGGGCCATAGATTATAGTGCCTGTCCTATTCTTGTCCGTTTTGCAGACAAGAATAGGCTCCAGTGAAAATTGCGCTGTGCACACGGACCACATCAGTATTTTATGGATCCGCGATTTGAGGACCGCAAAATGGATCTGATCATGTGCAGGAGGCCTTACTTGCATTTGACCGTACTGGTTGCCACTGAAAATTCAGAAAGAATACGGCCCAGTAATGGAGGTGACTTCAGATCTGCGGAGTGTGCAGGAGGTAGAGAGGTAAGTAAATCACCCGGCCTGGCGCATCGTCGGCTGCGATATTCCTCTGCACATTTCGCTGTCACCATTCAAAGTACATCCAGCAGCATTCATTACAATGGATTCAGAGGTATCTGCGGGAGAGGCGGCCACCAATCACCGTCCTGTCATATTTCTTATACTCCGGGATCCTAATCTGATTTGGTAGCCGGGGATGACAGAAGATTTTTTTTTTTCACAGGTACCTGTGCAAGTTTCAATAAATACCCCTCCTTCTCCCGCCGCCTCCGCTCCCTGGGTAATTGAGACCTGTCTGTTCCATAAATCTGCAGGATCCTCCCGATACTGCTGCTGCATTGCGCAGAATGGAGGGTTTATTGTTTTTTTGTAAATCCATACATAACGGGAACATTTGTAAATTCTGATGAGGAGGAAAAGGTGATGCGAAAGAACTATTCCAGGAGGATTTATAGAGGACCATCTATACTGTATCGTCTTTATATGTACAGATTATATGCATTTCATAGGTGCATGATTTACGGTAAAAATTCTGTGCATCTCTTGCAAGTCACCCTGGTAGCAGAAAACAGATGTCTATTACAGAAAAAAATATGGCTGGATCCGGACATCCCAAAATCAGCTTAGGCCTTTCAGACGAGCAGGTGTCACGCTGTGGACTTGCATCGCAGCGCCATTCTGAACTTCCAGCACTGCCGGGGTCACATAGCATTATATTGATTTACGATGCTATGTAACCCTTACAGTTCTGGAATGTATTGGATAACGGTGATAGCATTATGTATTATATTTTATTATATATTATTTAATATTATATATTTAAGGGGTTTTACAATTGTTTTATATTGACACCCGGGACCCCAGCCAATCAACTGTTTGAGGAGGCTGCGCTGCTGCGTTGAGCTCCGCGGCCTTCTCTCAGCTTTTCCTAGGCCATGTGACATCACGTTCATCGGTCACGTGGCCTAGGCACAGCTCAGTCCCAATCAAGTGAATGGAGCTGAGCTGCAATACCAAGCACAGCCACTATACAATGGACAGCGCTGTGCTTAGTGAGCTGTGAGGGGGCTGCAGCACTCACTGGAGCGCCGCAGCCTCCTCAACCAGCTGATCAGCGGGGGTCCCAGGTATTGCACCCCCTGATACCCTGATACTGACGATAAGTCATCCTGAGGATAGGTCATCAGTATAAAACATTCGGTCCTAGGGATTATGTGATCGCCGGGTGCCTGGAACTGAGGCTTATATGTCAGCCCCAGTTACAGAAAATATCAGCAATTAAAAAACATGCAATGCCCCCTAGAGGTCTTGTATGAAAAAAAAAAAACTCAATTAAACAATAAAATAAAAAAAAACACTAGTCCATATTGCAGATATTATAACAACCATAATGAACAGTGGACACTATTTAAAAGGGCTTTCCAAGATTTTTGTTTTTTACTGATGACCTATTCTCTGGGTAGGTCATCAGTATCTGATTGGTGGGGGTTTGACACCCGGTACCCTTGCCGATCAGCTGTTTTGAGAAGGCACCAGCGCTCCTGTGAGATTGCAGCTAACCAAGCACAGTGCCGTCCATTGTATAGTGGCTGTGCTTGGTATTGCAGCTCTCCCTATTCACTGGAATGGGGCTGAGCTGCTCCTAGGCCACATGACCAATAAACATGGAACAGGAACAGCTGATCGGCTGGGGTCCTGAGTGTCTAAGGATAGGTCATCAGTAAAATAAAACAAATCTTGGAAAACCCCTTTAGAAATGTATTTTAGGGTTAACCCTAACTAAAAGAGCAAAAGAAAAAAACTAAAAAATAGGTGAATACATTATTTTTCCCTGTCATTAAATTAGTTTTCCAAGTGTTTTATACCGATGACCCCCACCAATCAGCTCATGAAGCATCCTCTTCCTAGACGAGTGACATCACGTTCATTAGTCACATGGCCTGGGCGCAGCTCTGTTCCGTCTAAGGGGTTGTCCCACAAAAAATATTCTACAGTTTTCAAACCAGCACCTGGATCTGAATACTTTTATAATTGCATGTAATAAAATATTTAGCATAGCCACTGAGTTATTCAATAAAATGTATCTGTATAGCGCCACCTGCTGTTTGTTCTTTTTCTTATCTCTTTGTCTCACTGAGAAGGCCGCACATGCTCAGTATCATCCTTCAACTGCCTCCTGAGCTGTGATAGGGAGTGAGCTCCAGCAGAAAAGACACGCCCCCTGAGCTGTAGCAGAAAGGACACTCCCCTTGAGCTGTCAGCTTGATATAAATCTAGCTCAGAGGTAGGCAACCTCTGGCATTTCAGCTGTTGTGAAACTACAACTCCCAGCATGCATACTTGTGCTGCTCTTCTAAGAACTCTCATAAAAATAAATAGAGCTTGCTGGGAGTTGTAGTTTGACAGCAGCTGGAGTGCCGAAGGTTGCTGATCCCTGATCTAGCTGAACAATGATTGGGGAGATCTCTGGATCCATGTGATATAGTATAGGGCTGGTTCTAGTTTTGTTAGAAAGAGATTGTCATGTCTGATTTTCATTTTTCACATTAATCCTGGGATAACGCCTGTAAATAAATGGGCCTGGGCTGCAATACCAAGCATAGCCACTATACAATGTACGGCGCTGTGAGAAGGCTGCAGGGCTCACTGGAGTGCCGCGACCTCTTCCATTAGCTGATCGGCAGTGGTGCCAGGACTCCGGACGCTGAGCATAGTTCATGAATGTTGTACCCCCCAGAGTACCCCTTCAAACCATGTCACAAGCAATACATTACAAAAATGTTATATACAAATATATACATCTATACTGTAAAATCAATATAAAATCTTATGAAAGGAAAAGTCCCAAGTGCCAGAGTCCAATTTCAAACACTTTCCACTCTGTGGTCCTGTTCATCCTGTGCTTCCTGGTTCCTGAATGTCTGATACACAAGCACAGTGGGAGGGCACTGGGATACAACAATGCACATTTATACAATATTCCAAATCTGTGGTAGGATGGATGACAGCCCCAAATATTATTAACAGAAGTCCATATTTTGAGAGACATATTTAGGGTTAAACGTGGTCACACCCGAATTTTCATGAGTCTGGTTTTAGACATAAGATGCCAGTTTAGGGGTGAAATTCTCTAAAATAAAGCACAATGTCGGGTTGCCATGGCAGCCGGCTCTCTTTTGTGCCAATCTATACGGATCTCAGTAAGTGTTAGTTAAAAGCTGCGTGGGATCGCTGCCACTTACCTCAGACAAGAGCATACTGGCAGACTGAGCTGTTATTATGGCAGGGTACAGACATTTTTACCAGGCGTACAGTTTTTCCACAAAAATTTTATTGTTTGGGCTGAAGATATGAAATAAAAGGGATCAATGGGGGAACCAAGAGCTAAAGATCATCTCACGTAATAAAGTGCACCCTGCCGGTAACATTGCACCTCTGTGTGTGTCCTGAATCATGGCACAGACGCTTCTAGGCGGCGGGAATTGGCAAATTCTGGCAATTTCTCCTGATCTGGTTGTCGAAATGTCAACTAGATCACATTGGTAGAAGCAGCAACAATATATTCGGTATATAAAATGAATATGAGGTACTTAAAGAAGAACTCCCGCAAAAAATTTTATTCCATGTCCTGCTAGAAATGTACATGATGTAATCTGTTGTGAATGTCATTTTCTTACCAGTGTCTGTATTTTTGACTTATATAATCCTGAAGTTTCTTATCTGTGTCATGTGACTAGGAATTAGACCCACCAACTCACACAGAGACTTATGTGTGGACAGGAAGTCTAATTCTCTATGTATTCCTATGAGACTGAAAGTGAGGCTCCCATAGAAATGAATAGAGCAGTTACTGGCTTCCTGTCCTGGGTCAGTTGGAGGTCAGGGAGTTGGTCACATGACCCAGCTACAATAAGAAGAGAGGTTATTACTCACAATTACATTCTCTGATGAGAAGATGACAATCACTACAGATGCTCCTTGCACCTTTCTAACAGGTCAGAGAATAAAAGTTTTTGTGGGAGTTCTTCTTTAACAAATATTTGTTACCATCCACCACGGCAAGGTGACCACTTACAGGATGGAAAACTACACTATTGATACCTCTCTCTGTGCCAACTGGAGCCTGATATAGGGGGAGCAGGCTGTGCTGTGTCTACTCGATTTGTTAGGCTACTTTCACATCTGCAGAGGATCTCAAAACCGGAGGAAAACGCTTCAGTTTTGTCCCCATTCATTGTCAATGGGGACAAAACTGAAAAAAAACGGAACAGAGTGCATCAGAATGCATTCAGTTCCGTTCCCATACCAGACACAAAACGGCTGCAGGCATGGAAAACTGAACATGCAGTAATTGACACAAAAAACCATGTTAGGCTACTTTCACACTAGCGTTTCTATTTTATGGTATTACGGTCCGTCCTATTGTCCCCATTCATCGTCAATGGTCAATGGCCAGTTTGGTTGCGTTCCCATACCGGAGAGCAGCATGCTGCGGTTTTCTTTCCGTCCTGGGATGCAGAGCAAGAACGGATCTGTCATGATCCACAATGCAAGTCAATGGGGACGGATCCGTTTTTTCTGACACAATAGAAAACTGATCCGTCCTCCATTGACTTTCAATGGAGTTTATGATGGATCTGTCTGGGGTATGTTAAAGATAATACAACCGGATCCGTTCATAACGGATGCAGATGGTTGTATTATCAGTAACGGAAGCGTTTTTGCAGAACCCCGCCAGATCCAGCAAAAACGCTAGTGTGAAAGTAGTATACGGCCTCATGCACACAAAAGTATTTTCTTTCCATGTCTATTCAGTTTTTTTTTTTTTTTGCGGACCGTATGTGGAACCATTCATTTCAATGGGACCGCAAAAAAAAAACGGAAGTTACTCCGTGTGCATTCTGTTTCCGTTCCGCAAAAAAATTGAACATGTCCTATTATGGACAAGGATAGGAGTGTTCTGTTAGAGGCCAGCAGTTCCATTCCGCAAAATACAGAATGCACACAGACGTCATCCATATTTTTTGAGGACCGCAAAATACATACGGTCGTGTGCATGAGGCCTTAAGTCAGTGGTGCCAGATACTCTCCTGTAACAGCTACTAGCAGATGATACAACTGATGGCAGCTCGACTGAGCATGTGCGACCACCTCAGCCAGGTGGGCAGAGAAATAAGGAAATTAACAAACAGCAGGTGGCGCTATATAGCTAGATTTTATTGAATAACTCCGTGGCAATACTAAATTTTTAATGACATGTAATTACAAAGGGAAAAATGAAAAATGCAGACTATTTTTTTGTGCGACAACACCTTTTACTTCCAGGCATCACCACCAGACACACTGAGCAAAGGCATCACTAAAAGACAAGATAGCACATTCAAGTCAATGCGTTTTTTTATTCTAATTCCACAACATTTGGAATTTTTTTCCAGCTCCCCACTACATTTTATGCAATATTAAATAGTGGAATTAAAAAGTGCAACTTGTCCTGCAAAAAACAAACCCTCATACTGCTATGTGGATAGAAAAATAAAAAAAGGGCTCTGGGAAGGCAGGGACGGAAAAATGAAAATGCAAAAACCGTCACGGGGTGAATGGTTTAATAGGGTCTTTGGCATGCTGTTTATTTGGGTCATATAACAGACCAATTTTTTTTCTGTGAATTAAACGGAAAAAAACAACTCCACAGACTTGAGGTGTCCATTGGGTTCTGCCACGGTGTCCTTCGTTTTGCCTGAAAATAATATCCATCCAGTGCTAAAAAGACAGACACCTCTGTGGAACCTGACAGATGAGGTCAATGTCGCCGTCATATGGCTCTGGCACAGTGTTGTGGCTTCTGTTTAGAAATGGAACGAAGCCAAAACGCTGGTGTGAACAGATTCCAACTGTACCACATGCGGAAGCGTTGCCTCTGCTTGCTGCAGTAACGCAGCCTGGCCTCTAGGTGGCGCTGTCGCGCTCCGCCATGGTTTGTAAACACTGAAAGTGAAAGTACACAGCAAAATGTCTGCTGCATGTAGCAGGTAGGTGGTCACGTCTGCTCCTGGCCTGGACCATGTCTGCCAACCTCCTGGAGCATCCCCTGACCACGAAGAGTGACCAGCCGGAGGAGGAAGAGGAGGTCAGCTTCTTACTGGTGGACGACAACGAGAACCTGCAGGTAGGAGGAGAGATCAGGGCGGGCATGGAGCGCATACAGTCCGGGTGGAGAGGGCAGAGCACACAGTGCCCCCCAGTGTATCCCTGTACCAGTGTGTACCACTGTGCCCCCCAGTGTATCCCTGTACTAGTGTGTGCCACTGTGCCCTACCATACCTTCCACAGACCACCCCCAGTGCCACTATACCACCCCCAGTGCCACTATACCACCCCCAGAACCCCCAGTGCCAGTCACAGTGCCACTATACCACCCACAGAGCCCCCAGTGCCAGTCACAGTGCCACTATACCACCCACAGAGCATCCTCAGTGCCACTATACCACCCACAGAGCCCTCAGTGCCAGTCACAGTGCCACTATACCACCCACAGAGTACATACAGTCTGGGTGACAGAG
This sequence comes from Rhinella marina, assembly GCA_900303285.1. NCBI lineage: Eukaryota > Metazoa > Chordata > Amphibia > Anura > Bufonidae > Rhinella > Rhinella marina. The sequence continues at coordinate 166,680 of ONZH01000082.1, read as the reverse complement.
GGCAGAGCACACAGTGCCCCCCAGTGTATCCTTGTACCAGTGTGTGCCACTGTGCCCTCCATACCTCCCACAGAGCACCCCCAGTGCCACTATACCACCCACAGAGCACCCCCAGTGCCACTATACCACCCACAGAGCTCCCCAGTGCCACTATACCACCTACAGTGCCACTATACCACCCACAGAGCCCCTCATGCCACTATACCACCCACAGAGCCCCCCAGTGTCACTATACTACTCACAGAGCCCCCAGTGTCTGTTATATACTCCCAGTAACAGCCACAGAGCCCCTCAGTGCCAGTCAGAGTGCCACTATACCATCTACAGTGCCCCCAGCGTCTTCCATTTAATCCCAGTAACAGCCGCAGAGCACCCAGTGCTAGTCAGAGTGCCACTATAGCATCCACAATGCGCTCAGTGCCTTCCATACACTCCCAGGAACAATCACAGAGCCCCCCCCCCCCTTTAAGGACCAGTCATAGTGTCCCTACAGCAGCCACAGTGCCCCCAGTGCCTTCCATATACCCCAATAACAGCCATTGAGTGCCCACTGCCAGTCAAAGCACCACGTGTGGTGTGTTCTCCTTTCACATCGTATCCCCATTCTTCACTTAAAAGTGGGTCCCACATTTATGGCATATCCTATTAAAATGTTACAAATGTCCTGATAGGACAACCCCTTTAAGCTCCCCCAGCAGCCAGAATGTCAGCTCTTAAATCACTTATCTCTGGAGCCCCCACTAACCACAAGAAGAAGGTGGAACGCTCACCAATTTCATAGTTATCCCCTCTCCACCGGATACTAAATTTTGAACTCAGTTTTAGGGCTCATGCAATAAACGGGCACCGGCCATGTGCAGCCCGCATCACGGATCGCGCACCCATTCACTTCAATGGGTCCGCGATCTGGGAGATGCGGAGCGGAGGCACTGATCGGAACACCACGGAAGCACTACTTTTTTGCGGTGCGGACCCTCGGATGAATGGGTCCGCGATCCGCATGCGGTGGCCTCCCGGTCAGTGCCCGTGCATTGCGGACCGCGTTCGTGTGCATGAGCCCTTAGAAGAAAGGAATATAAAGGTATATTAAAAAATATAAATCAGCGGAGAAATATAGTTCCGGCGTGAGAACATCTGGAAGTGTGTCATGGAGAAAGTAGGGCAGATTACTTTTGTCTTCTCCGCCCTTCACAGCTCACATTTAGGATATTGGTTATTTTTATTCTTGAGACTCATTTTTGACTGAGCCTGGGGAAAACCATCTGGGTTCAGTGCAATCCCAGTGAGTAAATGCACTGATTAACAATGACTGCGGGAGGTCTGCTTATCTAGACCACAATGTCCTGCGCTCCTGACACACAAAGCTAGATTGTAAGCTCAGCTGAGCGTTAGGAGACATCCGAGCAAATCAGAACAGAAAGGCTATTCACAGGCGCGCTTAATATAACGGATATAACAAAAAATGTATTATATAAAGGGGTTATCCAAAATATATAACGCATGCCCGACAATGCCTGGGCCACTCATATAGATTTTACTTACCCCACACCTCAGCTCCCACGTTGCTCCTGATCCCAGCACGGCCGCCTCTGCATCTCCTCGTCACGCGGATCACAACATCCGGGGGCAGCCAATAGGGTAGAGCCTACCTAGCATCACCCTCTATGTTAGGGAGTCTTGTCCCCGTCATGACTTGCTATTGGCTGCGTTCCCCATCGCCGGATGTTTTGATCTGTTCAACTGGGAGTTGCATGCGGGGATCAGGAGCGACGCAGGTGCCGTGGAGTATAATCTATATGAGGGGCCAGGGCATGTGTTAGACTTTGAATAACCCCATATGACACCTTTTCACAAGAAAAACAATGCTGTGCTTGGTTTTAACGTAACTTTATTCTTTCATGAGTTATTTACAAGTTTCTGGCCACTTATAAAATGTTGATTGTAAATGCAACCCTCTTCTCCCGCTCTTCACACACTGATAGCAACACCACAGAAGAAATACTAGCACAGGCTTCCAGTATCCGTAGTTTCAGGTGCTGCACATCTCGTATCTTCACAGCATAGACAATTGCCTTCAGATGACCCCAAAGATAAAAGTCTAAGGGGGTCAGATCGGGAGACCTTGGGGGCCATTCAACTACTACATGATGATGTGTTTCCCTCTTTATGCCCTGAAGCTGGCACGTTCCCTGAGTTTTTCCAGCAAGATGGTGACCACCACATTATGGGTGTCAGGTCCGAGCATTCCTAGATGAACAGTTTCCTGGAAAGTGGATTGGTCGTCGTGGGCAGTTGAATGGCCCCCAAGGTCTTCTGATCTGACCCCCTTAGACTTTTATCTTTGGGGTCATCTGAAGGCAATTGTCTATGCTGTGAAGATACGAGATGTGCAGCACCTGAAACTATGGATACTGGAAGCCTGTGCTATCATTTCTTCTGTGGTGTTGCTATCAGTGTGTTAGTGGGAGAAGAGGGTTGCATTGACAATCCAACACAATGGGCAGCACTTTGAACACATTTTATAAGTGGTCAGAAACTTGTAAATAACTCATGAAAGAATAAAGTTACGTTAAAACCCAGCACACCATTGTTTTTCTTGTGAAATTCTCAATAAGTTTGATGTCACATGACCCTCTTCCCATTGAAAAAAACTAAAGTTGGATCAAAAATGGCCGACTTCAAAATGGCCGCCATGGTCACCACCCATCTTGAAAAGTTTTTCCCCTCCCATATACTAATGTGCCCCATTTTATTTAGGTGTATCCATATAAATGGCCCACGCTGTAGAGTGGCTGTGCTTGGTATTGCATTAACTTGAATGGGACTGATCTGCTGATAGGCCAAGTGATTGTCAAGGTAGAGGATAGTCGGACCCCACCGATCAGGCATTGATCACCTATCCTGAGGATTGGTCATCAATATTGAACTCGCAGAAAACCCCCTTAATGGCACATGGTCGGTGGGTGCCCTGTTGCGTTACAGCCCAGAAGCTTCATGTTAAACCTCCGCCATCAACAGATATGTCGGATTACAAGAACCGGTAATGCAGACTGCCATCCTTTAGAAAAGTTGGATCCATCAACAGCACTTCTGGCTCAGTTTTCCATGAGAATGTTTTACGTTTCTGTCTTTCAGGTGAAAGATGTGCCAGACTTCATTACCAAACTCGGGTGTAGTCCACAAGAGCCAGTTAAAGTTCTCAGTATTTTTGGCAACACCGGAGATGGGAAGTCCCACACACTCAACCATATGTTTTTTGGGGGTGTCGAGGTCTTCAGAACCTCCCCTTCTCAGGATTCTTGCACCATAGGTGTGTGGGCCGCCTACTACGCACCCTTGTCTCTGGTCCTGCTGGACACCGAAGGTCTTCTTGGGGCAACTGACAAGCAGAACCAGAGGCTACGTCTTCTTCTGAAGGTCCTTGCTGTGTCCGACCTGGTGATATATAGAACACGGGCAGAGAGGTTACACAATGATATGTTCCAGTTTCTCGGAAATGCTTCCAAGGCTTACTTGAAGTTCTTTACCCCGGAACTGAAAGCCTTGTCAAGTCGCTGTGGTCTGGAAGTCACCTTGTCCAGTCTTGGACCAGCACTTGTTATTTTCCAAGAGACTTTACGGACAAATCTGCTTGGTCACGGTGAGAAACTTCAGGTGTATGTTGGAGATGCCATATTTGTAGTTTATAATGTTGAGGTTATAATGTACCTTGTTTTCTGATGTTCCACAGGGAGTAAGGTCCACGGACAAGCAGAGATTGACCTTCTAAAGAGATTCCATGATCTCGGGACCCCTCCAGAGGCTTTTAGTTCAATACAGTACGTGGGAACAAAGACTGTAGTCCCTCCTACTGATTTCTCTCAATTAAAACAAACCGTGAAGAAGCAGGTGTTGGATACATCCACTCGTTCCTCCAGGCCACTGGCCCACGTGTTCACAGCTTTACAGGTATGATGCACGTCCTAACATGTCCTGCTTTGCAACCATTTGTTATAATCCATCTAAAAAACAGAAAAACAAACAACCAATTCTGCGAATAGTATTGATTAAAATTCTACCACTTGTGTTTACTGCTCCTCTGTAGAGCTGTGTTTCCATGGTTACAGACTACATACAAGCCATGTGTAGTCTGATAGTGCAGTCATGCTTTTTTCCATTTCTCCTCTAGTTCTTGCCAACATACATTTGGTAGGACCCGGCCCTATGAGGCATGGGGTGAGACATCGTATTCTCCACTAAAAGCAGTGGACTCTGGGAGAATAAAAAAAAAATATGTGTTGTGCTTCCATACAGAATAAAAGGCATGCAGTTGTATGGCCTTACACAGAGCCATTCAAACGTGGTGAATTGTGAAACAGAAAGATGATTAAAGGGGTTATCCGTAGTCTAAAAGATCCCCCCCCCCCCATGCCTGGGCCCCTCGTATACATTATACTTACCTGCTCCCCAGCACCCTTGTATCGCCGGATCCCTGCACGGCCACCACTGCATCTCCTCATCGCGTGGATCAAAACACCCAGGGACAGGGGGGATGCAGCCAATAGCAGGCCGCGATGGTGACCAGCCTCTCTGGCTAGGTAGACTGGTAACCGCTGCAGCCTGCTATTGGCTTCTCAATCCCACACTACCCAACTAACAACCCACCACCACCCCACCCGTCGCCAGATGTTTTTATCAAACGAGGGGGAAATGCAGCGGTGGCCGTGCAGGGATCCGGCGCAACGAGGCAGGTAAGTATAATGTATACGAGGTGCCCGGGCATTGGGGAGGGGGTCTATTAGACTTTGGATAACCCCCTTTAACGGGTTTGTGCCAAGTTTGTAGCGTACCCTCCATTCAGGAAGGGGGTCCTGTGCCTTCCCATATGAATGAAAAGGCAGACAAGCATGTACACTGACCCTCCATTCATCAGTATGAAACAGCCAAAGATTTACTCTGCAGTCCCATAGAGATGAATGGAGTGGCAGCGTGCATACTTGTCTGTGGAGACACAGGACCGCCATTCTCGTGATCAGTAGTGGTCGTACTCCACTGATTGGGCTCTTATTCTTTATCCTGTGGATAGAGGATAAGTTTAAAGGGGTGTTTAATAGTTATGACCTATGATCGCTGGGGGTCCAACATCTGGCCCCACTGACGATCAGCTGTTTGAGGAGGCCGCGGCGCTCTAGTGAGAGCAGCAGCCTCCTCGCAGCTTACCCAGCACTGCGCCGTCCATTGGATAGCAGATGTTCTTGGTATTGCAGCTCAGCCCCGTTCACTTGAATGGGACTGAGCTCCACCTAGGCCAGTGATGGCTAACTCCGGCACTCCAGCTGTAGTAAAACTACAACTCCCAAGATGTACACTTGCTTGGCTGTTCTCAGAACTCCATAGAAATGAATGGAGCATGCTGGGAGTCGTAGTTTTACCACAGCTGGAGTGCCGGAGGTTAGCCATCACGGACCTAGGCTATTAGACCAGAGAACGTGATAGAGAGCTGCTGCCTCTTCAAACAGCTGATCGACCACCCGCAGATTTGAAATTGATGACCTATCCTGAGGATAACCCCTTTAAATCTTGGTACACCCTTTTTTTTTTTCGAATAGCCAGTGTAACGCCTGTGTTTTTTCCTCGCAGAGTCTAAGCGAGCGCTTCTCAGGGGATATTCCAGACGATCAGGTTCACATCACCTCCTTCTTCCCAGACGAATACTTCACTTGTTCCCTGCGTTGTCTGAGCTGCCGGTAATTCTGTGCTTCACGCAGTTCTTAGTCTTTAATGGTGTTTTCTCACAACTGACATTTATCACCTATCCACAGGATAAATAATAAGTGTCTGACTTTAGGGACACCCACAAACACTAGAATGGTGGTCCTGAACCCCCCCTATTCCTCAGGTTTACAATGGTGGTCACACATGCTCTCTTCTATGTCTATGAGTCTGAGCTGAGCACTATACTCTGCTATATCCATTAGAGATAAGTTGATGATTGTGTCTTAACCAGAAGAGCTTGCACTCTGTTCCCACAAGGATACAGTATCGATCATAACCCAAAACTCTGGCTACAGTTAAACACCCATTACTAGCACTAGGCCATTCTATGGCAGCAGTGGAACAAACCTGCATTCTATAGGCAAGTTCCAGTGTCTGGAAGGGGAGTGGATATTCACTGATAACTCATTTTATTGTGATTCAAAGTCCATATTTAACCCTAACCTTACTTACATGGAGAGTCTATTCTGTAGGTTAATTTTTTTCTTAAAGGGGTAGTCCACCTTTTAGATATTGATGACCTTTCCCCTGGAGAGGTCATCAATATCAGATCACTGGCGTCCGACACTGCCCCCAAATCAGCTGTTTGCAGCTCCAGAAGCATAACAGTGGACGGAGGCGGAAGCAGAAGGCTTTTTACACAGCAGACTGGAACTCACTCCTTTGTTACATTGCATGACATTTGGGAGGTGGATGAATTTGCGGTGCACCCTTGTAAATATATTATTTATAACCAACAGGTCTCGATGCAAGAACAGGATGAACCATCTGAAGGATGGCGTTCCCCACCAAGCCGATGGTTTGTGCCAATATGCCCATGAATATAACAACAAAGCTTTGATATGCAGGGTGAGTGCGGGGGATAAGCAGTACTAGAGTAGGAACATTGTGGGGGGCATTCATCAAAACTATTGCGCCACTAGTCACACATTATGGTGAATGGTCATAATTTGAGACTTTTTGAGCTTCTCACCACTTTTGTAAAGTGGCAAGAAAGGGACAGACGGGGCTACCCTCGCCCGCTGGATTTACTATAACTCACACCAGAAACTGGCATTGGTTATTTCTCAAGTCTATGCCAGCCCCTAGCTGGAGTAGATTTAAGTCCCTGGCACACAAAGTGTCAGAGATGCCCCTTATTTTTTTAAGAGGCATCTGTTTCTTTAAAATAAATGACTCATAAGTTCTGCTTCTTTCTCGCAGCGATGTTACGAGAGTGGACGAGAGATGCTGGTCATCCCAAAGACGGTGGCATCCACAGACAGCCCCTGGTTCGGTTTGGCAAAGTACGCCTGGTCTGGGTATGTTGACATTTTCAAAATTGGTCTTCCACCAGTGAAGCTCAGTCTGAAATTTGCCTCACTAACGCAGGGTTATGGCATTTTTAGGCAGTTTGTCTCTTAAAGGGGTTGTCTCATGATGGACAATGGGGGCATATCGCTAGGATATGCCCCCATTGTCTTATAGGTGCGGGTCCCACCGCTGGGACCTGCACCTATACCCAAAACGGAGCCCCGAAAGTGAAGGAGGGCGCACTGCGCATGCGCAGCCGCCCTCCATTTATTTTCTACGGGGCTGGCGAAAAAAGCCTATTTCCGTCGGCTCCATAGAAATGATAGGGAATGGGGGCCGCGCATGCGCTGTACGCTCCCATTCACTTCTATAGGGAGCCAGCTTGGTGGTGGCCGGACCGGAGGCGTCCAGTCACCACCTTGCGGGGCTCTATTCTGGATATAGATGCGGGTCCCAGCAGTGGGACCCGCACCTATAAGACAATAGGGGCATACCCTAGCAATATGACCCCATTGTCCATCATGAGACAACCCCTTTAATTTCAACCCACCCAACAATGACAAACATTTGTAATGCACTTTTCTCACAGGGACTCAAAGTGCAGGGTCAGTTGTGTGGTTGGGGTGACTCCCTGGGAAGTCAGTGGCTGCCATATAGGTACTTGACCCCCAACGCACACTAGGGTCAATTTCGTAGGAAGCCAATTTGCCTATTGTATCTTTTTGGAGTGAGAACATATAAACTCCATGCAGATGTAGTCCCTGATTAGATTCGAAGGACCCCAGTGCTGCAAAACACCAGTGCTAACAACTGAGGCACCGTGCTGGCCCATAATACCGCCATAGAATGCACAAATAATAGGCAGTAACAAAATACTAGTCGCTTATAGAGCCCATATACTACCACCATAGAGTTCAGTAATGATAGGCAGTAGCAAAATAATACTCCTTTACAGCGCTCACATAATAATGCCAAAATACTAAACAGTATCATAATACTGTCATTTACTTTTATAGCAAATACTGCCAATGTCACTGCTAAATAATACTGTGTGACTTTAGTTTGCCCCTGGTTTTCCGTCCCTTAGGAGGCCCCCTAGTAAACAATACCCTCTGCAATTGCCCACTTTGCTAAAACTGACCCTGTCAGCAAGCCCATGAGGCTAACTAGTAAAGCTCTTTGCTCTCATAAAATGGTCTCTAACTCTCCTCTTCAGGTATGTTCTTGAATGTCGAGTGTGTGGGATTATTTACCGCAGTCGACAGTATTGGTACGGAAATCAAGACCCAGATGGATCAGTTGTTCGACAGGAGATTCGACACGTCTGGTCTGAGGTACTAGCAAATATTGATTCATCTACATTCATGCAGTATGGTCTAATATATAGCAGGGTAAATGCAGTTAGAAATGCACAAAGTGCGCCCCGTCATGTGTGGGGATGTTGTTGACAGTCCTCCTACATTGGGAAGTCCAGATGAGGGTGAGAACAGTCTGCCAATGACCCTCCTGCAGTCAAGATCACTGAGAGCTCCCTAGTGTAATGTTAAAGGCTATGTACACCTTCGGAGGCAATTTTTTGTATGATTGCATTTTACTCATTTTTGGCTAAAAATCATTTCTTCAGTTGGCCTTTATTAAAAATATTGAGCTGTTCTGTCACAAAGGGTTAACTGGTTTTCTAGCTGTGTGACTGGTACTTTCACTTTGTGCCATTATCGAATAACCCTTATCTCTAAACTACTGAGAGGTCATAAACACCTATTTAAGCCACATTCTTATCAGTACGTTAAGACCTGAATTGTTTATAATGTCAGAGAGCAGAGATAAGGAGTCCATCAGCTACTGGTTTGACGTGAAAGACAGAAAATCCAGCTCTGTACAGAAAAAAGGACTTCATATTTTTTTAATAAAGACCAATGAAAAAAAATATTTGTATCTCAAAATGAGTACAATGCAATATTTTTTTTAAAAATTGTGTACATAGACTTTTGAAGGCATCATGTAGGTGTCTGTAAAGTGCACGTGTCTCATGACAAGCCTAGCCGGCTAGCTCTATGTCCCTTGTCACTTACATGCTTGTTAAAGGGGTTTTGCAGTTGTTTAAAACTGATGATCTATCCTCTGGATAGATCATCAGCATCTGATCGTTGGGGGTTCGACATCCGGGACCCCTGCCGATCAGCTGTTTGAGAAGGCAGCAGCGCTCCAGGATCGCCGCGGCCTTCTCTGTGTTTTCCTCAGGCCCAGTGACGTCACGACTAGTATCACTGGCCTGGGCGGGGCTAAGCTCTGTTCACATGAATGGAGCTTAGCCCCGCCCAGGCCAGTGATAGTAGTCATGACGTCACTGGGCCTTAGGAAAACACAGAGAAGGCCGCGGCGCTCCTGGAGCGCTGCTGCCTTCTCAAACAGCTGATCGGCAGGGGTCCCGGGTGTCGGACCCCCGACGATCAGATGCTGATGACCTATCCAGAGGATAGATCATCAGTTTTAAACAACTGCAGAACCCCTTTAACCATAACCCAGTATAACATGAGAAATTGTTTCTCTGTATATTTCTGCAGAATGACTCCTGCTCTTTGGACCAACACAACGCAGCCCAGCGAGTACTGGACGGGGTGACTCTCGTCATTCAGTCTGTGAATGAGTACAGTTCTGGGCCGACCCGTGCAGTCACTTCCTGGGTAACTGACCGTGTGGCTCCTTCTTACTGGCGACCCAATGCAGAGATTACAGTAAGTTACAAACATACAAGGTGTTGGAAGTTACTCGCCTCTCTTCCATATTTTTTAATTTGACCTGTCATCCTCTTACAGGAGTGTCACGGATGCAAGAACGTCTTTCAGGCAGCTGAGCGGAAACATCATTGCCGAGCTTGTGGAGAGGGCTTCTGCCATAACTGCTCCAACCAGAAAATGCCTGTTCCTGAGAGGGGCTGGGGACCATCACCTGTACGCGTCTGTAAGAAGTGTCACAGTAAAGGGCCTGGGAAAGGTGAGAGGTAGAAAGATGTGGACGTCTTGTGAGCATTGCAACTGTAGGACAGACTGGTGTCACTGATCCCATTCTGCAACTGAGGCAGGCACATAAAGGAGGACGGGATTGGGGCCCACTGTTCTCCTGTTTATTGGGGGTCTCAGAGTAGTCCAACACTGAGATTTCCACTGGGAATAAGGGTTCCCCGTCACACTTCCATGGTCACTCTCTGTACAAGTAAGCGTGAGATGTAAAAACCGCAGAGTGATGCAATGTTTGTGATTGTACCCACAGGTCTCCAGACAGTGAAAGATGATGGGAGTAATCTCTTACCTCGCAAAGTGACTGAGATGGCTCAGAGCTCGCTGAACGTGGTGTCGTCTGTCATAGACTTTCCTCTGCGTAATGTTCTTTTCTTTTTTCATGTTTAGTCTAATTTTATTAACGGGGTATTCCCATGACATACAATGGGGGCATATCGCTAGTATATGCCCCCACTATCTGATAGGTGCGGCTCCCACCTCTGGGACCCGCACCTACAAGGAGAACGGAGCAGGGAGAGATGTGGCTGGAGGACCTTGGGTTTCCCAGGGTCAGTCAACCACCAAGCGCTGCTCCTATACAAGCGAATGGGAGCGCACTGCGCACGCGCACCCCCGCTCCCATTCTTTTTTAGGGGCAGACGGAAATATTTTCGGCGGCCCCATTGAAATGAATGCAGGGCAGCTACGCATTCATTTCCCCGCTCCATTCTCATTGTAGATGTGGGTCCCAGAGGTAGGACCTGCACCTATCAGACAATGGGGGCATATCTTAGCAATATGCCCCCATTGTCTGTGATGGGAAAACCTCTTTAAGTTTTGAAGGAACACTCCAGGTGAGACTGTGTTATGCTTGGTGCCCGGCCAGACAGAGCAGAGCCATGACATGGAGATCTAAAGAATCGTTTTGTCATGGTCCCATACGAGGCAGAGCACAGTGGGGCAGATTTACAAATCCTGTCTAATACTCTGGTATTGTAAATCTTGACCAGATAGTCAAAAATGTGCCGGGTTTAGTGGCTCACAAGGTATGGTAAATTCGGTCTATCTTTTTAGACATGGTAAGGCCTCTTTACACTGCCAGATGAAGCTGACAATTGTTGGGAAGGAAGCGTTCCTTCCTGACAGTCGCCTGCTCGTCAGTGGAGGAGACCGCTGCTATTACATGCAGTGATCTCCTCCACAGTATGGGGAGGAGTCCTCTTTAATGCCATCACTCATCCTCATACTGACTAGTTGTTTGCCGGCAGCACAGTGCTGTTTAGACAGTACGATCTGCTGCCCACAAATGATAATTTAGGTGACTGCACCAATCATCTATTACCCGATGAATGGGTGATCATACCGTTAAACGTTCCGATTATCACTAACGAGTGTTCATAATAACGCTTGTAAGTGATAATTTTTTAGTGACAAAATTTTAGGGCAGTTTGTTGCATTCAAGTGATGTCCATCCCCACAGTGCCACAAATCCCTGCCAGAACTGTGGCACATTTAGCACACAGTTCCCGCAATGGACTTATTCATGTGCAACAGCCCTTAGGGTTCGTGCAGGATCTGCAAAATAGTCTGCTTTTCTTTTTTTGTCCCCAGAAACTGCACATCGCTAGTATGTTGGCTGTGTCTGATATTGCAGCTCCGCATCATTCACTGGAAAGTGGATTAGCTGCAATACCAAAAACAGCCATGGACAAGCATGGCGCTGTTTCTAGGGAAAAAAGCAGACCCTTTTTTCCTAATTCTGAGCAATCCCTTTAAAGCAAACCTGTCATGTGACTTCTGCTGCCCTATCTGATATCAGGATATGACAGAGGGAGAGAAGCTGACCTCTGTGATATATAGGTTTATATGATTTGGAGCAGAATTTCTGAGTAAAAAGCAGATTTACTACTGAAAGGACTCCTAGGAAAGAGGGTGAGAGTCCTGCTGAGCATGCCCACACACAGCTATTGACAATCTTCGGTGTACAGGCACTGATACATGGAGAGCTGTCAATCATGATATGTGGGCGGGGCAAGCAGGACTCCTACTCTCAATCCTAGGAGTCCTGTCAAGATTTACTCTGCTTTTTACTCAGAAATCCTTTTCTAAATCATATAAACCTATATATCACAGAACTCAGCTTCTCTCTCTTTGTCACATCCTGCTCTCAGATAGGGCAGCAGAAATGATCTTACAAGGTTCACTTTTAACACTTCATATTATCATTGAATTCATCTCATTGTTTCTCAATTTCTTACAATTTACAGATTTTGTGAAGGAAGCGGCACGCCCCAGCTACTGGGTATCGGACCAAGAGATCACCCAATGCCACGGGTGCAAAAAAACATTCACACCTACGATGTCACGACATCACTGCCGGGCTTGTGGCCAGGGTTTCTGCCAAGTGTGCTCTGATTTTCAGCGGCCGGTCCCTTCTCGTGGGTGGTATCATCCTGTCCGGGTGTGCCAGAGTTGTAACATTAAGAAGGAGGAACTGTAAAGCCAATTAGGTCCATTGTGGTGGCTGACGGGTGCACCAGGTGGAAGAGCTCACTAGAGACCTAGAGGCCTATATAGACTATACCTGTAGTGGATTTCTGGAGTAATCGCCTGCTATGGCACAATAACTTAATACCACTATGTAAAGTGGGTCTAGAACATAAACTTGATTAATTCATCTCTTTCAGGGATATTCATGTGATCTTCAGACTGGAATCAGGTTCACTAGATCATTGAATAGTGGAACTTAGTGAAAACCATTTAAAAGGCATCTGTCAGCAGTTTTGTACCTATGACACTGTCTGACCTGTTACATGTGCGCTTGGCAGCTGAAGACATCTGTGTTGGTCCCATGTTCATATGTGTCCACATTGCTGAGAAAAATGATGTTTTATTATATGCAAATGAGCCTCTAGGAGCAACAGGGGCGTTACCATTACACCTAGAGGCTCAGTTCTTTCTGTAACTGCTGCGCACTCTTCACTTTGACAGGGTCAGGCAGTGTAAATGTCATAAACCCTGGACTTGTCAATCAAAGTACAGCGGGCGCAGCAGTTGCGGAGAGAGCAGAGCCTCTAGGTGTAACGTCAATGCCCCCGTTGCTCCTAATGGCTCATTTGCATATATTACAACATCATTTTTCTCAGCAATGCGGACACATATGAACATGGGACCAACACAGATGTCTTCAGCTGCCAAATGCACATGTAACAGGTCAGACAGTGTCATAGGTGCAAAACTGCTGACAGATGCCCTTTCAATATAAACACTATCTATGCAATGGGAGGTAGATTTAACACAGAGCATGTGCTGTATACCTACCACACAAAGCCCCAGAAGACAAAGGTGTACTTACTATAGAGGCAAACCATGCAGTTGCTAAGGAGCCCTTAGAGAGAGAGGCCCAACCACTGAGGTTGTGGAGAAGGAAATAACCACTAGGCCCTACTGTCCTGGGTGACATTAGGGGGGCTCCATTTAGATCTTTGCTATGGGATGCCCTATGTAGTTGACAATAGTCCAATGGCAGGAGAGAAAAGGGAAAGATGATCTTCAGCATTTTCGGGGCCTAAGAACCTGACAAAGTCTATGCATGACCTACAAGCATCCATCACAAATTATAATCATACTTTGATTTTAACTTGGTTTATATGACAATAATTCATTTTTTAATAATTGTAGCTCAGGTTCTCCGTAGGCTCTAATCTGTAGAAAGTCTGTGTCAGCGCATATCCTTCATAGTGGTCAGTGAATACAGAGACTCATGGAGAAAATAGTTTTCTGGACTTGGAGTGAAGCTTCTGAAATGTTGGCACTTTATATGAGATTACAGTATAAGATAAATCGTTCTAATGTAGAAAAGCATCATTAAGCATTCACAATTATATAGATGTAAAGTATCATCATGCATATGTATAGGGCATGGTCACCGGTGTGTTGTACCCATCCTAAATGATGCGGTCACAGTTCTGCTGTCCCTTTGTTAGAAGGCAGAACACTAGTGAAGACATTGAGCCAGCAGGGAGTGATGGGAGATTTCAGCTCTGACATGCAGAAATGTGAATGCAGCTCTAGGTTACTACACAGGGATCGGTAAAAGGTAGGTAATGTAATATATTTGCAATTTTTATGTAGGTAAAATCTATATATTAGCTGCAAAATTATGTTCAGTTGTGGACATACTTTTTTAGGGCTCTGTCGCTGTCCTTCAATGTTAAGCACACTGGGTGCAACGCATGCAGTAACTTTTTGCCCAAGATTTAAACTTAAAGGGGTTCTCCGGGAATCAAGAAAATGAAAATAATTAAATATTACTTTATTATAAATATATTCCCAAATACCTTTCATTATTTATAATGGCTCATTTTGTCTGGGGAGTAATCATTAGGAGAAATAAAATGGCCGCCGTCCAATTAGTTCACACAAAACCTGTCCTAATCACACAGGAGGACAAGTTAGGTAAAGAGCTGCCTCATTCTTCTCTCTACTCTGCTTGTCAGGGACTATGACGATAACATATTCAGCTGAATCTCTGTGGGAATGGAGTGAGAAGACATGACATACAGAGAGGACGGACAGACTGTGGGGCTGTGGTAATGGAGACTGCATACAAGAGCTGCTGCTTGTTACCCACATCTGCTCATAAACTCCATTCCTACAGAGATTCAGCTGAAGATCTTATCATCTGTATTCAGGATCATAATCCCAGATGAGCAGAGAGAAGGATGAGGCAGCTCTTTACCTCAGTGCTGTGAAGTAACTTGTCCTCCTGTGTGATTAGGACAGGTTTTGTGTCTACTAATAGGACGGCGGCCATTTTATTTCTCCTAATGATTGCTCCCTAGACAAAAGGAGCCATTATAACTAATGAAAGGTATTTGGGAATATATTTATAATAAAGTAATATTTAAGTATTTTCATTTTCTTAATTCCTGGAGAACCCCTTTAAGGGGGTATTCTGGTTATGTAAAGTTATCCCCTATCCACGGCGATCATGAGAACGGAGCTCCTGTACCCTGTGGAGTGGCCGGTCGTGCATGCGCTGTACTCTATTTCCGGAACTGCCCGAGGGCCTACATGGGGTATAGGGTCCTTATGAACAGTGGGGGTTCCAGTGGTAGGACCCCCATTGATCTAATAGTTATACCCTGCCCTGTGGATAGGGAATAACTTTACATAACTGGAATACCCCCTTAATTCTATTGCCAATAAATACGCAGTAATAATTCAGACCATCAGTGGCCCAATGTAGACCCATGTGTGGTCACCCTATGTGTCATGGATACTCGACCAGTGCAGTGAGCAAGTGTATCCTGTATATTATGCCCACTAGCGGTGCGGGTGGCACCGTTCCGAATGCCAGCAGCTGGTAGACTGGGATGGGTCCCCAGTGGGCAGAATATTTCCCTTTACATAATATAATTGTGAATCTTCTTCATTGTTTCTTTTAGGTTTGGCATTCTCATAGATACACTGCACAATCAGTGATACATTCCTTTTATTAATGCTGCTGTGTCTAGAGGCAGTAATGCTGTTTTATATATTTTTTTTTTGGTCTTAGAATAAATTTCTTCTTCCAGGTGTCTGGCACCTCATTATTTTCCTTTCTTTTCTCTCGCTGCATATTGCTGGGCTGTATACGTCATGTTCAGGATGATCTGTATGGGACCCTTGGGATCATTTCTGAAAATTGAAAATCTCTGGGACATATTTTCCCCTACTTACACTCTTCCATACTTCTCTATGCAGAAAAAAAATGACTTGCCTAAAGCTACTTTCACACTTGTGTTGTTAATTCCGATATTGAGATCCGGCAGAGGACCTCAATACCGGAAATAAATGGATCAGTTTTGATTTTACCCATCAGGATGCATCCGTTCCATTAGGATGCAGTTGTCTGTAATCCAAAACAGGAAAAAATGGATCTGTCACTAAATCCATTGACTTACATTGTTTTCAGAGCTGGATCCTTTTTTTCCCCCCGTTTTTATGACTGGACACAAAACCGCAGCTTGCAGTGAGGCACATGTAAGCAAATCCCAACATTGGGACCAGTACCTATTGGACATTTACTTATGAACATCCTATGAATCTACCATAAATGTTCAGATCAGGCAGTCCCTTTAAGGTGCCCCTACACATTTATGATTTAATTCCGTTAAAGGGGTATTCCCATCTCACAGATATAGTTTGTATAGTTAGATATAGCCATACCAGTATTATTACTAATAGAATATATTTATATAAAATGTACCGTTTAGAAGATTTTCCTATTTGTATTTCCATTGCCCCACACACATCAGTCAGGCCGTTGCCCCTGGTTACGACCACCGCGGCCATGTTGTAGTGGTGGCCGGCTTGCTCCTTTTCAAACCCGCTCTGAGGTAACTGTTGTATTGTGAACGCACATTTTTCCTATTGCCTCCACAACGGCCACCTGGAGGTTTACCCCGCCTCCTTTAGGGGCAGGAAACAATTAAGTCAGTGCTTTAATAAGCCTCCTCTCACCACCGGCCTTCAGTTGTTTCCTGTCCCTACAGGAGTGCAGGATGTGTCAGTGTGCGCACATGCCTTGGTAAGTTTTTCCCGGTGTTCCGGAGGGCTGTGCAGGGGGTCAGGTCGCGGGGCTTTTTGCCTCTCTGCCCCTTCCTAGAGTGTTAGTCCGGCGTGTGTCGGCTTCTCCGGGCTTGTCTGCCTTACCTCTTTGCTGTTGAGGGTGGCGTGACGGCAGGGCGCCTGGTGTCTGTCTACTTCCGGGTCCGGGGCCGGGCGCATGCGCAGTGAAGAGGAGTCGCGGGATCACGTGTCGCGCTTTGCGGATGACGTCAGCGGCGTGCGCAGCCGCAGAGGGATCTTTAAAACGCAGGGCTTCCCTTGCTTCCGGGCTGCTTCTGGACGCTATTCCCGTGCTGTGCTGCCTGGTCTTCCGTGTGACAACCATGTCAGAAGGGAAATCTGAGACACCCAAGCCCTTAAGCCCGGTAAGCCTCCTTTGGAGGGCCTCTTCTTATCTCAGCTTCCACTGTGGGTTCTCTTTTGGTGATGGTTCCCCCCCTCCTTCCCTCTTGCTTTGGACGCCTTCTGAAACTTCTCCTTTGCCTTTTAGGGCAAGGAGGTCCAAAAGTCGGGTGAACCATCTCAAAAGAGAAGATGTGTTATGTGCAAAAAAACACTCCCGTCTGCTCACAAGAAATCCCTGGCTGCCTCTGTGCAGACCCCCTCTACCTCTAATCCTCTTCCTCGTGTAATGGAAGACAGTGATTCTGTTGAGGAAGCTGAGAATATTTCCTCTGCCGACGATTCTTCGGATTCAGAAGAAATTGCAGGCCGTCCCCTTTGTTCCATCGACGATACGGATACTCTTCTTAAGAATATACGTACCACTATGAACATGGAAGACGCCAAGGAGCCCCTTTCGGTCCAGGACCAGATGTTCCTGGGGCTGGGGGATAAGAAACAAAGGGTGTTTCCTATACACACCAATATCAAGAATATGATACTTAATGAATGGAGAGAGGTGGAGAAAAAACAGATAGCCTCCAGGCTATTTAAAAGGAAATACCCCTTTAAGGATGAGGACTCTGCTCTGTGGGACAGGCCGCCAAAGGTAGATGCGCCTATAGCCAAGATTTCAAAAAAATCCTCCTCCCCTTTGAGGATGTTGGGCTATTGAAAGATCCCATGGACAAAAAAAGTGAGTCCTTATTAAAAAAGGCTTGGGAATCTTCTGCGGCTACCTTTAGGCCTGCAATTGCCGCCACTTATACTGCCCGTACTCTGGGTCTCTGGCTAACCCAGTTGGAAGAGCATGTGGACTCAGGCACTTCCAGGGAAGAGATCTCGGCCTCCATCCCTGTCCTTAAGCGTGCGGCAGATTTCCTTGCCGATGCCTCGGCGGACTGTGTTAGACTTTCAGCAAAATCCTCGGCTCTAGTGAATTCAGCCCGCAGAGCAGTCTGGTTGAAGACGTGGTCAGGAGACGCTACCTCCAAAAACAAATTGTGCACCTTGCCCTGTGAGGGGGATAGGCTTTTCGGGTCTTCTCTAGATGATATCCTGGAGAAGGCCTCGGACAAAAAAAGGGGGTTTCCATCAGAATCTAAATTCTTCCATCAGAGGAGATTTTTTCGTGCCCAGGGTAGAGGGAAGTATGACCAGAAAAAGAGATATAATAACCAAAACTGGCAGTCTAAGAACAAGAGCAAGGGGTTCCTCTTTAATTCCGAAAAATCCAATCGTCAGCCCACAAAATGACGCCAGGATTCCGGTAGGGGGGAGACTACAGCACTTCGCTCCGGCCTGGCAAAAAATAGGATCTTCACCATGGATAATGTCGGTCATAACCAACGGGTATCAGCTAGAATTCTTAAGAAAGCCATCAGACTCCTTTCTTATAAACAAACGCCTGCAAGGTTCAGAACAACAGACCTTATTGTCCCAGATAGACATGTTACTGGAAAAGCGGGCTATCATTCGAGTTCCAAAAAGTCAAGAAAGGCTGGGGTTCTACTCCCCAATCTTTTTAATAAAAAAGCGGAATGGGTCCTCCAGGGCCATAATAAATCTAAAAAGACTAAATACGTTTATCCAATACAAGCGGTTCAAAATGGAGTCCATAAGATCGACAGTGAACCTGCTCCAAAGGGGATCTTTCATGGTGACACTCGATTTGACCGATGCATACTATCACATTCATATTTGTCCCGAGCATCAACGGTTTCTAAGGTTTGCGGTCTGGGTAGACGAGAAGATCCATCACTTTCAATTCAGGGTCCTGCCGTTCGGGCTTTGTTCGGCTCCCAGAATATTCACGAAGGTCCTAGCAGAGGTTGCAGGGGTCCTTCACAGCTCAGAGGTTCTTCTAGTCCCATATCTGGACGATCTCCTCATTGCCGCTCCCTCAGAGGAGAAGTTAAATCAAGACCTTCAATCTTCTCTGAACGTCTTGTCGGAGCTAGGATGGGAAATAAATCTCACAAAATCAAATCTTCAACCGAGTCAGACCTGTGTATTTTTGGGAATACTTCTCGATTCCGTGGAAATGTCTTCCTTTCTCCCCCCTCTAAAGCAGGAAGTTCTGGTAGAGAAAATCTCGGGGTTTCAAGCCAAGCAGTCAGTTCCATTAAGAGATGTAATGAAGATTCTGGGGCTTATGAGTGCTGCAATACCGGGAGTGAAGTGGGCCCAAGCCCATCTAAGACCACTTCAAGCCTTCCTCTTATCCTCCTGGGACAAAAAGCAGTCATCTCTGGACAGCAGGATAGAAGTGCCAATTCAGGTAAAAGATTCATTACTATGGTGGATGTCTCAAGACAACCTGTCCAGGGGAGTAGGCTGGCGGCAGCAACATTACCTGATACTTACAACAGACGCAAGCAAGCAGGGATGGGGGGCTCACCTTCTAGGAGACCTGCAACAGGGGTTCTGGAGTCGTCATCTCTCCCTCTCGTCCTCCAACGCAAGAGAACTGACGGCTGTCTGGCGGGCTCTCAAGGCTTTTGCTCCAAAGCTACTTCAAAAACATGTTCGGGTCATGTCGGACAATTCGACCACAGTTGCGTACCTCAACAAGCAGGGAGGTACGAGAAGCCCTGTGCTGGAGAACATATCCGCAAAAATATTCGAGTGGGCGGAGAAGAATCTCCTTTCGGTGTCAGCAGTCCATATAAGAGGGGAGCGGAATCTAGTAGCGGACTTCCTCAGCAGGAAGACGTTGAGGGAGGGCGAGTGGAGCCTCAATCAGATAGTGTTCAATCAACTGTGCCAGAGATGGGGTCAACCAGAGATAGATCTCTTTGCCACAAGAGGAAACAGGAAAGTGTCAAAATTCTACTCTCTTTCCCACACGGATCACCCCTCGCAAGTGGACGCCCTGACAGGAAGATGGCCCAATGTTCTGCTATATGCCTTCCCTCCTATAGCCTTAATCCCGAGAGTCTTGATGAAAGCCAGAGAGGAGAATGCCAATCTCATTCTGGTAGCCCCATTCTGGAACAAAAGAGCCTGGTTTCCAGTGTTGGAATCCCTTGCGGGTCAGGACTTCTTCATACTTCCAAACATTCCAGACCTTCTTCATCAGGGGCCAGTCTTCCATCCAGATGTCCCACAGCTCCAGCTGACGGCCTGGAGATTGAGAGGTCTATCCTGAAAGGTAAGGGTCTCTCGGACCGTGTGATAGACACCTTGATGAAAAGCCGGAAAAATGTAACGTCTAAGATTTATCTCAGGGTGTGGAAGACCTTTCTCTTGGCAGTGTCGGACTCTTGGGATCCGTCCATGGCTCCTGATGTGGCAGTGGTCCTCTCCTTCCTCCAGTCGGGTTTGGACAAAGGACTCAAAGTAAGTACATTAAAAGTACATGTTGCAGCTCTCAGTGCCTTTATGGGGGTCAAACTTGCAGATTGGGATCTTGTCAAAAGATTCTTTAAAGGTGCCTGCAGAATTCGCCCCGCGGTAAGGTCTTATGTTCCCCCGTGGGATCTGAACCTGGTCCTTTCAGTGCTGACGGCTCCTCCCTTCGAGCCTTTATGTGATATCCCTGAAAAGTTGTTGTCGTTAAAAACTGCCTTCCTTCTGGCTATTACTACGGCTAAGAGAGTGGGTGAAATTCAAGCCTTTTCAATTACTCCACCGTACCTTACCATTTTAGAGGACAGAATAATACTCCGTCATGCTCCACATTTCTTACCCAAGGTTGTGTCGACCTTTCATTGTCAGAAAGAGATATCTCTTCCCTCTTTCTGCCCGCAGGCATCTTCTGATAAAGAAAAACTCTTCCAGAACCTGGACGTCAGAAGATGTGTGCTACTCTACCTTCAGAGGACTAAAGAATTTAGGATCTCGGATCATCTGCTAATACAGTTCCAGGGACCAAACCGGGGAAAAGCGGCCAGTAAACTTACCATTTCCCGCTGGATTAAGCATTGTATTTCTTTTTGTTATGAGGAGAAAGGGGTATCCCCCCCCCATAACCTTAAAGCTCATTCCACTAGGGCAGTTTCTACGTCCTGGGCAGAAGGTGCCGCAGCTTCTCTAGAGGACATTTGTCAAGCAGCAGCCTGGTCCAGCCCATTGACCTTCTTCAAGCATTACAAGCTAGATGTTCTTGCTAATAAATCTCTAACCTTCGGAAGGAAGGTTTTATCTGCCGTTATCCCCCCCTAATAATTCTCTGTTATTCCTCCAGGTGGCCGTTGTGGAGGCAATAGGAAAAAACATAAATTACTTACCGGTAATTCCTTTTTTCTGTTAGCCTCCACAACGGCAGGGTATTCCCGCCCTTATCTTATGTTATTTTCCTTGGAGTACAAGTCTTCGTTTTTTGTTATGATCCTTTTGTGATTAATAAAATTGTGTTGCATCTCATCTATGAGTTCTAGGTTACTAACTGAAGGCCGGTGGTGAGAGGAGGCTTATTAAAGCACTGACTTAATTGTTTCCTGCCCCTAAAGGAGGCGGGGTAAACCTCCAGGTGGCCGTTGTGGAGGCTAACAGAAAAAAGGAATTACCGGTAAGTAATTTATGTTTTCATGAGCATGCGCAGACACATCTTAGGGTACTTTCACATCTGCACTTTGGACGCTACCAGTCCAAAATACTATGGTCAGGATCCGTCCAAAACTCAGACTTTATAAATGGATCCTGCTCCATAGAGATGAATTGATCTTGGAACAGGATCCGTTTCTCTGCGTTTTGGAAGCGCAGACAAAAATGCTACAACCCTAGAATGTGTCTCCTCATGCTCATGCAATGTGCGTTCACAATACAGCAGTTTCCTCAGAGCGGGTTTGAACAAGAGCAAGCTGGCCATCACTACTACATGGCCACGTTGGTCGTAACCAGGGGCAACGGCCTGACTGATGTGTGTGGGACAATGGATATACAAATAGACAAATCTTCTAAACGGTACATTTTATATAAATACATTCTATTAGTAATAATACTGGTATGGCTATATCTAACTATACAAACTACATTTGTGAGATGGGAATACCCCTTTAACTTCAAAAACTTTCAGCTTAGCTCTAGACATCCCAAGTAGGTGTGAGGAACATATCTACTATTGCCTGTTGGTTCAGAGACTCAGGAGTGACGATGGAGGATGGAAAAGGACAAGATTGGAGGAAACAGTGAAGGAACAGTGAGTGACCTTTTTGTGTTATCTCTGGGATCCCTTGTATTTAAGCACAGACCTTTATCTTATTTTATGTATTTGGACTAAAGGAACTCGGGACCCAGGGGTGTAGCTATAGGGGGTGCAGAGGTATCAGTCGCTACCGGGCCCAGGAGCCTGAGGGGTCCCAAAGACCCTTGTGCCACGTAAGAAGACACTGGTATTATAGAAAGAGCATGCTGGTCAAGTTACACCTCTGGCTGGAGGGAAGGGGTATGTCAAGAATTTGGCATGGGGAAGGGGTGCCATTACAATTTTTGCTTCACTCAGCACAAAGGCTGTGTGCATCTCTGCCCTTGGCCATAAAGTATTGATGGAAGGGGGGGGCCAATCTGAAATCTTGCACCTGGGCCCATGAGCCTTTAGCTACGCCTCTGTTGGGACCTACTTCCTAAATAGGGACTGCAGCTTTTAATAGAACCCATTCTGATCCACAACCATTTTTATTTACACCATACACCTTTGATAGCTGTTGGCTGAACTCCCCCATATACATGCATGCGTGAGAAAACCAGGTTATCTCCTTGTGAAACAAAGGATCAGTCATGATAACATTAAACATGCCTTGTCCTTCCTGACATCATCTTGTCAGAAAAGAACCTACAAAGAACAATGGAGTCCATATAGCTCAACAATATTATCTTTATTAGAAATACATAAACATAAATATATTAAAAAATGAGGCTAAATAGAGATGATAGACTCAAGAAAGGTGCGGCTACCCCAGGTCATCAGCAACAATGCATTAACATTGGGTAGTCCTGAAATACAAATGCTATATGGCTGTCGTAACGTCTAAACACATATAGTATCATGAGGTTCGCATACAAATACATTATAATGGTTAGAATGAACACATATTAAGTGACCCAAACCTCCATGTGCAATGTAGAAACTACATGAAGGCTAAAGGATCATAACCTAGCCCACATAGCATAATATATAAAGAGACATACCCATAAATAGAGCACTGAGAGCCGCTCACCCCAACGCACGTTTTGGACCCAGAAGAAGGCGTGGTCCGAAACGTGCGTTGGGGTGTGCGGCTCTCCGGGTCTCAGCGCTCTATTTATGGGTATGTTTCTTTATATATTATGCTATGTGGGCTAGGTTATGATCCTTTAGCCTTCATGTAGTTTCTACATTGCACGTGGAGGTTTGGGTCACTTAATATGTGTTCATTCTAACCATTATAATGTATTTGTATGCGAACCTCATGATACTATATTTATGTGTTTAGACGTTACGACAGCCATATAGCATTTGTATTTCAGGACTACCCAATGTTAATGCATTGTTGCTGATGACCTGGGGTAGCCGCACCTTTCTTGAGTCTATCATCTCTATTTAGCCTCATTTTTTAATATATTTATGTTTATGTATTTCTAACAAAGATAATATTGTTGAGCTATATGGACTCCATTGTTCTTTGTAGGTTCTTTAGTGTTTTCTGAGTCTTGCTCAGTTTATAGGGGTCACATTATAGATAGGGTATTTGAACCTTATTGTTGTGTTTTTTTTTTTATTATTTTTTTGATATATGGGTAATCTTATATTGTAAAATAGAAAAAACAAGAGAAAAGTGCCACATGTGCGGTATCTATGTAATATATGAAAATATATGTAGTTCACGCGATTGTGCTTACCGGATGGGGTTGTGAACGGGTCACAACTACCTCTGAAGGCTTCACTGGTTTATTTGTGGCTAACCAGTATGCCAGTATTGGTTCAGGCTGCAGCCTCCATCCTCTGTATCTGTTCCCTTGACAGAATCGGATTCTTGAATCCAGTAGGTTAAAAAACATAAATTGGATCGTTCTTGGCGCTGCCCGGTAATCAATCCAGAACGGTAGTCGGTTGGGTGAATAGATCCTTTATTTGCAATGGTCTAACGCGTTTCTGGGGCTGAATTGCCCCCTTCGTCAGGACTTTGTTCTGACGAAGGGGGCAATTCAGCCCCAGAAACGCGTAGACCATTGCAAATAAAGGATCTATTCGCCCAACCGACTACCGTTCTGGATTGATTACCGGGCAGCGCCAAGAACGATCCAATTTATGTTTTTTAACCTACTGTAATCTTATATTACCATCATCTTGTCAGAGCAGAGTCGGGAGTCCTCATCCACGTAAGATTGTCGGCTAGCCCTGCCAAAATCATGGGGTTCCGCCAACTTTTCTCCAGGGGGTTCGGACAACTTTTCTCTTATGTATTGAAGCTTTCACCTCAGGGACCTCCACGATCATTAGACCAAAGGTATTGAGGCCCCTTCCACATTTTTACTCAACTCAAATGGGGCTGAGTTGCTCCTTTGGTAAACTGTAAAAGATTTTAAGAAACCTCAAACACACGCCGCGAATAAAAATCTGTCACGTTAATTAAACAGCGGATTTAAAAAATAGCAGAATGTCAATTTATGCCCCTGATATCCATCTTTGCAGTGTATAGGATGAAATTCATGGCAAATATGCAAGATTTCCATTCCAGAATCACGAGAAAATCCTCCCCATGCGGCCCCACCCTTAGTGTATGACAAAAAAAAATTTTTTAAATGTTAAAAATGTCGCCTCAGAGCAGTGAGATGTAAAGACTGAGATTTCTTCATATGTTTTCGTCAAATCCATTAGGACATTTTTCATGCATGAACACAAGAAATGCATTAGACATGACCTCCCCCAGGTCACTGACTCAGGATAGATGTTCTCAGAACAAAGAGGGGGGAGGCTCAGCACACAGACAGCAAAATTACATTTTTGGCCCCTGAGATAAGTTCAGGTCATACATTATATTAACCTCTTCTATGCCTGTACAGTCGATTTATGCATATACACAGGGGTACACCACTAATGAGGTCAGGTGAGGCGATCGCCTCAGGCAGCACCATATAGGGTCAAGAGGGGACAGTGGAAGGGCCATGGGCAATGAGCGCTTTCATTGTGGCAAAAGGGTTAGGTTAAGAAATTAGCATGGGGGGTGCCGTTTCAGTTTTCGCCTCAGGCAGCATAAAGTCTAGGTGCACCCGTGTATATACCCCTGTGTAAGGTATCTATAGGAAACTGCATTCAAATTGGTGTATTGTATGTTTGTAAAGCTGACTAAGCAATATGTGGCTGCAGGGTCAGACTACACACAGGGTCTGTTTGTAGTCTGTAACCATGGAGACAAAGATCTGGACGGGAGCTGCATACACAAAGGCTAATTGTCAAGTTTCTTAATTTTTTGTTCTTTTTAATTTTTAGATGTATTGGAAGAATATAAATGGCGGCCCACCGTCTGCAACATAGTTAGGCCTCGTGCACACGACCGTATTTTCTTTCTGTGGCCGTTCTGTCTTTTTTGCGGACCGTATACAGAAACATTCATTTCAATGGGTCTGCAAAAAAAAAACGGAAGTTACTCCATGTGCATTCCGTTTCCATATGTCCGTATTTCCGTTTTGCAAAAAAAATAGAACTTTATTTTACGTTTTATATTACGGACAAGGATAGGACTGTTCTATTAGGGGCCAGCTGTTCTGTTCTGCAAAATACGCAATGCACACGGACGTCATTCAGATTTTTTGCAGATCCCTTTTTGTGGACCGGGTTAAAGGGGTATTTCCATCTTAGACAATGGGGGCATATCGCTAGGATATGCCCCCATTGTCTGATAGGTGCGGGTCCCGCGCCTATATCGAGAACGGAGCGGAGAGTGCTGCGCCTGGAGGACCCCAGGTTTCCCGGGATCCGGCCACCACCAGGCGCAGCTACCCGCAACTCCCATAGAAATGAATGGGGGCGCACTGCGCATGTGCGGCCACCGCTCCCATTCATTTTTATGTAGCTGTAGCGGGGAGTACTCGGCTATTTTTGCCAGCCCCATAGAAATGAATGGAGGGCGGTTGCGCCCTCCTTCACTTCGGGGGCTCCGTTCTCGATATAGGTGTAGGTCCCAGCGGTGGGACCCACACCTATAAGACAATGGGGGCATATCCTAGCGATATGTCCCCATTGTCCATGATGGGAATAACCCTTTAATGTTTGAGGATATGGCTAGCGTAAAGTATCGGGCTGAAATCGGATAGTAGAAGGTAACCTGTCACCACCTGGTTAATGATTCCATCAGAAGAAGTATCAGGTTAAAGTAGGAGATGTATTCTGGCTTGACCAAGAGTCTAATGAGCCAAACTAAGGGCATGATAGAGATATGTGCCTGTATTACGCTTGTTTGCAAGGAGTCTAGATATGGAGTTCCAGTAGATTTCCTGCGACTGTAAAGAGGATGCCACCCCCCAGACTGCTGGGAACACCATATAATGCATAGAATACCACCTATGACCTGTATATAACATCTGCCTGCATAGACTAGCACTACATGATATCACTCAGAGATGTATGCAGACATAGGCTGCCCTATACAAAAGTTTGAATACAATTTCTGGGGTCTCAAGGCTTGGAAGGGGCTTGCAATGTATGCAATGAATATTGTTAAGTTTAGGTAAACTAAAAAGCATTAAACATATGTTTTCCATGTGTTGTGCCGTCTGCGCTCTGAATGATATGCCTTGGAGAATGTTTTCTGGAGTATTGTCGTTGGAAGATTCATTGCATATCCCTAGCAACATATGCAGATTTTGCTGAGGATTTTTCCGCAGATTTCATCCTTTGCATTGACTACCAGTGAAAGCTCCGAGACACATATTGATGGGAGGTGATGGTGGAAGTAACTAGTTTATCCTTTTAGGCTACTTTCACATTAGCGTTTTATAATTCCGGTATTGAGTTCCCTTCATAAGGGCTCAATACCGGAATAAAACGCTTCAGTTTTGTCCCCGTTCATTGTCAATGGGGACAAAACTGAGCTGAAGACAATGGAGTGCTCCTAAAAGCATTCCGTTCCGTCTTCAGACCGGAGAACAAACCGCAACATGCTGCGGTCCAGGCATCCGCACCAAGACGGATCCGTCATGATCCCCAATGAAAGTCAATGGGGACGGATCCGTTTGGTGTGACACAATGGTGAACGGATCCGTCCTCCATTGACTTTCAATGGAGTTCATGACGGATCCGTCACCTGCACACATACACACATACAGACACACACATAAACATACATATACACATACATACTTACATGCTCCCGGCAGGTCTCCACAGCGCAGGAGGAGCAGGACGGCGCACACATAGGACGATTCCACCCGGCGCTCAGCAGAGGGCGCTGGGGGAAATCGTCCTATGTGCGCGCCGTCCTGCTCCTCCTGCGCTGTGGAGACCTGCCGGGAGCATGTAAGTATCTACGTGTATACTGTATGTCTGTGTGTATGTACTGTGTGACGTGTGGGGCCGGAGAGCGGTTCCGGCCCCACACATGTCCCTGCGGCAGCACGGATCCGGCGGCAGCATTCCCCTGCCGGATCCGTGCTGCCGCTAGTGTGAAAGAGGCCTTACTTTACTTTACCTTTAGGGTATGGCCACACAGTCAGGTTTCCTGATGCGTTTTGGAAGACAATCATAAAAGAGAAAAATACACAACTATATGTACCACCTTAATCAAGGTCGCCTATTAGATAGGTGTGGCAAAAGTGCACATGAATGCTATTCCCAGGTGTGTGTGCTCCTTCTCTGACTGGTTGCTTATGCACACAGCGGTAACTAGGAGCAGCACACTATATGTGCAGGGTCTGCGGCATAGGTAGGTTTAGAGTAGGACCTGCCTGACCTGAGACCACCTCACACAGATATGTTTTGATCAAAATATATTGGCTAAGAGGCTCAGATTTTATCATTAGAGTAGGGCTTAGTCCATATATTATATTTGCATCTATTGTTCTAGTGCATTATTTTCCGTGATTTTGTAAACGTAGCCTTGTACATCCGAACATCATATCGTGCAGGATGTTTTGTATATTTTTTTTCATGATTTTTATCGGTCTTGAAGGAGTGCGCTTCTCTCCTGGAAGTAGCATTCCTGTGCAATTTTGCCACACCCAGGGGCATAGCTATATAGGGGTGCAAAGGTAGCAGTTGCTACCGGGTCCAGAAGCCTGAGGGGCCCAAAGATCCTTGTCCCGCATAAGAAGACACTGATATTATAGAAAGTGCATGCTGGTCAAGTTACACCTCTGGCTGGAGGGAAGGGGTTAGGTCAAGAATTTGGCATGGGGGGGTTCTGTTTCAATTTTTGCCTTGGCAGCATGAAGGCTATGTGCTCCCTGGCCACAAAGCACTGAGGAAAAGGGGGCCCAACCTGAACTCTTGCACCCGTGCCCATGAGCCTTTAGCTACGCCCCTGGCCCCACCTACACCACAGGTGACCTTGATTAAGGTGGTACATATAGGTGTGTGTGCTCCTCTCATTGGTTGCTGATGCGAACAGAGGTAACTAGGAGTAACAAACTATATGTGCAGGGTCGGCTTTCCTGAACTTAGATGCATAACTGCATAGGTAGGTATAGAGCAGGACCTGTCTGACCTGAGACCACCTTGGCGCTGGGTAGGTGGGCACAGATGTGTTTTGATCAAAATATATTGGCTAAGAGTCTCATGTTTTATCATTAGAGCATTAGAGTGAGGGCTTAGTCCATATATTATGTTTGCATCTATTGTTTTAGTGCATTATTTTCTGTGATCCTCATACAGTCCACCAAAAAAAAATAAAAAAAACAGAACAGACGCGGAAAGAAAATACATTGTGTGCATGAGCCCTAACTGAGTAATTTAAAGTAACAATGCATCTGAGGGAGCTGTAAAACTTCAGGGAAGATACCCACTGACATCAGTTTGTATCTGGGCTCCATACTGTGATACTGTGGAGTTCCTATTTCGGATCCATAGGCACCTTGTGTTCTAGCATAGGGCGCTTCCTTTTGGTGTTCTATACCTGCATAATGTATAAAAACGTCCCACATTTTTATGGATTCCTGGGAGGTACACACTGTCCTATAGGGGTGGCACCGCACAAACAACTCACAACTATGGATGAGGATATTACTCATCATGAAGAATCGTCGTTCCCGTTGAAGCTCTTGAGATAAAAGAGCATCCAGAATTCAATAAACGTCACATGCAGTTGCAATATGTCATTTTGGCTGCAACAGAGCAACAAAAACATCTTCTGTGGAGCCCTAGAATAAAACAAGCAGCATTTCATGTGAAAGGTACACTTTTCATTCAGCGTCTCTTCCTTTAAATGTCACTTCAGTTAATGAGATGATCTGCTGTCAAGAGACTACATTGTAAGGATTTCTAGAGCAGCGCTTTTCCCAGAAGATCCCAGTCTATGCTGAGATGTAGGTTTGGAAGGTGATGAGAGACAATTGGGGCTGGATTAAAGAGGAGGAGAAGGAGGGGACTGGATCAAATTCTGCAGCCCCATGTACAGATGGGGAGGAAGGGAGCCCACAAGAGTGAGCGATAGGTGTGAGAGAGACGCTGACAGATGGGGATGAGACAGACAGGAACGTGTAGGAGACACATCACAGGGGACTGAGGAAATATCTGGAGTCAGCCTGAACAGAAGTTTGAATGGGAATGACAGATTTCTAGAGATGAGGTGGCATGCTCTTCTCTAAGCTGAAAGTCTGAGGCATTAGAGCAGACAGGATGGAGGGAGCTGTTCCCGCAGATATAGGGGAGGCAGGGGAAGAGAATGAGTAATTTGAGGGAGGAACAAAGAAAAGTGCATTCGGGTTCAAGAAAAGTCAGAGGAGACGTATAGACTTCTGGAGTCAAAAACTGTGCTAACCTTGGATCCATCAGCTGGCACCCATGACCATCCATTCAGTTCTTACTTTCTGGCTAGTGCTGGTCACCACCGCCTGGGTGGTGAGAGGTCACCCACAGTGTCTGGATTACAAACCCCCATTTCAGCCCTCAAAACCCCTGGCTTTTTGCACAACTTATTCCTCCTTTGGATGCTGTGATGTAGATAAGGACAAAGCCATTGCCGACAGGTTCCGCTACATCACTGAGTTCCTGGACCACACTGGGGTCAGCGTCTGTGGAGACTACATCCGGAATATCCTGTGCCAGGTACTGAACTTCAGCAGCAATGATCTTCTATGGATCCACTACTAAAAAATATCAGTTATTGTTTTCTTTCACCCCAAATGTAAAAAA
Organism: Rhinella marina; assembly: GCA_900303285.1. Classification (NCBI taxonomy): domain Eukaryota; kingdom Metazoa; phylum Chordata; class Amphibia; order Anura; family Bufonidae; genus Rhinella; species Rhinella marina. Next base: position 136,368 of record ONZH01000082.1, on the reverse strand, counting down.
AATGCCTTCATGTCCTTCTCACACCTTTCTCCTGTTTATCCATCCAGCACTTTCTTTGTATCTTTTAAAATCCCAGCCACTGCCACCCGTCTGTCTTCCCCTCTCGGTCTTATCTACTTGTTAGCTAATATTTGACTTGTCTGCCCTGCTCTCAATGCCCTCTTAAAACAATACTTTCATGCCACTCTCATTTATTTCTCCTGCCCACAGGGTTAATTTTTCATCTATCCCAAAGGAAGCTCCAGATCAAGTTTTATAGACAAAGTTCTTCTACCTCACCCTATATCTGAATTCTCTTCCATGCACAACTTTTTGTCAAATCCCTCATATTCCTCACCACTTTTTTTCTATCATAGGCTTTACACTCTATTAAGGTCCACCCTATTTTTTACTCCTATTCGTAACCCATTGGACACCTCCTTTCTCTACGTTCCTCCTGCTTTCTCACACCTCATTTCCATTGTCTCTTTTATATGTCTCGTGTTGATTCTTCTGCCTCTTTCACCCATCTCCTCTATCCTAACTTCTAGCTTTCTTACCCTGTGGTCTAAACTCATCTATCTGTCTATTTCATGGCTTTTGCTCAGTGAATCTAAACTTCATTCATTTTAAGCACCCTAGCTGCTCCATTAGCCTGCTCTCCATTGTTTCTTGAACTCCCCTCACTTCCCAATAACATCTTTCTCCTTTGAAACTGGCCAAAACCAATAGTTTTGTGACTATGTAGACATATATTACCCATACATGCTTGTATTTTTTCAGGCCCAAATTGGGCAAGATCTGGGTGTATGGAAGAATATTAAGGATATTTCATGGCTTCTTGTGGTCTTTTCATTTAAGGCTTATGCTGAATGTATTGTTGCAGACCCATCTTCTCTCATGGGGATCTTTCCTTACATTTGTTCCTCATCTGTTTTCCTTAGATGTCCACCATCCTCCTCTTCCACCCCTTCTACCCCTCTCTCTCCTCCTCCTCCGCTTCCTCCTAAAGCAACTCCTTCCCCTGTTTCTTTTCCCACATTTAATAGCAAGCGACTCCATCCTGTCTGCCTGACCCCTACTGGTCCTGTCCCTCTCCCCTCCTTTCTGTCCCAGTCACTGCATGTCTCCTTGCAGCTTTAGTTCGTACTTTTCCATTCTTGACATTGGTTTGAAGACTGTGAGACCTTTGTAAGACTGTGTACATGATGCACCATGTAATAAAGTAATTTGTTTTTGGTTTCATTCAGACACCAGGGATAATTAATGATCTTCCCCAATCTTCCACTACGTTTTCCTGCAGCTCCCAGGCAGGCAGAACAGATTGTAAGGTTAATATTACAGCTGGCGTCCGGACAGGGAATTCTGCATATGTGAGAGGAAGCAGCACAAGGCTCCATTGTGGTCTTCACGGAAACCCCTTGTGAGAGGATGAGAGGAAACTATGTCTGGGAGCCAAATATATACACAGGGGCCAGAGACTAGAGAAAGAGGCTGATGACCTGGGAAGGGGGGGGACCCCTGCAGGCAATGTGACCAGTAACAAGTGTTTGCTTCCTAGTATTTCTATTATAAGCGCAGGTCCCATAGTTTCTTCTACTCCATGTTTGCCTGTACCTCCAAGAAAAACTGTGTCACAATTCCAGCACTTTAACAATAGCAACCACATAATATATGAGATGTACCTACACCTGTTACATCAAATACCTGCATAATACATTGTCTATATGCAAATTTATCAATTTACTAGCAAACAAATGTCATTTTCATACCATAAAGACAGACAATGCAGCTACAGTACTACATTTGACACTCAAGCTGATGCCATGTTCCTCATGGTTCATGTGAACCTGTGCTGGCCTCCCACCCTCCACAACCATGACAAAGTTAATAAGTAATGTAGATGGGAACTGTTTAAAGGTCTCATTGCCCCTTTCTCCTACATGGGATGAAAATAAGAAGCTGAAAACAAGTCACGTGACCTTCTGTATCTTGGGAGATGGGTGGTGAGGGTTGGTTCCTCAACCAACACTTGCCCCCCCATGATGTCTGTAAACCTGTGCTGAGCTCCCACCCTCCAGACCCATGGCAAGGTTAATAAGTAATGCAGATAGGAACTGTCTAAAGGTCCTATTGCCCTTTTCATCCTACTTGGGATGGGAATAAGAAATTGCAACCAAGCAACTTGGCCTTTTGTATCTTGGAAGATGGGGCTGAAGGTTGGTTTCTCAACCAACACTTGTCCACCATGGTTGATGTGAACCTGTGCTGGCCTCCCACCGTCCTGAACCGTGGCAAGGTTATAAATAATGGAAATGGAAAGTGTCCAAAAGTCACATTCCCCTTTTCTCCTATATGGGATGGGAATAAGAAGTTGCAACCAAGTAACATAGCCTTCTGTATCTTGGGAAATTGGGGTAAGGGTTGGTACCTCAATGAACACTTGTCTCCAATGGCTGGTGTGAAACTGAGCTGGCCTCCCACCCCCAGAACCATGGCAAGGTTATAAGTAATGGATATGGGAAGTGTCCAAAAGTCACATTGCCCTTTTCTCCTAAATGGGATAAGAATAAGAAGAAACATAGCCTTCTGTACCTTGGGAGATGGGGATAAGGGTTGGTTCCTCAAAGAACACTTGTCTCCCATGGTTGGTGTGTACCTGAGCTGGGATCCCACCCTCCAAAATGTTGGCAAAGTTAATAAGTATTGGAGAATGGAACTGTCCAAATGTCACATTACCCTTTTCTCCTACATTGGATAGGAATAGGAAGTTGCAACCAAGCAAAGTGGCCTTCTATATATACAGAGACAGTTCCTCAACCAAAACTTGGTCTCAAAAAGTTTTCATTGTATAGTCATGGTACACCTATAAACTCCATAATAAGCTGGTTTCATCTTATTTTCTAGGAATGTTCACCCTATGCAGCCCATTTATATGATGCAGAAGATGCCAACACTCCTCTCCGCGACCTCCCTGGTCTATGTGGTAATTACTGTACAGAATTCTGGTTCCGGTGCCGGTCTACACTAAGTCTGATCGTTGAGGACCAAGACTTTTCAGCTATAGAAAGTGATGTTGTTAAATTCTGTCGTCTCCTGACAATAGACGATGTAAATTATTGTTATCCCAATGTCTTGACGAATGCAGAACTAAACTCTGGCCTTGGGAACATGCAGGAGGATGAAGATGGATGTCTTCAGTTGTGCTTACAAGAAAAAGCCAACGGACTACGTAATCCAGTTGCTATGGTGCACGCCAATGATGGAACCCACCGCTTCTTCATAGCAGAACAAATGGGCTATGTATGGGTCTATCTCCCAAATGGTTCAAGAGTGGACAAACCTTTCCTTAATGTTTCCAAAGCTGTACTTACGTCCCCTTGGGCAGGAGATGAAAGGGGATTTCTGGGTATTGCTATGCACCCCAATTTTCGACACAATGGAAAATTTTATGTTTACTACTCTATCTATGCAAAGAAGGAGGAGAGGATACGAATTTCTGAGTTCCACGTATCTACTGAAGACATGAACATGGCGGATCACAAATCTGAACGGTATTAGGGAAGGGTGGGAGAAACTTTTCTATTCATTAGTGCCCCTAAATGGTTATAATCCTGGATACAACATGAATATCAACTAATTTAAAGAAGAACTCCCGCAAAAATTTTTATTCTCTGACCTGTTAGAAAGGTGCATGATATAATCTATAGTGAATGTCATTTTCTTATCAAATAATGTAATTGTGAGTAATAACCTCTCTTCTTATTGTAGCTGGGTCATGTGACCAACTCCCTGACCTCCAACTGACCCAGGACAGGAAGCCAGTCACTGCTCTATTCATTCCTATGAGACTGAAAGTGAGGCTCCCATAGGAATCCATAGAGAATTAGACTTCCTGTCCACACATAAGGTGCTGTGTGAGTTGGTGGGTCTAATTCCTAGGCACATGACACAGATAAGAAACTTCAGGATTATATAAGTCAAAAATATAGACACTGGTAAGAAAATGACATTCACTACAGATTACATCATGTACATTTCTAGCAGGACATGGAATAAAAATTTTTGCGGGAGTTCTTCTTTAATTTTTAAAAGAATCAGGAGAGTTTTCATGTGACCATAGAGTCCATCAGGCAACCCTAGGTGACCACTATGTGGCTATGCTTCCCAATCCCATATAGTTAACATGCATCCACTTATATTATGGCTATAGCTTATAGAGGGTGATGAGGTCTGTTTTTTCTCCACAAGAGTGCCACTCATGTCCATTGGCTGTGTTGATATTGCAGCCCCCATTCAAGTGGTAGCGTGGTGAACCATGTCTGGAGACACATCAGTGAAGTGGACATATGCACAGACCATGCACTTCACTATCTATTTGATACTACCATATACTCAAATAATTTGGACTTTCCAGCATAAGAATGACCACAGCTGTGGTATGTGGCCAGTCCTTTAGCCATTAAACCCTGTGTTTACCTCATCTGGTATTTGACAATTGCAGAGTATGGTCTGATTTATATCCAAAGGTAATCCGAGAGGAGGAATGTGACGGAACTGTTTCCATATTAATTGTCTGTCTGGATGTAATAGTATACTTTGTGGTGAGGAGTTTGTGTATACTGGGCAGGAAGGGAGGATGTAGGGACAGCTCAGTATGCACGTACGCCATACACGATACCCTTGCACCGCCTCTTTTTGTGGATGGACTTTAGAGATCACTTACTGAATTTTGAAGAAAAAGTTAAAGGGGTTGTCTCACTTCAGTAAGTTGCATTTATCATGTACAGAAAGTTAATACAAGCCACTTACTAATGTATTGTTATTATCCATATTGCTTTCTTTGCTGGCTGGATTCATTTTTCCATCACATTATATGCTGCTCGTTTCCATGGTTACAGAACACCCTGCAATCCATTAGTGGTGGTCGTGCTTGCACACTATAGGAAAAAGCATCAGCCTTTCTGGTGGCCGGGACCATGGGAGTTCACATTGGCTAGTGCTTTTTCCTATAGTGTGCAAGCACAACCACCACTGATGGATTGCAGGGTGGTCGTAACCATGGAAACGAGCAGTGTATAATGTGATAGAAAAATGAATCCAGCCAGCAAAGGAAGCAAATATGGACAATCACAATACATTAGGAAGTGCCTTGTATTAACTTTCTCCACATGATAAATGCCACTTACTGAAGTGAGACAACCCCTTTAATACAATGCAGCCAGAAACCAAGTGATTTATAGGGCATTTGGAGATAGACCTTATTACTATTGTTTTTGTCTCTTCAGTCAGGGCCACCATAAGAAATATCCATATGGACAAATATCCATGGCCTCCATCTTTCACCCATTAGCGTACATCACGTTGCACTTTTCAGCCCCATAGTCCCACTGAATTTGATCATCACTCACTGAAGCCTATAGTACACACATCTGCGAAATGAAGGGCACTATGTTGAGAACCTGGTCGCACCCAATTCCTAATAAATTTAACAATTTAATTTTATAAGTGAATTTTTGTATGAGACTGTTGGCTAGCAACCCTAAGACAGAAGGTCCTTATTTGCCTGGGCCCCTAACAGCAGTGCCTTCTTTACTACTCTGACACCAACCTGTATTATAGTATGGAAAAACGCATACAAAACTACGTGTGTAGACATTAAGGGGTTGTCCACTGTGGACAATCCCATTTTTATTAGAATGGACACCTGACGGCACACTGATCACCTAGTATTCCAGCGATCAGCGGCAGAGGAACCCCACACCAAGAGTTCAGTTCAACTGCAGCGCCACCACAGGGGAAGTGAAGCATTACACATTTCCCATTGAAGTCAATGAGATGTCTATGTAATGTATGACTGTGTCAGGTCCTCCAGAGAAAGGGAAGCTCTCTGTAGCCACTCTCAGCTCTGAGGTTCTTGAACAAGACACCCCCTCTACTACCTTAGAAGTCCCTGAGAATATTAGAAAATGAATTGTTTAAACCATGTGATATAATTACACATCATCTACATATGGGCTGATACGATCACATGATACATTCCTTGACCTAAAGATTATGCAAATGTTATATATTACCCTAGATAACCTAATATGTCTGTTCCCTAGAGTTATCATAGAGGTCACGGAGCCTGCATCTAATCACAACGGCGGCCAGATCCTGTTTGGAGTAGATGGATATTTGTACATATTCACTGGGGATGGTGGACGAGCTGGAGACCCATTTGGAGATTTTGGGAATGCCCAAAACAAGTGAGTACAATTATTCCTCCATTATGAATACTAAATAAATAGTTAGAACCTATTAACTGTAAGTAACAGAAAACGGGAGATGGGAAGAGAAACATCTACAGTTTTATATAGAACCTTTGGTACCCCCAGGAAATTGAATGTATCCTATGGAGGCAACGGATACAAACACAAGGGCTTACGTAGAGGGGACAGAGGGGCTTCAGTCACTTACTCAGGTGTCTGAAGAGGCTCAATGGCCACAAAAGGGATCACAACATAACTGTGCAATGTGATAGTTGACGGACCCCATTGCAGGTATTGGATTAGGGTTCAGAAGCTTCAGCATGAAGATATATTTGGCAATAAATATATTTGCTTCTTATTGAATAAGGAAAGGCCATGAAGGGATATATCCCCATATATTGCAGATCTTCCGTCCTCATGTGTGTGTCTATTAACAGGTCCTCTCTCCTGGGCAAAGTTCTACGCATTAACGTGACAGGGAATGACAAGGGTCCACCATACCGAATACCAATTGACAATCCCTTTCTGAGAGACCGTAAAGCAAGACCAGAGGTCTTCGCCTATGGTGCCAGGAACATGTGGAGATGTTCAGTGGACAGGGGAGATCCAATCACCAGGAAGGATCGCGGACGCATTATTTGCGGTGATGTGGGCCAGAACAAATTTGAGGAGGTGGATCTCATCCAGAAGGGAGGCAATTATGGCTGGAGAGCGAAGGAAGGGTTCTCTTGTTATGACAAAAAGTTGTGTAACAATGCTTCACTTGGTAAGTGACTTCAAACTGGATGGTAACCTACTGGTTTGTCAAGGATAGCTGTGTGCCCGAAGAACTTGGGGTTGTCTCATGTTGCCTTTTGTAGCCGAGATGGGAAAAACCCACAGTAAGTGCCAACCCGTGAAAGGCTGAGATGGGACAACCCCTTTAAAGGAATTATGTGGGATTAGAAATATGTGGCTGCTTTCCTGTAAAAACTGTTGAGCAACATTTGGGTCATATGCAAAGCATATGGAGATGAATGGGCTGGCTCAGCCCACGTACATCATAAATTAGCCAACGCTCACTTACACCTAAGAACAGGATATCATAGACCAAGGGTCGTCCACCTTCAGCACTCCAGCCTCCGTGAAATGACAACTCCCAGCAAGTGCATTTGCTTGGCTGTCTGAGAATGGGGAATTCTGGGAGTTTGCTGATCCCTGTGATAGACTTTCACAAATGGTTTGGGCTTTGAAGTGTATTGAATGTCTGGAGATATGCCCAGTATAGTTAGCTAATATATTCCAGAGATTCACGCAATTCAGTTCGTATATTTTCTGAACGGATCCAACAAAGTCATCTGTCATAAAGAGTCATGGAAAAATATTTCCTAAATCTGGAGAGGATTACACAACCTATCCACTAGTATCTTAGTGTATAATGTATCCTGACTGATCCACATCACTGGTAGTCACCACATCTGTATATCACATGAAGAGTCTTCAAAAACAGTTTCAGTTTTCCCCTGATATCCAGACCTCTCATTTACCTATTTCAGATGATATTTTACCAATATTCGCCTATCCACACTCACTCGGGAAGTCAGTGACCGGAGGCTATGTCTATCGTGGATGTCAGATGCCCAATCTTGTAGGACGTTACATCTTCGGAGATTTCATGAGTGGGTGAGGATAACTATCACTTACTCTACCGCAGATTACATGGCACTCATGTTGTCATAGGCGCCTCACAATGTGGCTTATATATCATGGTGCTGCTCACAACATCAATAGTAGGAAAACACTATGTCTACAGCTCTTTTATAGACCTATGTATCTCCATGGTGGCTGGTTACAAAAATCGTACGAACGATCGTACTTCCGTTCATGTTTCAGATGTTGCTGACTTCTTACCGACACACATTTGGTAGGTTACCAAGAAGTAATGAACAATAGATGGTAACAGACTGTGGAATCAGACTACACAATGTTTTTTGTAGTTGTTACCGTGGAGACACATAGGTCTGCATAGGAGCTATAGACACAAAAGTAGATTGTTAAATTAAACTACTTGAAAAGTTGAGTCATTTTTCATTTTAGATGCAAAGGAGCAATACAAAAATATATTTTTGGAAATTTAAACAATTCCAGCCAATTTTAAAATTCACATTGTACAATTCACTTTGGGATTCTGTAACAGGCATATATGAATAAAGTCCGCCCCACAGACTTGATGTTCAAGGGGTTGTCCAAGATTTTCATATTCATGGATCAGTTGGGGTCTGACACCCGGCACCCTTGCCAATCAGCTGTTTGAAGAGGTCACGGCATTCCGGTGAACGGTGCAGTCTCTTCCTAAACCAGTGACATCATGTTCATCAGTCACATGATCTAGGCACAGCTCAATCCCATTGAAATGAATATGGCTGACCTGTGATACCAAGCAGTGCCTCTATCCAATGGATGGCCCTGTGCTTAGTAAGCTGAGAAGAGGCCTTAGTGCTCACTGGGCGCCATGGCCTCCTCAAACAGCTGATCGATGGGGTACGGGAGTTGGAGCCCTGCCAATATGATATTGATGACTTATCCTAAGCATAGGTTATCAATATTAAAGGGGTTGTCTTATCTCAGACAATGGGGGCAAATCTCTAGAATATGCCCCCATCTTCTGATAGATGCGGGTCCCGCACCTATATCGGGAACGGAGCCCCGAAAGTGGTGGAGGGCACACCCGCCCTCTATTAATTTTCTATGGGGCCGCCGAAAATAGCCGAGCACTGGCTTGGCTGTTTCCATCGGGTCCATAGAAGTGAATGGGAGCGGTGGTCGGTAATGCGTGGTCCGCTCCCATTCACTTCTATAGGGAGAGCGCTTGGTGGTGACCGGACCAGAGTCCTACAGTCACCGACTTTGCAGGGCTCCGTTCCTGATATAGGTGCAGGTCTCAGTGGTAGGACCCGCACCTATAAGACAATGGGGGCATATCCTAGCGATATGCCCCCATTGTCTGAGATGAGACAAACCCTTTAAGCACACGGACAACCCCATTTAAATACACACAAATCTCCATGCTGCCGATTATCAATATGTGTTATATTTTCTTACTTTGTTCCAGACGACTAATGTCTTTGAAAGAGGAGAAGGATGGGAAGCAGTGGAACTACACAGAAATCTGTATGGGATCCGGTCAGACCTGCAACTTCCCTAAACTAATCAATGCCTACTACCCTTATATCATATCATTTGGAGAAGACGAGGCAGGTAACATGTTATAGGTATATACATATGGTATGCTATATCTAAACTCATAGGAAATATAGTATAAGCAGTCACCCTTGGGTCTTAGTGCTAGGCCCAATATAAATTGAACATAGTAGGTGGGAGACCCTGTTACAGATTTAGCTTTGTGTCCCAGGAGTTTCAAGTTAGGCCCTTGAATAGTAGGAGCATAAATTTAAATGACAATATAAAATATGAGGGAACTATTGTTATCAAGCATAATAGCTAAAGGCGAGCACATAGACGATATAACGTGGCTATAGGGAGTTTGCATAGTAAAAGAAGTACAGTCATGGCCAAAAGTTTTGAGAATGACACAAATATTATATTTTCACATGATCTGCTGCCCTCTGGTTTTTATGTGTGTTTGTCAGATGTTTTTATCACATACAGAAATATAATTGCAATCATATTATGAGTAACAAAAGCTTATATTGACAGTTAGAATGAGTTAATGCAGCAAGTCAATATTTGCAGTGTTGACCCTTCTTCTTCAGGACCTCTGCAATTCTCCCTGGCATGCTCTCAATCAACTTCTGGACCAAATCCTGACTGATAGCAGTCCATTCTTGCACAATCAATGCTTGCATTTTGTCAGAATTTGTAGGTTTTTGTTTGTCCACCCGTCTCTTGATGATTGACCACAAGTTCTCAATGGGATTAAGATCTGGGGAGTTTCCAGGCCATGGACCCAAAATCTCTCTGTTTTGTTCCCTGAGCCATTTAGTCATCACCTTTGCTTTATGGCAAGGTGCTCCATCATGCTGGAAAAGGCATTGTTGATCGCCAAACTGCTCTTGGACGGTTGGGAGAAGTTGCTCTCGGAGGACATTCTGGTACCATTCTTTATTCATGGCTGTGTTTTTAGGCAAGACTGTGAGAGAGCCGATTCCCTTGGCTGAGAAGCAACCCCACACATGAATGGTTTCAGGATGCTTTACAGTTGGCATGAGACAAGACTGGTGGTAGCGCTCACCTCGTCTTCTCCGAATAAGCTGTTTTCCAGATGTCCCAAACAATCGAAAAGGGGATTCATCAGAGAAAATGACTTTAGCCCAGTCCTCAGCAGTCCACTCCCTGTACCTTTTGCAGAATATCAGTCTGTCCCTGATGTTTTTTTCTGGAGAGACGTGGCTTCTTTGCTGCCCTCCTTGAGACCAGGCCTTGCTCCAAGAGTCTCCGCCTCACAGTGCGTGCAGATGCACTCACACCTGCCTGCTGCCATTCCTGAGCAAGCTCTGCACTGCTGGTAGCCCGATCCCGCAGCTGAAACACTTTTAAGAGACGGTCCTGGCGCTTGCTGGTCTTTCTTGGGCGCCCTGGAGCCTTTTTGGCAACAATGGAACCTCTCTCCTTGAAGTTCTTGATGATGCGATAGATTGTTGACTGAGGTGCAATCTTTCTAGCTGCGATACTCTTCCCTGTTAGGCCATTTTTGTGCAGTGCAATGATGACTGCACGTGTTTCTTTAGAGATAACCATGGTTAACAAAAGAGAAACAATGATGCCAAGCACCAGCCTCCTTTTAAAGTGTCCAGTGGTGTCATTCTTACTTAATCATGACAGATTGATCTCCAGCCCTGTCCTCATCAACACCCACACCTGTGTTAATGGAGCAATCACTGAAACGATGTTAGCTGGTCCTTTTAAGGCAGGGCTGCAATGATGTTGAAATGTGTTTTGGGGGATAAAGTTTATTTTCTAGGCAAATATTGACTTTGCAAGTAATTGCTGTTAAGCTGATCACTCTTTATAACATTCTGGAGTATATGGAAATTGCCATTATAAAAACTGAAGCAGTAGACTTTGTAAAAATTAATATTTGTATCATTCTCAAAACTTTTGGCCATGACTGTACAGTCTAACATGCCATGAGAAGCAATTGGAAACTGAAGCGATAAAATTGCAGGAAATGGTCAGTGGTAAGTTGTTATTTATGGGGGAAACTGGCAGCAAGTGTTCATTTCACCCGCAGCACCTCTGCAGGTGAAATGAAGAATTACATGGTGACCATTTACATCTGTTGCCAGGTCCTCCAGAGAGGGAGAGACTCTTTGCAACCGCTTTCAGATACAATTAATTGTTGGAGGTCCTGAAAGAAGGATCCCCCTACTAACTGAAATAGGGTAATTGAAAAAGAATTGAACACCAGTCAATTCTCATGACCAGTGATGAAACCATCAGGACCAATATGGCGTGTGCCAAATCAGAGACTAGCCAATGCTTTTGTCAGACCAGGCACATTTCAACCTCAATATCTTCCTCATGTCAATGAATTTTGACTTTTGGAACATGGAGGACGTGAACTCATCACAAGACGTTAGAGTAAAAAATTACGTATTAATTGTCCATCTTTTTTCTTCTCTTTGAAGGTGAACTGTACTTTTTGTCCACGGGAACGCCCAGTGCAGCAGTAGCAGCAGGAGTCATGTACAAAATAGTGGACCCATCAAAGTAATATTCTACTTATATCTACTATATATGAGTCAGTGTTGGACACAGAGGGTTAAAGTTGAATTTATGGGAAAAGAAGGTAGAAATCATATCTTATAGTGTCCATATATTTGGTCCTTCTGCTGCTATGGACCATTTAAGACATACATATTTATGGTAGTCCCTGGTGCTGGTAGACTAAGGCATCATGCACACTACTACATTGAGGATAAATGTATGGATGTGGACTGTGATTAGCCCATACTGTACCTCCATAGATCTCCAATTCTATAATGAGGAACCAATATATTTTCTCATTTGCTTGTTTCTTTTTACCCCCCTAGTAGTATTACATCTAGGAAAGAATGGGCCACCATGTGGTAATACAGACCCGTGATGCTTTACACTGGCTTTACACTAGTAATTGGTGGAGAGTTAACCAGCCAAATAAGCAAGAGTTCAAAAATGATCAATAAATGACTTATAGGAAAATGTTCCTTCTCTTACCACAAACCTCCTCCTCTTCATCTTCTACGAGAAAATAAAAAGACATTGTTCACCATTGAGAGGGTTCAGGGGCAGGACAAGGCCTCTTCATTGGCGTTTTCTTACAACCCCAGCCTGTCTTGGAGACTTCCTAATTGTCTTACCAGCAATGCAGATACATTTTCTCCTCTGAGCCGTCTTCTTCTCATTTGTCTTAACAGAAGAGCTACTCCAGGCAAATGTGCATTTAATCCTCGATCTGTCCCTGTCAAAGGAAAACTGGTGGATTTCTATCCAAAGCAAAGTGAGTAATGGTCTGTAGGACAATATCCAGACACAGGTGCAGTCATGTTGTATGTGTTTGTCTTTCCCCATCAGCTGGAAATGGCTGCAAGATGAAAAGCGAGATGTTTCCTAAGGCCATTAACTTGGTCAAAAGATATCCACTGACTGATGCAGAAATGGGTTAACTCTTTATTTTTCTCCACAGAACTCATTCTAAAGTCTAAAACTATGACAACTGAGTCCACTCCAACCTCAAGCTCGGCCAGATTGCATGACACAACCAGATTCAGCACAACATTAAAACCTCACTTTACTGCTACATCTCCTGCAAGCACAAGGAGAATGACTACCCCTGGATATGTTACAGCTGCCCCTGTCCCTAAGCCAACAACGCCAAGGAAAGGGGTAACACCAGTCCCAAAGACGGAGAAAAGTTTAGTAACTATGGCTAAGAAAGGAGGAAAGGTTTCTGTGTCCTCCCGGCCTACAAGTCAATGGATTCCCACCAAAGGTTGGCGGAGTGAACTAAAAGAGGTCTTCATCACCACCAATAAAGGAAGATCACACTCAACCTTTACTCCCACCCAGGGAACGTCCCACTCAAGGTACACGTCCTACTTAAAGACCACATCCCCAGCTCCTACAAGAAGAACCATGGCAGGAAGTAAGACTACAGGCAAGAAAGGCCCAGGGGTAAAACGGAAGAAGAAAGTCTTGAAGAAGCAAAAAGTAAAGATCATGAAGAAAATTAAACATGGGACTGTCCGTCTCGTCAATGAAGATAAAAAACCTGACCGAGGAAGGGTGGAGATCCACATAAATGGAGAATGGGGGACCATCTGCAATGACAGATTTGACAGCAAGGCAGGCTCCGTGGTGTGCAGGCAGTTAGGTTACCCCCATGTATTGAAGGTTTCCAGAAAAGCAGAATTTGGGGAGGGCAAGGGATTGAGAATTCTACTGGATGAGGTGAAATGTCATGGGTGGGAGAAAACCCTTTTGGAGTGCCGAAGGTCGAAGATCGGGGAACATGACTGTGCCCACGATGAGGATGTTGGGTTGGTGTGCGGGATGGAGGACAGACACTGGGATGAAGACCTATGAACATAGAGAATAACTTTTTGATTTCTTTTTCCCAAGATTTCTAGAACAAAACTCAAGTCCACCTCTTTTGAAGGTTTTCTTCGACAGGAATCTTCTTTCTGAACTAACCATGAGATAGGTTAAAGACCTTCATGAACCAGAGTGATGACCATGGATAGGTCATTAAAGGGGTTTTCAGGAGTTTTCATATTGATGGCCTATCCTCAGGATAGGTCATCAATATAAGATCAGTGATGGTCCAACTCACAACACCCCCACCGATCAGCTGTTTGAGGATGCTGCGGTGCTCTCAGGAACTTTGGTGTGCGCTGTGGCCTCCTTACAGCTTACCAAGCACAGTGCCATCTAATTGATAGTGGATGTGCTTGGTATTGCAGCCCAACCCACTTCACTTTAATGAGACTGAGCTGTGCCAAGGCCATGTGACTGATGAATATGATGTCTCTGGTCTAGGAAGAGACCTAAGTACTCATGTGGTGCCACAGTCTCTTTGAACAATTGATCGGCTGGAGTGCCAGGTGTCAGACCGCCAGGGAACTCATATTGATGACCTATCCTGAGGATAGGCCATCAATATGAAAATTCCAGAAAACCCCTTTAAAGTGGAAGCTGTGCTTTTACACGGAGAGGTGTCATGAATCATGATGCTACTATTCGAAAGGTGGTAAATGTCCTCAGCTGGGCTCAGGGCATTGCTACTTCCAGCTCAACCATGGTATATACAGTATAACTCACTGTAACATGCACCCATTGGTAATGCAGCAGGTCTGCACTTTCTTCTCTTTTTTTTTCCATCTGCTGGACTGGTGTTTTTGTTTCTTTTTGCTGATGAAAGCAGAGATAAGAAATATATATGACCCCCCCCCCCCCAAGTCTCCGACTCTCCTGTCACATGATGCACGCTCAGCGTAGTTCGGTCTGACTAAAGGAAAGCTGCAGATGACTCAGCTGTTTCCACAGTGCGTGGCTGGGGTGCCAGTCACATGTCAGCTGCAGGCTACTGTGCGTCCTGGTGTGCACTCCGGATTTCTGCACTGGATGCTGTGGTGACAAAGTGAACAAGTTGTCCTCTTGCTGGAATAAAATGAATAGTCAGCTGAACAATCGGAGAAGTCATTGTTTTATTTTTCCCCACTCCGGAGGAGGTTGCGTGGCCCCGACAATCACATGGGATTGCATAGATACTAATAGCAAAAGTGGGTTTTCCCACTAAAGTAGTGGCATGACCCATTGACTCATCGAGGGGATAGGACTGCCAGGACCGCTGCAAATCCTTAGTATTAAGAGGGCTGTTATGCTAAAAACCCGGGGCGTAACAAATAACTCATGGGCCCCATAGCAAAACTTGGACTGGAACCAAGCTCAACCATGACTGCTTTCAGCAGTGAGTTCAGAAAAGTTTATGATTGGTTTCTCTAATGCACAGGGCTAATGCACACAGTGATGTCACAGTACAGGGTGAGTGGGATAATGCATGCACTAATGTAATAATAGTGGCATAATGTACATACTGATTGCATTATCCCATTATAATTACATCACTATGTACATTATTCCACTATTACATTAATCATTACATCATTATCCCTGTACTGTGACATCACTGTGTACATTTTACCACTATTATTAATTCACTGTCTGCGTTATCCCATTATAATTATGACAGTGATGTAATAATAGTAAGAAAATGCACACAGTGATATCACAGTACAGGGGTAATGTACACAGTGGTGTCACAGTATAGTTGTAATGTACACCGTGATGTCACAGTGCAGGGGTAATGTCCACAGTGATGTCATAGTATAGGGGTAATGTACACCGTGATGTCATAGTGCAGGGGTAATGTCCACAGTGATGTCACAGTGCAGGGGTAATGTACACAGTGATGTCACAGTATAGGGGTAATGTACACCGTGATGTCATAGTGCAGGGGTAATGTACACAGTGATGTCATAGTAAAGGGGTAATGTACATAGTGATGTCATAGTGCAGGGGTAATGTACACAGTGATGTCACAGTGCAGGGGTAATGTACAGTGATGTCACAGTGCAGAGGTAATGTACACAGTGATGTCATAGTACAGGGGTAATGTACACAGTGATATCACAGTGCAGGGGTAATGTCCACAGTGATGTCACAGTACAGGGGTAATGTACACAATGATGTCACAGTGCAGGGGTAATGTACACAGTGATGTCACAGTATAGGGGTAATGTACACAGTGATGTCACAGTATAGGGGTAATGTACACAGTGATGTCACAGTGCAGGGGTAATGTACACAGTGATGTCACAGTATAGGAGTAATGTACACAGTGATGTCACAGTGCAGGGGTAATGTACATAGTGATGTCACAGTATGGGGTAATGTACAAAGTGATGTCACAGTATAGGAGTAATGTACACAGTGATGTCACAGTGCAAGTGTAATGTACATAGTGATATCACAGTGCAGGGGTAATGTACACAGTGATGTCACAATACAGGGGTAATGTACACAATGATGTCACAGTATAGGAGTAATGTACACAGGGTAACATATGGTAACCATGTCAATCAATGGAAAATTTAGAATGAGAACACAGTCAGTTTTGTATGCCACCTTACATACATTTCACCAGTAACTGCACCTTTTGAGTTGAGATGGGCCAATTAGTTGCTGGGCCCCATAGCACCTGCTAGGTCTGGTAGCTCGGTAGTTACACCCATGTCTGTGGCACCTTTGTGGATCTCTTCTGCTCCTATCTATTCACTTGAATGGGTCTGCACTGCAGTTCTCTATGCATTGCGAAGACAGGAGCATCACTTTGTAGGAAAAATGCCAATAAATGCCATTTCCCCTATCAGTCTCTGCATGGAAGATGGGAATACCCGGGTACATACAGATGCAGCAGAAGTGAGTTTGTATTTTGGCGATGTGATTTGCCATAGGAATGCAGGTAAATCTTAGTTAAAAGGGGTTGTCTGTTTAAGTCAGCCCCTGAAGCTAGTTGATCTCTTACTCATGCCTGGTAGCAGCTTATCCCCCTCTTCCTAGGCCACAGGCATGCTTTTCCCACATGCATGCTTGTCAAAGCCGAGTGCAGATGTGTATGAGGAAGCCAGGAGACATAATTATCCAATGTGTATGGCCACTTTTAGTAATAGCGTGATTATTCAGATGAAACACAGTATTTTGAAAGACCAATCATAGGGCTACGTCTGTGATGGCTAACCTCCGGCACTCCAGCTGTGGTAAAACTACAACTCCCAAGATGCACACTTGCTTGGCTGTTCTCATAACTCCACAGAAATGAATAGAGCATGCTGGGAGTCATAGTTTCACCACAGCTGGAGTGCTGGAGGTTAGCCATCACTAGGCTACAACCTCCTGGCCAGAGGAATAGTGTGAGGTCCAGTGTAAGAACTCAGCTCTAGAGCACCACCTAGTGGAAGAATGTCCATATTACAAAAATAGGCAAAGATCAAGCCTAGAAAGATGACTTCTACAGTCAGCTGTGAATAACACCCTTCCCTCAAGCTCCACTTACTCTTAAATTAAAATATTAATTTTTTTTTAATCACATATTACACAAAAGGATCCAGGCTACATCCAGAAATATGAGCTAACTCATCATTACTGTGTGACCCAGTTTTCCGTGATGGGGCCCCATGAGTGACAGATGCTAAGCAGAGGCAGATGTCCACAGAAAAGTCAGTCAGACAAGTTGGATATTTTCATTTGTTGGGTGCAGTAGTTGGTATACTTGAAAACGATAGGTCGGCTGCAGTAGACATGGAGATCCCATCAACATTCGCTGAACAAGGCAGAAATTAATCTGTGCAATTTTTCATTTAGAATTTCATTAAATTTCAATAATCCATTAACATACTCACCTATTCTCATGGATTGTTCACAAATGACTTGAAATAAGTGAGCTCTACCAAACACCTGACAAGCTGGAAGTCACCACTAGGTGGCGCTGGCTGCATGTTTACTTATGTGGCCTCTATTGACTTCAATGGGGAAGACAGCCAGAATGTTATCATTGAATTTGATGCTGGCACGCTTTGTGGAAGGTAGGGGAACACATACACCAGTCTATGTCCATAGATAATGCAGTTTTTTTTCCCCCAAAATGTCAGCAATTATTATTGAAATATTGTCAATATGTCCCCAACTAATGTGCATTTAACCAGTTCAAGACTGGACCATTCCCCCTCCCAGGCGCATTGTCCGTTCTTTATAGCCATAACATTTTTTTATTTTTTATTTTTTCATTTTGTTTCAGTAAACAATTTTTGCCATTTTTTGGGGAATACATGGGGCCACATTTTTTTTATCTATTTTTTGTTATATATATTATAACTTTTTTATATAGTCTTTATATTTTTATTTATTTTACACTTTGTGCTGCTATAAGGTCATACAAGACTTTTGAGGGACATTATTTTTTTTTACATTCACACGTCCGAGTCTGTGCTGAAATCCATAAGCAGGTGGTCAGTGATGCATCCGTGAAGCTGTCCGTGAAGGATCCGTGTTGGCTCCGTGTGTCCGTTTTTTGCTCTCCGTGTTGCATCTGTGTTTCACTGACACTGAACAGCTGAAAAATAATTTTCAAAGCATCTCGCATCTCTTCTTAATAATCCATGAAACACGGATGTAACACAGATGGCATCCATGTTACATCCGTGGTTTTCACGGGCCCATAGACTATAATGGATGTGATGCATTCGTGAACATGGACAAAATAGAGCATGCATCCATGCTAAAAACACGGGACCACGGACCGTGCCAAAACACTGATGTCTGAATACACACATTAAAATGAATGGGGATGTGTGCTGTCCGTGGAGAACATGTACAGCACACGTCCGTGAAACACTGACGTGTGAATTAGGCTTTGTCCTGTAACTGGGGCTGACATAGTAGTCCTAGTTACAGGGGGAATACTGCCCCTAGAAAGGTTGTACATCGCAGTACAACCTCACTGTAGAGCTGATCTGGGTTTGCTAAGACCCAGCAGCTCATGCAGACTCTAGGCCCCCAGCAATTACATGATCGCTGGGACCAGAGCAGGAGGCGGCATTGCTGCTTCCTGATCTCTATATACAGCGCTCGTTCAGCTGTGTATACAGAGATGTGGAAGGCAAGGACTATTAAATCTGTCCTTGCCTTCTCTGTGGGGAGACCTGCTATCACCAGCAGCTGGCTCCCTGCCCCCGCAACCGCATCTAATCATGCAGCTTTTAAATGTTTTTAAACATCCATCCTTTTTATTTAACGACTTGCCAACCGCCACGGATTAAATACGTCTGGGCGGTCGGCAAGTGGTTAAATAGAAAGGACAGAAGCTGCTAGACACCTCTGGAGCAAACAGTCTGACCTGACCTCATCACTTTTATGGATCCCCTTAAAAGGCTTGCCTGACAATTACATATCACTTGTCTATGTCCGATCACACAAAATACCAATTTTCAATAGGAATCCTTTTAGGAAATTTGTTGACTGCGGTTGTGTACTTGTGATGGCGTCCCCTGCTGTTCTTTTGATTTTCTCTCAGAAGGACCACCTCACCACCAATGGTGATAGGGGGTGCAGATTCTTATTGGCTGGCCTGTACAGAGGCGTACAAGACGATCCAGGTAGACTGAGCATGTGTGACCACCAACACTGGACATATTAGGTGGAATTAATGAAACGGAATAAAAAGAACACTAGGTGGCGACATAACAAGTATACATCTAAACACATGAGTATTTTTTTAATAATTCCAATGGAAAAGAATGGAATGAAATGTAATAGTTAATGGTGTGATGTCACCTATGACATGTGAGGATACATAGTGACACCCATCAATGAACAGCTTAACACGGTATTAAATGAGCTACTAGTATTTTATTGAACAAACATACTGCATAGACGTCAGTGACGGTAAGTAAACGGTTAAAAACTCCATGTTACAAAGTGTACAATAAATTAATGAACAGATACAGATCAGCTTCAGCCCAAAGTTCATTACAAAATACAACATAAAAAAGTTAACATGTGCATATCAACATATGGTCCGGTAAAAGCTTAGTCAGCTCCCTGGTCTCTACAGTTATAAAACAGCAAACAGAGCACAATGCGGGGAAATGGTAACTGTTTGAGCATGCATGTGTACGGGGGGTTGGGAGGAACAGCTGTCAGCTGAACACTCCCCTATACACATGCACGCTCGGTTCGGAGGAATAAGCTGCTTCATGATACCTCTGGTGATAGCTTATCACAAAGGATTGGGCATGTTGAAATCCAACATGACTGATCCTTCCTTCTTCCAACATCAGCTGTCAGGGAGGAGAGACTCCTTATACACATTAGTCATCTGGTCCCAGGTGTTCATCTAATGAAAGATGGTGTGGTTCTCTCTCAGCAGATGTTGAGGGAAATCCGGATCAGACATGCAAGATTTTAATATGCCCAATCTTGTTCTTCTATATGAAGATGAGACTTCTCCCACTTGCACACCTGGCTGAATTGAGCATGCAAGTTGATGGGGAGTTTGTTGGAGATATCTCATGGGTATGGCCAGTGTTAGCTGCTCCCACCCGCATGGGACACTTTTTGGAGCAATTTTTTTTTTTTTATGACTGCATTTAACTCATTTTGAGCTACAAAATCATTTTTTCAATGGCTCTTTATTAAAAATATTTAGATCTTCTATTACAAAGGTGTGAATCGTACTTTCATTTTGTGCAGGTCATCTAATAAACCCAATCTCTTAATTACTAAAAGGTCATAAAGGGCCCTTTACACAGGCTGACAATTGAACTGATTATCTTGCTGTGTAAATGCACCGCCGATTACCCAATACACGAGTGAAACACAGTGAAAATACAGAGCCTGCTACTAGAGAATCTCAAGGCTGTACAGAGAAAGGAGCTCAAAATGTTTAATAAAGACCAATTGAAAAATTTTTTAGCTCAAAATGAGTACAAAACAATAATATTTTTTAAAAAAAATTGCCTCCAAAGTTGTACATAGCCTTTAAGGAGATCATTTCACCACCTGCCCCGTGGGTGAAAGCAACATTTGGGGGATGAAAACTGATGGGACGGGTGGCCATGGATTTGGACAACATTGAAGGCCAGAACCTGAAAGAAGCAGTTTATAAAGTCCATTTGGCTCAAGTTTCAATTAAAACTACACATAAAACACTGGCCCACTGCTACATGTTATGGTGTCCTTCCTATAGCCCTTACTATAGTGCATATTACTCAGTGTAGGTCTTTCATTCTCCATGGGGGGGCAGTAATAAACTTACCTGACTCGCCAGCCACCAATATGTCTGTCACCAGCCATAGATTTATATGTTTTTACGTCTTGGGAAAACAAAACAGATGTGCTGCGCCTCCTGGATATGACTCCGTTGTCCCCAGGTTCCCAGCAGCCATCTTTGTGTCATGGTATAACATACAAAGCTCAACATTTCACATAAGGAAGACAAAAATGAAGAATTTAAAGGTAAAAAAAATCCCTATATTAATTACTTTACATTTTGTGTTAACAACAGCTTAGGTCTATGACCCCCCATCCCCCCATCCATGGAAATCAATCAGTCTAACAAAAATATAGAATATAAGATGTACAATCTGACTGGCCACTAGGGGCGCTATGCTTTATATTACCGTAAGGAGTCACCCAGTCCTGAGGTGGCTATCGTGTTGTCAATTTCAGACCCTTGGTAAGACATAGACTTACATGGTAGTCACCACCTATAGGTTGCGCTACAGTTTTCTTCCCTTTAAAGGAGAGCAATACGTTCACTTTTCTTTCACTTAATTTCAACACAAATGTAACGTGCATAATTAACATCGTCGTCTTATTTGAAGCTGATCTAAGCGGTTTGCGAAGCTGCGACAATCACTGATCAGCTGTGATTGCTGGTGGAACTGGGCAGCAAATGTTCAATTCCTCTGCAGCGCCACCGCAGGAGAAATGGGGTATTACACAGTGAATGGGTTATCCATATAATTCACAGACATAAGGTCCTCCAGTGAGATGTACATCCCCACCTATCCCTTGGTTTAACTTGATGTCTTTTTTTTCAACCGTATTAACTATGTAACTACATTTTGGATAATAGATAAGGCTCCTGAATGCTCACCCCTCTATTAAAGGGTTTGTCCAGTTTAACAAGGAAGGTGATCGACTTATAATGAAGAGTAGATGATTACTTACCCTACAGGATCTGCTTTAAGGCCCTTTTAGACGGGCCGATTATTCTCCCTGCCCGAGCGGCGATCAGCGATATCGGCGCTCGGGCAGGGAGCCTTTACACGGCCCGACGAATCGAGCGCCCGGCCGCACGAGTGATCGCTGTATCGCTCGTGCGGCCGGGAAGCTCCATACTGTCAGGCGCACATCGCCTGTTTACACAGGGCGATGTGCGCCCGACAGATTGGATCTTTTGGTTTCTACAAAAGATCCAATCAGCCGACGAACGAGCGTTTTGCTCGTTCGTCGGCTGATTAGGGCCACTTTTACACGGGCCGATTATCAGCACTAGCGTTCCTAGGAACGATTTTTCGGCCGATAATCGGCCCGTGTAAAAGGACCTTTAGTCCTCTCATTTCCCGGCTGCAGTAGTGACATCACATCCATCATCACATATGATTGCTGCAGCCAATCACTGACCTCTTCAGTGCACCTTTGAGGCTAGTGATTGGCTGCAGCAGTCAAGTGTTGTCAACATGATGTAACTTCTGCCGCCAGGAAAACAGAGCCCTGCTGGGTGGACCGGATGGCACAGGATCTATCAAGTATATAATCATCTAATCCTCTGAGTCGTACGGTTTCCTCTTGTAACTGGACAATCCCTTTAACTAATTTCCCTAATGGGATCTTCTAAATCAAAGAATAATTGTGCAAATAACAATAGTGCTGTTATCCATGTCTCATTTCATAGGGGAACCAGGGGTGCACCTAGCCTTTCTGCTGCCTGAGGTGAAAACTAAAACGGTGCCCCCATGGCAATTTCGTAACCTAACCCCTTTGCCACAATGAAAGCGCTCATTGCTCATGGCCCTTACGCTGCCTCCCTCTTGCCCCTACCTGGTTCTGCCTCACCTGGCCTCATTGGTGGTGCACCCCAGGGGGGAATGCCTCAAGAATGGGACCACGAAGAGGTGCATCTTGTGAAGGTTGCATGTCCAAGTATTAAAATGCCCACTGCTTTCAGATTCATATATTGGGATGTATGCCTTGTCTACGAAAAACCAATCACATTCCAGCTTTCATGGTTCAAGGAAGGCTAGAAAAGCAGCAATGTGATTGATCGCCATGGGAAATGCCTCCATTTTTTTCTGCACTAGTTTTCCTGCTGATTTTTTCAAACTGTCTCATGATAATAAAAACCAACATACATCCATAAGGTATACCGTATTTCCTGGAAATTGTACAAAACACAGATATCATCTCGGAATATCACAACATAACAATAATCTGACCCACAATCTCTGACAATAATACTCACTGCATACAGGTTAACCCCGTAGTGACAACCCATACACCTTTTTATGGTGGTCACTAAGGGGCCTAAGTCTAAGCGCTGGGTCTCTTGTGCAGCAGACAGCGGAGGCTCAGCTCTCATATGAGAGCCGTGTTTCTGCTCTAACAGCCCGGAAACATTGATCAATAGTGACTGTGGCATCTAAACAGTTACAGAAGGAGTGGACTCCCTCTGTCTCCCATCAGCACCCCACAAATGAAATTTCAGGGTGCCGATATCTTGGCATGGCAGCCTAGGGCCTAAGGAAGGCCCAGTTCTGTTTTCAGTGTATTCCTAGCAGGCCATGCCTCTCTGGCGCACCCTGCTGGTGGACGTTAGTATAGCAGTGACAGAATAAAATTTTGCTTTGCATCAGCAATGCAGTGTATTATACAATGGATCAAAAGAGCACTTGTTAAATTCCCCTGGCTTGTAGTACTAGTAAATAGTTTTAAAAAGTCTTATTAAATTTAAAAATAAATCTAATTAAAAAAGCACCTTTTTCCTTAAAAAAAAAAAAAAAACTTTCAATGAAGAAAATTGCTAAAATAAAATCCCCTACACATATTTGGTATCACTGCGTCTGTAATGACCCGCAGTACACAATTATCATGTAGTTTATCCTGTAGGGTGAACACTGTAAAAAAATTAGGCCAAAATTGCTGTTTTTTGCTTATTAACCACCAATAAAAACAAAATAAAAAGCAATCAATCAAAATTGTTATGTACCCCAAAATGATACCAATGAAAACTACAAGTCGGCCCACAAAAATCAAGCCCCCACACAGGATCCATAGAAAGAAAAATAAAAAGCTTATGGGTCTTGAGATGCAGCGATGCAAAAAATATTTTTTTAATTGTTTTAATTGTGCAAAAGTGGTAAAATGTAAAAAAAAAACAAAAAACAAAAAAAAACTTTATATGTATTTGGTATCACTATAACCATACTGACCCAGAGAATAAAATTATGTTATTGATGCCAAAAAAATAAACACCGCACTATTAATGCAAAAACTCAAAAAAATAATGCAAAAACTCAGTGGCAGTTTTGCTGCCCCCACCCCCACCGAAAGAGTTAATAAAAGTTAGTCAGTAAGTTATGTGTACCCCAAAACGATGCCATTAAAAATGACAACTTGTCCCACAAAAAGCAAGCCCTCACACGGCTATATCAATGGAAAAATACTAAATTTATAGGTATTGGACGGCGACATCACCATGGGGTTAAAATGTTATTAAAAATGTTATATTCCCTTTTTATTGGTTTCATTAAAAAAGAAGGTGCTATTGTTTTTTTTAATATTTTGCCAAAAGGCTTCTTCCATTACTGGACATGTAAGGGTAAAAAGTAAGTACGCATGTGCATTTATACTATGGCCACAGTTTTCACAGTGAATTTTACCAGGTTTTCTTCTTTTTTTTTAACCAATTTCCCTATAGCTCCTCCGCAGGGGAAATGAAGTATTACACAGCTGACACTGAAATCAATGGGCTGTCTTTGTAATGTTAAGTCCTCCAGAGCAGGATATAGGTATATATGGAATAAGCCTGGAAATTTCTATAGGTGCTGTATTACAACTCCATTGAAATGAAAGCTTGAGCAGAGCCATAATACGGCCATGTGCATGAGGCCTTAGGACCCCCCCATGAAAAATTTGACAGTCTGAATAAGTGGTGGCAATGGCACGAGTATAATTGTTCTCCCAACATTTAGAATGTGTATGTAGCTATCTAATCCCACTTCAGTCATGGCACATAAAAATGTATGTTAGAGGGAAATGACCTGTTAAGAATATTGGGTAGTGTAAAACGCTGCTAGAACAAACATAAAAAAAAAATTACACCAGGAAATAAGGCACAAAATCGATGTCAAGCTCAGATCACTCCAATAGGAGATCCAATCCACATATCCCATACCTTCTTAATGTAAACCTATTATAATGACTTGCGGTTGCACAATCACCTTTCATGGAAGAGTTCAGAAGGACATTATGTGCTATAGAAGATATTTTTTACTGTGATAAGGTTGCCTCGGTGCCAGGTACAATGTGGTTCCGGGTTATCGGTTGATGGATGAATAGCTGGGTTGGGTCCCTGTAGCGAGTGGTCTTTTAGGTTCTCTGTCAATCACAGTGGAGTTTGACGTCTCCAGAATGGGCTCCTGGTCGTCCTGGTCATGTAGGTGAGGGAGGTAGAAGAGATCAGTCAGTCCATGGAGATCTGCGGCTTTGTGGAATGTCTGGAGGACGAGCAGCATGGCCATGAGACCAAGTAAGAGGTAGACTGTGGCAGAAAAGAAGATAAGACACATGTTTAAGACTTAATGGAGAAACAAGGAGAGGGTTTGACCCATGACAAGTGGTAAAAACTGAAGCAAGTGGTGTCTGGACCAGAGGACATGAAACCATGACCAAGACCCAAATGGGGAGAGGTCACTAGTCCGCTGCCAGACCCATGTGAAAGGGAATTAATTCCTGTAGGAACAAAGGATCCATAGAAAGCCAACATGGCGTTTGCCTCAACATATGTCATTGGGGAAGAGTTGGTAGGTCCCCATATGTATAAGATGGTTGGCCAATCCCACCTGGTAATGTTTCTGGACACCTTTGGGGTGAACATTACTTGCCTGAGTTGGATTACTATGTCCAATTGGTATTGTTTACCCAATAAAAACATGCTGGAGGTATCAAGCTCCACTTCCCCTCTCACCTGTGAAATAAGCAGGCACATTCTCCCGAGTGTCTATGTTTTTTGGGAAGGCTGGGGAGATAGCTGGTGGATGAATGAGTAATCTTACAAGTAGGGCTAGCCTCTTCCCTATTCTTGCTAACCTATAGACAGGAGAGGTAGGGGATACAAGGAGAAGGGAATAACCAAGACTACACACAAAGAGATCTTGGCATGGGTCTGCATAGGAGCTGCAGACACAAGACGATTGATTTTTAATGAAGTTTTTTGCAAGGCTGCTCCATTTTTTTTTTACTTTGGGCAAATTTGGAGAAGCAGTGATCTGGTTGATCAACTAATAAGAGAGAAGACTGCATTGCATTGTGAATTTGAGAAATATGAATCAACGTTCGTCATAGGTAATATTATTTTCAATGGTCCACAATCCAATACTTACAGGCCACAGATACTTTGTAGAGCTGACGGAGCCATTGGTTGTCCTGCTCCCCGGGGACGTAGTCACCAAGTCCAATTGTGCATAGAGAGATAAAACAAAAATAAAATGCGTCCAAGAAAGTCCAAGAACTCTCTATGGTGCTAAATATGGCGGACGGCACCACAAGGAAACATATCAGCACTGCCAAAGCCAAGATCACAAGATGAACCTTTGTGACATTCCTGCGGTCAAAACCTCTGCGAAGTTGGAAGTAGCGGATTGGCTGGTAGGTAAAAATGGACATGAGGCGTTGGACGGCTGCACTGAGGAGCAGCATGGTGAATGGGACACCGAATAGAGCATAGAAGATACAGAAGGCCTTCCCGGAGTCTGTAAGAGGAGTGGTATATCCATAACCTAAAAAGAAAGAGCAAGGGATAGAATAATCATTAGTCTATAGACATAGTGCATCAGAATTACACACTGAGAAGTTATTCTCCTGCAAAGCCTTCTGAGATACAGTTATTGCATCAAACTGACCCCCAAAAGTGTGCGGTCTAAGCATGGGGCAATTAAAAGGGCGATCAGTGGTGGAGGGGAGGTATCTGCAACAGCTCGAAGTTACCTAATATGTAAAGGCAAAGTAAGGGATGAGATCTTGTACCTAGTTTTTTTCCTGAGTACAATACAAATAGGGAGAACTACTGTTACTGACTTGTATAGTTGTGGTTTAACCTACTTTCTACACAGTTTTTGTCTCTTGTCAGCAGGTACTTGGCACATCATATGATTCGTTTCCTCAAAAATTTCAGTTTAGCAGTTTAGCATTAAGTAAGACTACATTATTTCTTAAAGCAGAAACAGTTTACTGTGTGCAGAGGTAAGATATTTCTCATACCACAGACAGAAAGAGAGTAGATAGAGATTGATGGAGAGCGCAAGAGAGAAAGATGGAGAGTGAGACAGAGAAAAAGTGTACGAGAGAGACAAAAAGAGAGTGAGAAAAGTGTGAGAGAAAGAGCACAAGGGGGAGAAAGAGTGCAATGGAAAGAGCCAGAGAGTGAGAAAGGTAGAGTGCGAGAGAGAGAAAGATAGAGCGCAAGAGAGAGAAAGATGGAGCATGAGAAAGAAAGAGATTAAGCAAGACAGAAAGATAGAGCGCAGGAGAGAGGAAGAGCAAGAGAAAGACAGAGCACGAGAAAGAAAGATTAAGCGTGAGAAAAAGAAGGATTGAGCGCGTGAGAGCAACATAGAGTGAGCGAGAGAAAAGGTGCAAGAGGGAGCGAGTAAGAGCATGAGAGTGAGAAAGAACTTGAGAGAAAGCACAAGAGAAAGACAGCGTGAGAGAGAAGGATAGAACATGAGAAAGATGGCGCTGAGAGAAAGACAGAGAGTGAGTAAGAAAATGGAGAATGAGAGAGAAACAGCAAGAGAGAGAGAGTGAGGGAGCGCAAGAGAGAAAGATAGAGCATGAGAAAGTGCGCACCAGAGAGAAAGATAGAGCGTGCAAGAGGAAAATAGAGCTAGACAGAGAAAAAAAAGCAGAAGAAAAGACAGAACATAAGAAAGAAAGGTAGAGGACAAGAGAGATAAAGTGCATGAGAGAGAGATAGAGTGCGAGTGAGAAAAATGGAGTGTGAGAGAGAGAAAGAGAGCAAGAGAGAGAAAGATAGGGTGCACGTGAAAGAGCACAAGAGAGAAGGATAGAGTGTGAGAGAGACCGAGAGTATAAGAGATATGTAGAGAGATATAGAGATTGATTGACTCCACTTTGACAGCAGATGTCAGAGGAGAGAAGGATCAGGCACCATAAAATTCAACACCCGATCCTTTTGCCCTCCGGGGAGATAAGACGCGCTAGATGTCTGGCAGCAGGTTTCTCTTCTCTCCCCATATAATACACATACACACTTTGCAGACTTTACACGCTACTGAATAAGTGCTTCACTGATACTGAAGGTATATGGGCCCCGGTGTCTCCTTACGTGGTAGAGAGGACTCTGGGTTCAGACAACATGACCTGTGTGTACAGCTGTGCCCATACAGGGAAGGGAACTGACTAGTCTTATGTGAACCAAAAAATGTTGACCATAGGGGTCTCCCAATCTGGCGAGTAATGGATACCAGCGCCCCACTGCTCACGTTTCCTCTGTTCTGCCCGCTATAACTACAGCTCAGTCGCATTTCTTTTCAGCCATTCTTTAGCTATTGACCACCAGGGGCGTAGCTTTAGGGGGTGCAGAGGTAGCAGTCACTACCGGGCCAGGGAGCCTGAGGGGGCCCAAAGAACCTTGTGCCACATAAGAAGACACACAAGGCACTGAGGGAAGGGGGAAGCCAAGGGCCCACACCAGGGCCCATGAGCCTTTAGCTACGTCCCTGTTGACCACAATGGGTTATGAGGCTGCAAAATGCTGCTGCTGCTGCGTCCTGTCCTGTAGCCCTCACCTCAGGCGTTCATAAAATACAGAGCGCAACGCTCAAAGAGACCAGCGTGCTGGGAACTCCGAGGCTGCACTCATTATCGGCTTCTGTTTGCTCCAGAAACAGGATTGTCTTGTCAGGCCTGTGGAACTGGTGAGTGTCAGTCATGGGGAATCTCTGGAATTATTAGGCTGTGTTCACTACACTACATTATTCTGTTCCATGGTGTTCATACAAAAACATAGAAAATATGTTTTCACATAAAATCCCAACAAAATTTAAGTTTTTGGTTATTTCGTGAAAAAAATCTGTAAATGTTCAAGGGGTCTGAAGAAGACAACTGTGAAGGCATTCCTTTTATCTCTTGTTATTATAGCCCACAGCATCACACAAAGGTGATTTCTGATTATAGGCAGCCATCTGTCTACAGATGACAGAGCAAGAACAGAGAAGCAGCCTGAGATGCCTCCAGGAGACACTGACAGCGGTCTGTATAACACAGCTTTGTAGTCCTCTGTGAGGAACCATATCTCTGACCAAATATCTCTATATTACGGCATGCAATGACGTGCCATTGTTTTTCATGGATTTGTAGGAAATGACAGAGGTGCGCCTAGCCTTTATGCTACCTGAGGTGTAAACTGAAATGGCGCCCCAACCCCCTCAATGCCAATTTCTTAACCTAACCCCTTCCCTCCAGCCCTACTGTTTAGGACATACTTGGAAAATATTAGATTCAGAGCTACAGAGCATACAGGGTAATACAGCACCAAATACTGTGCCCACTGTGCTTCCCAATACTATACTGCAGAAACAGATAATCCCCCTTCCGCTGCCCCCTCTTGCCCCTACCTGGTGCTGCCTGAGGCAATGGCCTCACCTTGCCTCATTGATGGTGCACCCCTGGTTGCACACTAGCATTAAAATCTTCGGGCAGGCTGTTCTCGCAGATGAACTGCCTGCCGGGGGTTCTTTATATCCAGCATAGCCAGATACTGCCATTCCTCGCCAAAGCCCATTGACTATAATGGGACTCGGCGGGCATCCAGCCTGTTTTTAGCATTAGGGCCTCATGCACACAACTGTATTTCTGGTCCAAATGTTTTGCAGATCGCACACGGACCCGCTGGGCCACAAATTATAGAACCTATTTTTTCCCATTTTGTGGACAAGAATAGGCTTTTTTATAGTAGGCTCCGGAAAAATTGTAGGAAGCACACGGACCACATCTGTATTTTGCGGATCAGATATTTGCGGACCACAAAACAGATACGGTCGTGTGCAGGAGGTCTAGGGCTCATGCGCACGGCCGTAGTTTCTGTCTGCATCCGATACGCATTTTTTGTGGATCGGATGCGAACCACTACATTTCAGTGGGGACGCAAAAGATACAGACAGCACACCATGTGCTGTCCACCTCCTCACGTCTTCTCCGCAGCCCTTCAAAAAACGTTTATAAGCCCTTAGTGCCGGGAATCAGCCAGACAAGAAATGCTGTAGGCACCAATTTCTGTCTGGCTGAATCCCGGTACAAATGCCGGAAACAGGTCAGATCCCTGCTGTGTCCAATTATAGTCAATGTGCCTGGCGGTGCTCCAGCCCTTTCCGACTATGCCGGATACGATGAACTCTGCCGCAACAGCCTGCTGGAAAATGTTATCACTAGTGTGCAACTAGCCTAACTTGATAATATAGTCCAGAGCTGCATTCACAATTCTGCAGACTTCATAGCAGTAATAGTAGATGGAGTAGTAATCTAAATGCCCCTTTAAACAGGCAGATGATCATTTGAACAAACGATGTGAGCATAAAAAGGGTCATTTGTTGGCAGCACAATGTTTGTGCTGTAGAGAACCAATGTACTGTAGGAGATGAGAGTTATGAATGAATGATCGCAAGAACGATCGTTCATTCAAACCTAAACTTGCGCAAATAAGCTTCCTATATCCTCAATCTATCTCGGTTGGGCACAGACTGTCATAGGACCATATTGCAGCTCTTTGTACTGATCCATCCAGAATCCAAGAGAAAATGGTGGTACTGTCCAAAAGCGTTCTTCACGCAGCACCTATGGGTCGATAATACAAAACTGTAGGGACTCCGTGTGCCACTGTGCATGGTCAATGCATGAAGCTTTGCCATGTGCATGAGCCTTTAGACCAGTTTCACATGGGTATATTACACCCATATTTCTCCTGGGCCCAGTGTGGTTCTATGGTTTTGAAGGTCCATGGGGACCAGGTATGAAGACCTTTTGGAGTGTGGGAGGAAACCAAAGTAGTTGGACAAAGACAGGTAGAACATACAAACTCCATGTTGATGTCTGTGCTCCGATTCGAGCAGACACTGCCTCTATGTTCTAGTTCACACAAACACCTTTGTGATCAGCGTCCTAATCTCACAGCTCAGCTCAAGCCAAATCTCCAGCTCCTGAGCCAATTACAGGAATGAAGCAGAAATAAGATTTGCTCAGGAGCTGTAAACAGAGCGAGGCTTGTTCTTCTGGATCCCCATCCTCCAGACGTACGGTAGATAAAAGGTTGTGACCGTCACTGTATTTTATTATACGCTAATCCCGAAATTAGATAATATCATTGGGTTTAATGAGCACCCTGCTGCTGTGCATTTATGTAATGGAGAGGGGGATTAGTAACATATATACAGCATCAGAAGCCACACCAAGAACTTACGTATCTCAAGAATCACAGGACTTAAAGGGAACCTGTCATCTCCGAAACACCCCATGAACTAGAGTATCCAGTGTATAGTGTAAGTGATGCTGAATCCAAATATGTAAGTTTTATCTTCACACTCACTTCCATTCTGACGCTGTGCTCCCACAAACAGCAGTAAAATGCACTCAGTGGACTCTTCTTTGAGTCCTCTCCATTATGTGAGTGAGCACCGGAGCCCACTGAGTGCATTTTACTGCAGGTTTGTGGGAGCACAGAGTCAGAATGGAAGTGAGTATGAAGATAAAGCTTACATATTCGGATTCAGCATCACTTACACTATACATCTCTTACTCTAGTTCAGGGGGTGTTTCGGAGATGACAGGTTCCCTTTAAATGTAATTTCTGCAGGTAATTACCAACATAAAGGAAACTATGGAGATAGTACAGTAGTAGTACAGAAGTACAGTATTCATAATGCTGGCCATAAATATGATATATAAATCTACAGAACGTTGGCCTATATAGATAAAGATGGCTACTGATATGACAGGGGCCCTTGCCCTTTCTACTGTGTGTCGACACCGGTGCTCCTTCACTCACCCTGTTTCTGCTGTAGTTCCAGTGTCCTGTGTGTCTACCGGAGACATTCTTCATTGAAGCTCATCTCATTCTACAGTAAACCCTTCTTTGGTTCTGTGTGCAGCTACTATTAATGTGTAATCAGCTATATATGCCCTGCTGTTTTTGTCTCTCTCTTTGCCCAAGCAATAGGTTTACTAGCTTCCTAGAGCCCGCAAAGGTCATATAATCTTCTTGTCTGCCATTGTACCAACTTTTGCTTGATTCCTGGATTTTGACCCTCTACCACCTGACCTGACCTGTGCCTGATCATTGTATTTACCCTGCTCTGCTTGCCCTGACCTCCGGAGTTACATAAATTCTGCTTGCTCAGACTTCAGTCTATTCCTGACTACGAGTTTTGCGTAATCCTTTGGTGTCCTGCATCTGGTTCTGTGTTCAGCTACTAGGCTGTTTCTAATGTGTAATCAGCTATATATGCCCTGCTGTTTTTGTCTCTCTCTTAGCCCGAACAATACGTTTACTTGTGTGCTAGAACCTGCAAAGGGCCTATAATCTTCTTGTCTGCCATTGTACCAACTTTTGCTTGATTCCTGGATTCTGACCCTCTGCCACCTGACCTGACCTGTGCCTGATCATCATACTGACCCTGTGCTGCCTGCCCTGACCTTCAGACTTCGGTCTGTTACTGACTATGAATTTTGCCTAATCCCCTGTTCCCCTGCATCGATGACTTTGACCATTGTGGGCCATCTGTCAACCACACCAGGACTATTCTATGAGGTAGACCCCTAGTGGCTACCATGCTACGAAGTCCAGATGTTGGTATAGGGGTTAAAGGGTGAATACCAGGGGACTGCCAGGATAACGGCCTTAGGTTTAGCTCAAAGTCAAACCGGTTGGTTGACACAATGGTTCCACCTATAACAGGGATCAGCAACCTCTGGCATTCCAGATGTTCTGAAACTACAACTACCAGAATCCTGCCTTCACTTCTAGGGGAGTTACAAGAACAGCTGAGTAAGTGTGCATGCTGGGAGTTGTAGTTGTACAGCAGCTGGAGTGCCGAAGGTTGCTGATCCCTGACCGATAATGTGTATTGTGGTGTCCCAACTCTCCCCCCCCCCCACCCCAACAGCAGATGTTGGAAAATAGAAGAATTGAGCATTTTCTCAATGAGAAAACGTGCTCAGCAGAGCCAAGCATGCATGTGTATGGAGAGGTTGGAAGGAATCGCTACCACAAGGCCAAGTTGGATGCAAACAGCTGAGTGAGGATAACCTTATGGACATGAGTCTTTTCTCAACCTACGTAACTATGTAAGAGATAAACCTGAGTGACTAGATATGAAAACTAACCATGGCTCAGCATGTAAGGTATGTAAGAAATGTACAGTGACTATTATTATCTCCAGGGAGGAACACAGTATAGAAAAATGTCAAGCAGGTAGATGAGCAGACCGGAGGCGGCAGCCATATTGTGTCTTCATTATTATAAAGGCAAACAGGCGGCTCTGAATCAGCCGATCACAAATATTAGTCCAGGGTGTGATCAGACCGAGTCACCAGGAAGAGTCACAGTAATAAAGTCACAGCTAGCTATTACACTGCTAATGTATGAAAATCTTCTGTGTTGGGTACCTACCTAACTTGTGCCATTTATACAACTGGTGTCATCTTATGTGGCGGCGCAGGTCTTGGCTCAGCCACCAATACCCGGGTGCAACTTCTACCATTACACCCTCTATAGCTATGTCCCTGGAATCACCTACTTTATGAGAGGGAGAAGCATAATAATAATGCAAAACAGTGGAGGGGAACAGTAGGTTGTTTTCAGACAGTCCGTATTTGGTTATATATATTAGATTTCTGTCAGTGCGACCCTCCGATATTGAAAACAGTCTAACATGGATAATGGCATCCCAAACAGAGCTACCAGGAGAAGCAAGGGTCAGGCGGGTTGAATTTAAAGGGGTTCTCCCACTAATAATACATCCCTTATCCATGGGATTGGGCATGAGCATCTGAACACTGGAGAACTGACCGTCTGGACACCCGGCGATCACGAGAAGGGGGTCAGTTAGTGTACACCCACACATGCATACCACAGCTCTATTCTCATGGGGTCGACAGCACTTGCAGACTCTTATTCTCATGAACGATGAGGATCCTACTCCTAGCATTCAGCAGCGATCCAACACATCCCTTATACTGACTGTTATTAGTAGGAAAACCCCTTTAAGGCTCCATTCACACGTCCGTATTTTTGCACATCCTGGAAAACGGTCAGTTTTTTGCGGATCCGTTGTTCCGCAAAAAACTCCGTTTTTCCAGGACATCCGTTCCGTCTTTCCGTAAAAAACGGAAAGGATGTATCCATATGTCATCCGTTTTTTGCGGATCCGCAAAACGGAACGGAACAGAGAAACGGATGCGGACAACATACGGTGCAATGTCCGCATTTTTTCGGAACCCATTGAAATGAATGGATCCGCATACTATCCGCATAATTGTCCGCAAATGCGGAAACGGATGCGGATGCAAAATACGGACGTGTGAATGGGGCCTAAGAGTATGCTCATACAGCGAGTATTTTTCTACAGGTAAAGTTGGCTGTGGAATCCATGGCGGAAATCCAAGGTTGATTTTTTAAGATTTCTGTTGTGGATTTTTATTATTCTGTTAAATTTTTGAGATAAAGGGGGTGCATCCTGAAATCCTGCTTTGTACGCCAAGATAGGTCATTCGCTGAAATTACTACATTTTTATTTTGCTTTCTAATTTTGTGCACTCAGCACTTTATTTCTGCAATTTACTTATCTATTGACTGCATTTTTAAAGGCTATGTACAGCTTTAGAGGAAATTTTTGTTTATAATTGCATTTTACTTATTTTTGGCTAAAAGTCATATTTTTAATTGGCCTTTATTAAAAATATTGAGCCATTCTCTCACAAAGGGTTAACTTTTTCTAACTGTATGACTGGTACTTTCACTTTGTGCTGTCATCTAATAAACCTTATCTCTAAACTACTGAGAGGTCGTAAACACTTATTTAAGCCACATTCTTATCAGTAAGATAAGAACTGAGCTATAATGAATGTTTATAATATCAGGGAGCAGATATAAGGAGTCTGTCAGCTCCCCAACTGACGGAAAAGAGAGAAAATCTAGAGGCTGCTTCTAGAGCATCTTAAGGTAAGTTCACTAAAAGAGTTCAAGAGGGGCCTGGATGTATTTCTGCGCTCCACTTCCTGTACCTGTCCCGACACAGCAGGAAATGGCTGGGAATGCCACTCAGCCAATCACTGACTGAGGCGGGACATCACCACAGCAGATGATTGGCTGAGTGGCATTCCCAGCCATTTCCTGCTGTGTCGGGGCAGCATTTCCAGATGTGCTGGGAGTGGAGCAGGAAGTGGAGCGCAGCGGGAATTTTGGCACTGTCCAAACAGCAGCAGCAAGGAATTGGTGAGGTGAGTATAAACTCTTTTTAAACTCTTTGCAGCCCACTGACAGCCTTTTTTTATTTGGCTGGAAAACTCTGATTACCTGAAACAGGAGAAAATCCAGCACGAAGGTTAATTCCTGAAAAAATTCAGAAGCTTATTGGGGCACATTCATTAAGACTGGGGTTTTAGACGCCGGTCTTAATAAACCCCTAAACTGGCGGTCGTTCTGCCAAAGTTATGAAAAGGGAACCAGCCTCACCGTAACTTCGGCAGATTATCCGCCTGTTCTAAATGTAAGGCTACTTTCACACTTGCGTTTGCAGGATCCGTTTGTGAGATCCGTCCAGGTTCTCATAAACGGATCCGTCCTGATAATACAACCGTCTGCATCCATTCTGAACGGATCCGTTTGTATTATCTTTTACATAGGAAAGACGGATTCATCTTGAACTCCATTGAAATTCAATGGAGGACGGATCCATTTTCTATTGTGTCAGACAAAACGGATCCGTCCCCATTGACTTACATTGTGAGTCATGACGGATCCGTTTGCATCAGTTTCTTCATGCGGACACCAAAACGCAGCAAGCAGCGTTTTAGTGTCCGCCTCCAAAACTGAATGGAGACTGAACTGAAGCAAAACTGATGCATTCTGAACGGATCCTTTTCCATTCAAAATGCATTAGGACAAAACTGATCAGTTCAGGACCGTTTGTGAGAGCCTGTGACGGAGAGCCTTAGGCCTCTTTCACACTAGCGGCAGTCCAGATCCGGCAGGTGAAGGGTGCCGTCGGATCCGGACTGCCGCTGGGACATGTGTGGGGCCGGAACCGCGTTCCGGCTCCACACATGTCACACAGTACCATATACAGACATACACACAAACACATACATACTTACATACTCCAGGCAGGCAGGCCGCACGTCTTCACGCCCAGGAGGCGCGCAGCTATCACGATTCCCCACAGCGCCCTCTGCTGGGCGCTGTAGGGAATCGTCATACCGGCGCACCTCCTGGGCATGAAGACGTGCAGCCTGCCTGCCTGGAGTATGTAAGTATGTATGTGTTTGTGTGTATGTATGTGGTGACGGATCCGTCCTGAACTCCATTGAAAGTCAATGGAGGGCGGATCCGTTTACCATTGTGATCACACCAAACGGATCCGTCCCCATTGACTTGCATTGGGGGTCATTCCGGATCCGTCTTGGTGCGGATGCCTGGACCGGAGAGCAAACCGCAGCATGCTGCGGTTTGTTCTCCGGTCTGAAGACAGAACGGAATGCTTTCAGGAGCATTCTGTTGTCTTCAGTTCAGTTTTGTCCCCATTGACAATGAATGGGGACAAAACTGAAGCGTTTTTTTCCGGTATTGAGCCCCTATGACGGAACTCAATACCGGAATTATAAAACGCTAGTGTGAAAGTAGCCTTAGACAGCTTCCTTGCTTTAATACATTTAGACCTTTTTCTTTAAATGACCCCTATTATGTTTAAATTTAACATTCATTGCACAGAACCAGTGCAGTGGGTTTTAAGGAATTTACCTCAGTGCTGGATTTTCCTTCTTTCATGTTTATTTGAAGCCTTATCTTCGGTTCTCCATGTATAAGCGGATTTCCTGGCTTGTAGATTGGTGATCGGCCAATTTATGTTATTAAGCAGTTTATAAAATATGAAAGAGACTCTAAACACTGTTGTTTGAGGGGATTTCCAAGGTGTCAAGATCTCTTTTAAGGGGTTTTTAAAGGGAACCTGTCACGTCCCACACACATTTAAAACTGCAGCCATTACCTCATATTAGTCGTCAGTGGGATCCTAATGATGCCTTTATTACATTAATCTGATCCCCCAATCTTCATGAAAACGATATTTTATTCCAGAACAGCGCGCTCCCTGAAGTCAGCTTGAAGTCAAGGGGGCAGCGGCCTCCTTGCTTCAAGCCAGTAAGACACGCCCCTCTTTGCTCTGATTGACATCCCCTTTTGTGCCCGGGAGTGGTGCACTCCTACGTGCTGCGCGATCCCGGCTCTTTTGCTCCAGTGATGAAGCTGAGGACCCCCGGGCGGACGTGTCTGCGGGCAGCCGGCTTGCGTGCATAGGAGAGGACGGGCGGGCGCACGCTCACTGGAGCTGTCTGAGCATGCGCAGCAGATAAATGAAAGCCGGCAGAGTGTAGGAGCCGGAGCCGGGATCGCGCAACACGTAGGAGCGCACCGCTCCCTGGCACAAAAGGGGATGTCAATCAGAGCAAAGAGGGGCGTGTTTTACTGGCTTGAAGCAAGGAGGCTGCTGCCCCCTTGACTTCAAGCTGACTTCAGGGAGCGCGCTGTTCGGGAATAAAAGAACGGTTTCATGAAGATTGGGGGATCAGATTAATGTAATAAAGGCATCATTAGGATCCCACTGATGACTAATATGAGGTAATGGCTGCAGTTTTAAATGTGTGTGGGACGTGACAGGTTCCCTTTAAGTAATTTATACTGATGACTTATGCTCTGGATAGGTCATCAGTATCTGATCAGTGGGGGTCCTGGGTGCTGGACCCCCACCAAGAAGGCAGCGGCGCTTGCAGTAACTACCTCAGCTTACCAAGCACAGCGCCGTACATTGTATAGCGGTTGTGCTTGGTATCGTGCTCAGCCCAATTCACTTCAATAGGACTGAGCTGCGTCTAAGCCACGTGACCAATGAAAGTGTCGTCACTGGCCTAGGAAAAGTTGGAGAAGGCTGCAATGCTACTGCGAGCACTGGTGTCTTCTCAAACAGCTGATCAGCTGGGTTCTTGGGTGATGGACCACCACTGATCAAGTACTTGGAAAACCCCTACAAGCATAGGAACACATGTCTTCGCACCCGCATGCGCCTGAAACCTCATCCACACATGGTACCAATGGCTGCATGATTTTGAAGATAATACCTCAGTTTTAGGGCCCATTCAGACAGACGTAGTGCTTTGCGGATCCTCAAATTGCAGATCTGCAAAACACGGATACCGGCTGTGTGTGTTCCGCAATTTGTGGACCGCACATGGCCGCAACTAAAATAGAAAATGGCTATTCTTGTCCATGATTGCGGACAAGAATAGGACAAGCTCTATCTTTTCTGCGGAGCCGCGGATCAGAACCATGGATGCGGACAGCACACAGCCCCATAGAAATGAATAGGTCCGTACCCGTTCCAGGGCCGTCTGAATGAGCCCTTAGCAAAATATATAGTGCGTCTATTAGCTTGTGCATGTGTAGGGTTGCAGCTGCACAACCCACACCATATGTCCCAACCCTAAAGACACACAGTTTTATTCTCCATACACAGGTGTGTGTATTTTCGGTTTCGTGTGTGTAGGGTGAGGGTACTTTCCACTGTACTGTAGCACGTGGTTAGCAGAGTTGAACTTCCACATCCTGCCTATGTTATTGGACATTTTACAATGGAAACCATTAAATCCTGCCACCAGCTACAGGTAATTTCACAGGGAACCTGACAAACCACATCCCTCGCTGTGACCACAAAACTACTGAACCTGAACACACAAAAAAACCGTGGCTGTATGTACTGGTGGAAATGATCACACAGAAATAAGTTGAGAAATCACCTGCTTCCTCATTGGGCATGTACAAGGCCGACCGAGCAAGTGTGACAACTTCAAATGTTGTCCTATCATTATCTATAGAAATTTACACTGGTGTACTGGTAATGTTAGTCGCATACACCTCCGGCGAACAATCAAACAGAGCGAACAACTTAACCCAGTATAACCTCAAGTCTAGAAAGAAAATGAAAAGTTCGTTATCCTGGCTGTCCCGGCGGTGTCCGGCAATTCCAGTACCCTTCTGGAACAGAGTACCAAAAACTCTAAAATGCATTTGTCTATGTAGCCTAACCAGAGGTGTCTGGTAGCCACTAAATAGGCCTCTTTCCATGGGCTGGTGATTGGGGCAATGATTAGGAAGGAGCTTGTTCCCAATAATTGCCCTTTGTAAAGTGGAGCCATGTCTGGGATGTGACATGTAATACACACACACAGTGCACACAGGTATGTCTGGGATGTGACATGTAATACACACACAGTGCACACAGGTATGTCTGGGATGTGACATGTAATACACACAGTGCACACAGGTATGTCTGGGATGTGACATGTAATACACACACACAGTGCACACAGGTATGTCTGGGATGTGACATGTAATACACACACACAGTGCACACAGGTATGTCTGGGATGTGACATGTAATACAGACACACAGTGCACACAGGTATGTCTGGGATGTGACATGTAATACACACACAGTGCACACAGGTATGTCTGGGATGTGACATGTAATACACACACAGTGCACACAGGTATGTCTGGGATGTGACATGTAATACACACACACAGTGCACACAGGTATGTCTGGGATGTGACATGTAATACAGACACACAGTGCACACAGATATGTCTGGGATGTGACATGTAATACACACACAGTGCACACAGGTATGTCTGGGATATGACATGTAGTACACACACAGTGCACACAGGTATGTCTGGGGTGTCACATGTAATACAGACACACAGTGCACACAGGTATGTCTGGGATGTGACATGTAATACACACACACAGTGCACACAGGTATGTCTGGGATGTGACATGTAATACACACACACAGTGCACACAGGTATGTCTGGGGTGTCACATGTAATACAGACACACAGTGCACACAGGTATGTCTGGGATGTGACATGTAATACACACACACAGTGCACACAGGTATGTCTGTGATGTGACATGTAATACAGACATACAGTGCACACAGGTATGTCTGGGATGTGACATGTAATACAGACACACAGTGCACACAGGTATGTCTGGGATGTGACATGTAATACAGACACACAGTGCACACAGGTATGTCTGGGATGTGACATGTAATACACACACAGTGCACACAGGTATGTCTGGGATGTGACATGTAATACAGACACAGTGCACACAGGTATGTCTGGGATGTGACATGTAATACACACACAGTGCACACAGGTATGTCTGGGATGTGACATGTAATACACACACAGTGCACACAGGTATGTCTGGGATGTGACATGTAATACACACACAGTGCACACAGGTATGTCTGGGATGTGACATGTAATACACACACAGTGCACACAGGTATGTCTGGGATGTGACATGTAATACAGACACACAGTGCACACAGGTATGTCTGGGATGTGACATGTAATACAGACACACAGTGCACACAGGTATGTCTGGGATGTGACATGTAATACACACACACAGTGCACACAGGTATGTCTGGGATGTGACATGTAATACAGACACACAGTGCACACAGGTATGTCTGGGATGTGACATGTAATACACACACACAGTGCACACAGGTATGTCTGGGATGTGACATGTAATACAGACACACAGTGCACACAGGTATGTCTGGGATGTGACATGTAATACACAGTGCACACAGGTATGTCTGGGATGTGACATGTAATACACACACACAGTGCACACAGGTATGTCTGGGATGTGACATGTAATACAGACACACAGTGCACACAGGTATGTCTGGGATGTGACATGTAATACACACACACAGTGCACACAGGTATGTCTGGGATGTGACATGTAATACAGACACACAGTGCACACAGGTATGTCTGGGATGTGACATGTAATACACACACACAGTGCACACAGGTATGTCTGGGATGTGACATGTAATACACACAAAGTGCACACAGGTATGTCTGGGATGTGACATGTAATACACACACACAGTGCACACAGGTATGTCTGGGATGTGACATGTAATACAGACACACAGTGCACACAGGTACGTCTGGGATGTGACATGTAATACAGACACACAGTGCACACAGGTATGTCTGGGATGTGACATGTAATACAGACACACATTGCACACAGGTATGTCTGGGATGTGACATGTAATACAGACACACAGTGCACACAGGTATGTCTGGGATGTGATATGTAATACAGACACACAGTGCACATAGGTATGTCTGGGATATGACATGTAATACACACACAGTGCACACAGGTATGTCTGGGATGTGACATGTAATACAGACACACAGTGCACACAGGTATGTCTGGGATGTGATATGTAATACAGACACACAGTGCACACAGGTATGTCTGGGATGTGACATGTAATACACACACACAGTGCACACAGGTATGTCTGGGATGTGTCTGCAATGTTCTGTGGGCCACTGCTATTATATAGGTGAAAAACAGGTGAAAGGCTCCCTAATATCTGTGAGAGAACAAAAGGATCAGGACTGAAAGGATTTAGGATACGGTTTTCAAAACCATAAAAATCAGAATCTGCAGTGCAGAAATATAGTAAATGAAATATTAGGGTGTATATCGTGGGGGACATTATATCACTCTAATCCAGGGGTACATCTCCAATGAGGCCAAGTGAGGTGATTGCCTCAGGCAGGGAGACCTCGAGACAAGTGGGGGCGGTGGCAGGGCCGTGGGAAATGAGCGCTTCCATTGTGGAATTCTTATCTCTTTACATTCAACTGTGTCACAGTAGAGGGCGCCACTTTAATTTTCACCTCAGGCAGCAGAAAGGCTAGGTGCACCCCTGCTCTAATCTGACATTTGATATCTCATTTGAGCCCTCCCTGCTGCAGACAGTCATAAGAATACAGAAACTACATTGTATAATATTGTATCTACCACTCCAAGAACAATAGAGGCAAAGTGGTTTGTATTTGTAAACAGACTCAATAAAAGTTATCATTCTGTATTCACGCACCTTATACCATCCTGTGTGCCCTTAGACTACAAATTCCCTGGAATTAACCCTTGGTGGTGTGCTCCTCTGTAATTACTTGTACTGAGCAGCTTACGGCTACCAATTATTGCCTGCCTATGGTCGCAGTTTGATTTTACTCATTTAGCTGTACGCAACGCCATGATATAGATTTAGCTAAAATTACATTCTAGGCAAGGAACAGCTTGTACATCACATGGATTTATCATGCTGTTTTCACCAGTATGTAACATGTTTACAAGTCGGACGGGCTGCTGACCCAGGATCGGGCCCCGAGCCAAAGTACACAAATGCCTGTAAAGTGGGGGCTGCACTAGTAGGTGCACAGTGAAGGCTTTCAGTATAGTGTTTCCAATGACGCTGAAATTTGAGATACAGCCAGGCTTCAGGGTCAGCTTGTGTCATCATCATTTACCTACTAGCAAAGAGCCGTCTACTAAATACCAGCACTAAGGAACACACCAGGAATATAACCTATTTCCTAGAAATCAGAGACTGGTAATCGTTTATAGAACTGGTATCCTCATATGTACTAGAAATATTGGGTCCCTTGGGGCCAAATGCAACCTCTGTATCCCTGTACAGTATTAGAAACATATGGTACTGAAGGAGCTTCCACCACAAAGTAAAATTACCCATCACCCTCTCCTCCAAGGAGAAGACATGCCTTTTTGGCAGTTTTATTTCGGCTACCGAAAAATCAGTCTATTTGCATTCTGTCCCTCCTGAGATCCATCAGCTGACGGCTCATGTGCAGCCTTAGCTCTGATCTCCTTACCTCATAAACATTCATTTAAGCCATACTGTTATCAGTTTGATAAGAGTTTACCTATAATGATTTTTAATGAGGTCAAGAGATCAGAGCTAAGGCTTTACATGAGCCGTCAGCTGACGAAACTCAGGATTTTTAACTGTATGTATCACAAGAACTGCAGAAACATTTTAGTAAAGACCAACTGAAAAAAAAAATTTTTTAACCCAAAATAAGTAAAATGCAATCATATATAAAATTGCCATCACATGCAATGGGGGCATATCGCTGGGACCCGCACATACACCGAGAACAGAGCGAGGAAATTAATGGAGGGCAGCATGCGCAGCTGCCCTCCATTTATTTTAATGGGCCTGCCGAAAATAGCTGAGCACTGGCTCGGCTATTTCCGTCTGCCCCCATAGACATAAATGGGAGCAAGGGCTGCGCATGCGCAGTGCGCTCCCGTTCACTTGTATGGGAGCAGCGG
This sequence comes from Rhinella marina, assembly GCA_900303285.1. Classification (NCBI taxonomy): domain Eukaryota; kingdom Metazoa; phylum Chordata; class Amphibia; order Anura; family Bufonidae; genus Rhinella; species Rhinella marina. The sequence continues at coordinate 92,771 of ONZH01000082.1, read as the reverse complement.
GGAGCAGCACTTGGTGGTGGACAGACCCCGGGGTCCTCCAGCCACAGCTCTCCCCGCTCTATTCTTCTTGAAGGTGCGGGACCCGCACCTATCAGACATTGGGGCATATCCAAGCGATATGCCCCCTTGTATGTGACGGGAATACCCCTTTACTAGTAATGACCAAGAATAAAGCTGGCCATGCACAGGAGGTCAGCTGGCAAAAGGGGAGCACCACCAATGAGGCCAGGTGACTCGATCGCCTCAGGAAGCGCCAGGTAGGGGCAAGAGGGGGGCAGCGGAAGGGCCATAGGCAATGAGCGCTTACATTGTGGCAAAGGGGTTAGGTTAAGAAATTGGCATGGGGGGGGGCGTTTCAGTTTTCGCCACAGGCAGCAGAAAGGCTAGGTGCACCCCTGGCCGGCAGCTACCACCCCAAGAGAGTCAGGAGCTCTTAAACATTAGGTTGTTGCCTGAACCCGACATTCTCGACAAGTTTGACAGACAATACACTAATATGTACGGGCGCTTTTAGACATGACATTGTCCTTGTAATATCAGTCTGGGACAGATTATATTCTTAGCGCTCCGTCGATGTGTACACATGGAGATGTTTGAACAAAGATCTAGCCATTTTCCAGTACCCTGGAGGGAAATACATGGGATTATGAAGTCTGATATGGTTCCTATGTTTACTTTTACCTCCCAAGTGTAACCGGAGTGCGAATGTTATTCCACATGGGACCAGTCTCTGTGTCGGGGGAAGGAGAGTTTACGAAAGGGCGGAAACACTATACCTATGTGCTGCGGGCTTTCCAACATTACCTTTTGCATTCAGGTAGTGAGGAACAGGGAAAGCCACCAGGATATTTGTATATGTACGTTACCCTTATCTATGCCTACTCTATCAACAAAGCAAGAAAATGACGCATAATAACTCACTTTTGCCTTGCGAGCTCTTTGCCCTTTGGTCACTGCGTCATTTCTTGACAGTATCCAAACACCGCAGCCATTATTTACTGCAGGTTAGGCTACATTCACATGTCTATGGGGCTATTCACATGGCCGTTTTTTTTAACAGCCAGTGAAAATAGGCTGTGAAAAGATAGGACGTCCTATTTTTGGCCATTTTCACGGCCAGAGGGACCCCATTGAAATCAGTGGGCCCTTTTTTAATGGCTGTGTAGACAGGGGTGCAAAAACGGGTTCATGTGTCTTTCAGGGGTTAATATATATATATATATATATATATATATATATAATTACCTCATCCATGCACATAGTTCAGAAGAAATAGCTGTTGGACGAAAGAGTGACCAACAGCTATCTAAGGTGTACGACCTTAAAGAGTATGTGTCATCATAAAATGATCTATTGTTTAAATCACTTTTTTTTTTTTTTTAATTAAAAAAAAAAAATTATTTTTTTTTTAGAGTTTTTTTTTTTAATATTTTTCCATGTCTATACATCTATAATCTTGCAGTTTTCACACTGGTCACTAGGCCAATAATATGTTAAAATTTCCTGTTCTTTAAAAACCAGCCCCATGGGCCATAGACATGATGGACAGAAAGGACCTCACTGACTTCTATTGGAGGGCTTTCTAGGCATGCTCTGTGCCCTGTGCAGGGTTCTGTAGGGGGTAGATAAGCTGTGATATCACTGATTGTGAATGGTGCATCCTGTGTTACCTATACAGAGGTGATACCTGTCATTATAATCCTGTCTGTGATGATAATGACTACTGAAAAGTTACCTATATAGATCAAGTGATCATGAATTATTATTATAAGGCCTGATTGCCAGTGTGAAAATTGCTGGATTATATACATTTTTAATATACATAATGACATGGAAAATGTAAAAAAAAAAACAAAAAAAAAAAACACCAAAAATTGTAAAAAAAAAAAAAAAAGAAAAAAAGAAAAAAGTATGTTGAGCATAAAAACCATATTAAACCAATAGGTCAATTTCTGATGACACGTTCCCTTTACCTCAGGATGTGACAGCACACAAGATTGGCTTAGTTGTCCACCCCCTTTAAGCAATCCTGTCAGATATTTATTTTCACTTTTTCTCATTTTAGATTCATTTCTAAATGCAAAAAAATACATTAATTACACACAGAAAGACCCTTCATCTGTCAAACCACATTTCCAGTTACAATTAAAGCATACATAGTAGAGATGATTAACTCCACAGTACTCACCAACAGTGGTCAGCAATGTGCTGGAGAAGAAGAGGGAGGACGCAAAGTCCCAGTTGCTTTCATTAGATGCGTTATACAATACATTGATCCCAAATTTGTTGGCATTGATCACTTTTTCCAGGAGGGCCTCCAAGCTGGTCACGTTCACACATGGACTGTTCTCAAGAAACGACTTCTTTAGATCTATTAGCTCCTGCCGCAAATTTCCCTCATATGGACCTTCAATGCTGGAGACCACCAATGCACCCAGAAGAAGATAGACCACATAGCCAACTATTAGCAGAGTAAGCACCAGCCAGGACTTCATGTCAGAACAACTACAAAAAAACAAAACAGAAGAGTTGTTTTTGAGTTGGCAATTTTTTTCTTGTTTTTGCTGATGTTGGAAAAAGCTAGAAGAAATGATGCTTGAGTTTGATGACCCGTGGAATGCATGGGATGCACTCACATAGTGAATATTCCAAGTTTTATGCTATCTTGGACAAGCAGTACAGGACTGCCAAAAGGAGGCAGCAGAACATATCGTAAAGCAAATCTGATCCTACTGTAAGATGGGCAGGGTGGAGTCAGCATCTTGGGTGATGGATAGTGTTGGATTGGCCATGGAGCTTGCAAGGAAATTTCCCAGGGGGCCTTCTGGGCCCTCCTCATGGCCGGTCAGTGGAAGTTTTTGGGGAAGTATTTTGTGATGGACTGTGGTATTTGGCTCTGTTAGGGTGGTATAATGTGCCACAATTTGGTATTGCTGGCCCTGCCTTCCATCAATTTGGACCCAACTACAAAACAGGGCCACTTTTAGGCCTCGTCCACATTTCCGTGTCAGTGACACGTCCGTGAAAAAAAGCGTACGTGTTTCATCCATGAAGATGTCCGTGAAGGATCCGTAGTTGGTCCGTGTGTCCGTTTTTACCATCCATGTGTCATCCGTAATTCACTGACATTGCTCAGCTGAAAATTAATTTCCAAAGACTCTCCTATTAGTCATCAGTGAAAAACGGACGCATCACGGACACAACACGGATGTGTGTCAGTGATTTTCACAACCCATAGACTTGAATGGGTCGTGCTTGGTCCGCATCACGGATCAAAGTAGTGCGTGTCCCCGTGATTTTTTTTACTGACCCTTAGGCCCCATTCACACGTCCGTATTTTGCATCCGCATCCGTTTCCGCATTTGCGGACAATTATGCGGATAGTATGCGGATCCATTCATTTCAATGGGTCCCGAAAAAATGCGTTCCGTTCCGTTTTGCGGATCCGCAATCAGAAATCCTCCTGTCCTATTTTTCCTCCCGTTTTGCGGTCCGTAGCCCAATACAAGTCTATGGGACGTCCGTAAATGCGGAAGACATGCGGAAAGCCATCCGCATGTCATCCGTATTTGCGGATTCCGTTCCAGGAGGGGTGAAAAAAAAAAGATGTTATTCATCCTTCCGTTTTTTGCGGATCCGCAAAAAACGGATGACATATGGATACATTTGTTCCGTTTTTTACGGAAAGACGGAACGGATGTCCTGGAAGAACAGAGTTTTTTTTCGGAACAACGGATCCGCAAAAAACTGACCGTTTTCCAGGATGTGCAAAAATACGAACGTGTGAATGGGGCCTTAGTATTTTTCCAGGGCTACTTTAAGTTCCGAGTCCGCCCCTGGTGATGGACCTAGGTTTATGACATTTTGTTGGAATAAGAACGTGGGGGTCTGGACTTAAAAGGGAATGTGTCAAATGACCTATGTTTTACTGGTTTTATGTTAAACATATATTTTTGAGAATGTTTGGTGATTTTTTGTAATTTTTTGCATTTCACTACCTATATTAAAAAAAAAAATCCACATATCCTGCAATTTTTGCACTGGCCGCTAAACCTAATAGTAGGCTAACTCCCTCCATTCCATAGAGAACGCTAATTAGTAGTAATCTTATTATCATCACATTAAGGATTACAATGAAAGCTATATTTACATATAGATAAAACAAGATGTTACATTCACAATAGGTTATGGTCACAGCTCATCTCCTCCCCTTCCCTGAACAATGACCTCTACACAGATGTGTCTAGAAAACTCTCTCATAGACGACAATGGACATCTCCTATCTCCTATGTCCATGTGGCTGCTGTAAAGCATCTCTCTAAGGGGCCATATAGACGGCCATGGTGTTGCAGATCCGCAAAAATATATTATGTTATATGTATATATTATATCATGTATATATACCCGTTTTTGTATGGAAAATGAAAAATGCTGTAATAATAAATAATAAAAATAACAGGAATAATGGTCAACTGAGCTCTAAGGGTAAATGCACACATTCAGGATTTATGTGCAGACAATCTGCACTGAAATCCGCAGCTGTTCGCAGGGAAATCAGTGCAGTCAATCCGCATCAATTGGTGCGGATTTTACTCTCCCCATTGATGTGAATGGAGAAAATCCGGTCAGGAAAAATAAAATAAACTGATGTGCTGCAGATTTTAAAATCCACACGGAAAAAAATCTGCATTGTGTGCATGAGAATTTCAAATTCTCATAGAATACAAGGTACACGACCTACGGTGCAGATTTTCCGCATGCAAATCCGCGTGGAAAATCCACACCGCACGCAATCCTGATCATGTGCATTTACCCTAAGGGCTCATGCACACAAACGTATTTTCTTTCCGTGCCCGTTCCGTTTTTTTTTTTTTTGCGGACCGTATGCGGAACCATTTCAATGGGTCCACAAAAAAAAAAAACGGAAGGTACTCTGTGTGCATTCCATTTCCGTGTGTCCGTATTTCTGTTCCACAAAAAAATAGAACTTGTCCTATTATTGTCTGCATTATGGACAGGGATAGGACTGTTCTATTAGGGGCCGGCTGTTCCATTCCGCAAAATACAGAATGCACACGGACGTCATCCGTATTTTTTGAGAATACGTTTTTGCGGAACGCAAAATACATACGGTCGTGTGCATGAGCCCTAAGGCTACTTTTACACATGCGTTGTTATTTCTGGTTTTGAGATGCGGGGAATGAGGACAAAGCTAATCCTGTGCCGGATCTCAAAACCGGAATTGAAAACGCAGATGTGAAAGTAGCGTACCCTGGGGCTCTCTACTACTAGTAAACCTACAACCCCAGTATATGGTGGGTGTTGTAGTTTTCCTACAGGTGGAGAGCCACAGGGAGTGGGACACTGATTTAGTTTATCTCATCTGTAATTCATTGCAGGGAAATTCTCTTCTATAGCGATGATAATGTAGAGGCTATTGTAAGGTATTTGCCAGTCTAATAGCACACCTCTCATGTGGGCGTTCGAACAATGATCTAATTATGCTCTTAATTAGCAAGAGAATGGTGAAAGACTTCAATTACAAAGAAAGGAATGTCACATCATGCATCTAGGAGTCTAGGACACCTCATTCTGCATATAGGTGTGATCCCTGTTAGTTATCACACTGTAGGTTTTCTATGCTTGTTAATACTTCTCCATGGAGTTGAGTATACACTCATTCATAACCCTGCGTCCCATTATAACCGTTTTATTTAAACATCACAGTGAACCATGAAATTCCTACGTAAATGAGGAGAGCATGCATGTATATCCAGAGAGATCACTGTGCACTCAACTGAAAGCTATCCTATGCGTATGGCCACTCATAGTTTATTTGTCCACTTCCAGTCCCACCCAAACAGGATACCAATGGATTCTCCGGTAGGCCCAGGCTCTCAGGCATCAGCGGGCCCCAAAGGTCCAGGAGGGAAAAAAACATTTGGAGCTGCCTTTGGGTCTTCGATTCAGACATTATTAATGATATAGGCTGAACCCTGACAATAATTTCCTCTGGTGGGCCCAAGGAACCCCAGTCCAACACTGCGCCAAAATGGGATCTGCTATGAAGCTTCTGGGGAAAGGGGAACTATACCAGGTTGGTGGTGAGATCCTGCACAGGGACATAGCTGCAATGTTAGCAAAGAAGGATGTGAAAACAAAAATAAAATCTAGACATTAAAATAGGAAGGAGACACCAGAAGCTACTGTTATGGGTGGTTAAGAGTATGTTGTGGGTGGTTAAGATGCCCTTGAAAAGGTCTTCATTTTCATTATGGCTATAGGGTCCTCTATGTAACTTATTGCTTAAGGAACTTTGGTTATTAGAATTGCAGAAGGAAGAATAGGATTTTATTTGGATCATTAGAGATGGCCCTTATGGACCATGAATGGTCTGGCTTGAGGAGCAGTATGCTAGATTAGGTTCTCCTTGTCAGCATACTATGTGTGGATGGAGAGGTGACCGAGCATGCACCCTGCCACTCCATTCATTGTCTATGGAGCTGATAGAAACAGTCAAGTGTTGTACTCGGCTGTCTAAGGTAGTCCCATAGACTTTAGATGGAGTGGCAGAGCGCATGCTCGACCGTGAACATTGTGAACATTGGCAAGATGGCCATCGGCCCAAGAATTCTGACCATCAGAACAACCTGACATTGCACAAGTCCTCATGGGAAAGGGAAGGCTTAAACTACAAAAACAACCGTTAAATGTCTTCTGGTGTATGGAAGCCTTTTAGAAACATAGGGGGTCATTTACTCGCAGAAATTTGGCTATTTTGGGCATATTTCTGGCACAGATTGCAGCGCAAAGGTTATTTGGACCACAACCTGCCACTTTTCTAGCCTGTTTCAAGTGTAGAAAATGGTCTAAATTTAAGCCAGCAAGGAAGCTGGTGTAGATTTAGACCATCGGTGAATGCGCGAAGTTAATTAGAGGCCGGCGCCTCATCATAACTTCAGCAGATCCACCTCCAGCCCACGGGTTTATTAAGAACGGAGTCTAAAACGCTGGTCTTAATAAATGACCTCCATAGTTCTTACACTGCTAGGTCTCTGATTTCTTTCAAACCCTGTGGGACATCCTGAGAAACATTTTCCATGGACATTATAGACCTCTTTAAATGACTCATTAAAATTCCCTGAAATGTTCTAGTACCAAGGACAGACTGGCCCACCACAATACCAGAGGAAGCTTGGTGGGACCAGGCTCTGATACCATAATGGGCCCTAAAGTTCCAGGAGAGAAAGCTATTTGGAGCTGATCACGTGCCACTAGGGTCTTGATTTAAGCTGTATTGAGGATATAGGGGCCCCCCGAGAATAATTTCCTCCGGGGAGGGGGGGGCACAAGGAGCCCCAGTTCCACACTGTCTAGGATGGCTTTTCTGGAGGATTGAAAATTAGATACTGGAGAGATTCTTAGTCCTGTCAAGACTATTCAGAAACGTCAAATGGATATATGTCTTCAGACTTCACCTGTACAAAGGCCAGAGAGAGTAGGAAGTTTCTCAAGGCTACATCTATTGAGGCTCCCGAGAACGAAATCTGATCTGTTGCTTGAGGGCCTCCATATTAAAGACTACGTCTTTCTGGCAAAAAATCTGAAGATCCTTGACATGGTGTAAAATCTTCTAGCTCAATCACTGCCTGTCTAGTGTCGTCTAGTAATTAATAATCTAATTCAATAAAGCCAGTCTGTTCTCCGTTCTTCCTCCCCCCATCATGTAATGACCTGTAAACTAAATCTGGAGCAGCAGCAGTCCTTCACAGAGCGAGACGGTTAAACTCTCGACACATAGAAATCTTAAAAAAGATAGAACATAAGCATAAAAGATGCCAAATACATGAATTGGTCACTTACCTGCTCAGTCTCCGGTCTCCACCAGGTCTCTCAGCACCTCCTTTTTGATAGGCAGTCTACAGCCCTATCACCCTAACCTGGCTGTCTCTTTCACATTCAGTCTTCTCCGTCTCTATGTATCCATATTTTTGTCTCAGTTTTTCCAGTCTCTGCCCTTGACTCAGATCTCCTCTGCAGTCTCTCTGTCTCCAGTGGGCGCTCTCTCTCTCAGCTTGTCTACTGTGCCCACTGTCTCTCTATCTACCTTCTCTTTCACTTGTTTGCTCTCTCCACCTCTGAGCAACATAAACTTTTGTATGAGAGGAAAAGTCAGAACTTCCTGAGAGAGCAGGGAGGGAGGAGAGAGACAGCAGCCACCGAGAGAGGGAGGAGAGAGACCTCTGTGTGTCTGTAGGAGGAGAGACAGCGAGGAGTGAGATTTGTGTAAATGAGTCACTATAGGAAACAAAAGAGAGAGAGATGCCAGGGTTAGAAAAGAGACAGCAGTGTATGAAGTAAAACCTTGGACTTCGCAGTTATATAGAATTTTTTGCCGCAAATTTGCATAAAATTGCAGCAAAACTGTGTCATTTTGTGCAAATCACTACATCGTGACTTGTGGATTCACGCGTGTCGATGAAAATGGGCAATGCATTGCACCACGGTTTTTCCATACAGTTATTTGCAACTTTCTCACTTATAAAAATGACACGCCTAAAAGCAGCATTGTGAAAATGCATGCGTTTTTACTGCATGGTTTCTGAAGGTGTGTAAAATCAAGCACACAGCCATGCGATCTTCATAGATGAACATAAACTGCCCCAACGTGTAGTTTGTATTATGTAGTTTGTATGTAGTTTGTGAGGGCTCATGAACACAAACGTATTTTCTTTTCTTTCCGTGTCCGTTCCGTTGTTTTTGCGGACCGTATGCCGAACCATTCATTTCAATGGGTCCCCCCCAAAAAAACGGAAGGTATTCCGTGTGCATTCCGTTTCCGTATGTCCGTATTTCTGTTCTGCAAAAAAATAGAACATGTCCTATTATTGTTCGCATTATGGACAAGGATAAGACTGTTCTATTAGGGCCAGCTGTTCCGTTCCGCAAAATGCAGAATGCACACGGACGTCATCCCTATTTTTTGCGCATGCGTTTTTTGTGGACCGCAAAATACATATGGCCGTGTGCGTGAGCCCTGACGCAGATTTCAGCCCTTCAATGGCCACTATTAGTGATGAGCAAAGTATTCAAAATTTTGATTCGGCTGCTTCACCGAATTTTACCCAAACAATTTGCTTCATGACGAATTACTTAGTCCCAAAGTGCGTTTGTAAGTAGTGGGTGCAATGACAGGGAGCGGCGACTGCGGCGTTTGTATTGTAAACCCGCAGATGCCGCGTTCATAGCTGATCATGGCATCTGGCATATTACAGTGTAAAATTGCAACGTCCCCATTGTAAATTTTTTAAAAATTATAAAATCATACTTTTACCCTCCTGCATTTGATCGCGAAGAGCCGGCCGCTGCCATTTTTATTGAAGATCTAGCGGGAAATCTTGCACGGGCCGTGATGACGCCATCATGTGGCAGGCGTGGTGTCATTATACGTCACTGCGCACGGGATTTCGTGCGAGATCTTCAACCAAGGTGGCGGCCACCGGCTCTTCACTCTCAAACGGTGGAGGCTAGTATGATTTTTTTTTTTTTACCGCCATTGAGGGAAAATTGATTCCCCACCACGAAGCACGAGAAAATTCTGCTTCGCGGCGAATTTAATCTTCCCTGAAAATCGGATCGAATTCCACTTCGCGGAGTTCGATTCGCTCAGAACTAGCCACTATGTAAGAACCTAGAGACACAACTATATGATGGACGGTAATGCAACCGTACGAAGTATCGTATATGTCTGGGTGGCACTGTCACTTGGTGAGAGATAGGCACAGACATAGAGACTCACTGTCAATCAGGTGACAACTCTCATTTTTATTCAGTCAAACATATTTGTGCTAAAACAAAATTAAATTAGTTTCACTTGTAAAAAAGCAAAAAAAAAAATCTGCCCAATTACTGTGTATTTCAGCAGAAACTCATGCGGTTTTTAACCACAATGTCCGGATACACACATAGGGCTCATGCACACAGCCACATGTATTTTGCAGTCCGCAAAAAACGGATCCGCAAAAAATACACATGATGTCCGTGTGCATTCCGTCCGTGTGCATTTTGTGGAACAGAACAGCTGGCTCCTAATAGAACAGTCCTATCCTTGTCCTTGATGCGGATAATAATAGGAGATGTTCTATTCCTTTGCGGACATACGGAAACGGAATACACACAGACCCATTGAAATGAATGACTCCGCATACCGTCTGCAAAAAAAAACGGAACGCACAAGGAAAGAAAATACGTTCATGTGCACGAGCCCTTAGACTACATTCACTTGACAGTCATAAAAAACGGACACGCTGTCAGCTTTTCATGGTCATTTTGCATTAGTGTGTGCATCCATTTTCTGTCCGTCTGTCCAATTTTATCCATTATGCATGTTTTTAACGGTTGTTAAAAATGGATTCATTTCATTGGATTTTTTGGTTTAAATCCCAACCCCTGCAGTGCCCTCAGTATATATTATGCCCCCCATAGTGCCCCCCCCCCATGTAAATAACATCCCCATTGTAAATTATTTTACACCTGAGGGTCTTCTCTCTCTGCAACTGCCGCGCCTCCTGCACTTTGATTGACAGGGTCAGGTGTGATGATGTTTTAACTGCTTGGCCCTGTCAAAGTGCAGAGGGTGCAGCAGGTGCAGAGACAGCAGAGCCTCTAGGTGTAATGGCAACGCCCCCGTTGCTCCTAGAGGCTCATTTGCATATATTAAAACATCATTTTTCTCAGCAATGCGGACACATATGGACATGACACCAACACAGATGTCTTCAGCTGCCGAGCGCACATGTAACAGGTCAGACAGTGTCATAGGTACAAAACTGCTGACAGATGCCCTTAAAACGCTTTTGTCTAAAACTCCACAATTGTTTTGGTGGTTAACCCCCCCCCACCACCACCAATGGAGTGAGTTTGTGATTTTTTTACACTGTAGTGATAAATCTGGAGTAAAACTAAATAACATAGCTAACCACACCCACTTTGCACGCAATAGTTTTTGCCCAGCCAAAAATTAGCACTTACACCAGAAAGCGGCCATATCTCATTATAATCAAGGGGGTTCGGCGCTGTGTGGTTGTACTCTTATGCCCCTTTCACACGAGCGGGAGACTCGCATGTCTCCCGCAACGCATCTACAGGGCTGGACTCGGCACTGACAGGGATCGCATATAATGCTCTGCGATCCCAGTCAGTGCCGAGTCCAACCCTGTAGATGCGTTGCAGGAGACATGCGAGTCTCCCTCTTGTGTGAAAGGGGCATTACTGGGCGTACCAGATCTAGCAGTTATCACCTGTTCAGTGGATAGATGGAGTGTGAAGATTCTGTCAGGAGGTTACTTTTCTAAATGACTCAGGATCTGTTCTTGGTTTTGACTCAAAATATATTATTTATTAGTAAAGCGCCATTTATTCCATGGCGCCGTACATATGAAAAGGGGTGTACATACATAATACAGAACAAACATGAACAAGACAAGTTACAAACTAGAGGACCCAGCCCGCAAGAGCTTACAATCTACAAGGGATTGAAGAAGGATACAGTAGGTGAGGGTATGGCGGTATACAGGCAGCGGGGTTACTGTAGGTTGTAGTCTTGTCTGCAGAGGTGAGTTTCAGGTTCTTCTTGAAGGTTTCCATGGTCGGTGAGCGTCTGATATGTTGGAGTAGTGAGTTCCAGAATACGGGGGATGTATGGGAGAAATCTTGGAGGAGCCTGTGGGAAGAGGAGATTAGGGGAGAGGAGAGAAGATCTTGTGAGGATCGGAGATTACTTGTGAGAAGGTGCCGGGAGATCAGGTCACAGATGTATGGAGGGGACAAGTTGTGGACGGCCTTTCATACTTACCATCATTTGAGTTGGTAAAATCATTGCATATAAGCTCCGCCCCTGTCCAGAAACACCCATTTGTGGGCAGGGTTTGTGTTAGCCCCACCCATTTTTGGCCAGGGCCAGTCCCAGTAAATTTGGGACAGTAATCAACTATGGCCTTCTATGTCACAGTTATGCCTCATTCACCAGCCGTGATGTAATCCGTGATAAGATGGTCAGTGACTCATCCATGTAAATATCTGTGAAGGATCCATGTTTGGTCCGTGTGTCCGTTGTTTGCTGTCCACATGTCATCTGTGTTTCACGGCTGAAGATTAACTTGCACTGCATCTCCTCCAAATGGTCCGTGAAACACGGATGGCGTCCATAATTTTCACGGACCCATAGACTATAATAGGTAAAATAAAGCATGCTTCCGTGCTAAAACCACGACCCACGGAGCGTGCTAAAACACGGACGTGTGAATACACACATTAAAATAAATGGATACATGTTACTGTCCGTGAATCACTGAGGTGTGAATGAGGCTTTAGTGTTTTCTACTGGATTCTCTGGGCAATGCGGAGCCAGTGAGGGGACTGACGTGCGCTGTGCGCATTTTCTGCGGACAGAGCACATATCCATTGATTTAAATATGTCCATATTTCAGTATTTTTTTACTGACATCTCTTAGCAACCATCAGTGAAAATCAACTACATCCGGATACAATGCGTTTTTCACTGAAGCCCCATTCACTTCTGAGGGGCCAGGGCTGCGTGAAAAACGCAGAACATAGAACATGCTGCGTTTTTCACGCAACGCAGAACTGATGCGAAAAAAATTCAGTGCGGGTGCTATGCGTTCCGTTCTCGCATTGCACCCGTGTGGAAAACTCCCTCGTGTGAAAGGGGCCTTACTATTGAAAATGCACCAGTTTTTTGTGCTATTTTGTAAGCATTTCATGCCTTGCCTGATAAGTGGGTGTGGCTCTGCAGCAAAAGGGGCGTGTCTTAAATGCAACTCCATGCACCCAAAATGCAGCCAGGTTTTGGCTTGAAACTATGCCAGCTTATAAGTGGGGGTAAACTTTTTTTTTTAATGCAAACATTTTTGGCACATAAAAAAAAAAAAATTCTAACGTAATTCTGGTGCAGGATGTACAATACTCCAAATTTATAAAGGTCCAGGCGCCAGAATAGTAAATTTGTCTAATAGTAAAGGGTTTGTGTCATCATGGACAATGGTGGGACCCGCACCTATATCGAGAACGGAGCCCCGAAAGTGAAGGAGGGCGCACTGCGCAGCCTCCCTCCATCCATTTTCTATGGGGCCGGCGAAAATAGGCTCGGCTATTTACGTAGGCCCAATAGAAACGAATGGGAGCGGGGGTCACGCATGCGCGGTACTCTCCCATTCATTTCTATGGGGAGCCAGCTTGGTGGTGGCCGGACCAGGGCTCTGTTCTCGATATAGATGCGGGTCCTACACCTATAAGACAATATGGGCATATCCTAGCGCTATGCCCCCATTGTCCATGATGAGACAACCCCTTTAAGGCTATATTCACACAACCGTATTTTGTTTCCGCGTCCGTCCCATTTTTTTTTTTTTTTTGCGGATAGGACGCAACCCCATTCATTTCAATGGGTCCGCAAAAAATGCAGACAGCAGACCGTGTGCTATCCGCATCCGTACATCCGTTCCCTAACCCCACAAAAAAAACCTAGAACATTTCAAAAACTATTCTTGTTCGTTTTGAGGACAAGGATAGGCATTGTTACAATGGATCCACAAACAAAAACGTGATGACATCCGTTTTTTGCACATACACATACGATCGTGTGAACGTAGCCTAAGTCTATGAATCATACTCGTAGACAGTGCAAAGTATGTGCCTGGTATTTGCTTCACTGTGTCTGAACTGCAATACCACACGCAACCAGTGCACAGGGGCAGTGCTGTTGTCACAAGAAAGCGGACATGTTCTTCTAATCTTTTACAACCCCTTACAAGGTTTTTATTTCTTTGGCTACCAGATATACAGTATTCATGAAGATAGGCTTGGATTAAAATCACAAAGTACATCAATGTCCACTGTAGGTATTATTGTAATTGGTTTTCAGGACACAGGCATGGTCTCCATGACAACAATAACAGGAAGGAATCAGAATCAGTAGTGATTCTGTCTTCAGGCCTCCTGGTAGCTTTCCTGTACGCATACAATCTCATTATATATCAGATGCAGGTCTAGGTGCCTGACACGACAGCAGAAGTACTATGGCGCACAGTGCGCCAACCACAGAGCGCCTTACTGCCCCCTCCCGGCCGGGTCACGTGACGCGCCCTAGCCCGCCCCCTTTCCATTCTGTAACGTGACGTCACACGCCCCTCCCGTGCCACATCGCAGTAGTCCACGTTCCCTTTTTTTTTTTTCTACGACTCAACAAACTTTATTAACAAACTCTATCGTTACCACACGGTTATCGCAGCCCTGTGATTCGTCAGTAGAGAGGCTACGCGTCACCTGGTAAGGAGGAGGCGAGGCCGCGTCATCAGACCGGAGCCATGAACCGGGAGAGCAGCTTCAGGGCCCGTAAGTAATGGACGGGTTTCGGGTGTCGGTGGTGGGCGGAGCCGCTTTGTCAAGGTGAAAGGTGTACTGAGCTGCAGCGTCTGTGGAGTAGTTGCTAGGAGTGTGTGTTGTACATTGTGCCGGTGGAGGAGGTAGGGGGTGCAGTGAGCCTCCTGATAAGGGGGTACTAGGAGCAGTGTGATGGGGTTCACACTCTTGGAGGGGGTAGGGGCAGGTATCAGGGGTGGATATGGCCCTAGTGTTATTTCAGCAGGTATAATATGTAATCGTTGCTAATTGATTGATTAGGCTGGGGCTGCACGGAGGCCGTGTGATCCGGAGGTGACATGGTATGGGTGTTGGAGACATTGAGCCTTAGGCCTCGTGCACACAACTGTAGCTTTAGTCCGCAACCGATCTGCATTTTTTGCGAATCAGATGGACCCCTTCACTTCAATTGGGTGCAACCAGACTGAACCCAGTGTGCTGTCCGCCATATGTCGGTTCTGCAGCCCAGCAAACAAGATAGAATGTTTCCTATTGTCAGTTTTGCTTCAAGGATTGGAGAGATCTACAGATGACAGGAAGTATGGATCCGCAAAATGCAGAACAGGCACGGCTGGCATCCATGTTTTGTGGACCGTAAAAACGGATGCAGCTGTGTGCATGAGGCCTTACCCAATTAGGGGTGCGGAAATCTAATGTTGAGGTGGGCGACCGTGATCGGCATGGAATACACGGTCCGTGTATCAGCTGCATCTCCCGGGCGGACTGCGGCTCCACTGACTCAAACTGACTAATGATGTAGTCATTTCGGGTCAGGGGAGCCACGGTCGGCCTGGCAGATGCAACCGACACAGGGACCGTGTTTCCTGGGCCCATCACAGTCATGTGAATCAGCCCTCAGAGGAACATTGGTGGTGGGATCGGCAGACCTTCCAGTATATATGAGAGGCTCCCAACTCTCATGCAGTAGATGCTGTCAGAGGAGAAAAGAATCGGCCGCGTTGAATTTCAGAGCCCAGACCTGCAGATGATTGGTAGATCTAGCCTATGCTGATTTCAGCGGGACTGACCAGCCATCTTTGGGGTGTATCACATTTCTCCTCCGGCAGCATTTTGGGGAGAAGAAGGATTGGGCATGTTGACTTTCTTCTGGCAGCAGAGAACACATGCATGCTCAGTCTATTGAGAACACCTGCATGCTCAGTCGATGCAGGTGTATAAGGGGAGTTGTAAGGAGTATTTTTTTTCTTCTCTTTTACAGCTTCAAAGCGGCGCCATCGAGGCTCCAACCCCAACATGGCCGGTCCACATCAGCTATTCGATGACACAAGTGCCGGCCCTCCACCTCATGGCATGGAGTACCACAACCATGGCTCCCCAGCGCTGGGCATCCCCACTCAAGCCTTTCTGTCAGAACCCATGTCCAACTTCGCCATGGCGTATGGAAGCAGCTTGGCTAGCCAGGGCAAGGAGATGGTGGACAAAAACGTGAGTGCTTCATATGGGGGGTTATATCTACACTCTTTTTCTTTGATGCCAGAAAATGAATCGGCCCGCCCCATATTTTAATTTTTTTGTGTGTTCTGATGGGGATGGAGTGTAATCGGTTTCTTCTATGTCTCGCAGATCGACAGGATAATCCCAGTCAACAAGCTCAAGTATTATTTCGCAGTTGATACTGTTTATGTTGGAAAAAAGATCGGGCTGCTCCTCTTCCCCTACATTCACCGGGTACGTACGTGATCGTGATAAGGCCTGTATTACACCTGCAGATTTTCTGACTAACCATTGGTCAGATGGCCCATTACACACACAGATCTTTTGTTATACACACCCTAATCCTGTCCATAGCGTCCGATCCGAGGTCCCTCCACAGGAAGCAAAAACCATCCTCGGACCTACAGAAATGCATGTTCTGGGATGTGTGTAAGGAACGGTGCGGACACCGCTTCCCTACCTGATTATCCCTCCTTGTATGTTTTAGGACTGGGAGGTCAGGTACCAGCAAGATATCCCTGTCGCTCCACGATTTGACGTCAATGCTCCGGACCTGTACATTCCAGGTGGGTTTCAGGTTGGAACAGTAGCACAATATTAAGTAAAATATTTAGTAATCAATAGAAATAAAAGGTAAATAAATAATTCAATTATATAAACACAATAATAAACTGGTAGTAAATGAAGATGTCTCTTCTTTCTATATTGTGATCTTGCGTCTTCTTCTTCTTGCAGTCATGGCTTTTATCACATATATTCTGGTTGCTGGGCTGGCTCTGGGAACACAGAACAAGTGAGTAATGGGTTGAGTTTATTAGTGTAAAGAATATTAGAAGGGAAGATTTTTTTTTTTTGTCTCTGATCTGACCGGTGGTTGAAAAGAAATATATATATTTATATATTTTTTAAGCTGAGTACAGCACTCAACTTTTTCTGGAACTCCCATAGAGATGAATGGAGCAGCAGTTGGCATGCCCGACCTGTCACTTTGTTCATTTTGGGGTGCCCTGAAGGGGTACAGGGTCCCTGTTCTCATGATCTGTGGCGGGCTCTGCTTTAGAACCCCCACTGATCTAATAGTTAGGCCCCATCCACGGGATTTTAACAGCCGGATTATCTCTTTAAGGGCTTGTTGGCTGGCTGCGCCCGTGCACGGGCACTGACCATTGGGCTTCCGCATGCGGATCGCGGACCCATTCACTTGAGTGGGGTCCTTGATCCACATCCGACTGTCCGCACCGGAACGAAAATGGAACAAGTTTTTGTTTGTTTTTTTTTCCCCCTCCCCCCCGGGTGCGGAGGCACGGACAGGAACACCATGGAACACTCTGTAGTGCTTCCATGGGGTTCTGAACCATGCCTCCATTCCGCACCGCATCTCCGTGATTGTGGACCCATTCAAGTGAATGGGTGCACACTATTGGTGCCCATGCATTGCAGACCCGCCGCATGCGGGCCACACAACGTCCGTGTGAATGAGCCCTAACTGTGTGGGTGTATATAATATAAATAATGACCCCAAACGAGATTTATGATGTGAATATTGCAGGCAGAAGTGGTGTCATTTTGAAAGCTAATGATAACTATGACCTTAGAAATAAGAAGGTTTAAGGCCAGTGTTTCCTGTAAGCCTTTGTCGACAATGACAGGGTCAGTTAGGGACCCGGATGCTACTGTCATAGATGGGCCATACAGAACCTATCAATTATTTCCATAAAGCACGCTATTAATTAGCTATAACATATCCAGATATACAGGGCCACATATCATCCAGGCAAGTGATGTTAAATAGCTTTATCTAGCTCTCTGAATGTCAGCATCTCGGGTGGTCTAGGGCTGTGAAGGGATTAATTCCAGTATACCTGGATATTGGTTCGTCTTCCTGTTTTCTTTCTGTACTGATCATAGAGAGGAGTTAGCCAGGACTGTAGTGGTCATTGTACGGGTGTACAGTTGTGATCGGGCAGAAAAGTCAGGTTATTAATAAGGTAAGAGCTCAGGGGGTCTACTGAAAAACTTGGGGGACACAGATTAAAGAGGTTGTCCCAGGAAAAAATATTCTACAGTTTTCAAACCAGCTCCTGGATCTGAATACTTTTCTAATTGCATGTAATTAAAATTTAGCATAGCCACTGAGTTATTCAATAAAATATACAGTATCTGTATAGCGCCACCTGCTGTTTGTTCTTTTCTTATCTCTTTGTCCTGCTCACTGAGGCCGCACATGCTCAGTTTCATCCTTCATCTCCCTTCTAAGCTGTGATAGGGTGAGCTGAGACACGCCTCCTGAGCTGTGATAGGGTGAGCTGAGACACGCCTCCTGAGCTGTGATAGGGTGAGCTGAGACACGCCTCCTGAGCTGTGATAGGGAGAGCTGAGACACGCCTCCTGAGCTGTGATAGGGAGAGCTGAGACACACCCCCTTAGCTGCAGCAGAAAAGACACTCCCCTTGAGCTGTCAGCTTGGTATAAATCTAGCAGAGCAATGAATGAGGAGATCTCTGGATCCATGTGAGGTACAGGGCTGGTCCTAGCTTTGTTAGGTTATCATGTACTATATGACGTCTGATGTTAATTTTTTACATTATTCATGGCGTAACCCCATTAAGACCTTATGAATAACCGTGCTCTTTCATGGGATGCTGCAACACAAGCAGTGTGACCTCTGAAGATTTAGCCCTGGAACCACATTTTCTTGCAGTGATCGCTCTCCACCACTAGGTGTCATCGTGATTTTATAAGACTTTTGGCTCTATATGTTCTTCATATTGTAATGGTGGCTTATAATGTTGCTTCTAATCCTCAGCTTTTCCCCGGAGATCTTGGGCATGCAGGCCAGCTCAGCCTTAGCCTGGCTCATCGTGGAGGTAGTCGCTGTCCTTCTTAGCCTCTACCTAGTGACTGTAAATACCGACCTCACCACGGTGGATCTTATAGCATTTTCTGGCTACAAATATGTGGGGTAAGTAGATAAGGTGCTGGAGGTTATTACATGAACCTGCGTATAATGATATGGAGCGGCTATGAAGCAGGCATTCTGGGTTTTCCTGCCAGTCAGTCCGTCTGTACAGCAGTCATTTGGAAGGAGGAGGGTGGGTGCCTAAGAAGGCCACCATAAACTATTTTCACTTTAAGGGGAAGAGTGGCTGCTTATAGTGCTGTGCTGGTATACTAAGGGGTCTACGATCTGTAAATACTCCTACTTCTGTTTCGATCCTTCTCACTTTCTACAATCCCATTCAGGATGATCTCGGGAGTTCTGTCAGGCCTCCTCTTTGGGAAGACCGGATACTACATCGTCCTAAGCTGGTGTTGTGTCTCCATAGTATTTTTCATGGTAAGTACTAAATAAGACCTCGTTCCCAGAGAAGAGCCGTCGCCTCTCCTCACATGTCTGACGACTAGTATTTCCCCTGTAATAAGAAGTCCAGGGGCTGGCATCCTGATGGCATGCCAGCTGCCACATCGACATCTCTCCTAGGTACATAATGGCTGTGGCATTTGATGCGTCTTACCTGGAAGATGCTGTTTCGGTGCAGCCACAGGTGAAGGGATCACTACTTCCTTGCGCAGCTCTCCGGGTTATAGGATAACCAAGCCTAAAATAGAGCCTAAGACCCCTTTTACATGAGCGAGTCCCACGCACGTGTCAGGGTGAGCACCTGTCCTGAACTCCAGAGCACTGCCGGGGGATCACATAGCATTATATTGATTTTTGATGCTATGTAACCCTAAGGGTTCATTCACATGTCCGCAACTGTTTTGCAGTCCACAAATTGCAGATCCGCAAAACACGGACACCGGCCATGTGCGTTCTGCATTTTGAGGACTGCACATGGCTGGCACAATAATAGACATGCCTTTTCTTGTCTGTGGTTGCGAACAAGAAAAGGACATGTTCCTTTTTTTTTTTTTTTTTTTGCGGGGCCACAGAAGTGCGGATGCAGACAGCACATGCGCATATGTGAGATTACAGCGCTTCAACTGTGTGACATTGCGGGGGCGAGGAGGAGATTCGGAGGATGTTGGGCGGTGCTGGGCTCCTGAAATATTCATAACGGCCCTCTGGGTTCCTTACTACCCTCATTTTTGTGTGTGTGTGTGTGTGTATATATATATATATATATATATATATATATATATATATAATATCAAAAGAGCATCAGCACAAGTCTTGAATGGAGATGGTGGTGTAATCCCTCACGGCTAAGGATATTAAGCCTGATGCATAGAACAATGGAGAACGAGGCAGCACTCGGATGTGGTGAAAATAGTGGACCTTTATTCCAGACAACGCGACGTTTCGGCCGACTCGATGTGGCCTTTCTCAAGCAGTGAGGCCACATCGAGTCGGCCGAAACGTCGCGTTGTCTGGAATAAAGGTCCACTATTTTCACCACATCCGAGTGCTGCCTCGTTCTCCATTATTATATATATATATATATATATTCATTTTTTTACTGAATAAAAGCATTCATAGCTATGGAAAATGTATATTTTGCAGGTGCCATGTACACAGCTCTATAGGCTCTATAAAACTAGCTGACAGAATCCCTTTAATGTCTGATAAGCGGGGGTATTGTCTCTTAAAGGGGTTGTCCAGGTGTACTCTCCCACCCAATCTGACATCAGGCAGGAAGAGGCACAACTGTATGCCTCAGAGGCAACCATTCAATACCCATCCAATATCCTACACAGTTTGTAGTCTAGTTAATGGGATGCATGCATTACAATATCTGGGTGTTAGACAGTTGCCTCAGCAGACTAACTGTGCAGCGTGTCACTGTATCACCATGTTAGATTGGGAGGGGGGTATGCCTGGACAACCCCTTTACTGATGGAGGCAGATGGGGTTCCAGTTCTAGTCCCCTTCATTTACCACCTTATAAATAACTTTTTTCCTTCTCAGATTCGAACCCTGAGGTTAAAGATCCTGTCAGAAGCCGCAGCAGAGGGCGTCCTGGTACGCGGCGCCAGGAACCAGTTGCGTATGTACCTGACCATGGCGATCGCTGCAGTGCAGCCCCTCTTCATGTACTGGCTGACGTACCACCTAGTGAGATGATTCCCTACCTGCTAAAGCGTGTTCTGAGGACAGAGGTGCCATATTGGAATTTCCGCCCCTATGTCAGGGTGACTTCACTCCCACCGTCCAAACAGGCATCCTTCTTTAACCGTTTTTGTACTGTTTTCTGTGCATGGACCCCATTGCTTGGATATTAGACGTCTCAGGGTCTCTACTGCGTCTCTTCCTTCAGAAACATCTCGGACTGTAACATCTCGATGATCTGGGTCACTGGACGACATCCTCTTGAGATAGCGGGACCCTCATAGGTGCAGACTGGGGAATCTACCCCAGTATGAAGCCCCCACCCCTTCTTTTTGTCTGTGTGCTGCTGCCTATTGTCCTAAGGATCCATTAGACATGGCCGAACCTGTGCGTTCCCAAAGGAAGAGCCAATGAGTATTAGGAAACAGAAACGGCAAATACGACAAATTCTTTATATTTTACACATTTAATCCCAAAGTCGTCGATTCTGGCATTTTGTTTGTAGACCTTTATTTATGTCCTTAATTTTACACTTAGTTTACACACATTTGAAGTGTCTGTATAGTGCAAATATATATATACAGCTCCTCGAAACCGTCACCCTCAACATAACCACCTGCACCCACTGGACTCGGACGGCCTGCGTGTTTTACATCACATTGTGATCTCACTAAAGTTAGAACTTCCCGTGGACTCTTCCCACTGCAGGACTTTGCCTTATTAACCAATTCAGCAATCCAGGGAAGCGAAGGGGGGGGGGGGACCAAGCTTTCCTTTTTATATACAGTCAATGGACCCTGTAGACATGATCCTGCTATTATAGGACGTAGGGTCACTATAGTGTCTGCACAGCAAGGAATTGTACAGGCGTGACTTGGAATCTCGTGTTATGTGGGAGTGTGGGCTCCAATGTCTGTATCCCATCAGTTCATTAAATAATACTTTTCCAGTGTCAAGATGGCTTCTGTTTTCCTGCAGCTGTATACAGGGGCGTTCCCATCTCAGATATTTATGGCAGGTGTCTGAGATAGGAACACATGGATTTGTGCATTAACCAGGTCTAACCATACGTATAAAATTTTGATTGTCCACAATGCAGCCGATCGTTCCTTTCATACTGTATGAACAATCACACCAGCAACACA
The DNA here is from genome assembly GCA_900303285.1 of Rhinella marina. Lineage (NCBI taxonomy): Eukaryota > Metazoa > Chordata > Amphibia > Anura > Bufonidae > Rhinella > Rhinella marina. The sequence goes on along the minus strand of ONZH01000082.1, from coordinate 70,682 downwards.
AGAGTTAATCCGCCATTCTGGGATTCAGAGACTCCCTGGTGTTTGTGCAAAGTACTCTTGTACTTTGGTTCACAGCCAGACATTTTTCATATCAAATTTTTGGTCGACGGATGTCTGCAGTCGCACATCATGAACTTGTTAAATTTTCAGAACTATCAAAAACGGACATTTCAGCCAAATTTTCATGTGTGGGTTAAAGGGATTACATGGATTTTTTTTTTTAAATGCCTACCCGCCCCCCCAGAAGGAGCTATAAATAAAACTGTACTTACCTGCTCCGTGGCTCTTGGGTTGTCTTAACTAGACTTCTGATCCCCTCACAAACTTCTTGCGTGGATGTCACTTGCGCTACTGTAGCCAATGACTAGCTTCAGCAGTAGGGTGGGCTCAAGCAGCACATGGCCCAGCATGGGACTCTGTCAATGTGAGGACTGGAAGTTTGGTCAGGACAGCCATGGAGGTTTTTAACTCTGCGGGGGTGTTAAAAAAAAAAAAAAAAAAAAAAATTGGAAAAATCCTGGACAATCCCTTAAAGGGTTTGTGCCAAGTTGTTATCCCCTATCCACAGAATAGGCGATAACTACCTGATGGCTAAGGATCCGACCGCTGGGACCCCCACAGATCATGTTCTCCGTTCTGATGGAGTGGTAGGTCATGCACGTGCACGGCCGCTCCCTTCATTCTCTATGGAAGTGCTGGAGATAGCGGAGTACAGCGCTCACGTCAGGCAGTCCCATAGAGAATGAATGGAGGGAAACAAGACCCCCATTCTTGTGATCTGTAAGGGTCACAGCAGTTGGACCTCCATCGATCAACTAGTTATAGAGGATAACTTACAAACTTGGAACAGTCCCTTTAAGCGTTTTTTGCAGTCCCACAATAAAAGAGTTGCTGTCCGGCCTCCACTGTATGATTGTATGTGTGGACTTTACTCTTGGTATTCGGTCTGTTGCCACCTCCGCTTCTCTGGACTGTGGATTACATGAGCACACTGATTACTTTCAGATTACATTTGCAGTTGATCACTGAGGAACAACTAGCGACTTATTAAATGTAACGACTAGAGATGAGTGAGCATGCTCAGAAGCAATTTTCAAGTAGTAGCGTACGCATTTTCTAATCTGTACACTAATGCGTACGCATCTTATAAATTTGTACGCCAATGTGTACAAATTACAAGATGCGTACGCATTAGCGTATAGATTATAGAATAACGACGCTATCTCAGAGACAGGACTCTTTTTTTTTTTTTTTTTTTTTTTGCTCCAAATTCTTGGCTGTAGGATTCTAGTTGCTCCACAGTCTTGGGTCTTCTTTGCTGGATTTTCCGTTTCATGATGCAGGACATGTTTTCTACAGGTGAAAGGTCTGGACTGCAGGAGGTCAGTTTAGCTCCTGGACTCTTCTGCGAGTCCATGCTGTGGTGTTGGATGCAGTATGTGGTGGAGCACTGTCACTGTCTGAAATATGCAAGGCCTTTCCTGAAAGAGAAGACATCTGGATGGGAGCATGTGTTGTTCTAAAACCTCTAGATACTGTTCAGCATGGATAGTGCCTTTTCAGATGTGTAAGCTGGCCACGCCATAGGCACTAATACAACCCCATGCCATCAGAGATGTAGGCTTTTAAACTGTGCTCTAATAAGCTGGAAGGTCCCTCTCCTCTTGAGTCCACAGGACACAGCGTCTGTGGTTACCATGAGTTTCCATGATTCCTCTGAACACAGGTTTTCAATTTGCCTCAGTCCACTGATCTTTTACCCAGAGAAGATGGCAGCGTTTCTGGATCACGTTGATATATGGCTACTTCTTTGCATGATACAGCTCGAACTCGCATTTGTGGATTGCACAGTGAACTGTGTTCACAGACAGTGACTTCTGGAAGCTTTCCTGAGCCCATGCAGTGATTTCCAGTACAGAATCACACTGGTTTTTAATTGCCAACTGAGGGCCCATAGATCTTGAGCATCCAATATTAACTGTCAGCCTTGTCCCTTGTGTACATGGATTTCTCCAGATCCTCTGAAGCTTTTGATGCTATGTACTGTAGATGGTGGGATATTCAAAGTCTTCACAATTTTACGTTGAGGAACATGTTTTAGAAATTGTTCCACAATTTTTAGAGACAGTTTTTTGTAGAATTGGTGAACCTCTGCCCATCATTGCGCATGAGGGATTCTGCCTCTTGCATGCTCTTTTATACAAAATCATCTGGCAAATTACTGGGTTTTTTTTTGTTTTTTGTTTTTATTAGAACCACTTAATTTTCCAGCCTTTTGTCGCCCCTGTCCTAACTTTTATGAGATGCGTTATTTCCATCAGATTCTAAATTAGTTTTGTTTTTTTTTTCAAGAAAAGGTAAAATGTCTCACTTCCAACATCTGATATGTGATCTTTGATCTATTGTGAAGAAAATATGGGCCTATGAGATTTGCAAATCTCAACGTCCCCAACTTTTTCGGAATTGGTGTAGTACTTGCGCCCTTTGTATCCGGCTGTCGGGGTGGGGGGCTTGTTGCCAATATTAACCAGTCGGTATCCATGTTTCCTTTTCCAGCTGTTTGGACCTCATCAGCACAGATTAGGGTTCATGTTTGTTACATGAGGTGCTGTGGAAACAACCCCACAGGAATACGGCTTCTCATTAGCTAGATACAGCAGAAAGTTAAGAGTACTTCAGATGAGCTCCCTGGGGAAAGGATGCAGTCAGATAATCGCTGGAAGGAAGAAATCTGCATTTAATGTCCTAGTTAAATAGATAATGAAAGTAGTGCTAAAAAAAACCCCACATCATTATTGTGCACCAGAAAATCTTCACATGTATAAGGAGATAATGGGTTATCGGAGGGAGCCCCCTACATCTAGCAAAACCCTGGTCATAGCATCTAAGGGGTTACATAGAGGTAGGGACTAAGGATCAGCAAATTGGCTCTGAATGAAACATCGATTCACATAAAACTTCGTTATAAGAACGTGTGCAGTCAGTGCCCGTGCTGTGGACCATAATTTGCGGTCCACAATGCACTGGCACTGACAGTGAGGCCGCCGGATTCGGATTGCAGACCGTAGTGCTTCCGTGGTGTTCCGATCCGGGCCTCCGCTCCACATCTCCCGGATTGCGGACCCATGGAAGTGAATTGGTCCGCAATCCGTGATGCGGGCTGCACACGGCTGGTGCCCGTGTATTGGGGACCTGGCGTATGCGGGCTGCAATACGGGCACCGGCCGGCACCGGCCGTGTACATGAGCCCTAATACTGTACGGAGCGAGTGCTCTGTACAGTTTAAGAATGTATTGGCTCTAATTAGGGATGAGCAAGTTTCATATTTTAAAGTTCATTTTCGGTTCAGGTTGTGGTATAAGCTGAATTGCGTTATGGATTCCGTTACCACGGACCATAAAGCGTTTAGAGGCATTCTGTTATTCCTTCCGTCATAATAGAAGTCTATGGCCTGCATAACGGATCTGTCCGGTTTCCGTTATGTAGGACCACAAAATATGTGTTAAAACTGGAACTTTGATTATTTTAGGATAGAATTACTTGCTCTTCAGCCTTCCTATTATAAGGTCTCATGCAGACGACCGTATTTTTGGTCCGTGTCTGATCCGCGTTTTTTGTGTAATTCACACGGACCGATTTGTTTCTATGTCATCCGTGTGCTGCCCACATCTTTTCGGCCAGGCCGCAGATTATAGGACCTGTCCTATTCTTGTCTGGTTTATGGACCACAAAACAGATACAGTCGTGTGCAGGAGACCTAGGGAATATGGGAGTCATTTACGATCAGAAATATGCCTATATTATGTGTATTTCTGGCGCAGATTGCGGCACAAAGGTTATTTGTGCCATAATCTGTGACTTTTTCCCGCTCACGCCAGGTCTAAAAAAGTGGGCGTGGCGGGGAAGGGGACAGACTGGTGGGTCCGTCTCATTCACCATTTTCTACACCTGTTTTAGATATAGAAAATGGTCTAATTGTAAGCCAGTTAGGAAGCTGTCTTACATTTAGACCGGCAGTGGATTGTCCGAAGGTATGTAGAGGCTGGCGCCTCTTCATAACATCGGCGGATCCACCGCCAGTGCAGGGACTTTTTAAGACCAACATCTAAAACGCCGGTCTTAATAAACACCTTCATCATGGTAATCATTTTATAGGCTATGCCAGGGATGCTCAATCTGTGGCCCTCCAGCTGTTGTAAAACTACAACTCCCACCATGCCATGCTGTAAGCTGATAGCTGTAGGCTGTCCGGGCATTTCAGGAGTTGTAATTTTGCAACAGCTGGAGGGCCGCAGGTTGGGCATCTCTGGGCTATGACATTTAGCCCACGCAGTTCACAGTTCATGCAAGACCAGAAATGACTTTAGGTGTCATGCACAGAGACATATTTTTTGATCCGTGTGCTATCCGCATTTTTTGCATATAACACACTGACCCATTAATCTCTGTGAGGCCGTGCGCACATCCATATGTTTTTGCAGATCTATGTGGCCATTCCACAAATTATAGAACATGTCTGATTCTTGTCTGTATTGCTGATGAGAATAGACCTTTCTGTCTATGGGGGTAAGAAAAAAAAGCGGAATGCGCCTGTATTTTGCGTATCCGTTATTTGCAGACCTAAATACAGGCACAGTCGTGTGCATTAAGCCCAAGGGCTTGTTTTATATCCATGATAAGACTGTCAGTGTTTCATCCGGCTGTGTTTTTTGCTCTCCATGTGTTATGCGTATTCCAGGTGCACTACTAGGCTGAAAAGAAGATTTTCAGAGCCTCTGCTACCAATGGTCAGTGAATACCATTGACAGACTACAGATGTCATAAATATTTTCATATTTCACACCCCCAATGGGCGTGCACAGTCCACATCACGGACCAAAGTAGTGCATGTTTCCCTTGTTTTTCCACTTACCCACAGATGTGTGAATATGCGCATAAAAGTCAATGGATTTGTGTGCTGTTCATGGATAGCGCATTGGGGAACCGTGATTCACTGGCATTTGGATGAGGCCTGATTTGTAGTATATAATAATCAGTATATTGGATGTTTTCTGTGTGCTTGAGGTCCGACCAAGGGCAACATCTGTATGGAGTCTGTAGGGGAGATTTATCAAACTGGTGTAAAGTAGAACTGGCTTAGTTGCTCATAGCAACCAATCAGATGCCACCTTTCTTTTTCCAAAGGAGCTGTGAAAAATGAAAGGTAGAATCTGATTGATTGCTATGGGCAACTCAGCCAGTTCTACTTTACACCAGTTTGATAAATTTCCTGCAGTATGTTCTCCTCGTGTTTGCGTGGGTTTCCTCCAGGTACTCTGGTTTCCTCCCACACTCCAAAAACATATGTGGTCATTTATCAAACAGGTGTAAAGTAGAACTGGCTTAGTTGCCCTTAACAACCAATCAGAGTCCACCTTTCATTTTCCAAAGGAGCTGTCACAAATGAAAGGTGGAATCTGATTGGTTGCTATGGACAACTAAGCCAGTTCGATAAATCTCCTATGTATGTTGTCCTCCCCTTAGCGTGGGTTTTATCTGGGTACTCTGGTTTCCTCCCACACGCCAAAAGCATATGAGCTCATTTATCAAACTGGTGTAAAGCAGAACTGGCTTAGTTCGCTATAGCAACCAATCAGATTCCACCTTTCATTTTTCAAAGGAGCTATGAAAAATCAAAGTAGAATCTGATTGGTTACTATGGGCAACTAAGTCAGTTCTACTTTACACCAGTTTGATAAATCTCCTGTAGTATGTTCTCCTCATGTTTGCGTGGGTTTCCTCCAGGTACTCTGGTTTCCTCCCACACTCCAAAAACATATGGGGTCATTTATCAAACTGGTGTAAAATAGAACTGGCTTAGTTGCCCTTAACAACCAATCAGAGTCCACCTTTCATTTTCCAAAGGAGCTGTCACAAATGAAAGGTGGAATCTGATTGATTGCTATGGGCAACTAAGCCAATTCTACTTTACACCAGTACAATAAATGACCCCAATACTGATAGGGAACTTAGATTGTGAGCTCTACTGGGGACAGCAAGTGATGTTAATGTCTGTAAAGCGCTACAGAATATGTCAGCGCTATATAAGTGCATATAATAAATAAATAAATGATAGGGGCCTTTATTGACACGTAAGCGCTTAGGATACAAAACGGCTGCTGAGAAACTGTCAAATATAACTTTTTGGAGGACACAGTGATCTTACAGGACTGAGAGCACCCATACACCCTTACAACACTCCTGTTAATGTTTCTTCTCAGATTTCTCTTTTTTATCCTTCTTTTCTTTCTTCTCTTTCTTGTCTTTGGGTTTTTTCTCCTTATGCAGCTTCTTTTCCTTTTTCTTGTGCTCATGGCCTTCTCCATGTGACTGTAGAGGGGGAACATACGTTTAGGTTCGGATTAGCTTTAGGCTACATGCACATGACCCTCTCGATTCCTATGACTGTCTAAGCCAGAGATCTCAAACTCGTGGCCCTCCAGCTGTTGTAAAACTAACTTCCATCATGCCAGGAGAGCCTACAGCTATTGGGGCATGCTGGGAGTTGTAGTTTGACAACAGCTGGAGGGCCACGAGTTTGAGATCCGCCGCCCTCATTGCATTGCCAGCTGTCTAGTACTGAATTTTTTGGTCTCTTACCTTTCCTTTTTCGCAGTCACTTCCACTAGAGCTGCTGGAATCACTGGAGTCGCAGGAATGGCTGTGATCGCCCTGTGAAGACACAAAATCTTAGAATATTGCATTGTATTGAGCTACATTGCTGTAATAACATTACAGATGATTGCTGTACCTTGTGTTCTTTGCAGTGTCCATGTTCTCCATGCTTATGTTCATGTTCTCCATGCTTATGGCCATGTTCTCCATGCTTATGGCCATGTTCTCCATGCTTATGGTCATGTTCTCCATGCTTATGGCCATGTTCTCCACCCTTATGACCATGTTCTCCACCTTTATGGCCGTGTTTCACATCGCCATGTTCAACCTTTTTAGCTTCGTCACTTTTCACTGGGTCGATTGCTGGGAAAAGATACTTAGGACATTATATTCTGTTGACTATTGCATCTCATATAGACATATTTACATATAGAGAAAATTGTGGTAGAAATTAATTGAGGTTGTTAGTATGGGTGCATGTGTTCAGTGAGGTTAAAGGGGTCCTCTCACTTCAGCAAATGGCATTTATCATGTAGATGAAGTTAATACAAGGCACTTACTAATGTATTGTGATTGTCCATATTGCGTCCTTTGCTGGCTGGATTTATTTTTCCATAACATTATACATGTTTCCGTGGTTACGACCACCCTGCAGTCCATCAGCGGTGGTCGTGCTTGCACACTATAGAAGAAAGCACCAACCTATGTGCCCTCCCACTGTCCTGCCACCAACCTATGTGCCCTCCCATCTGTTTACAGAGGCCAATGCTCTGCGTTAGCGCTGCGGCCTCTTCCTAGGTCATGTGATGTCATGTTCATTGGTCACATGACCTAGGTGCAGCTCAGTTCCATTCAAGTGAATGGGGCTGAGCTGCAATACCAAGTTCGACCACTATGCAGTGGATGGTGCTGTGCTTGGTAAACTGGAAGCAGGCTGCAGAACTCAGCCTCTTCAAACAGCTGATCGGCGGACCCTCGCCAATCAGATATTCATGACCTATCCTTAGGATAGGTCTTTACTATTAAACACCTGGAAAACCCCTTTAAGACAACTGCAGTCAGAGTGTAATATGTTTCCTTTTGAACCTTATCTTTCATTCATATTAGTAATCGATTCGGATATAATGTAAAAGTGTAAGGTGACAAGTGACAAAACATAGCATAGAAGCAAACAACATGGGGTATATAGGTATGGGATCATATTTTCCAATATAAGCCATGTACCATAGAGAGGAGCCATTTCTGATTTACAGTCTGTAGAATACATGTGTCATGTGTCTTTATTGGAACTCTATTTTACTGACACAGAGCTTCATATGTCACATTATATGTCACCTCTCCTGTCACATCTTTTAAAATAAATAGATCTGTTCGGCATGAAATAACAATTCTGGAGGATATTTTCTTACAACTCTCCATTGTACTGTTCCTCTGTTATTCCTCTTTAATATTTTGTAGTGGGTGTTACCATTTGTCTGACACGCACACCCCCTCACCCCAAATGTCAATAGGATTAAGAGAGGAACAGCACAGAATTCATTTCTCAGAAAAGATGCTCCAGCATTATTATTTTATGAAAAAAAGGCATTTACAGACATGTTAAGAGAGGTGACAGGTCCCCTTTAAAGGGGTTGTGCCAAGATATTAACATCCCCTAGTCACAGGATATGTGGGGGTCCAACTGCTGGGACCCCGAACTGATCACAAGAACAGGGATCCTGTGTGACACTATGAATGGATCATCAGGTTGAGCATATTGTACTGCGCTCTATTCCGTCTCTATGGGTCAAGAGGAGAGAGTTTAGTGCTGTACATGGCTATCTCCAGCTGTCCCATGGAGAATTAAACTGCAGCACGGTTGCTACGCCTGCAGATTTACTCCTACAGGCATTCTTGTGAACGGCGGGGGTCCCAGCAGTCGGATTCCAGCTGATTAGAGGCTTATCCCCTACCCACAGGGTTGATGCTTTAGAACAATCTAAAAATTCTGGATGCCCATTGTCACCACTAGGTGGCGCTTAGGAGCTGCCTGCATTGAGCTCCATAATAAAGCAATAAACTCTAGTCCTAATCAACTGCAAGCAGTGGCTACGGACTCTGTCTATACAGGGGAGGTCAGTATGAGATAAACAAATCCGTGAGCCGTATCCACAGATATAAAGTGGCGCTGTACTTTCAGTAAACTTTTGATATGTCATAGATTGGTCTAAACGCTGAGACCCCCACTGATCTCTAGAACGAGGGGAGAGAAGCGCTTGCTTAGTGCACTCTTTCTCCTTGCTGCACGAGTCCGTCTTTCTGTCCTGCAGTGAGGAGAGAGAATGCAGTAAGCGACCGCTTTTCTCCCTTCCTTCTAGAAGTCAGTGGGGGTCTCAGCCGCCAGCGACCCCTATGATATATCAAAAGTTTAATGATAGTAGAGTGCCACTTTAAGAACTTAGCACATAGGGTTAAAGGATAGATATTTCCTTTTACTTTGCAGAGCTGTTTTGTCATCATTATACGCCCGTTCGGACACGAAAGACAAATGGGAACAGAAGCTGAAGCAGCTACACGGCATAGCCATACCTCAGTGTCCTGGACCCTTCCCCAGGACTGATCAGGTAAGGTGTGGGACCTACAGTGAGACTTCCCTTACCTGCAGACAGACTGAAGTCCATGATGTCCCCTGGTCCTGTTTGGAGCAGACTGTGTGTGTAGCTGGGAGCCTGACTATACAGAACTAGGTGTGTCCTGGGCACGGAGCCTTTATCTCCGTAGCTGGAGGAGGTGACATGCTGGAGAATACACCCCTGAGCCTTTATCATCATGGCTGGAGGGGTGACATGCTGGAGAATACACCCCTGAGTCTGGGGCGGCATCCAACCAAGCTGAGAATATCCGTCACAGACCAAGTATTGTCCACAGGCGTCCAGCCTAAATATTCTTGCTGGAGGGAACCCTGAATTATCTGGTACTGGAGAATCATAAGACTTTGAGCTGCACATTCCTCACCGGCCACGAGGTTATTCCTGTGAATCCCAACAAAATACGACTCAGGAGGACATATTCTAGTATGATGGAGGAGATGCGGATTCAGCATGGACTACAAGATGGCTAGGACTGTCACACTGTCCCCACCACTCTCCGACATCCAGATCAACCCCACTAGGGCTCATGTACACGAACGTATTTTCTTCCCGTGTCCGTTCCGTTTGTTTTTTTTGACGGACCGTATGTGGAACCATTCATTTCAATGGGTTCGCAAAAAAAAACGGAAGTTATTTCGTATGTATTCCATTTCCGTATGTCCATTCCGCAAGGTAATAGATCATGTCTAGAGATGAGCGAACGTGCTCGTAACGAGCACTGTAGCGCTCGGCTCCCCTGCGCTCGCATGGGCACAGGCATCCGGATCCATCATGCGAGCGCAGGGGAGCCGAGCGCTATAGTGCTCGTTACGAGCACGTTCGCTCATCTCTAATCATGTCCTATTATTGTCCTCATTACGGACAAGGATAGAACTGTTCTATTAAGGACCAGCTGTTCCGTTCCGCAAAATACGGAATGCACACGGACGGATCCGTATTTTTTGCGGATCCGTGTTTTGCAGACCGCAAAATACATATGGACGTGTGCATGAGCTCTTAAACCAATAATATAGTCTGGTAGGGTTGATGTAGAGTAAAACGATACCTTTCTTTTTTTTTTTTTTTGGAGAAATTTACACTTTTATTTTTATGCAAATAAGCCATTAGAGCACCAAGAAGCGGGCTTATGCCGTTTCAGCAACGACCCTGGGGCTCCAAACACGTCCCCTCCCCTTAGATTGACTATGCTAGACTTCACGTCTCGCGTCTGCACACTGGTTCGCTAGCATGGCGCGTGCACACAATGTCTTCTGCTGCTTGTCGAGCAGCGCAGATGATTAATGCGCACGCGCCATGGACGTCTTTGCACCTGTTGGCCTCCACTTCAGGGTGTAATGACGTGAGCGTCGTGTGAGAACTAATCATCTTCTCTGCTCAGCAAGCAGCAGAAAACGTAGGGTGCTCGCGCCTGGCTAGCGAACCAGTGCGCAGGCACGAGAACTCAGCGTTAGACTTCAGGTCTAGTTTGAGAGGGGGGTCGTGTTTGGATCACCAGGGGTGTCGCTAGAGTGGTGCTTAAACGGCATAAGCACGCCTCTTGGTGCTTCAATGACTAATTTGCAGAAAAATAAAAGTGTCAATTTCTACAAAATGTCAGCACCTACAAAAAAAGACAGGTATCATTTTACTCAGCTGGATCAACCCTACCCGGCTGTAAGTCTAGTTTAATAGGGTTGATCCTGGTGACAGAGCCTCTTTAAAACCTGAGTTGATGGAAGTGTAGTGCAACCCGCCAATCTACAGTATGGAGGTATACTTAGTGGCACGCTTAGTTTACATATAGAATTGGTCTACAAAAGACTATGTTCACATTCTTAAAGAGGACCTGTCACCTCTCCTGACATATCTGTTTTAATAGCTCCATGCATTCCCCATGTAATAACAATTCTGGAACATCTATTCTTATGGCTCTATGTTGTCCCATTCCTTTATTATTTCTACTTGTAGTTATGAATGTATTGCTAGCAGTCTGCAGTAAGGGTACAGAGGGGTGGTAACAAGTCTGACACCAACAGCACTGACTGGATAGAGTGAGTCTGTGCAGGGACACCCCCCCAACTGGTTACTACCCTTCTGTACCGTTACTCAATTCATTTTTCCATCACATTATACACTGCCCGTTTCCAGGAGTTACGACCACTCTGCAGTCCGGAAGAGGTGGTCGTGCTTGGATCCTACAGGACAAATCACAGGCCTGTGCTTTTTCCTATAGTATGGAAGCACGACCACCTCTGATGGATTGCAGGGTGGTCGTAACTCCTAGAAACGAGCAGCGTAGAATTTGATGGAAAAATGAATCCAGGCAGCAAAGGAGGCAATATGGACAATCACAATACATTAGTAAGTGCCTTGTCTTAACTTTCTTTAGATGATAAATGCCATTTGCTGAAGTGAGACAACCAAAGAGGGACAGAGAGACTTGGGTTAAAAAGAGGGACCGTCTATCCAAAAGAGGCATGGTTATTGTCCAGAATATCCTTTTGAGCTTTGGTTGGAAAACTAGAAGCTGTGTGCTCTTGATATCTGATCAGGTCACACCCTTATCCCAAGGCTTGTAAAATATTCATATCCATTGTGTATGAACAGTGACTCATCCTAATGACAGGCAGTGACCTCTGCTCTTTTTCCAGTGTAGAAAGAATAACACACACTCCATAACTACAGATAACGCTCCTGAAAACAGCTGATCGGCGGGGGTCCCAGGGACAGACCTCCACTGATCTGATATCGATGACCTATCCTAATGACGGGTCATCAATAGTTATGGGCTTTCTTAAACATCTTGCCATAATGCTGACCTCATGTGACTACCAAGACTGGATGCTGACTCTTCCACTCAGGTCATGACCAGATGTGCTCCTTAGCCTTCCTGTTCTGACCTCCGCAAGATTTTCAAGAAAACCTGGAGAACACCTTTAAAGGGGTTGTCTCACTTCAAGTGATATTTATCATGTAGAAAAAGTTAATACAAGGCACTTACTAATGTATTGTGATTGTCCATATTGCTTCCTATTGTGCAAGCACGGCCACCACTGCGGGATTGTAGAGTGGACGTAACCATGGAAACGAGCAGTGTGTAATGTGATGGAAAAATGAATCCAGCCAGCGACAATCACATTACATTAGTAAGTGTCTTGTATTAACTTTCTCTACATTATAAATGTAATTTGCTGGAGTGAGACAACCCCTTTAAAGGGGTTGGCCACTTCTTGGAGGGTTTTTGGCAAACCCCTCCTGGCCAGACCTGTAAAAGGGAAGCATACTTATCTGCTCCCTGCCTCTGGATCCTGAGCCCTTTGCTCCCCGACCTCGGCTGCCTCGCTTGGGTCCCCTGTTGACACTGCTGCAGCCAATCATTGGCCACAGCAGTGACCTGCTCCCCTAGCATCAAGTCAATTGGTCACAGGACGTAAGGGGAGCAAGTCACCGCTGTGGGCAGTGATTGGGGGCAGCTCTGTCAAAGCAGATGTCGACAGCGGGGGACAGGGAGCAAAAGAGCTGGGACCTAGCAGCGGGGAGCAGGTAAGTATGCTTCTCTTTTGCAGGTCTGGCCAGGAGGGGGGTTTGCTAAACCCTGTCCAAACGGTGGCCAATCTCTTTAATCACTGGAAACCCCTTTTAACATTAGTGGCAGTTTCTCAAAATCAGAGATAACTTTGAAATATCTGAATAGATTGAGACAATTCAAGGACTTAAAGGGAACCTGTCACGTCTGAAACACATATAAAACTGAGAGCATTACCTTATAGTAGCCCCCAGTCTGTTCCCAATCATGGGTTTGATGTGTTATACCGAGGCTCAATAGGTGAAAAACACGATCTTTTAAGCGCCATCAGCGCTATCTTTCAGGTCACTTTCAAGTCAAGGGGGCAGTGGCTTCCTTGCTTGAAGTCAAGAAAAGCACGCCCCCTCTCTTGTGATTGACAGGCTGCAGTAAGGCGCGCTCCCATGTCCTGCTGCCGCTGCCCACCCGGCTTCAGTGCAGCAGGAAGTTAAAAGAATAGAGAGCGCTCCCGCTCGCACTGGCTGGGGCATGTCCAGTGCGCCGCTGAAGCCGCGCGGCCAGGACATGGGAGCGCTGCATCCCGTCAATCACAAGAGAGGGGGAGTGCATAACTTGACTTCAAGCAAGGAAGCCATTGCCCCCTTGACTTGAAACGGACCTGAAAGACAGCGCTGATGGCGCTTAAAAGATTGTGTTTTTCACCTATTGAGCCTCAGTATAACTCATCAAACCCATGATTAGAAACAGACTGGGGGCTACTATAAGGTAATGCTCTCCGTTTCATATGTGTTTCTGACGTAACAGGTTCCCTTTAAAGGGGTTATCCAACCCCTATAATGACCCTCCTACCCTAATGCCCGGGCACCTCGTATACATTATACTTACCTGCCATATTTATAGGGTGGCCACCTGCTTCATCCCAAAAAGGAGGACATTTTAGGCCACACCCCCAACCTGCCAAACCACACCCCCAACCTGCTAAACCACGCCCCTCTCCCAGTAAGTGCCCGGCAAAAGAAAAAAAAAAAAAGAGAGGAAAACCTTAAAGGGGTTGCCAGGGTTCAGAGTTGAACCCAGATGTACCCTTAATTTCACCCAGGCAGCCCGGCAAGGGCAAGGGTTCTTCTGTTCACAATTACACACTGCCCTAATGGGCCGGCTTTACCGCTGCCGTTTTACTGGCCGGCGGGCATTCTGTATCCAGCAGTGCCGGAGTCAGTGAATTCCAGCAGGCTGTTCTCTGCTGGAACAGCCTGCCAGAATCACTAACTCAGATGTGAAGGTAGCCTAATACAGCGCCACATACCTCTTACATCCAGTGACGTCTTCTTTGATGTAGACATTCTGTGTCCTCAATTTTCTCCATTCAGACCAGACCGCCATGATGATTTCTTTAAGCCATCTCTTCTCTCTGCGGAATTTGACAGACAGACATCTTAGTTTCCTACTTTTCTATCATTCTCCCACCTTCTTGAACACCCCGTCCTGCCACCCCCAATACTCAGACACTGTGCTCCACAGATAGTACTTCCTTTAGTAATTATTGGCACACAGTGCTCTAAAAAAAATAACTTCGCTACTAAAGTAACACAGTAACATAGTAAGGGCTCATGCACACGAACGTGTGCCGGCCGTGCCCGTGCTGCGGGCCGCATACGGCGGGTCCGCCATTCACTTCAATGGGTCCGCAATCCGGGAGATGCGGAGTGGAGGCACGGATCGGAACACCACGGAAGCACTACGGTGTGCTTCCGTGGTGTTTCTGGCCGTGCCTCTGCACCGCAAAAAAGTAGCGCAAGCACTACTTTTTTGCGGTGCGGACCCTCGGATGCGGATCAGGTTCCGCGCTCCACTGTCTTCCCTGCCGGCGCACACTATGACCTGATGCAGCGTCAGGTCATATAGCGCGCCGGCATGGAAGACAGTGGAGCGCGGAAACTTATGGCAGCGCAGAACAGGTAAGTATGTTTTTTTAAAGTGGCTGGGTGGGCTGATCTGAGGTCTGAGGGGGGGCACAAGACTCTGTACTGTATAGGAGCAGGCCGGGCCATTAAGGGGGCGCTCTGGCAGGGCGCCCCCTTAACTGGCCGGGAGTGAAGCGCCCTGTGCAACCGCACGGGTTGCTCGCACACCCCAAAGGCCGGCCCTGAAAGGCGGACTTCTGGCCGTCCGTCCTGGCCTTGCGCCGGACGGAGGACCAGGAGTTTAAAAACCAGACTGTCCGGCCTAAAACTGGACGTCTGGCCACCCTACATACTTACCATACTTACCCTGGAACCTCTGTCGATCTGGATTCCTGCACGGCCGCTGCTGCATCTCCCCATCGCTCGGATCAAAACATCTAATGACGGGGGGGATGGCGGGGAGTAGCCACCAGGAGCGTAACTACCATAGCAGCAGACCATGCGACTGCTATGGGGCCCAGGGCAAGAGGGGGCCCAGTCTTAGTTAGGATCATCCCCTCTTCTACTGGGGGTGAAAACTTGGTCAGGACTCTACCCTCTAAACGAACAACTTTTAGTAAATCAAGCAGTGGAAAAATGGTCCAAGGGTTATTGAAAGGGGTTTAGGCAGAAACCCTTCTGTCCTGTGTGGGCGGCCTGGTTTGATCCTTGCTATGGGGCCCTTACTTCTCTATGTACACCACTGCAGGGCACAATGGGGACGGGCCTCCCTAGCACTGCGTGAATCCTATATCACTGACGCAAACCCATTGACTTGAATGGATCCACAATTTGCAAGATACGGTGTGGTGCGGAACGGGCACGGGCCACACTCTA
This sequence comes from Rhinella marina, assembly GCA_900303285.1. Lineage (NCBI taxonomy): Eukaryota > Metazoa > Chordata > Amphibia > Anura > Bufonidae > Rhinella > Rhinella marina. The sequence goes on along the minus strand of ONZH01000082.1, from coordinate 55,113 downwards.
AGGGCTCATGCACATGACTATATGTGTTTAGCGGTCTGCAAAACATGGATATGTAAAAAAATACGGATGCCGTCCTAGTTCATTCTGTATTTTGCAGAACGGAAGAGCTGTCCTCTAATAGAACAGTCCTATCCCTTGTCCGTAATGCGTAATAGAGCATGTTCTATTTTTTTTGCGGAAGTGGACATACGGAAACGGAATGCACACCAAGTCATTTCAGTTCTTTTGCGGCCCCACTGAAGTGAATGGTTCCGCATACAGGCTGCAAAAAAACGTCACAGATACAGAAAAAAAATACGTTTGCGCGCATGAGTACTAAGGGTCTATGGCAAACTAAATTCAGTTTCGTAAAGAGGGTCCGCAGACATTAATATCCAGCTATATTAACCCTTTCATCCCCAGTTTTTTTTTTTTTTTAAACTCACGGCCATAACTTTTTTATTTTTCTGTTCACTTCCCATCACTTTTTGTTCAATTTTTTTGGGGGAGGTGAAGCGACCATAAATATTTTTATATCTTAATAGTATGGGGAGTTTTCGCACATGGCGATGCCCATGATGTTTTTTTGTTTACCTATTTTGAGGAAAGGGGGTGATTTGAATTTTCACATTTAATTTTTTTTTTGTAAGTTCCAATAGGGAACTTGAACATGCAACGATTAGATTGCTTCACTCATAGAATCCAATGCACTAGCAGTGGAGTCTATGAGAATTTCATTATGTTCCTATGGAGCCCTGCCACAGGCAAGCTCTCTATAGCAACTTATGTGCAGCAGCCTAGGATCATTCAGGATTACAGACGCTGCCGCACATGCTATCCAGATCCTCCGATCCCTACTAGGTGGAGCAGTTGCAAGCTGGGGAGCGCGTGCTCCTGGATTTTTCAGCTCCCGGATGCTGTGGTCACATTTGAACACAGCATATAAGGGGTAAATGTCTGCAATAGGCGTTATTGTCGATTGCAGACATTATCCCCAGGTATGTGCTGTTTAAAACAGCAGGCATCTGGCAGCTATGGTGCCCCCGAGAGGGCAACATCTTTGAAGACCCGACCAGTACCGTACATGTACGGCGCTGGTCGAGAAGCTTTCTGAAAGTCCTTTCTATTGATGGGAGTGAGTAAACTGTGGAGTGCACATGGAAGGTAACCGTATTTTGCGGATCCGTACTTTGTGGACCTAAATATGGACACATCCGTGTACATAAGACCTAATCACCATTTTATCATATTTCCTAGGGGTTGTCCGGGCATGCTTTTCTGTTTGGTCTGACATCAGGCATGGAGACATGCAGCTGCATGCTGGGCAGCACAATTGCTGAGGCAATCGCCTGACGCCCAGTGAGTATCGTGCACAGATGGCATTAATGAAATAGGACATGTGCACAAACATGCCATGGGAGTCATGCGGTTGCCTTGGCAACTGTACCACCCACATGCAGTTGCATCTCTTTACGCCCAATGTCAGATTGGACAGGAGCATATGTCTGGACAACCCCTTTAAATACCTAGGCAATGAGTGTTTTACTCTTTGTGGGAAATTAATGAGCGTTGCCCATAGCAACCAATCACATAGCTGCTTTCATTCTGCGAGCTGACGTCTGATTGGTTGCTATGAGCAACTGCAGCTCTTTATCTCCATGTATTAAACATGATGCAGCCTGCAAGGGCCACAGCTATAGTATGTAGACGCCTGCAAGAGCCACAGTCACACAATGGACATGACTAGCAGGGGCGTGTATGGGGAGGACTGGTCATGTGACGAGGAACGCGCTAGGTGAGGTCACGTGGTGCGGTGACGTCATGTTTACTTAGACTTATGGTCCAGGGCCGGCAGCACGGAAGGCGGGGCTAAACGCGGAAGCGTTAGTCCAAACACAGCTGTGGGTTCATCTGGGGATCCTGCGCTACGTTCCCTGGGGGCCACTGGGGACCCCTGCAGCCTGGTGAGCGCTGTATGCCCGTGTGTAATGTGTAGATACGTGTGAGTGCCTGCCTGGTCCATTGTTATATATTGAATGGTTTGGTTTTCTAATCTCTATGAGAGGACAATGGAGAGGGACATGGTCTTCTAGAGGGGTGGTCCAGAATACAAGGGCTCTTATAAAGGAGGGGTACTACCATATGCCCTGCTGGGCAAGCTTGGATTATAGGAGTACTCCCATTGGTGTGTCCATAGGATATGTTATACACTCAGCCTCCCCTCTGAGACCCTAACATGTAGGCAGAAATGGGGGTGAGGCCCCTGCCTGTCCGTGGAAGGCTGAGTGCTCTGTTCTTTATGCAGAACTTAAAGAGGTTCTCCAGCTTTAACAAATGACTCCCCGCCAGACCTAGGTCACATGCCTGTTTGGGGACACGTCACTGCTGCTGCGGCACATGTGACCCCCACCTGTACTGGAAGTTTATAAGCCGGGCCCCGTGTGTGGCAAGCACAGCGGTGGGGAGCAGGTAAGTACTCTTTCCTCCACAGGTGCAGGGATGGGTGCCAAAATTAGTTAAAAAGCTGGAGAACCCCTTAAATGTATAGATGCATGGCTACCTACCTATTGGACTGTGTGAAGACTGCAGCAGCCAGAGCCTGCCCTGAGGTGGGGCCCATATCAGACATCAGGCAAGAGGAGAGTACCCGGGAGTGACCCAGTGCGGGGCTGGGGGGCGAGAGTGTGATTTTCGTATCATGTTTCATGTCCTGTAAAATGGTAAAGCCGAATTCACACTGCGTTTACCGTATGCATCGGGAAAGCTCCCAGCAAGTATCTCAAATGTATCCGTAGGTCCCTATTCTCCCGCCGTCTCACTAATCTACTTCAGTACCACTTTATTATTTCTGACGCATGGAATAGCAGAGCATATAGTGCGTGGTACCGGATGCCTCTCCATGCCTATACAGTGCTATAGGATGGCGGTAGACTCCCAGAAGGGAGAACATGAAGGGAATGTTTTGTCTCTTTCCAAAAACTTAACCCACACCAAACCCACTGGAGTGCAGATGTGTGATTCTGTGAGCCCCCCCAGTAGTCATCACAGTGCTGACTGCCCTCTAGTAGTCACCGCTGTGCCTCCTCAGCTTCTCTTACTTAGTCACCGCTGACCCCCCCTTCCCAATAAAAAGTGACTGTCCCCCCCCCCCCCCCCCCTTCCCCTTGTATATACAGTAGGACCTCCCTATTCCTCTAGTAACCCAAGCAGCGTTCTCATAAATCCATATAATCATTTTGTGCATACCCCTCTGTCATTTGGAAGGGACCTGCGAGCAGTGTGATGGAGCCTGATTAATGTAGTATCGGTCTTTAGTTGGGTGTCCTCTGTGTCCTGCAGGAGTAGTCTGTGACCACCTTGGCTTGGAAGGATAGAGCTGGATGCAGTCTGACACTACTGCCCCATGCAGGCATCTCTTGTCATTATGGGGCATCACGAGAACGGCGCTTATATTCCCCCGTTTGAATGGAGTGGCAGGATCGCCTGCATGTCCTCTATATAGAGCGGTATAGAGCGATTGTAGTCGCCTAATCCCGGCATCTGAATGGGGCAGCATGTGTGCGTGTCCACTGCTCCTGTGCTGTGGATAGGGGATAAGTTGTAATGGAACTACCCCTATAGCCCCAGGTCCCCCCAGTCAGGCCAGGCCTTATTAGCCCCCCCATCCACGCTGGGTCTTATTTGCCACCCCACGACCGCCACACTGAGTCTTATTAGCTCTGGGCCCCCTCCAGCCACATCTGGTCTCATTAGCCCCGTGCCCCATTTCCCCCAACCCCCCCCATCCACGCCATGTCTTATTAGTCCCCATCCACGCCATGTCTTGTTAGTCCCCTCCCCATCCGCGCCATGTCTTGTTAGTCCCCACCCCATCCGCGCCATGTCTTGTTAGTCCCCACCCCATCCGCGCCATGTCTTGTTAGTCCCCACCCCATCCGCGCCATGTCTTGTTAGTCCCCACCCCATCCGCGCCATGTCTTGTTAGTCCCCACCCCATCCGCGCCATGTCTTGTTAGTCCCCACCCCATCCGCGCCATGTCTTGTTAGTCCCCACCCCATCCGCGCCATGTCTTGTTAGTCCCCACCCCATCCGCGCCATGTCTTGTTAGTCCCCACCCCATCCGCGCCATGTCTTGTTAGTCCCCACCCCATCCGCGCCATGTCTTGTTAGTCCCCACCCCATCCGCGCCATGTCTTGTTAGTCCCCCCCCACCCCATCCGCGCCATGTCTTGTTAGTCCCCCCCCACCCCATCCGCGCCATGTCTTGTTAGTCCCCCCACCCATCCGCGCCATGTCTTGTTAGTCCCCCCCACCCATCCGCGCCATGTCTTGTTTAGTCCCCCCCCACCCCATCCGCGCCATGTCTTGTTAGTCCCCCCCCCACCCCATCCGCGCCATGTCTTGTTAGTCCCTCCCCACCCCATCCGCGCCATGTCTTGTTAGTCCCCCCCCCACCCCATCCGCGCCATGTCTTGTTAGTCCCCCCCACCCCATCCGCGCCATGTTTTATTATCCAGCTCCTGCCCCCCCCCATTCCCCCACCCACACCGAGTCTTATTTCGTACTCTTCGCTGGCTAAAAATATTCCTCAAAAATGCAAAAGGGATTATTTTTACTCTGCCGGAAAAAATGTAGTGTGACCTGTGATTATCATCTCTGCGCTCCGGCTAGAAAGAGGGGCTTTCATTCTGGAGGACTTGTACCGAATGTAAAATCAGGATGGAAAAGTAAATGTTTGATCTAAAGAAGAAGGTTTCTATTTGTTTTCGGCAAACAGATCTTTAAAGGAGTTGTGCCAAGTTTGCAAGTTATACCCGATCCACAGGATAGAGGATAGCTAAGGGGACATTCACATGACTGGAAAACGGCATCGCTGTCTGATGTCCTATTTTTGGCTTTTTCCCTGCCAGACGGACCCCGTTGAAATCAATAGGTCTGTTTTTTGATGACTTTTTAGACAGGATTGCACTTGGCTAACAAGCGTTAAAATGAGGTACATGAGTGGGTCGGATAGCAGGGAGCTAAAAAATTAAATACACGCCCCACCACAGGCAGTCCCGGGAACACTCGCTCTGCACTGTAGGCAGCAGGACCTAAGCTCCCAGTGATGTGACATCACATGATCATACTGGGAGCGTCTGGTGTTCCCGGGACTGTCTATGGCAAGGTATTTTATTTTTTAATTTGCTGCCATTATAGTGGGGTGATATGGAGTCCAGGGGCATATACTGGGGTCTGTATGGGGGGAGGGGGCACTATAGATACTGGGGGCACTACGGGGGGGGGGGGGGGGGGCACTATAGATACTGGGGGCACTATAGATACTGGGGGCACTATAGATACTGGGGGCACTACCGGGGGGGGCACTATAGATACTGGGGGCACTACGGGGGGGGCACTATAGATACTGGGGGCAATAGAGTGGGGATAATATGTACTGCTTGGGTTGGGGTCTTAAAGGCAATGAAATTCATCCGTTTTTAATGGCCGTTGAAAATGGATGCAAAACAGCCATAGACGGACAGAAAATTGACCATGTATCCATTGTTTTCACTGTTGTGTATATGTACCCTGATTGCTAGGGGTCCGACCGCTTGGACCCTCACCGATCCCATCAGTGGGGATCCTCACCTTTCAGTGCCTGGTAGTTTGCCTACTCCCACGTGCAGCCTCTCTGTGCATGTCCAGCAGTGTATAAGACATTGTAGGGGGGAGGAGGGGGCTGCAGCTTCTCTAGGTATCTGTATGACCGCATGCTGTGCGCTGACACGGGGAGATAGTGGGATGGAAGAGAGGAAATGCTCAGAAAGTGGTACCGTCCAATGAAATGTTCTGCTCCCATTTGTAAGATCTCTGCTTGCTGTTAGTGAATTGGAACGTTGTATTCTGAGACCTACAGACGATAAGGCGATGCGTGTGGCCTCCTGTAACGCTCTGTTCTCTTGCAGGCACTGTAGGGGTAGCAGCGCCCGTTTCAGGGTGGGACGGAGGCAGGATGGTGTGTGAGTTTTTTCTCCTCTCCTCGATCTGGTTCGTGGTCGTCATATTTTGGATGGAGACGATCAGTATGTGGCTGTTCCTTTGCCACTTGTTCCAGGACAGAGCCATGTACCAGTGGGGAGACAGGTGTGTGGGCTGCCGACCACCGCTCTGGACGGGGGGCTGCGCTGTGTCAGGCGAGCGCCATGTAACTGTTGTCTTCTGTTTCCTTTACAGGATTTATGTCACCCACCCCGACCAGATAATGTACATAATTATAAGGTGAGCGGAGCCCTTCACCACCAAGTCTTCAGTGTCTATATTCATACTCCTCACAGACCGAGCTGCCAAGTGCAAATATTGAGGAACATTCTATGTGTACAGATGTAGCAGAGCTGAATGTGTCATTGAACTGTTTGGAGCTGCCTCATTTTTGTGCCTTTCTTAATTAGAGGGGTTGTCCTGCTATATATATTGCTGATCTATCATCAGGATAGGTCATCAGTATCTGATCGGTGGGGGTCTGACATAGGGCTGCAACGAGTACTCAATAATTCAACACAAAAAAAAATCCTCTATGCAAATTTTTTGCATCTAGGATTCGTTTGTGTCACATGACCACGGAACCGGAGTGAAGTGCTTGCTATTACTATAATTCTCCCGCTGGCCCGCAATGCGCTGGAAATACTCACCTTTCCATCAGGGGGCCTCCGGACACTCCACAGCACGTCCATGGTCCCGCGCTGCGCTGACCTGCGGACGCGCTGTGTGACATCAGACCCAGAGCAGCACGGAACGATGGAGTGTCGGCAGCGCCCCTGCTGGAAATGTAAGTTCATGAAACCGGGGGCTGGTGGCACTTGGGGGTGTTTCGTTTGGTTGGGGGCGCGCGACTAAGGCTGGGCGCCTGGAGTGCACAGCATCATAGCAATCAATGACGCTGTGCACTCCGGGTGTCAGGAGGAGGGCAGAGACAATGACACAAGGGCTGGTGGCACTGGGGGGGGGGGGGAGGCTAGCTGGTGGCACTGGGGGGGGGCTAGCTGGTGGCACGGGGGGGGGGCTAGCTGGTGGCACGGGGGGGGGCTGATGAGTTTTTATAAAGAAAAACATTTTTAATTAGTTATTAGAGTACTTGATTAAACGTCGGATTCGATAGAATACGCGATTACAAAAATAGTCGATTGCTGCAGCCCTAGTCTGACACCTGGCAACCAGCCCCCCCCCACAAACAGCAGTTTGAAGAGAAGGTGGCACTCACGTGGTCATTACACTGCCCGTCATCTTGGAAGTGCAGTGTAATGGCGAGTACTCGTGTTCGTGGGTGATATCACGTAGAAACTCAACTCTGTATATTAAATGGGTTTTCCGTGATTTTTTTTTTTTTAACATACGACCTATCACCGGTGCTCGCAGTTTAGCCTAGGTCATGTGACATCACGTTCATTGGTCACATGGCTTAGGTGCAACTCAGCCCCATTGAAGTGAGCTGTGGTACCAAGACCAGTCAATATAAAATGTACGGCGCTGTGCTTGGTGACCTGAGAGAAGACTGCAGTGCTACTGTGAGTGTCGGCGCCTTCTCAAACAGCTGATCGGTGAGGATCCCGGGTGTTGGACCCCCACTGATCTGAATAAAAAATAAAAAAAAGTCTGTGACAAATCTAACTGCTCGGAGGAACATCTGCTCGGAGCAGAAAATGACACTTAGAGCAGTTGTTCTGAATCTTAGCACCCTCGCCCTCCAGACCCATTACCATAGAAACTGACACGTGAGCGGTAAATTCACCTGACTACAGGGTAAATGGATAATCACTCCACACTACTATAAATATGCCAGATGTTAGGCACGTTAGCCAAAGAAAATGATAAAACCCCCTCCAATTTTTTTTTTTTTGGCATTTTAAGACAGATTCCTAGCATTTTTTGCTTCAGTAGTGTTTTTCAAATTGCAGCATGCTCTGGGTGTGGCAGTTTTACCAGGAATTTTCCCGTAAACATTTTTTTTTAATCAACCCCCCCCCCCCCCCTGAAAATTGGGTCTAAAAACAGCACCCCAATGAACACATGGGGGGAAAAAAATACCAATTTGTAATTTGTTATAACCCACTACCACCAAAAAACGGGGGCATTTATTAACCCTGCTGCAGATTGCCGTTTTGGGGCACAGACAGGCACAGATATGCAACGTTTAATTGCTCCTCCTAGGAATTGTGGGGACAAATACTAACGTGTCATACGCTAATCTTTATTGTCCCCCTAATTAGTACTTTGGTTCTCCTCCCCTATGAAGAGTTAAACCTCTGGTAAAACAGATGACCCAGAGGTGATTGAGGCATTGGGCTGGGTCCTACAGTTTATTTAACGTCATTGGTAGCAAAGGCTAAATGTTTTATTGGACCAGTATGATGATTTCTCAGGTCTTTGGACTTGGCACAAAGCGTAGGGTAAACCTGTAGTTATTGCAGATGCATAGGATTATGGCGCCCTCTGTTGTCCAGAGTATATATTTACACACAGACGTCACATTCAGCTTCAATGTACACCAGCATTGATTGGTTTTCTGTTTTTCTGTTCCAGAGTTGATTCGTTGAGGTAGCACGTCAGCGATGTCCCCAGGAGAGCAGGAGATTGTTGGACGGTTCACTCATATCAAGAAGGGAAAAGATGCAATTTTAATGATCAGTATTTTGTAGATTTTGCTTTTATAATGACTGTAAATAGCCAGGATTCGGGAGGTACACAATGCAGGGGATTGTCACTCTCGGTCTGTGCTTGGCAATGGACAGACTGAGTTTGGATTCCCCTCTGGTCACCATGAAGCCTCCGGCCTGAAGAGGGAGCGGATCTCCGGGAAATCTCTCTTGGAACAAGCTCTCGTATTTTTGTTACAAGAAATGTGCATTGCACTAATGAAATCAATTCTGTTTTAATAATCTCAATTTGTTTCTGGATTTTCTTCATATATTTTGAAAATAAATCTTATTTTCAATTAAATCAGTGATTTTATTTATTAATATCTTAGTAACTATGACCTTATCAGTTCCTCAGCAGTCGCAGTCAGAACCTCTTCTCACAAGAAGGTTATAAATTTATTAAATGACGTAAAACTAATAGTCCTTTTACATGGACTGATGTTACAGGCAAATATTGGGAACAAACCAAATGTTCCCAATAATTGCCTGATCATCAGCGGGGATGACACTGCATTTACATGTAGCAATCAACTCTGCATCATGGGGACAAGCGATCTCTGCTGCGATTGCTTGTCCCTGTGGAGAATAATTGTTTCTGGGATTGGAGAAGCTTCCCAAATTTAAGCTGGCATCTTGAGGAGTTCTTGATAGATCCTCTGGTGAACTATATTTGGCTTAGTACTAAAATAAATTGCCATCCTGCAAAATCTTCTGTGACCCTGAAAAACTGGAACATGAAGGGAAGCATCCTGCTACAATAGTTCTCTGGCTGAAAAAGTGGTTTGCTTGAAAAAACGTTTTTGTACCTTTTTCTTTTCATCTTTTTGGCCCGCAGTTTGAACAGATTTTTATAGGTGCCATGGTAATGGGGGATGATTGTTTCCCAAATGGGAAGGAAGAGGTTCAAGAATTTTCATCTCCAATCCAGAATCTGAGGATGTTCACCCAACCTAAAAAATCTTCACCTTTCACTTCCTTCAAAAGAAAGGCCCTTTAAATGCTACAAACAAGAGTATTTATGATGCTGAGGATTTTCCCATGTGGAGGCACATACACCATGTTCCAAATTATTATTCAAATTGGATTTAAAGGGATTCTGTCACCAGGATTTGGCCTATAAAGGTAATCACACTATCGGATTCTGCTCAGTGTGTTGAATGCAAAAACGTTATTCTTATTCTTCCTAGGGATGAATTTCATGTTAAAAAAAACTTTTTTTAGGTTATGCAAATTGCTTACATAAGGAGCCCAAGGGGATGTGCCCAGCGCCGTTGGAGCCCAGGACCGCCCACCTCATTATTATTCACTGCACAGCTTCATGCAGACTTGCTCCGTGACCATCGTAATCCCGCGCAGGCGCAGTAACTTCGGTGAGGTCAATGCCAGTAGACCGCACGGGCGCACACCGCTTTAGGTACTGCGCCTGCGCGGGATTACGATGGTGACGGACCAAGTCTGCATGAAGCTGTGCAGTGAATAATAATGAGGTGGGTGGTCCTGGGCTCCAACTGTAGCGGCGTGGCTGGGCTCCAACGGCGCTGGGCACATCCCCTTGGGCTCCTTATGTAAGTAATTTGCATAACCTAAAAAAAGTTTTTTTAACATGAAATTCATCCCTAGGAAGAATAAGAATAACGTTTTTGCATTCAACACACTGAGCAGAATCCGATAGTGTGATTACCTTTATAGGCCAAATCCTGGTGACAGAATCCCTTTAAGTGTCATAAAGATTAAATTGATGGTATTGTGTCTCAGGGCTCTTTGGATCACTGAAATCAATCTCAAATACCTGTGATAATTAGTTTGCCAGGTGAACCCAATTAAAGGAAAACTGGATGTTCCACAATATTAAGCAGGCCACTGTTTTCAAGTAAAATGGGAAAGAAAAAGGATCTCTCTGCTGCCGAAAAGCATTAATGCATGCCTTGGACAAGGGATGAAAACATTAGATATTTCACAAAAACTTAAAGGGGTTATCCCACGAATAATGTAAAAAATGAAACTCGGACATCATGTAGTACATGACAACCTCTTTTTAACAAAGTTAGAACCAGCCCTGTACCTCACATGGATCCAGAGATCTCCCCATTCATTGCTCTACTAGATTTATATCAAGCTGACAGCTCAAGGGGAGTGTCTTTTCTGATGCAGCTCAGGGGGCGTGTCTCAGCTCTCCCTATCACAGCTCAGGAGGCAGTTGAAGGATGACACTGAGCATGTGCGCCCTTCTCAGTGAATAGGTGAAAGAAATAAGAAATTAAGTGGTCCTATACAGATACATGTTATTGAATAACTCAGTTGCTATACAAAATTTTCAATGACCTGCAATTACAAAAGTATTCAGATCCAGGTGCTGGTTTGAAAACTGTAGAATATTTTTCGTGGGACAACCCCCTTTAAGCGTGATCGTCGTACTGTGAGGAGATTTGTGGCTGATTCAGAGCACAGATGTGTTCGTGCTGATAAAAGCAGAATGAGGAAGGTTTTTACCAGGCAAGTTCATCGGATTAAGAGAGCAGCTGCTAAAAAGCCATTACAAACCAGCAAACAGATATTTGAAGCTGCTGGTGCCTCTGGAGTCCCTCGAACCTCAAGGTGTAGGATCCTTCTAAGGCTTGCTGTGGTGCATAAACCTACTATTCGGCCACCCCTAACCAGTGCTCACAAGCAGAAACGGTTGCAGTGGGCCCAGACATACATGAAGACTAATTTGTCCAAAAGAGGACAAGTAACTTACCAAGCATATTGGCTCTGTTGGAATTTTCTAAAGACAGGAGCATTGGAGCTCAAATATCGACATATTCAGACAGATCACCACAAAATTCGAACTCCTGGACTCTGATGTAATGATCTTGGCAATGGTCGTAGCAGTCGTCCTGTTTTGGCATCGAATAGGATTGGTTGCCTTTAGAACTGTCGAGAGCTCAATACTAGAAGCTTCCGGTTACTCATGATGTTCACGGCAAGAAAGCATGGTTTATCCAAACCCATCTGATAGCATAGAACCTGACAAGAGAACATTGAACGGTAGAGGCCTTTCTGAAGATATGATCAACACCCTATCATATGCATGTAGACCTTCCACTTGTAAGGTTTATGTCAAAGTGTGGAAGAAATTTACTTCATGGCATGGTCAGAATAACTTCTCCAACAGATTTCATATCAGTGTTACAGTTGGGATTTGACAAAGACCTGAACTGTAACACGTCTCCATTATTAACTCGTCATACGGCATTTCTTTCCCAACCAGCACAGTTGGTGAACTGCAGGCTTGACACAGAAGATGACAGGGAGGAAGTGGGGTCATGTCAGAGCTTGCTGAGATCCTGAGTGTGATAAATGAACTGCTTCTACACTGTTTCTAAACATCACAGGAGCCTTCTGTCTTTCTGTAAGTGTGATTCATCCCTCCTTAGCTGTTTTGTGAGCTCCTGAACTGAAAACAAACATAGTTGGAAGTAAAGGAAAGGATGTCACAGTAGTACAGTGCTGGCATATTCCACAGAAGGGCTTCTGAGAGAAATGCATCTAGCTGTGCAGCTGAATCAAGCAATAATATGGCTGAAAAAACATTAGGGAAGCCCAAGCATAACTGTTCCTTCACATTTATGATTGTACAAAGAAACACTGCCATTATGCATAGTTTTTGTTTGAAAACTCAGGTACACTTTAAGATTTTGTTCAGATTGCTTGGTTTTCAGCACTGTTCCTGGTTTTCCGAGATTTTACAACTGATGACCTGTTACTACTGATCCTCTGGATAGGTCATCAATATCTGATCACAGTAGCACCGCGGCCTTCTCTCAGCTTAGTCTAGGCTATGTGACGTCACATGGTCTAGGTGCAGCTTAGCCTCATTGAAGTGAATTGGAATGAGTTGCAATACCAAGCACATTCGCTATCAAATGGATGGCATTGTGTTTGGTGAGCAGGTAGAAGGCTGCAGCGCTACTGTGAGTGCAGGTGCCTTCTCAAACAGCTAATTGGTGAGGGTCCGACACCCAGGACCCTCACCAATCAGATACTGATGACCTAACCAGAGGTCACGGGACGCTTGAATTAGAAAGGGGCAATTTTTTAAAACTCTGTATTGCAGCTTTTTTTTGTTTCGGCATTTAATTTTACATACAGAATATTGTCTTTCTGTAGCAGTCTACAAAAAATTATGAAACCTTTTTGATAGGCAGTTTTTGAAATATTTTATGTGCAAAGTAATCTTCATTATAATGGTAGGTGTAGAATTGGGATAACGGTATGGCAGTTCTATTGCTCTCTTGACAGGCCTAGATGAAGATCGGAAGACTATTGCACTGATTAGTGTAATGTGTGATGCACAAGGGTCACAGTGATTATCTAAGGTCTCTGCTTCTTGGATGGAGAAAAGCTCTGCTGATGGTGAGGTGTCCATTGCCAGACAAATGCTTGAAGTTATGAACCATTGTTTTCCCTCTAATTTGATTGCATTGCATTCCTTTATTCACGTGCTGCCTGAGGACGACAGGGAAAGTATGCATTTACATGAAACTTCTTTCCGAGTCCAAAGGCAGTGCCATTTTCCCAATTTAACTAAATTTCTCATTGCTGCAGAAATAAACACCTCATTTGTGTCTCAGGGGTGACAGAGTAATTAATTTAATATGCCATGTTCTATTTTTTTGGTAATTTCAGACGATTGTGTCCAGTGTGAAAAACAGGCTCCGGGGGGAGTGTGTGATTTTCCATTAGGCATTGTAATGATTTATAATGCTGTGTGTCTGTCTTGAACTTGAACTCTACTGAATTGTACTGACATAATGCTGTCAGTATAGTTCAATAGACTCAAGGTCGGACGCTTGTCTGAAATTGCCCCTACTTTCCTAGCTGGGAGTAAGATGAATATTAAACCCTTCACCTGGTGCTTTCAGACTCAAGGAAATGTTCGGTGAGGAAATATTTTTTTCCCCTGACTGAGCAGTAGGGAGAGCGGAAAGTTAAACGGGTTTTCTGGGAAAATAATATATAGGTGTATATACACACTCCTCAACCATAAAACTGCAACACCAGGGACAAGACATAAGGTTATGCAAATTGAGGAAATAGCAGGTGAGACCTGCAAATGATGACATTTTCAGGCACCTAGCTCCAATCTGTGGAATGTGGATAGGCAATAAAAGCCAGATTGAAAGCAAAGGGTTTTAGCCATATGAAACCTCCAAAATCAGGTCAAGTTGTGTGAGATGATTGTATACCTCCTGTACATCCATGTGCCAGTGATGGCCACTTGTCACAAACTGAGCGGGACAGAATCGTTGACCTGGGAGACCTTGGTTTGTCACTCCGGCAGATCGCTACACACCTGGGATGAGATATTTGCTCTGGTCAACGCTGTGTGTCCTGGTGGGTGGGAGAACGATGACGAACTGGAATGGCAGCGAGAGGTGCACAGAATCTCTGCATGGACGGATTGTCATCGAAAGCCTAGGAGGGGGCAAACAATGTCAACACAATCAGAAAGCGTTTGCACGACACTAAGCTACGAAATAAAGCGTTGACACCTGCACTCCCTTAAAGTGGACCTGTCACCTCTCCTGACATGTCTGTTTTAGTAGCTTCATGCATCCCCCATGTAATAACAATTCTGGAGCATCTAGTCTTATGTCTGTATGTTGTGCCATTCCTTTATTATTTCTACTAGAAGTTATGAATGAATTGATATTGGCTTTCAGTAAGGGAACAGAGGGGAGGTGACCAGTTGGGGGGGTGTACTCCACTTGCCTCTTTTATTTAAATTCATTGTGCTGAAGGACTTACGACTAAAATGTCCAATTGCAATGAGTATTTCTTGCAATCACATATTTATGTTTGTCTGGATTTATTGTGACTATATGCATCAATAAACCTGCTTAATATAAACTGACGAGTGCCATGACATTGGGATACAAGCCAGTCGTCCAGTTCCAGGTCTTCCATTGGCTTCACGTCACCGCTATCATGGGGCACAGAAAGACAGCAATGGAGGCCTATCCTCTTAGTGATGTGTCTTGCATTTTGTCTCAGATACAGTGATAGCTGGAGATCATGCAGTCAACACTATGAAGAGAGCTTCACAAGGGAACGTCACACCGGTCCTACACCTGGGATTATGTTGTGGAGTTGTATAATGAACTGTAGCCAGACCCCTCTAGACTTTATTTCAGGTACACGAACAGCTCAGTGTTACATTGATTTGATTGTGCAACCATTCGTATGGTCATTTCTCCAAGGAGCCAGCCCGCATGTGGTACCGTGAGTAGCCTGTGAAGCCTAAGGGTCCATTGAGATGTATGTAGTTCTGTGCCCACATCTGTTCCGCAATTTTGCCAAACGGGTGCGGACCCGTTCATTTCAATGTCCCACAAAAAAGATAGAGCATGTCCTATTGTCTGCAGCCACGGACAAGAATAGGCATTTGTATCACAGGGCCACAAAATGCAGAAGGCACATGGCCATTGTCAGTGTTTTGCGGATCGAAAAACACTTGCAGACGTGTGAATGGACCCTTAATGTGTTACCATAGCCTGCAGTGTTCTTGGACTTGTCTCCAATTGAGCACATCTGGGATGCCATAGGTCTTGGATTGCAAAGGAAGCTGCCAGCAGCAGATCTTCCCTCAGGCAACCATTGATAACATCCTAAGGTGGCCAAGTAAGGCCTCTTTCACACGAGTGTGACGGATTAGGTCCAGATGCGTTCAGAAAAACTCGCACCATTTTCCACTCAAGTTCAGTCAGTTTTTTTCTACGTGGGTGCAATGCATTTTGATGCATTTTTCACATGCGTGATTAAAAAAACTTATTCTGGCATCAAAAAGTCCCAAAATAGGGCTTTTGCGATTTTTTTTGCACTCCCGTGCGCAAAATTTTGCAACTTTTTGCATGTGTACACCACTCACTCCAGTTTTGTAATATGGGTGGAAAAGTGGGTGTGGTTAGCTATGTTAATGAGTTTCACTCCAGATTTATCATTGCGACTTTTTTAAAAAAGTCGCAAAATAGTCGCAATCTCACTCCAGGAGTCGGGTGGAGTAGGAAAAGTGTAGACAGAAGTGTTAGGTTTAAGGACAAGCCACATTTATCAAACAACCTGTGACGTTTGATAAATGTGGCACAAACTACTCCAACACAGACTGAAGCAAAACTGACTTCAAATATTCTCCTAATGATAAATTCCCCCCCCAATGTGTTTTTCATGCAGCCCCATTCACTTCTATGGGACCAGGGCTGCGTGAAAAACGCAGAATATAGAACATGAATATAAATGCAGAATATAGAAATACGCTCATGTACACAGACCCATTGAAATAAACTGGTCAGGATTCAGTGCGGGTGCTATGTGTTCACGTCCCGCATTGCACCCGCGTGGAAGACTCGCTTGTGTGAAAGAGGCCTAAATGTATTTCTGTGCATGATGCTCATACTAAATACTGGGTAATTCCAGATGTTATGAATATTTTTTCCCTTCTTATTTGCATATCATTAATATGTCTATTGATACTGGGTGTTCCATATTTCCACAACATTTCCTTCTTGGTGTTGCAATGTCAGTGTTGAGTGTGTGTATATATTTCCCATCCTCTTGATGCGGGTCCAGTCCCTGTTACTCTTCACTTCGTGGCTCAACACGTCAGAAACACAAGGAAAAGCCTGTTCAGCCAGTCCCTGCCTGAGGAAGGTCCTCACTAGGACCTGTGATTGGCTGAGTAGGCCTTTACTGGCAATTCTATCCTCTCAAGACGGGACCAGTAAATAAAAAGCAGCAGGGACTGCGCCAATGTTGGAATGGCAGTCATGCTGAATTAGTGAAGTTGTGTGTGTATAAGGCTACTTTTACATCAGCGTTTTGGCTTTCTGGTTTTGAGATCCACCACATGACCTAAAAATGGGGCCAAAATGGTTCAGTTTTGTCAACATTCATTGTCAATGTGGACAAAACTCTCCAGGATGCATCAGTTGTTTTGCGACCGGACACGAAACCACTGAAATGGTGTAAGTTATTGGTGCCAGATTAGTTTTTTTCGTCAACACCCATTTGGCCATTACCTATTGGCTTACAAGGATTTTAATGCCAGTGTTGTATTAAATGAAATGGATACGTTTTATACAGGTTTTGAGATCCTCTGCCGGATTTCAAAACCTGAATAAAATAAAAAAAGTCAATCCGCACATCCCAGTGCACAGGTACACATTGCTATGACTGATTGCACAAGGAAAGGAAAATACATACAATGCAACGGCACACTGCCAACCAGATAAAGCACAAAATGCCATAGTGATATGAAATATTCTGGAGCTAATGCTATGCTTGTTTAGTAAATTAGAGATTCTTGGCAAATATATTTTGTACAAAATTATCTGGGCCCGTCCACCAAATCGTCAAGGTGATCTCTGTAGGACGGGGACCTAACACTATTTCCTACCTGTTATGAGCCAACCTTGGCTTCCATATAATCAGGGGGTGTTCGGTTCCACATGCATGCTGGCTCCTCCACTAATACAGGGATGCAGGTACCAAAAAAAGGCAGAAGGGACCCAGCATGCATGTGGAACCAATGCCCCCCCCTCCCCCCGATTATACGGGTAGGAAATAGTGTTAGGTTCCCGTTCTACAGAGATCACCTTGACGATTTGGTGGACAGGCCAAGATAATTTTGTACAAAATATATTTGCCAAGAATCTCTAATTTACCAAACAAGCATAGCATTAGCTCCAGAATATTTCAGATCTCTATGGCATTTTGTGCTTTATCTGGTTAGCAGTGTGCCTTTGCATTGTATGTATTTTCCTTTCCCTGAATAAAAAAAAATGCTGATGTAAAAGTAGCCTAAATGTCTTTAAGCCTTTGTGATCATTTTATTTTTTAATTTTTTTTTATCAGAACAGACAGAGCAAAGTTTGAAAGTCCACATCACAAGAATCTGTGAGGGCCGCAGGTTGAGCATTACTGTGATAAAATAATAAGAGATTGTATATTTAACATTTAATCCCCAGTTTCCTGTGCTGTAGTTCCAGAGGTCATGTGAATGCTGCAGCCAATCAGTGGCCTTGTGCCATAGACTGCTGAAGCCGATGATTGGCTGCAGCGGTCACGTGTTCTGGTGATTGGTGGCAAGTGCTTCCGGCTGGTATATGCCATTAAATATGCAACCAATGTGACAATCCCACCAGAATTGCTGGCCATCAACTTGGACATGAAAAGTAAAAGATAAAATAAAGTTTCCACAAGAAGTTCTGTATGTAAAGATTTTATTCAAAGCTTATAAAGAAAGGCTCAGGAAACAGATGTCCGATTTATTAAAAACTGAAAAATATAACCAAAAAACACAAAAACAACAACATTATAGACATTTAAAGAAAACCCTTAAAACTACTGTGCAGATTTACTTGTAGGAACAGTCAAGTAGTAGAGAGAGGGTGGAGTGATTTAGGAGGTAATGTCCTACATTAAAAGGGTCATGCCAAGTTTTAACGTTATCCCCTGATTGCTGGGGGTCCAACTTCTGGGACCCCACTGATCCCGAGAATGGGGGTCCTATTCCCTCTTCCTGATGAAGCGGCAGGTTATGCATGTATCCCAGCACTGTAATGATTCTGTATGGAAAAGTGGGAGATTGCCGAGTGCTGTACTCCGCTATCTCCAGCCTTACCACAGAGAATGAATGAAGTGGCATGGAGCATCCTTGACTTGCCACTCACTCAATCAGGACAGAGGTATGTTCTCAGGCCTAGTGCCAGTCCCAGTGGTCAGACCCACATTGATCAGTTAGTTATCCCTCATCTCCCTTATCTCTTGGCACAACCCCTTTAAAGGCTATGGACACCCTCAGGGCACTTTGTTTTAGGATTGCATTTTACTCATTTTGGGCTAAAAATATATATTTTTTTCAATTGGCCATTTTTGAGACTCTAGGGTTAAAAATATGAGTGTTTTTAGATTATCACTTTTTCAGTCCCGACAGCTGACGGCTCATGTGTAGCTCTCATATGTCTGATCTCCTGACCCCCCAAACACTCATTTAACGGGAACCTGTCATCTCCGAAACACCCCCTGAACTAGAGTAAGTGTTGTATAGTGTAAGTGATGCTGAATCCGAATATGTAAGTTTTATCTTCATACTCACTTCCATTCCGACGCTGTGCTCCCACAAACCTGCAGTAAAATGCATTGAGAGGATTCGTCTTTGAGTCCTCTCCATCATATGAGTGAGCACCGGAGTCCACTGAGTGCATTTTACTGCAGGTTTGTGGGAGCACAACATCAGAATGGAAGTGAGTATGAAGATAAAACTTTCATATTTGGATTCAGCATCACTTACACTATACAACGCTTACTGTAGTTTGGAGGGTGTTTCAGAGCTGACAGGTTCCCTTTAAAGGGGTTGTCTCATCTTGCCTAATGGGGGCATATCGCTAGGATATGCCCCCATTGTCTTATAGGTGCGGGTCCCACCGTTGGGACCCGCACCTATATCGAGAACGGGGCCCCGCAAGGTGGTGGCTGGAGGACTCCGGTCCGGCCACCACCAAGCCGGCTCCCCATAGAAATGAATGGGAGCGCACCGCGCTTGCGCGGCCACCGCTCCTATTCATTTCTATGGAGCCGACGGAAATAGCCGAGCCAGCGCTCGGCTATCTTCGCCGGCCACATTGAAAATGAATGGAGGCGGCTGCGCATGCGCAGTGCGCCCCCGTTCGCTTTCGGGGCCCCGTTCTCGATATAGGTGCGGGTCCCAGCGGTGGGACCCGCACCTATAAGACAATGGGGGCATATCCTAGCGATATGCCCCCATTAGGCAAGATGAGACAACCCCTTTAAGCCACACTGTGATCAGTTTGATAATTTACCTATAATGATCGTTTATGAGGTCAGGAGATCAGAGAGTAAAATGCAATCATTAAAATAAAACTGACCCAAAGGTGCCCATAGCCTTTAAGTCATGACCATTATTAAGTGGACAGAGGCAGCTGCTAATCGTCATACAGGGGTCAGGAATAGAGATTACTAACCTCGCCCTTTGTTCTAGACACGTGTAATGTACACCCTGATTAAAAGCTGTAGTACTATATACAACAGGTCATCTGATCACAGTTTAGTAAAGTACCATTCCCTTCAGTAAGTGTATAGGTGACAGACATAAGCACATACAGGTGGAGAGTGTGAGGCTTCAAGTTGCAAACACCTGTCCAAGAAGTGCAGGTCTAGTTGACCATTACCACATAACACCCTACTATCAGTACCTTAGGCTGGAGTGGCTATCAGTCCATATGTACCAGTTTCCGGGAAGCAGAGGACCACCCACCCCCCCTGACATGCCCCATAATCCACCTAAAACTCAAGTACATCCCAACTTGAGATGCCACAGACTGTAGGGTCAGACTCTGCTAACCATCGAAGGCCTATAGGGCCTTCTAGACCAGAGTAAATAGGATTACTACATCTTGTCGAAGGAGCACCAGAGGGTTCTGGAAGATACTCACCGCTCTCTACTATTCAGTCGTGGAAATTTCTGCAACAAATATCTGCAGCGTTTGAAGGCGCCCTTACCCAACTGCATGCAGAATAACCAGCTGACTAGAGCCAATGTAATGAATCCTAGAGGCACCTGCAGCCTACACGTCTTCCAGAACTTATACACTTGCTCTGAAGAGATCATACTCCCAGGAACCGCATGACAATCGAGGAGAAGATCTATCTAAAGAAACCTTAAGAAGCTACATACACGTCATTAGAGTTCTGGACACCTGCAAATCAAGTACCGTAAAATACAACTTATTGCTCAGATAAAACTACTGAAAATTTCTATATCTGTAAAATGGAATATACATTATATTCCACTGTCAAGTCCGCTCTAAAATGTAACCCCTTGATTTCTGGTTTTGTAACTGAAGGGAAAAATGAACGTTCTCTTGCTGGAAACCTTGGTCCCCGAGGAGTTCCAATTAGAACCAAGTGAGATATGTTAGCAGTAGGTAAGGAGTTTTATTATAGGCCTTGGTGTAAAACGGAGTGTTCATACGTTTTGATTTTTTTTTTTTACTCTCTTAAAGGTTGTATGCGCTGTTCATAAGGCACTCCTTGTCATCAATGGGGTTCCACATGGCTCGGAAACCTGCAGTCTCTTGATTCTTCCTTGCCACCTTCACGAAGAACAGGATCATGATGCCGATCAATGTGGCAGCCAGGAGGGCAAGCAGGATGGGCAGCACCACAGCTGTGGAGGAAACAATGAGCAGCACATCAAAAGAAAATCCCAACAGTCACTGGAACAAAGCGGCAGTGGCGCTAGGAAAGCCGCGCGATTGGCCTCGCAGTCCTCGGCTGACCATAATTTCATCTGCAGAATGTGCACCTGAATGAAAGGGGGTCTCTGCTGTGCTGAGGAGATTACTCTAGTGGGGGCGGCAGTATTTAAACTAAAGTAACTAAACGTTTTAAAAATGTTCTAAATAGCCCAGAAATTATTTTTGCAATATAAGTTATCAGTTATGTGGTTTTCCTACTCAAATAGGCACCCGAAGTCCTAGGTACTATCGCGCCCAAATCTGTATTGTAGTACAGCGCTGACATGACAGCATTGTACCGATTTCACAGGGGGCCACAGCGAATACACACACTTTGCTGCTCCTGCCTGGCTATATTCTTGCACAGCACATCTGTACCCTCTGCCCTATAGTGGAGCAAGCTCCTGTCCGAGATAGGGGAAAGCGTTCCATTGCAGTAATAACCCAGAGCCTATACTATGCTTCTAGGCTTATTACAATTCAGGCCTGCAGGTGGCAGCACTGCATTGGAATACAGTGATCCCTCAAGATACAATGGCCTCAGGATACAATATTTCCAGTATACAAAGTCTTTTCTGACCCATCGTAAGTTGAAACCAGACTCAACAAACAATGCCTCAGACTGAGATCCAACCAATCAAGGCCACTTCTCTGGTAAATATCTGTATTAGTTACTAGTTATCAGCTAATCCTGACTGTTATATGTAAGGACTTGTCTTATCTGTCTTAGTTATCTGCTTATTTTTCTTAAATCTGCATTTTCTCTTATCTTGGATGACATTTTGGGGCTTTGGAACCGATTACTCAAGTTACAATGGATGGTTTCAACATACAATGGTCGTCCTGGACGAAATTAATATGGTAACTTGAGGGACCACTGTATACCGATCTTTGCATATTGTAAATGGATAAAATCCCTTTACCAATACAAATTGCAACCTAACGATTGGCCATTGGGATCCACTTGGGCTGCACCCCTCCCCCCAAAAAAAAAAAAAAAAAAAAAAAGTTAAAAAGAGATATATATATATATATATATATATATATATATATATATATATATATATAGTTACCGGCATAAAGAAAAGAAAAAATATATCAAAATGGCCGCAAAAAATGAGCCCTCACACATCTCTGTAGACATAACTATAAAAGAGTTATGGGGGTCAGAATAAGGAGATTAAAAGAATTTTTTTTTCCCCCAAAGTCTATTTTTTTCCCCATAATTAAAACTATGCAAATGTGGTTTCGTCGTAATCGTACTGCCCCAGAGAATCAAGGGAACTGGTCAGTTTTACCGCATAGTGAATGCCATAAAAACAAAATCCACAAAGCTGTGATGGAATTGCATTCCCCCCCCCCCCCCAATACCACCACATTTGGAATTTTTTCCCAGCTTCCCACTACATTATAAGCAATATAAAACAGTGCCATTACAAAGTGAAACTTGTCCCGCCCAAAACACAAGCCCTCATACGGCTATGTGAACGACATTAAAAAAAATAAATAAATAAATAAATAAATGAAAATATTATATATAGTGTTATGGGTCTGGGAAGGCAGGGAGTAAAAACAAAAAGGCAAAATCGTCAGGAAGGGGTTATCCATTAACATATAATGATGACCTATCTTCAGAGTAGGCCAGCATTATCAGATCCGGGGACTCAGAGTCCCAGCACCGATCAGTTGTTATGGGGGCCACTGCACTCGCCGGAGCTCTAAAGAGCGTACTCAGCTCCTGGCATCTCTCCTATGTAGAGCGCTGTACATTGTATAGTGGCTGTGCTTGGTATGGTAGCTCAGCCCCATTCACTTCAATGAATGGAGCTGACATACGGTGATGTCATGTGGCTTTTGAAGAGGCTGCGGCACTCATGGAGCGGCAGCCTTTTCTAACAGTTGATTGACGGAGTGCCAGACCCCCGCTGATCTGATATCGATGACCTATCAATATTTATTACTGGAAAACCTCTTTAAAGGGCTTGTTTCTTGGTATACATTGGTGGCATATGAGGTAGGATGTGATAAGCAGAGTCTGAGAGCTGTGACCTCGTCCGTTACATCCTTAGTACAGGAGAGAGAAAAAAAAAAAAACCAAAACATGGGTCCATTACAGTTAACCATGGGAGGGGAGGGGGATATGAAACCGGAGGTATACACATTTACATAAGCATTAATGCAATTTTGTCTAAGCTGTTTGAAGAGGTAGTGGGGCCTAATTCCATAATTACCT
The DNA here is from genome assembly GCA_900303285.1 of Rhinella marina. Lineage (NCBI taxonomy): Eukaryota > Metazoa > Chordata > Amphibia > Anura > Bufonidae > Rhinella > Rhinella marina. Next base: position 31,929 of record ONZH01000082.1, on the reverse strand, counting down.
CCGCATCCTGGTGCTTGTAGAGGCGGCACAGTGTAATTACAACTGCTCGTCCCAGTTCCTTAAACCCTTTAATGATTTATACCCCATCAGGTACGGCTATAAAGGGGCTCTCTGGGCTCAGATTGGCAGGGGTCTGACACCTGGCACCCCGCTGATCAGCTGTATGGGGAGATGGCACGAGCAGTGTGCATGTGTCATCTCCCTTCCTGTCTGCTGCTGTGCGTCTAATGTGACAGCAGTGGGCAGGAAGAGAGAAGGGAGATGGCATGTGCCACGCCTTCTCCCCGTACAGCTGATTGGCGGGGGTACATGGTGTCCAACACCCGCTGATCTGATATTGATGACCAATATTAAAAAGCCCTGGCAACCCATACTTAAAGGGTTTCTGTCACCAGAAATCACCCTATTAAACCAAGTGTCATTTGCAATGAGCAAATGACACTTGATGACAGTAATGTTAGTCTCCTATTTCTCTGTCCAGCAGTTTAGACAAAAAAATAGGTTTTTATAATATGCAAATGACCTCCCCTAGGTGCAGTAGGCGTGAACCTGCACCTAGGAGAGGCCGTAATAACGCCTCTTACCACGCCTCCGTAGCGCTGATTGACAGGGCCGGGCAGCCAGCTCTTTCGGCTCCCGGCCCTGTACGATCCCGAAATCCCGCGCCTGCGCACTGCGGTACTACATCCGCGCTGAGAGCCGGCGGCCGCCTGGGTCCCGGCTCCTTCGTGCGCGGATGTACTACGGCAGTGCGCAGGCGCGGGATTTCGGGATCGTACAGGGCCGGGAGCCGAAAGAGCTGGCTGCCCGGCCCTGTCAATCAGCGCTACGGAGGCGTGGTAAGAGGCGTTATTACGGTGCAGGTTCACGCCTACTGCACCTAGGGGAGGTCATTTGCATATTATAAAAACCTATTTTTTGTCTAAACTGCTGGACAGAGAAATATGACACAAACATTACTGTCATCAAGTGTCATTTGCTCATTGCAAATGACACTTGGTTTAATAGGGTGATTTCTGGTGACAGAAACCCTTTAACAAGTTATGCATAATGTGTCATTTATATTCTCTCTCTCTTTCTGTATACAATGCCCATATATTGTGGTGCCCATTTGCGTGGGTTCAGTAGTTGTGACCTGCACTGTAGCACTGGGATACTCACCAGTCACAGAGCGATGCATGACGCTGTGATCAGCAAAGTCATCGTCTTCTGAAATACAAAGGACAAGCAAACGTTAACCAGAGGCCAATCCTTAGCATGTTGTGAAGCTTCCATCTAGCACTGTACCAACCAGACGTATTACCTGTGCGTCCTGAGCACATGTCCATACATTCAGCCTCGGAGAGGTAGTTATTGCTCTTGGATTTGCAGCCGCCGTACACAAACGTTTTGCATGAGCCTGATGTGTGGTCGTAGAACCACCTCTTGAAGGCAGCGCGACAAGGTCCGGTAAAAGAAGGTGCAGCGCAGTAATCTGAGGGTACAGAAGGTATGGGGAACACATGTTAACCATGATCTTAGTGCACCAATGCTAGAGCTTCTACCCCAGAAATGTACGAGCATGGGCTGTAAGTGGCACGTGATACCCCAGCGACCATGCTCGACCGTGTCCAGGACTTGTGCAGGGATTTGAATGGATTTAAAGGGGCTATACCTTAATTAATACCAGGATAGGTCATCTATATCAGATTGGCAGGGGTTCCAGGTGTCAGCTGTTAGAAGCGGGCGGGTGCTCGCACGTGCCGCAGCCTATTCCTAGGCCATGTGATGTCACCACATATCGGTCACATGGCCTAAGTCAGCAGTGGCAAACCTATGGTATGCATTTCAGAGGGGGCACTTAGAGCCCTCTCTATTGGCACATGGCTCTGTGTAGGTTTGTCACCTGTGCACAATTACTAATGAGCCCTTCCATTGTGGAGCGCTAATTAGCCTTGTCTTCTGCTTGTGTTAAAAAACAAACAAAAAAAAAAAACACAACACACAAACTCACCTGCGCTGCGGGAAACACTCCCACTGGATGTGGAGGACAGGACCTGCACTTTTTGACGACGTTTCACAGCATTGACCGGAAGCAGCAGGACCTGTGAAACATCATCAGGTCCTGTCCTGCACATCCAGTAAGCAGCGAGTGTTCAACGCAGTGCAATCAAATGGATGAAAATAGATTAAAAAAAAAAATAAAAAATTTTGCCCAAGAAGAGTGGGAAAGGGTGCATTAATAATACTGTGGGCCTCTAATGGGGCATTATTAATACTAAGATCCACTAATGGAGGAAAAATAATACTAGGGGGTACTAATAGAGACATTAAAGGGTATCTTGCAGTATTCAGGTTAAATTGCCGTGTTGGCACTTTACGATAAATAAGTGGATTTTGGTTTGCAGTTTGGCGCAGTGACGCTGCACTATATCCCACCCCCATAAATAACATACCTGCAAAGTTTCCTTTTTTGGGAGCGTGAACTTTCTCAGGTTCTGGCTTTGGCGCTAAACGTTAGAAAAGATCCGTCAGTAAACAGCAGTAATATGCAGGACACGTCATCTATCAGACGCGCTCCTACTCACCCACGCATTTGTCCAGGCACTCCTGCTCAGACAGGTGGTTGTTTTTGGAGCCTCCGCAGCCGCCGTAGGTGAACTGCTGGCAGGACAGGGATTCTGCGTCAAAGTACCAACGAGGGAAGGCAGCTCGGCAGTTGCCAGTCACAGCGGGCCCCGAGCAGTAGTCTGAGGAGGAATTGTGATGTGAGAAGCAGGAATTTAGAAAGAACTAAGTTCTGTACAAGGGTAATAACTACACAGGGCACGGGTCAGAAGCTCACCTGGAATAGAAACGTCAGACACCATACGTTTACTGGGCGCTTCAGGATCCCTGAGCTTCACAGCTGAGTGATAAAAGGAAAAAAAGGATAACTGTGAATATGGGGGGAGTTTGCACATTTTGGAATACACTTCCATTAATTAAAGGGGGTAATCTAGTATCAGAACAAATTGTTTGCTCCACCCCTAGAAATAGAGTCTTAGCACCAGTGCTCGGCTATTTTCAGCAGCTCCATAGAAATGAATAGAGGGCAGCTGCGCATGCGCGGTGCGCCCTCCTTCACTTTTGGGGCTCCGTTCTCAATATAGGTGTGGGTCCCAGTGGTGGGACCCGCAGCTATAAGACAATGGGGGCATATCCTAGCGATATGCCCCCATTGTCCAAGATGGGAATACCCCTTTAAGGGGTTGTTCCCACAAAGTGAAGGCCTATTGCTAGGAATAAAGGCCTACACCAGCGCTGCGCCCCTTCTAAGTTTTCCCTGCACAGTGGCACAATACCAAATTTGCCGTATCTGGCATAGCTGGATGTTACAGTAAGAGGTGGATTTAGAAGAACCAATACTGTATTTTTCGCCCTATAAGACGCACTCCCCCCCCCCCAAAAGTAGGGGGGGAAATGTGGTGCGTCTTATAGGGCGAATACAAGTGAGCGCTTCCATAAGGAAGCGCTCCCTTGTACGTAGGGACCCCCATCAGACCTCAGATCAGCCCACCCAGCCACTTATAAAAACCTTACTTACCTGTCCTGCGCTGCCACTGCCCTCTGGTCCCGCACTCCACGCTTTTCCCTGCTGGCGCGCACTATGACCTGACTATGCAGGTTTTTATAAGTGGCTGGGTGGGCTGATCCGAGGTCTGATGGGGGCACATTCGGCCGTGATCCGAGGTCTGATGGGGGCACATTCGGCCGTGATCCGAGGTCTGATGGGGGCACATTCGGCCGTGATCCGAGGTCTGATGGGGGCCTGACATGGAGGGCTGATATGGGGGTCTGATGTGATATCCTGAAATTTATGGGCAGTCTGATAAGAGGATCTGATGAAAAATATTTTTTTCTTATTTTCCTACTCTAAAACCTAGGTGCGTCTTATGGGCCAGTGCATCTTATAGGGCGAAAAATACGGTAATCGTCTAGATTATCAGGAATGACCGTTACCGATGATCTGGCCATCTAAATGTGCCACTGATCACCCGACGAACGAGCAAAACGCTGGTTCATTGGGTGATCCTGTCATTCATGCAGGCACCACCGATCACCGTTTCTGGGCAGAAGATGGTGCGGTCTAAACAGCAATCTGCTGCCCAGAACAACGATTCTGTATGGAGACGAGGGATCACTGTAGTGATCCCCCAGGCCTCATACTGTAGAGGAGATCGCTGCATGTAAATACAGAGGTCTACTTAGACTGCTCGCTTAGTGACTAGTCTTTCCCGACAATCGGCCCGTCTAAACCGACTCCCCACAAACACATATGGCCAGATTTATCATTAAACTGGAACTATTGTGGCGTGAAAAAGTTGCAAACTGCATGATTGCCACTTATTAAATGTCACTTGTATAAAAAAAAAAAAGTTTTGTTTTATAATTTAAGTTTGTTATGCCTTTAATTTATATGCATGTATTCGACAAAAAAAAAAAAAAAAAAAAAAAAAAAAAAACACACAAGGGACTACGATCCCCAAAAGGCTTGTAAAAAAAAAATAAAATAAAAATAAATGATCTATTGATTATAATTGAAAACTTCATTTTTTTTTTTTTTGCCGCAAGTGGTGTTCCTTGGACAGCCTTGCCGCTTTCCTTCTACAGCAGTTTTCTGGTGTAGAAGAACACTGACATGATGTCACTGTAGACACACAGACTACAGGATGGTACGTCTAATTTACGACGAGGTGCAGCATCCAGCACCGTGTCTGGATATCATAGATCAGCGTACGCCTCCGGTGTATGATAACTCTCCCCGCAGAGTACCAGGTATGTGGAGCGGCTCATGCCATGCGAGGCCTCGGTCTAGTGACACCCACCTTTCACACCTTGGCACTTCTGCATACATTCCTCCTCTCCAATATGGTTGTTCAGGTTGACAGGACAACCTCCGTAGGTGAAGTTCTGACAGGTCCCAGTCTCGGCATTGTACCACCATCTTATGAAAAATGCTCGGCAATCTCCGGTTTTCTTTTCTGGCAAGCAGAAATCTGGTGGGGAGAAAACAGTGAGTTGTCAGGTTAGTTTATGGATCAACCCGGCCCGAAAAACCACAAACTGTAGGGAGATAAAACACACTAGGAATACGACCTCCTAATTGTACAGTGACAGTAACCAGGACGTCGACTTTTGCTTGTATTAACCCACTGCATCTCAAAGATAACTTTTTACAAATATTTTACCCTTGGCATCTACAGCGCCTATGCGTTTCCATGGTAACAGACTACAAACAAACCCTGTGTAGTCAGATCCTGCAGTTGTCTATTTAACTCTCTCGCTAGGTGTGTGTATACGGGGTGGGGGGGTTCTGGCAGGTGCTGGTTATCAGAAGGGGTGTCAACAAGTCAATGCACCCAAACCAGAGTATTGGGCTAGGGGAGTGAAATAGTTGTCCTGAAGGCCTAACTAACCTACAGACACTAGAAGAAGGGCAGATAGAAGGAGCACTCAGGACTGTAGGATAAGAATACGCATGGTTTGTTTGTAGTGTATATCCTTGGCAACACATTGGTCTGCATAGAAGCTGCATACACAAAACGGTAGGATTGTTTTAAGTCAATACAATGTGCAAATAGACTTCTTTTTTTCATATAGACACACTGTAAGCAATTGGTTGCAAAGTTGGCACCTTATGAGGCTACTTTCCCCACCTCTGGTGTGCCGGATACGGACGTAATGTCCGCCGGCCCCGTTAAGTATAATGGGGTTTGTGCACATTCCGGTAGACCCTGCTGGACACAAAACTGCTGTATGGTGCGATTTTGTCTTAAGAAACTAGCCAGAACCACCAATCTAAGCAGACTGTCAGAGCTCAGTAAGGGTTAAGTTCCAGCACGCCTAGGTTTTGCAAGAGACTGGGATGTGCACTGTAATGTCTGCTGAAACCACTGTATAAGGAAGACGACAAAAGGGCTACAGGACAAAACCTCTCATTACTCACACACAAACAGGCCCAACAGGTTTAACGGCAGCGCTGAATAGATGCCTGCGATCACGATGGGGAGGGCCACTCATGAATGGATCTGGGTTAATGTTCACAGACTTTGTGCTGCTTTAACCAAGAGAAAAATGTTCCCTCGGCTAGAACCGCCGGCTGTATAAATTGTATCCTGAACCTCCTCACAGCTTGAAGAAGAATAGGGACCTAGCCTATGACAGCCCTGATTGTATTATGTACAGTGGGACTGTGAACAATTAGTGCTGTAGGAGTCCATAACCCTCATATGTAAGGTTGATGGATTGCTACAGCCACTGATTCCAGGCAGCAAAGTCTATTCGTCCTACTAGCAGCCTTCCCAATTTTTCCACACACATTTAGCAGGCTGACTCCATGATCAGGGACAACTCTTGGCTTTCTATCACTGGGGTCAGATACTCAGCACAAAGCGATACCTACAAATCCATGCAGGTCTGTGGCCCAATAACATAATGTAATACCGGCACTGTAGTATGACACAGCCCCAGTTAAAATGAATGGCTGACCACATAAAAGGTAGCTGGGCCAGGTTCCCCAGAGTAAGAGGTGCTCTGGTTTGAGGTGAGAGATCCCATTTGGATAACTTCCCCCATGACATACTCTAAGGCTGTGATGGCTAACCTCCGGCACTCCAGCTGTGGTAAAACTACGACTCCCAAGACGCACACTTGCTTGGCTGTTGTCAGAACTCCATAAAAATGAATGGAGCATGCTGGGAGTTGTAGTTTCACCACAGCTGGAGTGCCGGAGGTTAGCCATCACGGCTCTTAGGCATACTTGCCAACTTTTAAAAGATGTCCTCTGGGTGACACATTGCCACACCCCCCTGTTCGGTAGACCATGCCCACTTTATATTTGGCCACTCCCCTCTTTCACCATTTAGGAGTCGGGCTGAGTCTGACGCTGGACCCCGGAGCCACATATAGTGGCTCCAGGAGAAAGCAGCCCTCCATGTGGCCCCTTGCAAGACTCGCCATCTTTGCCATGTTCTAAGTGGACATCTCTAGAAAGACTTTAGCGCATGAACAGATGCACATGGACAGCTGCTGGCTATGAACTAAGCGGCCGTGTGAATAAGCCTCATCGGTCGTCATGTAGTTTCCATGGGTTTTCTACTGAGCTTACTCGGAGCACACTACACACTTTATACTGGTCACCATTTAAGGGGTCTTCCACGCTCATCTATCCTCCCTGCAGCCACCAGGACAGCTGATCTGTGGGGGGGGGATGATGGGTGTTAGACCCCCACTTATTGGATATTAACAATCCTGAGAACTTATTTATGGGCATTTCCAATCCTCTGGAAAACACCTTTAGGTCTCATGCACACCACCGTATTTTTGATCCGCGTTTGAGCTGCATTTTTTGTTGTTGCTATGGGTCCACAACCCCCATCACATGGATGCCATCTGTGTACTGTCCCGCATCTGTATGTCCGTACTGCAAATTATAGAATTGGTCTCATTCTTGCCCGTTTTGCAAAAATGGTAATTTCTACTGATGGAACTGAGAAAAAAGCACATGGAAGGTATCCATATTTTGCAGACCGCATGATGGATACGGCCGTGTGATGAGGCCCTAATCTACTCTGTTAAAGTCAGAAGGTCTGCCCACCAGGAAGAAGGACATGTATAAGTCACATACCAGTTGGATGGCCTTGCTATTAAAAACACTGATGACCACCCAACATGGTTTTCCAGAGGTGTGGTACTCTTACAGATGACCAGTATAGATTATATATGATGGAACTGACTGGCTCCATCAATGGGACTGGAAGTTGTTTCTTAAGTTATACATAGTGAAGACCGATCCTGTACAGAGGAGACCCCGTCCTGTCACAACCACCAGACAGTGGAGGGCGCTGTGCTTCTGGCTCCATTCTTGGGGTTTATTCACACTTGACTTTGGACACCACACCAGGAGAACATCTTTAATAGACAACGCCTGGAAATATTACAGGAAACTATACATAATGGACACCAGGCAGGAAATATGGCCACAGTCTGTACCGGTCAGAGAAACATGCAAAAAGAGAAGTCCGGCATACAGACGTTTCTGTTCCCACTGAAGACAATCGGATCTATTAAGATTCAGTTTCTCTGGGACTTCTCCTAACTAGAGGCAGAGAGAACCGATAGTCAAGCCTCACGTGCGCAGTGTCGGAGAGGAGCACAATGAGCCCCTGTCTCTGTGCCGTGGAGCCATAGACAGTCCATCTGCCTTGTAGGGTGCTCCTGTACTAATCTGTATTATGGAGGGTCCCTACCCTGGAAAATCTCTGATGGCTCGATGCTCCAGGTATCTCTGTATGATATCAAAGGCCTAGGGCGTTACATTATGGGCCCACACATGACTGTGTGCATGCTGCCTATACACCAGATTAAAGTCTGTCCACGTGGACTATTTCTCCCGACAGTCGCTCCTGATGGCCGACTTCTGTCTGGTGAACATGTGACCGGCCAGGTTGGAAACAACACGTTTATGACACGATCGGCCGATTTAGATCCACTGTTTGTCATTGAGCTGAAGGACCAGAAAAGGATCATTCGTCCCATGGACGCCACAACGCCGATCATTTTCTTATCTGTATGGCAGGCTTTAGAGCGTAGAGATGAAGTGAACCAAATGGGCGAGTGTGGTCCGTGAAACACCCTCCACGTGATGGCCGCGTTCCTCAGACTGACCAGGTTATTTAGGACGCTGTGAGCTCCTTCCTGACTGCATGTCTACCCGTCCACACTCCCAAGGGTCGGGCTGGAGCTCACCACATCACAGACCACAGAGTTTGGCTCAGACGAGCCCAGTCGGCCACAGAACCTCAGCCATCACACGGAGGGTTTTGGAGACCTCGCGTGACCATCTGAAGTCGGCCTTTACAGAGATCGCAACGTTAAAAAATGGTGGCGACAAATAGAAGGTGTGAAGAGGGTTCGTCTTGGCTGGAATGTGGCGTGTCAACCACACAATGGATGGTTGTTAGACTGCATGATCCAACCGGCAACATACCAGACTAAACTGGGTGACAGATCACGTTACTGGTCCGACGTCCGCCATCACGAGCGATATAGCTTGTATTTTATATCAGCTCCAGAAGACCTATGGGACATATAAAATGCAGGAGGACACGCAAGTTTTTTTTTTTTGGCTATTGCCTTTTTTCCCCCCCAAAGAACGGCACTCTGGAGCTCTTGGTGTTTTTTTTGGGCGTTTTGCCAACACCTTCTCTATAGAATGAGAAGAATGACAAAAAGAACAGGCTGGTGGTAAGACGGGTGTGGGAGACTTATCAAGACTGGCGTTCCCATAATCCCATCTTCGCCCCTCCAGCCCCCCTGATAGGAGCATAGAAGCATTTCATGCTCCAATGCTGTCCCTTGCCCTGTGCGATACAGCTTTTTTGCTTACAATGGCACAGTGCTAGGAGGAAGCCTCTGCCTAGCAGTGTTGGCGGTGACGTCACCGGCTCTGATGGGATGGGCTTTAGCCTGTAAACCGGTCACTAAAGCCCGCCCCCTTGCGCAGGTGATGTCACCAGGCTCACTGCTAGGAGGAAACCTCCACCTAGCAGTCCCTATAGAGAGCCCAGAACATGACCAGATCTCCAGAAAATGGCTGGCGCAGTTCAGTGCTGTGCAAAGGAGAGGAAGCTCATATCAGTGGGGCCAGAGAGGTGAAGATGTGGATGTGTTCAGGTTTAGCTCTGAACCTGGACAATCCCTTTAAGTAGGCAGATCTCTGTCCTGCTGTGCACCAGAACCTCAAACCTACACCAGCAAGGGCCAGAAACCAGCATGTGTTATTGCTCAAGTTATAGTAAATCCAGCGGGCCGCACAAAGCCCCCTCCAGCCAAGTCCTGGCCACTTTTTTGAAATATAAATGTGTATAGTTATATATATATATATATATATATATATACACACACAAATATGGTGTGCGCCAAAAAGTAAACAAAAAAAAAACAAAAAAAAATTAAAAAAATACACTTTTTTAATGGCCATCAGGCAGCCATTCCCACTCTGGCTGTATGCGCACGAAAGGGAATACGTCCTATTTTGTCAGTTTTCACCGCACTACACAATTAAGAGGGGGGGGGCCCATCTTTAAAGGGGGTTATCCAGGAAATAATATTGATGACCTATCCTTAGGACAGGACATCAATATCACATCTGTGGGGGTGCAAGTCCTGGCACAACCCCCCCCCCCCCTGATCAGCTGTTTCGGGAAGCCGTGGCACTTACCGGAGCTCTGATGAGCGGAGCAGGCCTTTTCTAGCCACTGATTGTGGGGGTCCCGGGGGTCAGACACCGATGACCTATCCAGAGGATCGGTCATCAATAGTAATTCCCGGATCACCCCTTTAATGGCCGTTTTCCAGAAAGGCATTCGTTAAAAAAAATGGCCATGAAAAACAGACAATTTAACCGTTTTAATATAAATTATATATATATACACACACTCCCTGGTTGTAAAAGTTTACAGGACTAACATAAGCAGTTAATGTTCAACATCATCACAACAACCATAAAAACCACCAGACAAGAACCTATCCGTACTCGCAACTCACAGAAACTTGGTCACTAGATGGCGCTGTTCCATGAAAAATAATGTATACAATGCAATCTGACAGGACAGAGACATACAGGCCAATCCATGACAATGAAAGACTCCCTCCACCTCAACAGAAATACCCCTTTGGAAACCATATGCAGCTTTTGAGTTGCGTCTGCATCTCTGAAGTGATGTTGGACGGTTGCTATGGGCAACGCCACAGTTTCCTTCACTTCCCCAGCCCCGTCTCCCGCGTATCACATGGCCCTTACCGTCCTGTGTGGGCTGGAGCCCGAGGTTCTGCTTCTTGTAGGTCCTAGCGCCCTCCATCTCGGTCAGGGCGCACATGTCGAAGCCTGCGACGTTACAACGGATCAGGTAGCACTTCCCGGCGGACACCGAGGCCAGGTCACAGGCTTTGTTGTTACAGCACCGGCTCCAGCACGTCTGCTCGTCTTCCACATCCTCAGCGGGCTCCAGCAGCTTCACTCCAAACTTATAGGGCGCATCCACATCCTCCAGACCGAAACCCTCCACCACCTCGTAACCGTCACAGGGCAGCTCGGTGTCCGCCAAAGCCAAGGGAATTAACAGGACGAGGAGCCCGCGGAGCCAAGCCGCCATCGCTGTGCTTACTCTCCGCCTTAGCGGGGTCACGGTTTGCCGTAAAAAACTGCGTCACTCGCTCCTGATCACGTGATCCGCGGAAGACCAAACTGGACAGTATCACTCCTTGTCCCTGCGCGTCGGCCACTGCAGGCGTCGGACACCGGGCGGCTGTGTTTCCTTACTAAGCCCCGCCCCCTTCAGCCTGGCTTTATCCAGCGCCTCGCCACGCCCACTCCAGGTGAGCGCTACCTCACTGAAATTTGAATAGCTCCGCCCTACCGTCAACGGAGTTCCCAGGTAAAGAAGTTCGCTTAGCCACGCCCACTCCCTGGAGTGTAGGGCGACGCCATTTTGTTTCCTGTTTACCTCCTCTTGCGCCAGTGAAACTGGTTTGGGGGTGGGGAGCGGTTTCAGTTCTCAGTAGGAGTGCTCAGTAGTCAGTCAGACGGTGCTTGTCTGATAAGCCTGAGTACAATGAGTAATCCCCATCACAGGTCACTAATTGTGTATTGTCCTGAAAGGAATTTTGCTTTTCTATCAAATGTCCCAGCAGGACAAAGCGCGTTACCTCAGGAATACACACAGCCTGTAATTTCCTTTCAGGTGTGTCATATACTTGGGAATTTATTAAAATGATGATGAGCAAGACTATTGTTATACACATAGGTCAGGGCACCCACATAATACTTACCTCTGGGGCTGTAAAGTAAGTGTTCTCGCTGACTTATCATTGAGATGTCAGTCGATGGCATTGGTGTGGCTCTGCCAACAGAAAGGAGTCTGACGAACACCTTTCGCTTGGCTTAAAGGGATTGTCCAGTTCCATCAACGTGTCCTGACAACGAGCTGGTTCATATCCCACTCTCTGTTTACCCTGGCAAGTTGTCAGAAATTTACATCACGGCTTGATTCAGTCTAAACAACTGAAACAGATGTTAAAGGGGTTCTCCGCTTTTTTTATATTGATGACCTAACACCCACGCCGATCAGCTGTTTGAAGAGGAGGTCGCACTCAGACTCCTGCCGATCTGACATTGATGACCTTTTTTTCAAATCCGCAAACCCCACTTAAAGGCGCTACACGACTTTATTTTCCTGCTGTCCCCCTTTCCTCCCAAAGAAGTGAACAGGGCTTAGCCGTACCCACCCAGGGATACTAGTCGTGACGTCACTGGGCCTGCGAGAAAGAGAGAGAAGACCGCAACGCTACTGTCAGCGCCACTTCCTTCTTAAACAGCTGATTGGCAGGGGTCCCTGGTGGATAGATCATCAGTAAGAAAAAGTTACAGAACCGCTTTAAGTATAATGGGGTCCGGCAGTGATCTGTACGCATTTCGGCACTGCATGCTGCGTTTTGCGTCTGGCCGATCCTCCGCCAGAGGTGTGAGAGTAGCCGTAGACCATTTAACCATTTAACCCTATACTTGCCAGACAGAATACATTATTGCACCACTTAACCATGAAACATCATAATCCAGAAATATATCATTATAATGGATGGTAAATTATGAACATGTATACAGGGTCTACGCTGAGGTTCCAGCTGGTAATACATGTACATCAGGTCTGTACAGTGATGCAAAACTAATAAGTACCTACAGCCCAAATTCAGAATCCTAAAAGCCTCTCTAATATATACTCTATATACTCTTTGTCCCCAGTCACCCCCCAACTTAAAGGGGTTGTCCAGTATCAGAAAAACATGGTGCCCACAAACTGAATGTGTAGGGAGCTGCAGTATCAATTATTTGTCTCTATAAAGAAGGGATGATTGCTGTATGTAAACGCAGCTATCACCTTGGCTCAATGATAAGGCAATGATCGGGAATGAATCCTTTGTTCCTGATAATTGCCTGTGCATCTGCCCATGTAAAAGGGTCTTTAGGGGGATCCAAAAAAAAAACCCAACCCAGATACTGAGTGCACTGGCTAGATAAACTTGCAGAGCTACGTGTGTAATTTAGAATTAAAGGGATTGTGCACTGGCTTAATATTGATGACCTGTCCTTCTATATTAGTCAATATCAGATTGTCAGGGGTCCAACTTCTGGCACCTCTGCTGATCAGCTGTATGATGGGGGTCCTGGCTCTTGTGCAAGCGCTGCTTCCTCTTCAAAATTACCTGCACACGGTCCCCTTTGCAGAGTCTGCACAGTGTAATTACAATAGCTCCAAGTGATGCCAGACATGCGCCGCTGCTTCTGTATGAAAGTGACCATGTTTTTTCAATCCAACCCCTTTAACCCCCTAACTGTTTTGCCGGAGTCCAGCTCGGGCAGTGTGAAAAGTAGCTAACTGGAGGGGGGAGGGCTGCTTTAGATGCTGCTACCTCCTGAATGGTAGCAGCTAGAAACATGCAACTGATCTTGTTTGAAAGCAGACATTCCAAGCTTTCAGAAAATATCAAATGACAGCAATATGTTTAGGACAGAGGAAGATATCACTGATAGAAATCGGGATGATGTGAATTTAGCTGAAAATAAAGTAAAACCAGGTTTTACTCGTGATTATTCCTGACTTGATTTCTAACAGTGATTTCTCCTCTGTTGCTTGGACTTTAGCCGTCGTCTTGTATGAAAGCCTGGACTGTCAGCTTTCAGACAAGACCAGTTGCATGTTTCTCGCTGCTACCATTGAGGAGGTATCACCACCTAAAGCAGCCCTCCCCCCTCCAGTTAGCTGCTTTTCACACTGCCCGAGCTGGACTCTGGCAAAACAGTTAGGTGGTTAAATTTTACGCTATAAATGTCAGGTGCGTTTCGTACCTCTGCGGTGCGCACTTACCACATGGTCACTGCAGATGGAGAGGTGGTCTCACCCTTCTCCACTCACTTCTATAGAAGCTCCTAGAATAGCCGAATCAGCATAATTATTTTCAGAAAAGTGACTGGAGAAAGGTGCGACCACCTCTCTATTCCCATTCTCCATTCTTAATGATGATACGCTGGCTCGTTTGTGCTAGTAATGTTATTTCATTTTTTTATTTTTTAGCTTCTGCCAAATACGATGAATTTCTTACTGTTCATACACCAAACACACAATTCTGGGAAATGACCTTGTAAGTGTTCCTTCTGGTAAGTTGTCACTAGACCTGCGGTGCTGGATGTATACTGTATACTGTGCGCACTGCGCGTGGTTCAGCATTCTTATTTGTTATTGGTTTCCATGAATGTGAATGTGCCAGGAAGACGATCTGGTTTAGAGATTTACAGGCCTGCGAACCCAGGTAAGTCATCTTTACTACATGGAAGCAGGTTCATTGTAGTTACCGCCGTGGATCATGGGATCCAGTGAGGCTTATCCAATCCAAAGCTCCCGTATGATGGTGTATTTACACTACTTTAAAAAGAAGCGTTTTTGTTGGGTTTTGTGAAAACGGTGCTATATGTTGGCCAGTAGAAGATCATTAAACAAATTCCCTACAAACACTGTTTTTTGGAACAGCATTTTAAGTTTTTTTGTCCCTCGGTGTTTTCTCAAAATGTTCAGGAAGGTCATTGTCCATAGACCTCTGGATAGGAACAAAAAATGTCTAAAGTAAGATTTTTGACTAAAAAGAAAAAAAAACACCCCCAAAAAAACTCTTGTTAAAACATTGGAATCTCGTGGCATTTTTTACAAGCCACAAAAACAGCAAGAAAACAGCGTAGAGTGGCAGCTTAAAGGGTTTTTTGGTAATATTTACATTTTATCTGATGCCCAGAAGATCCATACTTACCTGGTCCCCATGCGCTCGGTCCTCCGTGCTGCCTCCGCTGTGTCTATGTTCCAGTCCCCACAGTGTTGACATTCTTGGTCTTCTGCAGCCAGTGACCGGCTTCAGCAGTGATGGTTTTGTTCGGCTTTGGCAACACTATTTTGCCCCGTACCTGGCCTCCTCTGGTCTCCACAGCAGCAGAAGGTGTCTTGGTCCCTTAACAGCTGCGGCCAACCACAGGCCTGTCAGTGGTCACATCTACTTGAAAGATAAGTCACAGAAGAAACGGGGCAGCAGCACGGGCACAGCAGGGCCTCAGACAGGTGAGTGTGTTCTTTTGTTTTATGGAGCACAGGTTATGACCATAAGGGGTGTCGGCTGCTAGGCTGGACAACCCATTTAAAGGGGTTGTCCTCTTTATTTGTAGTGATGACCTATTCTAGGATAGGGCATCAATATCAGATTGGCAGGGGTCCGACTCCTGGCACCCCTGCTGATCAGCTGTTTGAAGTGAAGGCCGCGTGCCATGCGAGCGCTGCCTTCCCTTCACTGTTTGCATGCTCGTCTTCGACATCGCAGTGGTGACCAGGTGTAATTACATCTCAGCTGTCCCATTCACTTGAATAGGAAGGAGTCGTCCCGTTGAAGTGAATGGGGCAGCCTGTAATTATATCTGCTCACCACTGCGGTTGCGATGGCGAGCCGGTAAACATTGAATGGAAGGATTGACTCGCACGGAGCGCAGCCTTCTCTTCACACAGCTGATCAGCCGGGGTGTCTGATATTGATATAAATAAAGCAAATAATCCCTTGAAATATCAGGAATAATGGTTTAGAAATCACAGAGCTAAGTTCTTAAAGAGCTCAAACATTTAAGCCGTCGGACCCAAGAACAATTTTTTTTTTTCAAACCATTTTCAACAGTCACGGCAGTCTGTCTGGACAAGTCTTTAGTTTGACATAATTGGTGATGTTAGTGGACATGTCCTCAACAGGCAGCTCCTTTGTGAACACATAAGAAAAAAAAGTATTTAGTATCACTGTTTCCTCAACTCACTCAAATGATGCCAACCCCTGGACCCTATAAACCTAGGTTTACATTTTTGGGAACGGTCTAGATCTTTTCTACAGATGAGGTCAGATAGGTTTTGAAATAAATATAAGATTGTAAGTAGAATTACCATTTTTATGACAACTTATGACACTCGACAAGTACAGTACAGACCAAAAGTTTGGACACACCTTCTCATTCAAAGAGTTTTCTGTATTTTCATGACTATGAAAGTTGTAGATTCACACTGAAGGCATCAAAACTATGAATTAACACATGTGGAATTATATACTTAACAAAAAGGTGTGAAACAACTGAAAATATGTCTTATATTCTAGGTTCTTCAAAGTAGCCACCTTTTGCTTTGATTACTGCTTTGCACACTCTTGGCATTCTCTTGATGAGCTTTAAGAGGTAGTCACCTGAAATGGTTCTCACTTCACAGGTGTGCCCTGTCAGGTTTAATAAGTGGGATTTCTTGCCTTATAAATGGGGTTGGGTCCATGAGTTGTGTTGGGCAGAAGTCAGGTGGATACACAGCTGATAGTCCTACTGAATAGACTGTTAGAATTTGTATTATGGCAAGAAAAAAGCAGCTAAGTAAAGAAAAAACGAGTGGCCATCATTACTTTAAGAAATGAAGGTCAGTCAGTGCGAAAAATTGGGAAAACTTTGAAAGTGTCCCCAAGTGCAGTCGCAAAAACCATCAAGCGCTACAAAGAAACTGGCTGACATGAGGACCGCCCCAGGAAAGGAAGACCAAGAGTCACCTCTGCTGCGGAGGATAAGTTCATCCGAGTCACCAGCTTCAGAAATCGCAGGTTAACAGCAGCTCAGATTAGAGACCAGGTCAATGCCACACAGAGTTCTAGTAGCAGACACATCTCTACAACAACTGTTAAGAGGGAGACTGTGTGCAGCAGGCCTTCATGGTAAAATAGCTGCTAGGAAACCACTGCTAAGATAAACAGCTACAAGACGGCTGACAGAATGGAAATCTTGGCTTTGTGAGTCCAAATTTGATCTTTGGACCGTGTCTTGTGCGACGCAGAAACAGTGGAATACATGGTTCCCACCGTGAAGCATGGAGGTGTGACCTCTGTGCTTTGCTTATTCAAATTGATTGAAGGCATACTGAACCAGCATGGCTACCACAGCATCTTGCAGCGGCATGCTATTCCATCCGGTTTGCTTTTAGTTGGACCATCATTTATTTATCAACAGGACAATGACCCCAAACACACCTCCAAGCTGTGTAAGGGCTATTTGACCAGGCGCTGGCTTGTGATGTTGCACGCGGGATTTCGTCCGAGCTTGCTTCACTAGACGAGTCAGTGAAGTTAATAGTAGTGGGCGTTTGGGCTCCCAGGAATCGCCGACGGCTCCTGCAACGGTTGGAACTCGTGGCCTTGTGATGTACTGCGCTGCGCGGATTCGTCCGAGCTGGAGCTTCAAACGAGTCTGAAGTGAATTAAGGGGGCGTGCCTGGGCTCCAAGGATCGCCGAGCCCGGGCTCCTGCAACGGTTGGGAACTCCCCTTGGGCTCCTTATTTACAGTGAGTGACAGCTACTAAAATTCATTTTTTTAACACAAAAACTGCCTCTGTGACCTATAACAATTACAGTTTAGAACTGCTGATAACTGGCCGAATCCAATGGTATAAATAACTCAATATGTGAAATGCTGCTGACAGAATCCCTTTAATTACTGAAAATGTACATTTCTATTAGAAAAATAGCTCTAAAGTGGCCCATTTTGAGTCTTAGTAACGCTCCTCTGTCTTCTGTTTACATAACGCTCATCACTGACTGTGTTATGTAAACAGAAGACAGAGGAGCGTTACTAAGACTCAAAATGGGCCACTTTACAGCTATTTTTCTAATAGAAATGTACATTTTCAGTAATTAAAGTATATTACAAAAATGGTCAGTATCACTGTCCCTACACATTACACGAATAAAAAAAAAAGAATGATAGTTACACTATAAAGCAATAGTTCCATCTGTTTTTTATTTTTATTTTGCTTCTTGGAGAGCCATGGTTATGGGTTGTAATGGTGTGGGCTTCACAAGAGTGGTGGAAGCTGGGTCTACATTTAGTTCTACCAAACCAGAGACCTCAAACTGTGAAAAGGATTGAGCCACTGCTAGTATAGGCTTTCTTATTTCTTCATGCTGAAGCTTAAAGGGGTTTTCTGAGACCTTTTAACTGATGACCTATCCTCTAGATTGGTCATGAGTTTCTGATCGGTGGGGGTCTGACACCTGGGACCCCGGGTAATCAGTTGTTTGAGAAGGTACCAGAAGTATCACCACAGCCTTCTCTCAGCTTTCCCTAGGCCGTGTGACTTCACATTCCTGGGTCTTGAGTTTCTGATTGGCGTGGGTCCAACACTGCGGACCCCCGCTGATCAGCTGTTTGAGAAGACACCGGAAGTATCACTGTGGCCTTCTCTCAGCTTTCCCTAGGCCGTGTGATGTCACATTCATCAGTCACATGCAGAGGCGTAGCTAAAGGCTCATGGGCCCTGGTGCAAGAGTTAAGCTTGGGCCCCCCTTTCCTGAGTGCTTTGTGGCAAGGGGAGGGGGAGCACATAGCTTTCCTGCTGCCTGAGGCAAAAATTGAAACAGCATCCCCCCACCCATGCCAAAATCTTGACCTAACCCCTTCCCTCCAGCCAGATGGGTATCTTAAAGATTCTGGGCCTCAGTGTAAAATCAATAACAGAGCCCTCCCAGCATGCATTTTCTATAATACCGGTGTCTTTTTATGAGACACAAGGGTCTTTGGGCCCCTCAGGTTCCGGGGCCCGGTAGCGACTGCTACCTCTGCACGACCTATAGCTACACCCCTGGTCACATGGCCTAGGGCCATCTGAGCCCCATAGAGGTGAATGATTCAGAGCTGCAATACTAAGCACAGCCACTATACAATTGACGGCGCTGTACTTGGTGAGCTGACAGAAGGTCGCGGCGCTACTGTGAGCACTGGTGCCTTCTCAAACAGCTGATCGGCAGGGGTCCCCGGTGTCAGACCCCCCCCCGATCAGATACTGATGACCTATTCTGATGTGCAAATCGGCAGGGTGGAGTTCAGGTATGAAATAAATTGAGGGCAGTTGTTAAGTATGACATGATAATATATTCATTAGAATGGTATAGATTGTAAATGGTAAATATATCTGTATAGCATCTATCTATATATACACAGGAAGAAGGACCATGAGATGCATATGGTGGTGATAAAGCCATATAAGACATACATCAGCCTTATGGAAAAGCCATTGGAATGTTACCATATATGGAATTAGTTTTAGGAAAGTGGGACAAAGGTGAAAGTATATAGGATCTGACATGGGGGATGAAAACAGAGAACTTCCCATCTCAGACAATGGGAGATATCACTAGGATATTCTCCAATTGTCTGATATCTATGTATGTCTATATCGAGAACGGAGCGGGGAAATGAATGGAAGGCACACTGCACATGCGCAGCCGCCCTCCATTCATTTCTATAGGGCTGCCAAAAGTAGCTGAGCGCTGGCTCTGCTATTTCCGTCGGCTCCTTAAAAATGAATGGGAGCGGTGGCGGTGCGCTCCCATTCATTTCTATGGGAGCAGCAGGGAGCTGCGCCTGGTGGTGGCCGGACCGCGGGAAACCCAGGGTCCTCTAGGTACAGAGCTCCCTGCTTCGTCCCAACGGTGGGACCCACACCTATCAGACAATGGGGGCATATCCTAGCGATATGCCCCCATTGTCTGAGATGAGAATACCCCTTTAATACCTTAAAGAAATTTAGGACATTTAGCTTTTTTTTTTTCCAGAAGAGTAGAGGGCGATAAATAATTGAGATCTGAGATTAAGAAGGGAAACAGAGATAATATATAAGAGAGATCTGTTGAGTGAGCTCGGTGATGTCACCGGCACTAATGGGAGGGCTTTAGTGATGCCCTAGCCTGTAAATAATAGATGCTCCAGAATAGTTATTACATGGGGAATGCAAGTAGACATGTCAGGAGAGGCGACAGGCCCTTCTTTAACGATCTGTGGTTGGGTGATGATTACTGGTCATCCACACTCTGTATCTTGTGCCTCCTTCCGGTATCTCATGTGTTCAGGTGTGGGAGTTTGTATCTAGATATTTCAATTTCACATTAAAGGTGGAATACACAATAAAAGGTACAGTAATAAATCTCTGGGGGCGGTGGATTCTAAATGGGTGCATCAAAAGAGCGGCCATTTGGATTTTTTCTTTTCTACTTCCTCGTACATGTAAGCCCCTGGTTCCATTCATTACAGGTGCAGCGTGTCAAGGGCTCCAGCACCTTCCCGTATGTATTCATTCTGGTAAAACTGGTTGATCAGCATATCGCAGCAGAACATACCATAACATGATAATATCACATTGCAGAGGCCGCTTCTGCCCTGTAAACACGTGACATTTTCAGGAAGGCAATATTCTAAACTGCTCCCCTAATACAGGGGTCACTATGGGGGGGGGCATTATAATGCAGGAGGCACTACAGGGGGAACATAATAATACAAGGGACATTATAATACAGGGGTCACTGTGGGGGGGGGGGCATTATAATGCAGGAGGCACTACAGGGGGAACATAATAATACAAAGGACATTATAATACAGGGGCCACTGTGGGGGGGGGGCATTATAATGCAGGAGGCACTACAGGGGGAACATAATAATACAAGGGACATTATAATACAGGGGTCACTGTGGGGGGGGGGCATTATAATGCAGGAGGCACTACAGGGGGAACATAATAATACAAAGGACATTATAATACAGGGGCCACTGTGGGGGGGGGGGCATTATAATGCAGGAGGCACTACAGGGGGAACATAATAATACAAGGGACATTATAATACAGGGGTCACTGTGGGGGGGGGGGACATTATAATGCAGGAGGCACTACAGGGGGAACATAATAATACAAAGGACATTATAATACAGGGCCACTGTGGGGGGGGGGGCATTATAATGCAGGAGGCACTACAGGGGGAACATAATAATACAAGGGACATTATAATACAGGGGTCACTGTGGGGGGGGGGGCATTATAATGCAGGAGGCACTACAGGGGGAACATAATAATACAAAGGACATTATAATACAGGGGCCACTGTGGGGGGGGCATTATAATGCAGGAGGCACTACAGGGGGAACATAATAATACAAGGGACATTATAATACAGGGGCATTATATATAGGGCATTATAGAGGTCATTATAATACAGGGGTCACTATGGTGGGGGGGCATTATAATACAGGGGTCACTATGGTGGGGGGCATTATAATGCAGGAGGCACTACAGGGGGAACATAATAATACAAGGGACATTATAATACAGGGGTCACTATGGGGGGGGATATAATAATGCAGGAGGCACTACAGGGGGAACATAATACAAGGGACATTATAATACAGGGGCATTATATATAGGGCACTATAGAGGTCATTATAATACAGGGGTCACTATGGTGGGGGGCATTATAATACAGGGGTCACTATGGTGGGGGGCATTATAATGCAGGAGGCACTACAGGGGGAACATAATAATACAAGGGACATTATAATACAGGGGCATTATATATAGGGCACTATAGAGGTCATTATAATACAGGGGGGATTTCAGGGGAGCATTATAAATTTTAATTAATGGAGGTACTACAGGTCACATTATAAATACTGGGGCCACTACAGGAGGCATTAAAACAACTTAGGAACACTCCGGAGGACTCTATGATGGTGCCTTATATATTGGCCTTATTACTACTGGGGGCCCTAAAGGGACGCCTTATAGAGAGGACTTGTTACCGCTGGGGGCACTGTGGTCGCATTATTACTACTGGGGGTACTGTAGGGGCATTATTATTATTGTGCATAACATGGAGGGCATTGCTACTAATGGGGGCACTCGGGAGCATTAATGCTATTGGTTAGTGCTATTGGTGGGACTTTTGGGGGCACTTTGGTAAGTACATTATGTGTGAGGGGTCCAAGGGTATAGGGGGGCATTTCAGGGTCGGATAACCCCTTTAACTTTATCTACATGATAAATGCCATTTGCTGAAGTGAGACAACCCCTTTATAACTTAGGCTACTTTCACATTAGCGTCACTATGGATCCGGCGGGTGAAGGGACCCGCCGGATCCGTAGTGATAATATAACCTTGTGGATCCGTAATGAACGGATCCGGTTGTATTATCTTTAACATCTTTTAAACAGATCCAGAATTAACTCAATTGAAAGTCAATGGAGGGCGGATCCGTTCACCATTGTGTCACACCAAACGGATCCGTCCCCATTGACTTGCATTGGGGGTCATTCCGGATCCGTCTTGGTGCGGATGCCTGGACTGGAGAGAAAACTGCAGCATGCTGCGGTTTGTTCTCCGGTCTGGAGATGGAACGGAATGCTTTCAGGAGCCTCCGTTGTCTTCAGTTCAGTTTTGTCCCCATTGACAATGAATGGGGGCCAAACTGAAGCGTTTTATTCCGGTATTGAGCCCCTATGACGGAGCTCAATACCGCAATTATAAAACACTAGTGTGAAAGCAGCCTAAGAGGACAGTGCTACTATTTTCTCTTACTATACGTATGTTTACCATAAAGGTTAGTTCATACTACATTAAACGCTTTATTAAGGAGGAGTTTCCCTTTAAGATGAGAACACTTTAACTAAATGTCAGTTTGCGCCCGGATTTTGGCAGCGGTCTCCTGCTGTAGTAATGTGAGTCGCTATTGTCCTGCATGTATTTGAACTGATGTCACCCCCTCATCATAGCAGTCTGTGATCAGCTCCGAGGTCACAATCCATGTGTCATAGCGATGACTACACCTGTCGGCATACATGGAGCCGCTTGTGTGAGTCATCCCCCATTCTAAAGACTGTTTGCTCAGTGCAATCCCAGAAAGGTGAGGTATGGGATCCGGAAATGAGGTTGTGCAAACAGCATTACCTGGCCGGGGCCGCCGATTTACTGGCAAACAGTGAGACTTCTATGTAGATTTAAAGGGGTTTTCCGAGATTTTTTTTAACTGATGATGAAATATCCTTGGGATAGGTTATCAGTATCTGATCTGTGAGGATGGGTCATCAGTGATGACCCATCCTCACAGATCAGATACTGATGACCTATCCCGAGGATATTTCATCATCAGTTAAAAAAATCTCAGAAAACTCTTAAATAATATAACCAGTATATCTGAAAGGTAAGGCCACTTGTGCTTGTGCTGACGTAGCCCCGATGCATCCTATTGTCATGACCATGTGGTTTTGTGGGTGAAACAGCAATTTCTCAACAAAGTCATGCGGCAAACATGACGAGAGGCGGCTGGACAAAAACTACAGCACACTGCAGGTTTTTGTCCGGTCGCCCCTTGGCTGGTTTTCTGTGCTGCGGCAGCAGGGTCAAGCGGGTTGTTCCGACAGGGGAACAGCCTTACTGATCCGTGCTAACGCAGGCCCACCGTGCCTCCGGAAGTCCACTGCAGCCCCATTCACTATAATGGAGTGGACTTCCAGCGGCATGGTGGGCTAGCGTTAGCATGGATCCGTAAGGCTGTTCCCCTGCCGGAACATCCTGCTGGACCCTGCTGCCGCCAGTGTGAATGTAGCCTTAAGGGATTGTGTGCGTGTCACAAAAAATATTCTACATTTTTCAGACCAGCATCTGGATCTGAATACTTTTTGTAATTGCATGTAATTAAAATTTAGTATAGCCAGTGACCTGTTCAATAAAACCTGTATATCAACCACCTGTTGCTTGTTCATTTCCTTATTTCTCCGTCCACCTCAGTGAGATGGTCGCACATGCTCAATTTAAATCTACCACTGCCACCAGCAGTTAGAAGGTGTCAGTTACAGGGAAAAACCTGCAGCAGAAAGGACACACCCTGAGAAAGGAGTGGGTTAGCTGAATATAATGACACTTTTAACTTCGTGATCTAAGTGTTGCTTCATTCTAGAGAAAAAGTATTTTTAATCCATATGCAAATGAGCTATTAGGTGCACCGAAGGCGGGTCCAAGCCTCTCTGTGCACCCTTGCTTCCCCTACTTCCTCTGCTAGCCACTCATTACCACAGGGCTGTAACGTCTCATTAGGGAGCCATACCATTACCACACCTAAGGGAAAATTCTAAATACTTGTTTTTTTTTTGCAGTTTCACCAGAGTTGTGACCAGAGCTGCAGTCATGGTAAATCTGAGGTGTAACATGCATGTATTTACATCGGATACAGTAATGGCCTGACATTCTAAAATTACTGCCTTGTGTGAATGTACTCTAAGCTTTACTCAAAGCACCTTATGTTGTTATATAAAATGATACATAAAAGAAGATAATATTTACATAACATCCATTGTAATCCTTCTTTGTTTCACATGTCTATCTTAATCACAATGGAGCCTCATAAATATTTATTACGGGTTACTCCCTTGTACTGACTTCCTGGGCCCCGTTGCAAAATCTGTAACAGGGCTGTTCTACCTATTTATAATACCTGACATTTCTTATGTGGCAGAGGGGTCTTTGGACCACATTAGGCATCAGTTCAGGTGTGATGTCTACCTCTGTACCCCCTACAGTCCTCCTATTCTACCTCTGTACCCCCTACAGTCCCTCTATTCTACCTCTGTATCCCTTACAGTCCTATTCTACCTCTGTATCCCCTACAGTTCTATTCTACCTCTGTACCCCCTACAGTTCTATTCTACCTCTGTATCCCTTACAGTCCTATTCTACCTCTGTATCCCCTACAGTTCTATTCTACCTCTGTACCCCTTCAGTCCTAGTATTCTACTTCTGTACCCTCTACAGTTCTATTCTACCTCTGTACCACATACAGTCCCTCCTTTTCTACCTCTGTACCCCCTACAGTCCTCCCATTCTACCTCTGTACCCCCTACAGTAATCGTATTCTACCTCTGTACCCCTAGAATCCTCCTACCTTTGTACCCCCTGCAGTCCTCCTATTCTTCCTCTGTACCTCTACAGTCCTCCTACCTTTGCACCCCCTACAGTTCTCCGATTATACCTCTGTACCCCCTGCAGTCCTCCTACCTCTATACTCCCTACAGTCCTTCTCTTCTACCTCTGTACCTCCTACAGTCACCTATTTTACCCCTGTGCCCCCTACAGTCGGCCTATTCTACCTCTGTACCCCTACCATCTCCTTTTGTACCCCCTAACAGTCCTCTAGTTCTACCTTCTGTACCTCCCTAAACCGTTCTATTACTACCTCTGTACGCTCCTACAGTTCTATTCTACCTCTGTACCTCCCTACAGTTTATTCTACCCTCTGTACCCCCTACCAGTTCTATTCTACCTCTGTACCTCCTACAGTTTTATTCTACCTCTGTACCTCCTACAGTTTTATCCTCTCTGTACCTCCTACAGTTTTATTCTACCTCTGTACCTCCTACAGTTTTATTCTACCTCTGTACCTCCTACAGTTTTATTCTACCTCTGTACCTCCTACAGTTTTATTCTATCTCTGTACCACCTACTGTCCTTCTATTCTACCTCTGTACTTCCTACAGTTCTATTCTACCTCTGTGCCCCTAGAGTCCTCCTATTCTACCGCTGTACCCCCTATAGTTGTATTCTACCTCTGTACTCTCAACAGTTCTATTTTACCTCTGTACCCTTACAGAGTCCTCCTATTCTACTTCTGTACCCCCTACAGTCCTATTCTACTTCTGTACCCCCTACAGTTCTATTCTACCTCTGTACCCCTATTCTGTACCACATACAGTCATCCTTTTTTTTTACCTCTGTACCCCCTGCAGTCCTCCTATTCTACCTCTGTACCCCTATTCTACAGTCCTCCTATTCTACCTCTGCACCCCCTACAGTCCTTCTATCCTACCTCTGTACCCCTACAGTCCTCCTACCTTTGGACCCGCTACAGTCCTCCTGTTGTACCTCTGTACGCCCTATAGTCGTCCTACCTTTGTACCCCCTACAGTCCTCCTATTCTATCTCTGTACCTCTACAGTTCTCTTATTCTACCTCTGTACCCCCTACAGTCCTCCTATTCTATCTCTGTACCTCTACAGTTCTCTTATTCTACCTCTGTACCCCCTACAGTCCTCCTATTCTATCTCTGTACCTCTACAGTTCTCTTATTCTACCTTTGTACCCCCTACAGTCCTCCTATTCTATCTCTGTACATTTACAGTCCTCCTATTCTACCTTTGTACCTCCTACAGGCATCTTCATAAAGGATACCGATACTCACAACTGCTGTCCAGGCAAAAAAGCATACTATGACATAGTAACATGCAAAGGACTATCCAGCTGACTGACATATACACAGTATGACTTCATACAGAACATACTGGACCACCTGCAGTGAAATCACTACTGTACTGTTTTGAAAAGGCCAAAGGATCCACGTAAAGGATGTAAATATTCCCCCCGGCATGGTTAATATCCATAACAGGACTAATAAAGAGTAGAGACAATGGGATTGTGGGATGCATTATTATGTTATATTAACACATGACGTCCTCAGCTATGGTTTAATCTTGTGAGACGCGCTGTATTAGTCACCCTGTATAGATGTCATTACCTGACACTAATGTTACATTACCGGCTAACCCCCGGCCCTGCAGTGAGGTGATGATATACCGCTTATTCTCCATAAGAAGGTCAATTTATACAGACATCAGGCAGGATGAGAAATCCAGTCCCGTGACAGGCAAATATTACTGCAGTTTATTGTGTCAGTGATTCCACCAGCACAGTGTGCAGATGATGAGCTTTCTGTGATAGTATACCACCTTATAAGCCGTTTCACTGGCGTTGGAAGATATTCCTGCACAATGAAGGATTTATGTGGATTACCAGTTATAGTACTTTGCATTGGCCTAGTCGTAAGGGTTGCAGAAGTTGCAATTGTAATGGGGACTCTACCTTATGGAGAGCATCCATGCACCATCGCCACCTCTTTCCATCTGTCTTGCAGGGAATTACAATACAGCCCAATTCCAGGGACGTGGCTCTAGGGGGTGCAGAGGTATCAGTCGCTACCGGGACCAGGAGCCTGAGGGGCCCAAAGTTCCTTGAGCCATATAAGAAGACACCGGTATTATAGAAAGTGCATGCTGGTCAAGTTACACCTCTGGCTGGAGGAAAGGGGTTAGGTCAAGAATTTGGCGTGGTGGGGGGGGTTGTGCCTTTTCAATTTTTGCCTCAGGCAACACGAAGGCTATGTGCTTCCCTGCCCCTGGCCACAAAGCACTGAGGTAAGGGGGCCCCAAGCTGAACTCTTGCACCAGGGCCTGTGATCCTTTAGCTATGCCCCTGCTCCATGCATTTGATATGCAGGGGTTCCAGAGGCTGGACACCCGTGTATGAGTATGTTCTCTTGCTTATGCCTTTTAGTTGGTTTAGTTTAAACCTGTACTTTGCACCAAAGTTATGGTGCACAACATTAATAAATTACTTTTACTCTGCTAAACCATGGTGTGTAGACAACATGCAATACAGCCAATAAAAGGTTATATGGACGGCCAAATCACCTGTGGCACAGATTGGTTTCCCTCAAGTAGTCAGGAAGGAAAAGCCTAACAAGTCAGTTCTGACACTACGCGGCTTATATGGGTAGGGGATGGGTACACTTCACTGTAAACATTTAATTTAAAGGGAGTCTGTCACCTGTTTTTCACCTATATAACTAAGAGCAGTGCCCCACAGAAGATTGTATACACATCCCAGACATACCTGTGTGCACTGTGTGTGTATTACATGTCACATCCCAGACATACCTGTGTGCACTGTGTGTGTATTACATGTCACATCCCAGACATACCTGTGTGCACTGTGTGTGTATTACATGTCACATCCCAGACATACCTGTGTGCACTGTGTGTGTGTGTATTACATGTCACATCCCAGACTACCTGTGTGTACCTCAAGACCTACTGTGTATTACATGTCAAATCCAGACATACCTGTGCACTGTGTGTGTATTACATGTCACATCCCAGACATACCTGTGTGCACTATGTGTCTGTATTACATGTCACCATCCCAGACATACCTGTGTGCACTTGTGTATGGTGTACTATCATACCGTGCAATTATGTCACATCCCAGACATACCTGCACTGTCACTGTGTGTGCTGTCAGACATGTCAATACCAGACATACCTGTGTGCACTGTGTGTCTGTATTACATGTCACATCCCCAGACATAACCTGTGTGTATCTACCTGTGTCACTGTTTGTTGTATTACATGTTCATCCCAGACATACCTGTGTGCACTGTGTGTCTGTATTACATGTCACATCCCATACATACCTGTGTGCACTGTGTGTGTATTACATGTCACATCCCAGACATACCATTGTGTGCACTGTGTGTGTGTATTACATGTCACATCCCAGACATACCTGTGTGCACTGTGTGTGTACATGTCACATCCCAGACAACTGTCACTGTGTGTATTCAGACCACACCTGTGTGCACATGTCTGGTATTACATGTCACATCCCAGACATACCTGTGTGCACTGTGTCTGTATTACATGTCCACATCCCAGACAAACCTGTGTGCACTGTGTGTCTGTATTACATGTCACATCCCAGACATACCTTGTGTGCACGTGTGTGTGTATTACATTCACATCCAGACATCCTGTGTGCACTGTGTGTGTGTATTACATGTCACATCCCATGACATACCTGTGTGTACTGTGTGTCGTGTGTATTACATGTCACATCCCAGACATACCTGTGTGCACTGTGTGTGTATTACATGTCACATCCCAGACATACCTGTGGTGCACTGTGTGTGTGTATTACATGTCACATCCCAGACATACCTGTGTGCACTGTGTGTGTGTATTAACATGTCACATCCCAGACATACCTGTGTGCACTGTTGTGTCTGTATTACATGTCACATCCCAGACATACCTGTGTGCACTGTGTGTGTATTACATGTCACATCCCAGACATACCTGTGTGCACTGTGTGTCTGTATTACATGTCACATCCCAGACATACCTGTGTGCACTGTGTGTGTGTATTACATGTCACATCCCAGACACCTGTGTGCACTGTGTATTACATGTCACATTCCAGACATACCTGTGTGCACTGTGTGTCTGTATTACATGTCACATCCCAGACATACCTGTGTGCACTGTGTGTGTATTACATGTCACATCCCAGACATACCTGTGTGCACTGTGTGTGTGTATTACATGTCACATCCCAGACATACCTGTGTGCACTGTGTGTCTGTGTATTACATGTCACATCCCAGACATACCTGTGTGCACTGTGTGTCTGTATTACATGTCACATCCCAGACATACCTGTGTGCACTGTGTGTGTGTATTACATGTCACATCCCAGACATACCTGTGCACTGTGTGTCTGTGTATTACATGTCACATCCCAGACATACCTGTGTGCACTGTGTGTGTCTGTATTACATGTCACATCCCAGACATACCTGTGTGCACTGTGTGTGTATTACATGTCACATCCCAGACATACCTGTGTGCACTGTGTGTGCTGTATTACATGTCACATCCCAGACATACCTGTGTGCACTGTGTGTGTATTACATGTCACATCCCAGACATACCTGTGTGCACTGTGTGTCTGTATTACATGTCACATCCCAGACATACCTGTGTGTGCACTGTGTGTGTGTGTATTACATGTCACATCACATCCCAGACATACCTGTGTGCACTGTGTGTGTGTATTACATGTCACATCCCAGACATACCTGTGTGCACTGTGTGTGTCTGTATTACACATGTCACATCCCAGACATACCTGTGTGTGTGTGTCTGTATTACATGTCACATCCCAGACATACCTGTGTGCACTGTGTGTGTCTGTATTACATGTCACATCCCAGACATACCTGTGTGCACTGTGTGTGTATTACATGTCACATCCCAGACATACCTGTGTGCACTGTGTGTGTATTACATGTCACATCCCAGACATACCTGTGTGCACTGTGTGTGTATTACATGTCACATCCCAGACATACCTGTGTGCACTGTGTGTCTGTATTACATGTCACATCCCAGACATACCTGTGTGCACTGTGTGTCTGTATTACATGTCACATCCCAGACATACCTGTGTGCACTGTGTGTCTGTATTACATGTCACATCCCAGACATACCCTGTGTGCACTGTGTGTGTCTGTATTACATGTCACATCCCAGACATACCTGTGTGCACTGTGTGTGTGTATTACATGTCACATCCCAGACATACCTGTGTGCACTGTGTGTCTGTATTACATGTCACATCCCAGACATACCTGTGTGCACTGTGTGTCTGTATTACATGTCACATCCCAGACATACCTGTGTGCACTGTGTGTGTGTATTACATGTCACATCCCAGACATACCTGTGTGCACTGTGTGTGTATTACATGTCACATCCCAGACATACCTGTGTGCACTGTGTGTCTGTATTACATGTCACATCCCAGACATACCTGTGTGCACTGTGTGTCTGTATTACATGTCACATCCCAGACATACCTGTGTGCACTGTGTGTGTGTATTACATGTCACATCCCAGACATACCTGTGTGCACTGTGTGTCTGTATTACATGTCACATCCCAGACATACCTGTGTGCACTGTGTGTGTGTATTACATGTCACATCCCAGACATACCTGTGTGCACTGTGTGTCTGTATTACATGTCACATCCCAGACATACCTGTGTGCACTGTGTGTCTGTATTACATGTCACATCCCAGACATACCTGTGTGCACTGTGTGTGTATTACATGTCACATCCCAGACATACCTGTGTACTGTGTGTGTATTACATGTCACATCCCAGACATACCTGTGTGCACTGTGCACTGTGTGTGTATTACATGTCACATCCCAGACATACCTGTGTGCACTGTGTGTGTGTGTGTATTACATGTCACATCCCAGACATACCTGTGTGCACTGTGTGTCTGTATTACATGTCACATCCCAGACATACTGTGTGCACTGTGTGTGTATTACATGTCACATCCCAGACATACCTGTGTGCACTGTGTGTCTGTATTACATGTCACATCCCAGACATACCTGTGTGCACTGTGTGTGTGTATTACATGTCACATCCCAGACATACCTGTGTGCACTGTGTGTGTGTATTACATGTCACATCCCAGACATACCTGTGTGCACTGTGTGTCTGTATTACATGTCACATCCCAGACATACCTGTGTGCACTGTGTGTGTGTATTACATGTCACATCCCAGACATACCTGTGTGCACTGTGTGTGTGTATTACATGTCACATCCCAGACATACCTGTGTGCACCACGTGTGTGTGTATTACATTACATGTCACATACATCCCAGACATACCTGTGTGCACTGTGTGTCTGTATTACATGTCACATCCCAGACATACCTGTGTGCACTGTGTGTGTGTATTACATGTCACATCCCAGACATACCTGTGTGCACTGTGTGTGTGTGTATTACATGTCACATCCCAGACATAACCTGTGTGTGCACTGTGTGTCTGTATTACATGTCACATCCCAGACATACCTGTGTGCACTGTGTGTGTATTACATGTCACATCCCAGACATACCTGTGTGCACTGTGTGTCTGTATTACATGTCACATCCCAGACATACCTGTGTGCACTGTGTGTGTATTACATGTCACATCCCAGACATACCTGTGTGCACTGTGTGTCTGTATTACATGTCACATCCCAGACATACCTGTGTGCACTGTGTGTTGTATTACATGTCACATCCCAGACATACCTGTGTGCACTGTGTGTCTGTATTACATGTCACATCCCAGACATACCTGTGTGCACTGTGTGTGTATTACATGTCACATCCCAGACATACCTGTGTGCACTGTGTTTGTGTCTGTATTACATGTCACATCCCAGACATACCTGTGTGTCACTGTGTGTGTGTATTACATGTCACATCCCAGACATACCTGTGTGCACTGTGTTGTATTACAT